>OY992531.1:34748155-35426824 GCA_963921185.1 Dasysyrphus tricinctus
GATTTCCACTAAGATGGCGTTCGTGAAATTTATGTTTGTTCCGAGGTAGGTGAACTCCTTGACTACCTCAAAATTACTGCTTCCAATAGTGACGTTTTGTCCTAGGCAATGGACAGATGAGGCTTTTTTTGTTGTTCACTTCAAGACCAACGCGTTTCGCCTGTTCATCAATAGCTGTGAATGCTTCAAGTACAGCTCTCTTGGAGCGGCCGATGATGTCGATGTTGTCCGCATAGCCAAGCAGTTGAGAATACCTGTTGAAGATAGTGCCTTCCATGTTAACATCACTCTTGCGCACTATCTGCTCCAGGACTGGGTTCAAGAAATCACATGAAAGCACTCTCCTTGTCTGAACCCTGTACACGTCTGGAATACTGGAATCACTCAGATAAGCTGTTACCCAGTGGCACGTTGCACCGCGTATTTTGTTACTTCATGGGGCATAGCTGTTTCCTAAGTTCAAACATCGCCAATAGAAGCTCTTGGCGGTATATGCTATCATATGCAGCTTTGAAGTCGATGAATAGATGTTGGGTCTCGACTTGAAATTCGTTGGTCTTTTCCAGGATTTGCCTCAATATGAGATTTGGTGTATCGTTGATCTGCCTGGCCTGAAGCTAGACAAGTACGTGTCTATCATTGTGTTGCAAAAAGGGTTTAGACGCTTACATAGTACGTTGGATAGGATCTTGTAGGCAACATTAAGCAGGCCAGGGATATATGCCTCTGTAGTTCTTGCAGGACATGGGATCGAATTTTTTTTGTAGATTGGGCATATGGAGCTATTTGTCCAGTCCTCGGGCATACTTTCATGCATGTATCCTACCAGGGAGTCAATTCTCGATCTGTGAAACTGTGAAGTGATAAATATGATAAACCCTTCTCGCCAAATGATTTTCGCGATGTGTGAAAAAATGAAAACATATGTTTTTATAGAATGATTCTTTTATCACAATCTATTCATTATGTGAAAAGAAAAGTGTAGAAACAAATTGTGCTCATTTGATACACCCAAGTCACTATCTTGATCTTTCCATGACGTCACAATCATATTTTTCTATAAGCAAGTGGTGGCTTTTTCATTTTAGTACTTTTTAGTACTCACTTTGACAGTTGTTTCTCATAGCGAAATCGGGAATCGCATTCCACGTGTTTGTGAAGTGATCATCATCAGCATCAAGTCCTGTAACCCCGGTTGGGGCATAGGGCGCCAACAAATCGTTTCCATCCTTCACGGTCTGCAGATAGATATTTTAACTGTGGCCACGTCTTTCTCTGGGAGTCTGCTTCTGCTAGATCTGTTGATTTCCATGTTGTTCTTGGTCTTCCAACCCGCCGTGCACCCTGAGGATTCCATTCAAATGACTGCTAAGCAATTTCATCGTTTGGTTTCCTCAGTGTGTGACCAATCCATTGCCATTTACGCTTTCTTATGTCAACGTCCAGCCGCTCTTGACTTGTCCTGCGCCACAATTCCTCGTTTGATATAATTTGTGGCCAGCGAATTTTTAGAATATGGCGTAGACAACGGTTCACAAAAGCCTGCAATTTCTTTGAGATGGTAGTCGTGACTTTTCAGGTTTCGCAAGCATATAACAGCACGGATTTGACATTGGATTCGAAGAATCTCAACTTTGTGCGCAAGGAGATTTGACATGATGTCCAAATTTGGGAGAGAGAAACGAAGGCTGCGCGAGCTTTATTTATTCTACTTTGAACGTCCAGAACAGTACCACCATTTGCTGAAACAATACTTCCAAGGTAGTTAAACTGTTCAACCTCTTCAAATGGGGTCTCCTGTATTAAAATACGCTGATCTGTGGAGCGGCATGTGAGCATTATTTTTGTCTTTTTGCTATTTATTTTAAGACCACTCGCCTCTCCGATTAACCTTCAGAGCTTGACACATCCCGTTCAGCCCGCTGATGTTATTTGCCAAGAGACATATATCATCGGCATAGTCTAAGTGGCTAAGCCTTTCAAACGGTCTCCATTGAATGCCCTGCCTCTCTGCTGTTCCAACGCTGGCCGTCAAAACATCGTCAATCGCCAGTAGAAAGAGAATTGGCGATAGAACATCTCCCTGTCTCACACCCTGCCGCACTTCGAAAGAGTCGGATAGCTGCCCATTGTGTAAAACAAAGCATCTTGCGTTGTTATAGGACTCTCTTATAATGGCAAAAATTTTTGGGGGAATTCCTCCACCAAAATGTGAATGTGATAAAATGATAAAACTCTATGAAAACAGAAATGATAACTTTGTTTTCATTTCATATCTTCACAAATCGAGAATTGACCCCCAGGACATCTCCTCCATAATTGAAGAGTTGCGCAGGCCATCCAAGCCGGCGGATTTATTGTTATTAAGCTTGTGGATGGCTTTCTTAACCTCTTCAGTACTGGGCGGTGGGACTGGATTGACTGGTCTCATGCTTCTTTGTTCCCCTGTTGCTTCCTCTACATAACGCCCACTATGCAGTTGCTGGATAAGCTGCTTAAACACGTCTACAATTCCTTGTGCTTCGGTGACTAGGTTCCCTTTCCTGTTTCGAAGAGCTTGCGTGCCTGTCCTATAGCCAGGTGTCAGTTGCTTGGCTGATTTGCAGAACCGTCCATCGGGTGTTGGTGGCGGGGGCGGTACTATTGAAAATAGCGGTTTTCCCATTTGTTTTGTCATGAGTAAGACCAGTTCAATTCATTTATTAAAAATGAGGAATGATGCTCGTTCATTTTTCCTTTGTCCACAAACTTTCTTTTTAATGATCTGATTAATAAAACTCAAGATAATGCCCTTTTGAAGCGAACCTTATCAGCCTTATTTTGGAGACTTTTTTTTTGTTGATTTTTAATATTTTTCAAATCTCCAAATTTCTCTCGATATGGTGTGACTAAAATGGTTATATCTTGAGTATTATCAATTGGATCATTAAACATAAAATCTTTGGGCTTAGGGAAAATGACAGAGCATCATTTCCCATTTTTAAAAAATGAAATGAAGTGAATGTACCCTTGACACAACAAATGGAAAAACCGCTATTTTCAATCTCTCGTCCCCTCTACGGGCGCCAAAAAAATCCTGCCAGATTTTGATATTCGATATCAAGATGCATGCACCTACAAACCCTCATACTCATATTTTGGTTATGTGTTCACCCACAAAATTTGCTGCCAGCTCTTAGTCTATAACAAGATGATTTTCAAAGAGAATCTCGAAAAAAAAGAGTCAGACGCAAGGATTTATCGTGTGATTTGGGTCTTTTCACGATTCTCTTTTTTTTCTGCTCTTGTTTTTCGTCGCAACATTTGCATTCGTGCATTTTCCGTCTCCTTCTTCAATACCACGGAATCATCATCATACCACGGGTTGTTTTTTCTGGGTGGATGATAGTCTATGGTGGTTTTGGTTGTTGTCGCTTGTGGCTGGGGGTATGGCAGAGATTTTCCCGGTGAATTGCTCACCCTAGTCTGTGGCTTTCTCAGATGTGCTAAGGCATTGAATGTTGAATTTCTTCCTTTGGGCGGTCTTCGTTTTCATTGGACAGTCGGGCTCTGAACTTTGTGATAACAAGAGAGTGTTCAGAATCCACCTTTGTACCTCAGGAAGTTCGCACGTCTAAAATATTCGATGCATGCGATTTGGTAGGCGGTTCGACCATCTGGAGATCACCAGGTTTCTGTGTGTATCCTTCGCCTATTATCACCGTATTACGAGGTGCACCAAAGTCGTATAGTCGGAAGCCGTTATCTGTTGTCCAGACAGGAGGCTGTGCTTTCCAACTTATCCACCAATGATATTCTCCTTCCCGACTTAAGAATTAAAGTCTCCAAGCACGACTTTGACATCGTACTCCAAACAAGCTCCACAGGCCTGTCCAGGAGTTCATAAAACTCCTCCTTGTTAGCCTCCTCACCTTAATCGGTAGGGGCGTTTGCACATATTAGGCTGATGCTTTGGAATGTACCTTTAATGCAGATCACAGCCAGGCGATCGGTAATTGGCTTAAAATCGATCCGCATCTGAACATGTGCAGTCTTTGATGACAGCTGTAATAAATTAACAAAAACAGAATATCGCATATGTCTTCTCAAAAATTACATGTAAACGCTGTGTACTATTACCCGCTTCAGATTGACAAAGACTTCGAAATTATCTCCACTCAATTTTCTATTTAATTGGAGCAATTATCAATAATATTTTATTCACTTCGTCCCCTCTTTGCATAACCGTATGATTTAAATTCAAAATAATGGAACCAGACTCTCTTTTGCTTTGATTTATAAAATTTTCTCTTCAATACATACAATTTATTTTCAAACAATACCACAATAACCATAATCACTCCCAATAATTCAATATCGTCCAAAAATAATATTTATTTTCTTCAATATATTCTGCAGGAGCCTTTGAAGAAGAAGGTGGTTACTCTCCCGTTCATCCCGACGAAGAAGAATCCGAGGAGGAAGAAGTCGAAGAAGCAGATTCCGACGAACAAGTTCATTTTACAGAAGTTTCCGAAATACGTTTCCCTGGTGAAATTGGTCCTTTAGGCGACCGTCGTCTTTGTAAAATACGTTGCATCAAAGGCAAATGGGTGGGTCCGTTGTGTGCTACAAATGAGGAGGGTAAGTAAAAAAAAGTAAATAATCAAATATAATACATACAACATAAATTATCAAATAAAATGCAGAAAAATAAATTCAAAAATAAATATTTAAAGAAGAAATAATGCAAATTAAACTGCCAAAAATTATTAAATACAAAAATAGCCAAAAAAAGAACTAAAATAAGAAAAAAAAAAATAAAATAACTGCCAATTAATCAAAGAAAAAAGAAAAAATAAACAAAATCAAAAATAGAAAACAAAAACTTATCTGAGAAGAAAATCATTTTATTCATGTTAGATACATACTTACCGTTAGAATATGATCAAAAAGTAGCTCTCATATAGTGTTAAACGAGACTGTGTGTGTTTGTAGAACTTAAATTCATACTTTTAATTAAAAAGAAAAAACAAAAAAAAAAACATAAAAATAAATAACATTTTTCCCTCTGAATTATTTTAGCCAGAGAATAAACTCAAGTAATATTGTGAAAAACCAAAATTGATGTTGTTTCTTTTTATTCATCCACTTCAACATCATTTTTTGTTTTTGTTTTCGTTTCATTTAAGTTTTATGTTTTACATTTTACTACTGCAACTTTTTTGTTTATTATTCATTTTATGAGGACAACAACAATAAAATGACTTGGCATCACTTGCAACTCATTTCTTTCACTCTCTTAATATCTGTTACACTACTTTCTCTATCTCTCTCTCTCTCTCTATTTTGCTGTTAATTTTATGTTTAATCAAATTTATTTATTTTTTTCTTTTTTTATTCTTTTTTCTCCCTCCCTTCTTCTGGTTGTGAATGTGCATTGGTAACGCGAATCATTTTCCAAAAAATACAAACAAAAAATTGAACCAAATCTAATTAAAAAAAACCAAACAAACAAAAACAAAAAAACAACAAAAACGCTTGTTGCAGATGAACATGGACACATCAAATTTCAACCGTTATACAAAAGCTGCCACGTCAATCGAATCCCGCCACATTTACTCTTGAGCTACCGTAACATCTCTGTGGTAAGTTTTTTATAAAAGAAAAAAACAGAATATTTTTCCATTTCTTTCACACTCTCACACACACATCCAAGAAGCATCAAACGAAGTATGAATAAATAAACAGAATACTTAACTAAACCACACACAAATAACGGTTAGGAAAATGGGTCTAATAGCACATGTTAAAGCTTCAAAGATGACAGCTATGGGAGGGTTACCTTACCTATCCCTTCCTATGTAGCCGTAGCGTAGAAGAAAAGAAGGTTCGCTCATACAGGTTGTGGTTTTCTTTTGTCTTCCGGTTGGAGATGAGTGGATGAGCAACAAAATAACTTTTGACAAGATAAGCATAACAAATTGGAATTTATTAATCAAAGAGAAAAAAAAATGGAGGAGAAAGAAAATGGAAGCAGAATATGCCCTCATTTAAGGTAGAAATGGCTTTACAAAGACCTAAAAGTCCTGAAAGTCCATCACCTCTACCACATCGTACCGGTCCGTCAAATCGACACGGCCGGTGCTTGTTTATGTTAGTTGAGGTGATGGTTGGGGTAATACCTCTATTGTTAGCCAAAGAAAAGAGGACTTCTTCCTTGATATTTTATAGGGCCAGCACCGGCCAGGGGTTGTGTAACTTTTCACTCTTTTCACAATCTTATGGTCACTTTATTATCTGAGTGGGAAAAATTAATTTAATGGCGTCCCCGACACAATGAGATTAACTTGTCGAAAAACTGTGGAAGCGTTCATTTTTGTTCATTGTTAAGGTTTTTGTTTTTTACTTTTTGTTGAAAAGTTATGCAAAGTGACATTTGAACTGGTTGTTGAGTTTGTTTGTCTGTTTTAAGGTGAGGATGAAAAAGGCGTTTTCGGTTTCATGAGATCGGAGTTGGCTCATAATGGAATAATAATTGTTTGCGTTTTTTGATTAAAATTAAAAGGGACGCGTGTTTGGAGTCCTTGAGACATCTTGTGGACGCTGCTGGTAGTTTTTTGTTTATCGTGTAACTAATTAAATCTGTGGTTCCTAAACAAATTTGTTTTTGTTAAAAAGTTAAATGTTTGTTTTTGATCCCAGCATTCTTAAAGAGAAATAATTTCGATGTGATATTTGAAGTCCCTACCTACAATTAAACTGTTAATTAGCACTGAAAATCATATCAGTTGAAATACATCATTGGAATATAATACGTTAATGTAATACTCTCGGGTCTCGGCCAAACAACAGAGTACTACCTTGTTCGTTATGAAAATAAAAGCGCAGGAGCGCCTGTAAATTATGCAATTAACTTCCACACCCTACCATACTAAGGTGGAGCTTGGCACCTTTTTTTTGAGATTACCTATTCCAAGGAGGGCCTGTAAGAAACTGTTAAATAATGCTTTAAGTGGACAGGGATAGAATCGGCTAAGCTGATAGTTGTTAACTGTCAATATTTTGGTAGTAATTTTGACGATAGCCATCTCCTTCACATCTATAGAGAAATATTGAGAGACCCGTCGTAAATTTAATATCGTTTAGTTCACCGACTGCTTTACTTAGGACCCGTTGTACAAACGTGGTTCAAATTTTGATCCGTGGTTTTTACTGGCTGATTTTGGCGGAATTAATGAGGTTCGATGATGGTTCAAGGTTCAAGTATGTTATTGTAGCCAATTTAGTGCCTGAACCATGGTTGAACCTCAGTCCATTCTCCGAAGTCGGTGGAGTTAAAATTGCTGAGCCATATATTTGTACAACTGGCCCTTACTTACTTATGTACGAAAGATGGCGCTACAGTCCGGAGTGGCCTAGGGCCTCAATCAACAAGCTTCTTCCAGCCGGCTTGGTTTCTAGCTAGCAGCTGTCTACAGTGACGCACGTCAAGTTGGTTGAGGTCCTCATAAACTTGCGTGCGCCAACTTTTACACTGTCCACCTCTACTACGCTGTCCCACTGGGTTGGAGTCAAAGACTTTCCGGGCCGGAGCATTGGTGTCCGCTCGGTCTGGGTGGCCCAGCCATCTCAATTGCTGGCTTTTCACGTTTGTGGCTAGGTCAGTGTCGCTATACAACCCGTACAGTTCGTTGTTGTAAATTCTTCTTCATTCCCCATCTATGCAGAAGGGACCAGAAATCACCCAGAAAATTTTCCTCTCAAAACAACCTTACGCGTTTTAATCCACCGCTAACAGCGTCCATGCCTTTGCACAGTACATCAGGACCGGTATGATAAGCGTCTTATACAGGGACAGTTTAGTTGCTCATGCGAGGGCTTTGATTCTCAGTTGCCTTCTTAGCCCTAAGAAACAGCTATGGGCAAGAGGAATCCTTCGTTTGATATCAGCTCTGGTATCGTTCGTTGAGTTTATAGCGCATCCTAGGTAGAAAAAAAGTCTCTGACCACCTCAAAAGCTGTCTATAGTGACTTTCTGTCTGAGAAGTCCATGTTGGGTGTCATTTCTTGTTGTAAGCATATAGGTATTTCATTTTGCTTTTATTTACCGTTATAGCTTTCATCTCAATACTCATGAAAGCAACACTGACATCTCGATTATGTCAATGTCGTCAGCGTAAGTGAGTAATTGGACGGACTTTTGAAAGATTGTGCCTCTAGTGTTGACGTGAGAGTTTTGCACTATTCTTTCACGAACGATGTTGAAGAAGTCACACGACAGTGCGTCGCCTTGCCTAAAGCCTTTTTTGACATCAAAGGTATCGGTGAGGTCTTTGCCAACCTTGATGGAGCTGTGTGCATTCTCCATCGTCATCCTCCACAAACAGATGAGTTTGGCAGGGATGCCAAAACTACACATTTCTCTATCTATAAATGCTGTCATACGCTGCCTTAAAATCGATGAATTGGTGGGGGGTCGATTTGAAACTCCTGGGTTTTCTCCAAGATCTGCCGTAGTGCGAATATTTGGTCGATGGTGGACTTCCCTGGCCTAAAGCCACACTATCAGGTTATTGACGAATGGCTTCAGGCGTTCACAAAGTACGACAGAGAAGATCTTGTAGGCGATATTAAGAAGATTTATGCCTCTGTACCTGGTGTAGTCCAGAGGATTGCCTTTCTTGAGAACTGGGCAAACTATACTGAGGTTCCATTCATCGGGCAACCATATTTTGCAGATGAGCTGGTGCATACTCCTAACCAATTCATCGCCAGCCGCTTTGAATAGCTCATCCACAAGGCCATCAGCTCCAGCAGCTTTATTGGACTTAAGCTTAGATATAGCAATTTCTACTTCGTTGAGATCAGATCGAATGGTGTAATCTGGTAATCTAGTAATCTGGTAACGAATTTGGACTCGTCATCGCTATTTTACAATTTGCAGAAATGATTTTTCCAAATCCTCAGGATCGACTGAGATTAAACCACGATGTTACCCTGATCATCCTTGCAGGCTTTGGTTCGGGCCTTGTAACCCTGTGGGGTCCGTTTTACTTTTTGGTAAAACTAAATCTAAATCATCGATCACGCACTTCTTATGCTCTTTCTGTTTCCTTTTTAGAAAATTGTGTTCCTCTCTCTTCTTCTGCTCTAAGAGCTCAATGGTTCTCAATATTTGCACTTGTTGACTTAGTCCGTTTCTTTTTCTCATCAAATGGTGTAGGAGGTGAAAGGCTCAGCAGTCTTTTTAGAGCATACTAACTTCTTGAATGCTGGTTGAACCTAAGCAATTCACTGAAGGGGATTTCTAGGTAGGTACTTTAGGTTCCATTTGGCAGCTATGGTGGATTTATTTTGGATTATCATAATAGTATTTTTGCACTTTCTGCGGTACGACTGCCTCCGCTCTTTGAGGGTTTTCTAAAGTAGAAAAGTTCCGATTTAGTTGTTGATTTGGAAGCCCTATTACCTGTAGAATTAAAATAGTCTCTTGATGTGGGCCTCTACCTTCCAAACGGCAAGTAACGCGACTTATGAGAGCGAGTCATCAGCATATAGAAAGTTCTCACATCAAGTTGGGACATGTTGGTCAGATGTCATCAAGCTGTAGAGGAAGGGCCAAAATTTCGAAACTTGGGTGACTTCGGTTCTGATGGTTTTTATATTGTTCTTTCAGTTGTTCTATTGAAAAAATAATTTTCTGAAAGAAAAGGAAAAGAAGAAGATGAAGTTTGTGGATAAGGGCTTCTATCCATATGCTGTTGAATCCAGGAAGCATCCAACGGTTACACGGTGTATGTTGAGCGCTATGGTGATATGTTGTGTTGGAACTTTAGCAGCGGATGAATTGTCGAGTGTATTCCTCGAAAGCCAGACTCCATGTCAGGGATGATCGCATTTTCAACAAGTTTTTTGGTGATTCCTGCAGTAAAACTCTTTTCAAGTCACTTTCGTTGAAAATCTCATGTTTTTGAATTTCCAGAACCAATTAACTGAAAAGAACCTCAAACAGAGATTTGTTGGAAATTATTTATACTTTCAATTTTATTCTGATGAAATTCACGAATAATTGAAAAAATGAATTTTTGCATCATTTTTCGCATTTTTTCCATGTGGCATCAGAAAATTTAAGTTGCAAGCCTCAGATTCGGATTCAGATTCAGCACCCCCGAAAAAAATAGAGCAGGGAACAAATCAAAGTTACCCCACAATTTGCATGGTAAAAACACAATATAATTGGACTATGTATAGAAAACTCAAAATAGCGGTGAGGAATCTTATAACGTTAAAAAATTTGAGTTTATGTTCTTAGAGACCTTTCTTGGACTCCCAAGAAATATTTATGGAAAGAAGTTGATTCGATTTGACTACTAACTAACTAGCCCACATATACTGTGAATCAAAAAATTGTACGTACATTTGATTTTCTTGAATAAAAAAGCGTTTTTTTAAAGAAATTGGCATGATTTGGTAAAACTTTTGCAATTTGTGTATGGTTTATTGAAAGTTTTATCAGAAAAAAGATACCATTTAATATTTCAAAGCTTTTTTAAATAAGAAAAATTCAAAAAATTAAGAGAAACGAAAAAAATACATCAAATAATTGCACGTACAGTGGCTTGAAAGTCAAATTTCTTTCAGATTTGTCATGAAAGTGCCATTTTTTGGCTCTAATTATAAATTTAAGACGGTTGTTTATTAAAAACACAAGCTTTGAGGTAACTTCTGTTGGTATAGTGTTCCGTTTCTCCAAAATGTACAGATTTGTGAGGATTTTTGATAGTTATATTAGTTTTTTAACTTTATTTACCAAAAAGCCCCACAGATGGTTAATGGAGTTGAGGTCTTAGGATAGTGGTGGATGAGGCAACTAAGATTTTACACTGTAAAGCAGCCACTTGCTTACTAATATAGGCTTATGCTTCCGGTCATTGTCCTCTAACAGTATGAAATCATTCAGTAACTCAATTCTTTCAAGACTGGCCTTAATTTTTTTACTCAAATATGCAAATTTTTGTGTTTTTCCATATTGCTGTTTCAATAAAAACAGGATTGCATACACCATTTGCATCCATAACTCCCCAAACCACAATGCTTTCACCTTCATGTTTAACCGTAGTCTTTAATTTTCTTACCTATACTTTTGTGTTCGGTTTTTGGTACCAATGTTCGACCGTTAAATCCAAAAATGTTGAAATTATTGTCGTCAACTAAGATAACATGAACTGTTCTAAAAAGCTAAACAGAAAAAACTTGATAAATAACTGCAAATCAATTAACTTCTAGCCGCGAAAGTCTTACACAAAAATACCTACAATTTATATAATTTCAGTTGCTGTACGTGCAATTTTTTGATACAGTGTACTTACTGGACAGCCTATTACAAATAAAATTTTCCACATTTCAGACAGATATAATTTTTATAACATTTCATCGAAATCAATAATTTTAATATTTTTATTAAATCAAAAGACATGAATAACATAAAATTCTTTTTATATGCTTTGCTTTTTGTGATTAAAGAATGTGAGTAGAAAATTTTCGAATACATTTATCAACCAACTTAAATTGCATCTCATTGTTGCATATCTCACATCATTTTCTACTTCTTTTATATCTACATTTTCATGTTAGCACATATCTAAACCAAAATTCAAAAATTCAATTCATTTCAAGAAAAGGTCAAAATTCCACCCAAACTTTCCCCCAACGATAAGTGATAGTTAATAATTGTATCATACATTTCAACGGAAAATGTGTCTTAAAATCAGATGCTTCAATGTATTATACCTAGTTCATCCTTAATCTTCTGATAAAATTCAGAAGCTCTTAAAAGTTTATCAGTTTACGAAATCCTCATCTCCATGGTCATGTTTTCTGGAAAAACAAAAACACAAAAAAAAAGAACCTAAAATGAATATAGGTAGTTGACTCAATTGATTTGGTATAATAGTTCCATTTGTTCTTTTTATTTTTCTTTTTTTTTATTTTCGTGTTCAAACATCGAAAACCATATCAAATCTATTTACGGATTAATTTAAATCCCATTTGCTTGCCATTCATCTAAATCGACTTTAATCCAACATGCAACCGCCATTCACTATTAATAAAGCTTCTGAAGAAGAATAACACACATTCGCTTTCGCGTGCATAGAGTCAAAAAATCAACAGAAAATTCAACTTTATACCTCCTCCTTTTGCTTCACTTTACCACCCTCTTGAAGCCATTGCCATTTCACATCGATAACGGTGCACAAAACTTTTCAATCACAAAGCCATACTTGTATACGAATAGGTATACAACCACCCTCTAACATTCATATCCACATCTCACTCCATGCCAAACACTATATAAACAACAGTCAACAACTCCATACAGAGTCAGCAACAACAACAAAAACGACGAAAAACAGCAACAAATACACACAGACAACAACATTTCTCGCTGTAGAAACATCCTTCGAACAAACTCATCTATCGCAATCCATACGATTTCTTGCTCCTTCGTTTTAAATAACGGTTGAAACTCACCCCCTCTCACTCTCTCTCTTTCTCTATCTCTATTTATTTGATATCCTACTTGAACCCCGAACAGAACGTTGGCTGGGATTTGCCACACGGTCATTCGCTGCAAGCTCGCTGTAAAGATCTCGGCCTCTATAAATTGCTTGGCGAGTCACGAGTGCTATGCTCTAACGGGCTCTGGGCGCCACGAATGCCATCGTGCGTCCCCACCACGCTTCTAACAAACTTCTCCGACGATAGTGCACCATCGATCCGGATAAAAATTGGTTCCGGCTCAGGGGCTTTTGAGCCGTCCGGAGTTTTGGCCGTTCTACCCAGCAGCACCATCCACATGGACTGCATGTATCCTAGAGCTCGTGGTACACCCGAATGGACCTGGACCAGCTGGTACATGCAATACAATACGGGTAGGTTGTAATTAGGCGAGTGAATCATTTTATCTTAATTAAAACACACCCCCTCTCCCCCTCCACCCACACAACTCGCAACCATCCGCACTCCTTGTTTATCCGCACTTCCTTATATTTGTAGGTTGGTCGACAGTGCATGAGGAAAAATCCACGAAATATCGCCTGACCATCAAGGACATCCAGAACAGTGATTCGGGCACATTCACTTGCACCTCGCCGCGTGGCCTAACTAACAGCATTTCAATTATTGTGGCAACATCAACATGTCCACAGCTAACTGAGCCCGCTGCACCGTTGTCACTACGCCTCGAGGGTAATAAGTTGGGTCAACGAGCACTCTATAGATGTCCCCAAGGCTATCGGGTGGACGGCACGGTAAATTCAACTTGTCTGGCTTCAGGTAATTGGTCTACGCCACCACCTACATGCCAGGCGGTCCAGTGTCCCCGTCTGATTCTGGAGGATTCGCATCTTAGTCTCGTCGAATTGAACACATCGGCCTGGGGTCGGGCGGTATTTAAGTGTCAGTGGGGCTTCAAGCTGAACGGACCGCCTGGATTGGAGTGCGAGCCGAGTGGCGTTTGGAGTGGACCGGTGCCGAGGTGTAGAGGTATGTATAATAGTACTTGGTATAAAATGCGGACAAAACAATAAGGTAAATTTCACCAGATTTTGAAAAACTATTTTAATGTGAGAGCAATTATTGATTTATACAGTCTCAGATTTGAATTTTTTTTAAATACCCTTTGATCTTAAATGTTAAAAATTGATTTAAATTTCTATTTAAGATGATAGTTAAAGACCGGGAAGGTTTCATATTTTTGTTTTCAAGAAATATTTTTTTTGTGTTTTTCGACGCAGAAGAACTGTCCAACTGGACCTTAAAAGTATTTAAGGCAGTTTCAATTTGGGTTATTTTTGTCATTTCTTATTGAATTTTCATTTCGAAGGTAATTCGTTAATTTTGTCTGAAATATTTTCATTTGATAATTTTAACAAATGTCTGGCGGTGCTTATACCAAATTTTGAAAACCAGAATTTTGAAACTTAGAATTTTCAAAATAGAATTACGAAAACCAACATTTTCAATGTTGAATCTAGACTAAATGAATTTTGAACAAAACCAGCATTTTATAAGTTTATTTTCAAGATCAGTTACAGCTGCATTAGAAAACCATTTAAAAACTGAAAGGTCAGAAAATCATTATGAAAAGTCTAATTGTTTGAATAAATGGCGAGCGGCAGAAAATTTTCGATCAATCCAAAGGTAAAGTTAAAAAAGAAGAAAATGGGTTTTGCAGCCACAAATTAAGGCACCAAAACTGTATTTTATAAATTTTGAGACTCAAATCTTCAAAGCCCTGGTACCGTTAACAATGTTTGCATTTTCAAATTTTTTTACGAGCGGTGCAAAAGTAAGCCATCTACAATAAAAATTTTGGTTTTCTAATGAAGAGCACATACATAGTAGTTGTGTTTCAAATGGGTACACCAAACAATGCAAGATTTCGTTATTTCTGTAGCAATCAAAAGACACATTTTATTGAAAAAAGGAGGTAGCTATCAATTTTTTGACCTGGATGCTTCAATTAAAATAAATAAATTATATAATAAACCCAAAATATGTTTAGGGATTGCCAAAATCCCCAATAGCAAAAAATACCAAAAAATGAGAATACCTATCGTCAGGTCAGAATCTCGTGCGTTTTGGGATGGCCTAGCAGGGAATGTCATGTTGTTTATTACTTAAGGCGATATTACACTAGCATATAAATATGGCAAATTTGCCAAATAAATATGTCTCAAAAGGGTCATATAAATGTGATAGACATATTTATATGACAAAATATATATGGTGCCATATATATGATCATGATTTTGAGCCATATATTTGACAAACTGTAATATCGAATCAAAGGTGTTGACATATATATTTGGAAATTTTGAGCCATATAGTCATATAAAAATCGTTTAATTTTATATGTTCATGTATGTATGTCAAGCAATTTTATCATTTATTTTTGGAATATGGATCAAGAGAAATCAGAAGTCTTCATTTATTTTTTAATACAAGGGGAAAAATGCAGTACTTGACAATTATAGAGCAAGCAGCAAGGATTTATTAAAACCAATTTAAATTATTATTTATTTTGACAAATTAATTTCCATTATTGTCAAATAATTTGTTTTTCATATATTTGATATTTCAAAGCTAGTGTGGTAGCCATATTTAGCTTTGTCATATATATGAACAAAAATTATTTGACGAAGCCATATGTCATATTAATTGGTCATATATGTATGGCATAGTGTAATACAACTTGTCATACATTGAAAACCTTTGCCATACTTTATATGGCAGCTTAAGCCATATATATATGATAATGTAATACCGCTTTTATTAATAAAAATTATTTCGTTTGAAAAAGTTTGCTTTTGTGGTCAGGAACACATTATTTGAAAATTCGAAAAAATGTGCTTGGATAGATTCATTTACCCAAGATATTTTAGGATCATGACATTTTTTCGAATGACAATAAGAAAAACAAAACTATGCAACAAATTTAAAAGTTCGAAAGTACAACAATCTAGAATGTTAGAATGTAAAATAAATCATGTAGAATTTTAGCATTTGGGACTTTGTGCACAATTCACTATATTTACTTGGTGTTTAAGGCTAGTAGCTATGTATATCTTGCGTGTAGTCAAATGTCAACATTACCATGAGTAAAAAGTCCTTAAAACCGATTTTGTGGTTTTCCACATGCTTTCAATTTCAATGATTTTCAATTTCAATTCCAATTTCAATTTTAATCGTATCAGAGTTGTAAAACATGATTCAAGAAGTTGTCTTTTTGAAGCAATGGCCCACTTAGGCGTATACGTACTTTTTTTGTATTTTATTGAATTTTCATATTTATTTGAATCAAATGTAATTTGTTAATTTGAAAAAAATATTTTTACCCAGTCTATATCTGAGGCCGTGAGTGCAAAAGTGGTGTAACCCGTTTTTTGGCAGTTTTGATATTTTTGTCTTGTATTTTTACATTTAATCATTTAAAGTCATCAAAGTTAAAATTTTAATTTCTAAAATATCTAAGCTTTCCAAAAATGTGACGTACACTCCTTGAATCTCAGTTAAAATAGTATTAAAAATCGATTCAAAACGAAAAATATGACCAAAAAAAAAGTGGGTTACACCGCTTTTGCACTCACAGCCTCATCTATATATCTTACTACTTTAAATGAGCTAATCTTATATATATATTATAAATATATATATATATTTGGGTTCTCGGAAACGGCTCCCACGATTTGGATGAAATTTTCAGAGTTTGTTCCTTTAACCAATAAAAAACAAAACAAAAAATAGATTTTGTAAAATCCGGCTACCGCCACGCCCATTTTTATTATTTATTGGTTTCTGAGAAATGGCTCCACGGACTTCGATGGAGTTCAAAATTTGTTTGTATGAGCAAGAAAAATATTTGAAAATAATTTTAGTAAAATCTGCCTCCTGACACACCCACTTTTCTAAATTATTGATTTCTAAAATAAGGGATTGATTATTTAATAAATAACATTTTCAGAGCTTTTTCTTATGAAATTGAAAAGAAATCGAAATTTAATAGAATCCACCCACGGCCACGCCCACTTTTATTATTTCTTGGTTTCTCGGAAACCTTTGCTTTTGATTGAACTTTAAGAGTTTATTTACATAAAGAGACAAATAATTTAAAAATGTATATTTGGCAATTATTTCCAATGCCACGGCCACTTTTTAGTTACTTTGTATGAGCAAGCTAATAACTTAGAGCAATATTTTAGTAAAATTTTCCTCCAGCCAAGTCCACTTTTCTAATTTCTCGATTTCTCAGATAAAAATCCATCGATTAAGATGACATATTTAGAGTGCGTTAATATGAGTAAAAAAGCTAGAGAGCGGGTTTAGTTAAATCCACCCATTACCAAGCCCACTTTTATTATTTTAAAGTTTCTCGGTACCACCTCTTATGATTAAATGAGATTTTCAGAGTTTTTTAAAGATAGAAAAAAACTTTGAAAGTTTATTTTATTAAATAAAGTCTATTGCTACGCCCACTTTTCATATTACTTGATATTTAAGAAACGGCCCTAACGATTAAAATATCATTTTCCTATTTTGTTTTAAAATTTTTGTTATAATATTTTAAATGTTCTCGAAAATGGCTCTAACGATTTAGATTAAATATTTAGTTTGAGGATAGAAAATAAAAATGGCTTCAATAGAATCCACTATCTGCCAACCCACTTTTATTAATTTTTGATTTCTCAAAAATGGTTTAAGGATTTGGATGAAATGTGCATAGCTTGTTTTATAAAATCGAAAGGAATACAAAATTTGGTTTTTGTAAAAATCGGGGTTTGGTAAAATCGGGCAAGGGTTATTTCTTTAGTTTCTCGAAAATTGCTCTACATATTTGTTTAATTTCTTTGAAATTAATGAAATGATTTAGATACTACTTTTAGAATTGACTGTCATAAAAAAGGCAAACAAATAAAAAATGGTTTCAGTAAAGTATCTGCACACTGCCACGTTCAATTTTATTATTTCTTGATTTCTGGGAAATGGCTATAAGGATTTGGGTCAAATTAAAAATTTGTTCGCATGCGGAACAAGAAATGGAATATGGTTTAGTTAAAAATTCACCCACTGACAAGTCATCCTTAAGGGCCCTGGAGACGCTCGAACACGGTGCGAGTGAACATGGTTCGAGTACTATGTTCGAGTTGATTTTACTTGTCTGCGGGCTGGTTCGAGTACCAATTATTTGGTGTCACTAAACAAAAATTTGGTCTCACCAAAATCAAAAGTAGTTTGATATTTTTCGATGTTCGAGGGCGGGGCTAATCGTTTGTCGTACCAGATTCGACTGTTTGCGGACCGGTTTCGTATGTGTACTCGAACATTTCGGTTTAATTTTGAGGTCAATATTAAAAATTAAAAGAAAAATGTCAAATAACCTGAATAAAAATAAAATAAATGTGACAGTGAATATTATAATAAACATATTAGTCGTTAGAACAATGAAGTTCGAGTAGTTTGGTTTCTGCTTGGTTTCAGTGTCTGCGGAGTTTAGTCGAACTATGTTCACTCGCACCATGTTCGAGCGTCTCCAGGGCCCTTTACTAGATACTTCAAAATTTTAAAAAAAAGCAAAAACAATTTAAATGAAGTTTTCAGTCTAGTAATGTATGATCAACAACAATTTCAATTGTTAAAGTAAATTCGCATATGACTTAAACTATTTGCATGAAGTTTTTATTTAGATTATATTTAGCCACGTATAAACTTAAGCTGCAAATAATAAGCCAAGTTAATCTAGATAGATGTCATGCAGGATAAAAGCTGTACTCATAATATTAATACGTTAACACTTTTCTATACATCTCCTATATAACTGACTTAGTGGCAACGTATTTTCATAATTTTTTCATATTTGAAAGGTATATGGCCGATCACTATGGCAGAATCTTATTTGTATGTTTATGTGTTACCGTTAAGACATTAATAGAGAAAGGTTTTACTCTCATAAATTCTATTATTATTTTTTTTTTTGCATGCCATTTTGAATTTGGGAATATTTTAGTTTAGAAATAGACCAACATAAGATTTAGAAACCTTTTCAGAACTTATATGTTTATGTTATAAATACATCGTGCTCACGAGAGGTTTCTCGGTTTCGAAAGAAATGGACTTAGGGAGTTGTCATAGAACGACGACGATATTATGTCAGAGAGGAATTTAAGGGGAAAAGGTCAAAATCCCGCCAGTAGCCTGCTACTATTTTGCGGGATTTTCAATACTTTTTTAAAATAATCCCAACTTTTTAGATACTTTTTCATACTTTTGAAACAATATTTTATTTTAATTTGTGAATTTATTTTTATTGAAAAAAAGTATATAAGCAGTTGTGTATTGGCAATTTGGCATTTATGTATCTTCAGTTCTTTTTAGAACTCCGTAGAGGTAAGACCTCGAGGTAATTAGAGTGATAGAAATTGGATTTTATTTTGGTTTTGTGAGGACGGGTGACAACGACAACGGGATCTGGGCATATGTGGGTCTGGATCTGGACGGAGGTGGGTCTGTATCTGGACACAGGTGGGTCTGGATTCTGGACAGAGGTGGGAATTTTTTTTTCGGTTTGGGTGATGGGGAACGGTAGTCTAAAAGAAGACAGAGGTGGGTTTGGATCTGGACAGAGTGTAGGTCTGGATTCTGGAAGCAGGTGGGATTTTTTTTTTTTTGAAAAAAAGAAATTATATAGAAATATAAACTTGTTGGAAATTTTTTTTTCTGAAAAAAAACAAGATTTTTTGAAGAAAATTTCAATGAAAAATTAAACTTTTCTCAATTTTTTTTTCGGTTTTTAATTTTTCTTCGAAATATGAATGATAGGTACAGTTGCTCAAGAAAACTTGACATTGGCGCTCAATTGATGCATCGAATCATACGAAAAATCAACTTTTATCTTTAAACGCGATTTGCGGCTAAGCTAAGCGTTCTAGAGGCATCAAAGTTTGCATCTTTAAACTTGATTTGCAGCTAAACTATCCGTCCAAGCGACTTTAAATGCAAAAGAAACTTTACATACACCCAACCTCGCACCCACCCCAAATCCTATAATGAGCCTAAGCAGGGAGGTTGCAGGGGGGCTGCATGCCATACATACCTCACTGTTTATTCTTGTTTATTTTCCACCCAAGGTAGTGTTTCTCAAGAAAACTTGACACTGGCGCTGAATTGATGCATCGAATCATACGAAAAATCAACTTTCATCTTTAAACACGATTTGCGGCTAAACTAAGCGTCCTAGAGGCATCAAAGTTTACATCTTTAAACTTGATTTGCGGCGTAACTATCCGTCCAAGCGACTTTAAATGCAAAAGAAACTTTACATACATCCAACCTCGCACCCACCCCAAATCCTATAATGGCATGCCCCCCCATACACACCTCGGTGTTTATTCGTGTGTATTTGTCATCCTCAACTAATGCATCGCATGATACGAAAAAATCGACTTCAATCTTTAAACGCAATTTGCAAATTGCATAAGAAACAAAAATATTAATGAGCTGTCGCATAGTAGTAGAAACGGCGGGATTTTGATCGGCAGGATTTTGATTTTCGGGATTTTGATTTCCGGGATTTTGAAAAACGGGATTTTGATACGCGGGATTTCAACATACGGGATTTTGATTCGCGGGATTTCGACCCCAACCCGAATTTAAGCCGTCGTGAACAACCAATAACCGCATACAAGGAAATTAAGTGATGCACCCATAGTTGCGGATTAGAATAATATCGCGTATTATGCGTTCGCTTCATTTCTAGATTGTTCAAGGCTACGTCTTCAAAAAAGAAATGTATTGTATATCTCAAAAGTAGAAAAAGTGGAATAAGTAACTTTTCATTCTAAAAGACACACTTATATTTGTGCTTCCCTGATTTTTGCATTCAAGATCACTATTTGACAATTAAGTAACCTCTTCGGGACAATATTCCTTACATATTTGGTATATATTCCTTACATATATACCAAAAATCGAAAATTCTAAATTGCGGCCGGTTTTTTTTTTCAAAATGATGGTATAATCTCATATGGAGTTTTTTGGGAGCTTACGCTAATAATTATAATTGAAAGCAACAGCAACGTTTTGAACATTTCCATAAAATGTCAGCCTTTTATTTTTTTTGTCAAGGTCAAAACCTATATTTCCACTGGACTATTATCTGCTGGTATGATTACAAAAGTAATGGTTCAATATTTTCTAAGGTAAGATATTTAAAAAAAGTCAAAGTTGGTCTCAAGGTCATGATTATGGGTGGGGGCACTACTTTATTACATCATCCGTAGTGAACAATTAAAGAATTGGAGGAAGAGGTCAAAATATACAAATGCCTTAAGTTCATATTACTTGAAAGTAAATTTTTTAAGAGATTTTCGTAAAAAGCAAATAGTTGACCTTCAAATAATATTAAAGGTCATCACCAAAGTGAAAATCAAGGTCCCAATTGAATAAGCCTTTGCAAGTTTTTTAAATAAAGTTCGTAACTTTTTGAAAATATCTTATCTCAAGAAACATTTAGCCGTCACGTTACTTTTGTGACACATCGATGTATTTACTTCACTATGTGGACTATCGACACATTTTTTAGTAATTAACCATGCAAATAAACATTTTTTACTGGTGAAATTCACCTTCAAAATGGTTTATCTCTTGTTTTAGTTTTTCCTATTTTGACTTTTAGAGTAAAATTTAACAGAATTTAATTTGATTTTTGCTTTTAAATATTATTATCCTCTTCTCTCTTGCAGCTATCCAATGTCCGGCACCGTTAGTGCCACTTAATGGCCGCATCGGTGGAACCAGTGGCTCGAGTAGTCATCGTCGCTACGCTGTTGGTGCTCTAGTGACGTTTAGCTGCAATGAAGGCCACCTGCTGGTGGGTGAGGCAAGTATTGTCTGCACCGAAACTGGATTCTGGTCCCATCCACCACCATTCTGTAAGTACAGTGGGACATCAATTGATCTCTTCCTTCCGACGCAGAGACACTCAGAGGCGCATTTCATCTTTGCAGGCAAATCTCAGTGTCCGTATCCGGGAGATCCACCAAACGGTCTAATAGCACCGCTCAAATTCAATTACGATTCCGGTGACTTCCTTAGCGTTCAGTGTCGGCCAGGTTTTGTCGAATACAGCCCAGCTGGGCCACCAGAGCGTCCAAAATGCCTGCCCGATGGCAATTGGTCGGGACCTGTGCCGCAATGTCGCAGCTATGAGGATGTGTAGCTCTTAAGGTATAGACAGAGTGCCACCGAGGAGGCCAATGCCACAGCAACGGCATTGGATTGACAGTGTCAGTAAATTGGCACTGAAGGCGGAATGAAAAACCAAGAAAAAAAAAGTAAAACAAAAAAAAAAAAAAAATAGTAAAAAGGGTGTACAGTTAGAAGAGAAAAAGAAAATGGAGTAGAACTGAGAATACACAAACAAAAAAAAAATGAAAAAAATATAAATAAAAAGAAGTAACAAAAGCCTGCACAGTTTAAGAAGATTGGGAGAGGGAGAAAGGTTATTTTAAGGGAAAATGATTGTTCGTTAAAATGAGAATTTGAAATTTTTAGTTTTGTACTTCATGATGTAAAATTGCATAAGCAGGGTGATATCTAGATAAACAAATAATAATGACAAAACAAAAATTGAATAAACATTCAAATTTTTTCCACAAACACACACATACTCATTCACTATCTCTTATGTATTGTATATCTATATACAAACAAAAATCTTTCACACATAGCCACACAAAATTAATTAGCACAGCGCGTTCATATATTTACCTACAATCCTTCATACATAATTATTATTTTCAACAAAAAAGAACACAAATCTATTAAATTGGACACTCCACGTCAGTTGATTGAGGTCATTTTTATTATTGAAACATTGCAACGGATTTTGGAAAATATTTGATGAAAACTTATTTATCTAGGGAAGATGACACTTTGCATATTTCCTACTGGTCTAGTAACCAACAATTTATTATTAAAAACGACTTCAAAGCAAATGCCATACAAAATTACAACTGTGAATTAACATGTAGAAAAGTATCTGATCAGATACGATCATTTTCAAGCTCAGCATCAAAGATCCCGCTAATCTAAGACCAAATAGTTGATGAATTTTCGACACTTACGCCCTCTAGGCTTCAAATATCTAAAATGCATACTTGGAAATGGTGCAAATCGGGGTATAAAATACAGAAATAGACAAACATGTTGATGATTCAATAGGTATGGTCAAACTGTGAACAGTAATTCTTAGCTCCAAAAATGTTGAATTTTGATATTTTTTTACGTTTTCAAAGAGACGCTGATGTCTCATCAGTTGAGGTAAGAATATTACACTTATTATTAATTATCTTGTTATTGGTATAAATAGGTACAGTTCTAGAACTAAATACTTTGTCTGTTTTAGTCGCTCTACAACTTAAATAAATGCAGCTTTTACATAAAAAATGAAACAGAGAATAGTGGATTATTTGATTAGCAAACCTGATCGGTATAAATAAAGTTTTAAGGTTTATGTTTGGTATAGTCATATGAATAATTTCACATGTAAACCAATGCTGTTAAGCGAGTTGCAGACGTCTTATGCAATTATTTTGGTTCTTTAAAGTAGTTATTTCGTTGGTATAAACTGGTCTAATGCATTAGTTTGTCTTTAAAATACTAAACAAAAAAATTTCAAGAATATTTTCTTATTTTTAATAAGACTCCATACATACTGTGTGATGGTGAAACGAAGATATGAATCAAAATAATTGGGTATTATTAAATGGTATAAGAGAATAAAACTCATTATTTTCACCAAAAATGTCCAAATAGGTATATACATATTAACATTTTTCAAATTCAGTATTGGATTTAAGCATTAATAGTCTAAAGAACTAACGGTATGATCTCAATAAGATTTCTAAACAAGTTTTCCCTAACTTACTACTTTAAAACTGTTGCAACTTTGCTTCCAAAAATTGTGAAATATAAATGTTATAGGGTACTTACACACGCTGTGTATAGTAAATGCATACTTTCCATAAGACAAAACATACATAAGTGTCAAAAATATATACTTTTTGTATAACTTATTTGAATATTCTCTCATTTCAAACAGTGCCTTCAAGTGAATTACAAACGAAGGAAATAATCAAAGTTACAGTCAGTTGCATAATCAAGCATACAGTTGGTATAAACTGGTCTAATGCAATGGTTGGCCTATCGAATTCTCGAGAAGTGACATTTTCAAGAGCTTTATTTAAAAAATATTACACTTGAAATTTAATGAAGGTGGATTTGATTGTATCAGAGTACGCCTGAATGTTATAAATAAATAAATTTGTCTATTAATGTCAAAAGTGTCACAAATTTGACCTTTTGGCATTAACATTCAATTTGATTTGTTTATTACTGAAATATAAAATAGATTTAATAGATGTTGTCTTAACAACATGGTAATTAATAACAACTTACTACTTTTGATTTGAGTGACCCTTTAAAAAGACCCTTTAATACGAATCTTCCCATTAGTTAGTATTAACTGGTCTTGTGCACATGCGGAATACAAGTGATAATATTTTTAAAAAGTTTTTGTCTTTTAACTAGGTATCTGATGCCTATTGATATATTCACAACAAAATATTCGTACAAACTGTGCTAAGTATTTTGTATGAGTGAATAAATGATTGGTATAAAATATAAAACAAACAAAATTCAAATTTATTTTTTAATATAAATTGAATACTTTCGATGCAATTGTTTTACATATTTATCCGATCATTGTTGCTAATGGTATAAGCTCGTCTAATGCATAAGTATATTAAATTTTCGAGGTGTTACGCTTCTTCAAAGTAGCATTTTCTTATAACCAATAGTTATCCGTATGTTGCTATGAAAATTATCAAGAAACTATGTGTTTTGTAGATATATATATACACCTGAATGGTATAAATAGAAAATCTAATGCTTTCGTGAATTCAGGTAAAAGCTAAAATTATTGTAGCGAGAAGCAAATCCACTATTCATTTTATTTCCTATTTCAGAACTGTCATTGGTATAAACTGGTCTAATTATCAACTTTTTCCCAGCAAATGAAGGCCTTTATTTTTCCAAAAGCCTACTAGGTACTTAGCTATTAAACAGTCTCAGTTTTTCATTAGACATATTCCAATTAAATAATAAAAACTGAAAAAAAATTTACGCAAAGAAAAACCTCATACCCAATCAAGTGACACGGAGTTTTATTATAATTTCATAGATACACAAATTATGTATATAATTCAAAGAAAAAATAAAATCATTTACCTGTGTCTTTTCATCTAAACAAAATTCACACAAGAAAAAAACATCGTTTACATGAGCATCGATACAAATTAAATTGTTGTTCCAAAAAATGTGGGTTTGAGTTCACGTCGTCGTCGTCCCATATTGCCACCCCACTCACCCCATACCCCATCCAGAAGTCGGATACATACCCTAGGAGGACGATGTGTGCAAATTGCCGGAAAGGTAAATTTTCATTGTATAATGATGGGGGTAAAATGGACGAAAATTCGAAACGGAAAAAGGTGAGGTTTTTTATGGTGCGGAATCAATGCGATGATGGATGTTGTATAGGTTGGAATTGGAATAGCAAAATAAGGGATATATAATACGTGATGGAATTCAATTGATTTACCTACTAATAGAAGGCTGAAATAAAATTTAAATTGCAGTATTATAGCTCTTGTATATAGACATAGAGTCTTGAGGGCTAGAAAATGTTTTTAAATTCAATTATTATATGATAACCAATTAAATTCCATTTGAAATTGATTTTGAATTTTATAGCCTTGAGGGTTCTATTGAAATTTTTGAGAATAGAAAAAAAAAAATACAACAGAAAAGAGAAGATCAAATTTTAATGAATTCTATATTTAAAATATAGAACTTGCTGTGTGGTTGGGTAAAAGACTTGTTTGGAGATTGGGGGGTGATGTAGAAAACTTTGCTTATTTTTAGAACTCAGCAGACTCCGCAATTTATTTGGCAGAAATTGAAATAATGGTTAAAATATTTCAAATGGATAAAGTATTCCTATTCGTATTTTAGTTCATTATTTTTTTTAATTTTTATTCGTTCTTTTTTTATCGTTCCTTTTTATTACAATTTAGGTTTTTTTTTCAAATTTATTTGTTTTGTCCTAGCCTCGTTCAATACATTTATGAAACATGAAAGACGATAGTAAGCCTCAAACGTCGACTTAGGTTTTAAGATTGAGTTGTTTTGTTTCCTAGCGTCGTTCAATACATTCATGAACAAAAACTCAATTTTAACTGTAAAGGAAGGCTAAGAAGAAATGGGGATCAAAAAATTCCCTTCCTTCCCAAAATTCAAGACACTTTTTGATAAACACCTCTTTGGTATTCGTACGTAGGTAATGTTTACAGGAAAAGAAGTGTTTTTAAAAATTTACAAAAAGTTTCAGTAAAAAGAGGGATGGAGATCCAGAAACTTCACGAAATTATCCTCTGCCCTCCTTCTTCGACCAACAATCCAATTTATTTTTTCATAAATATCTCCTTGGCATTAACTTAACAGGGATTTCCTTCCAAACTACTAAGATGTTGTCTTATTGATAGTTCATCAGGTAAAACTCTTGTTTTGCCTAACAGAAACTTAAACAATGTCTATGAATATGCCCCATTAGGTTTGGATAATAAAACAGTGTGTGTAGTTTCGAAAGTACGGTTTCCTCATGTTTAGCCTTGATAATGTTTTCTTTCTTGAAAGTTTCCTCCTAAGCCAAATCTCAGTGTGATATGTTTTACTAACTGAACAGCTGATAAGAATTTGAATCTTTTGTGATGCACTAAATATTGAGTCGATACAAAATCTTGATAAATCTAAAGCTAGGAAAGTCCTATTCGGCTATCAATAACATTATGTGAAGAAAATTTTGAAATTGTTCAATTGTCAGGGCAACGGGTTTGCTGTGAAACTCAAGTAGAAAGCATCGTTCCAAGTATTGTAATTTTGCTTTTTGACGTTGTCTTTCCTCTGAAATTGGGGATCGTTGCGTTTAATAGAGCCATTTTAAGTGAAACGTGTTTAAGGGGTTGAATAAAGTGGCTACATCTTAAAGTAATAGATTTCTCTTTTTGGTACTTTATTTGACACAAGGGCATAGAAACTAGAATGGGTCTACATTTTTTTTATTAATAAGGATCTACGCAACGTTGAATAGAGCCTTAATAAAGCTTCAGCTTGGGTTTTGTTAACTTTTCCTGTTTATTTTTTTTATAAAATTTTTTGAACTATCCATTTCAATAGAAAATTTATTTTTGAACAAAAAGTTTTACATGTAAAATTGCCAAATTCGGCTTAGTTTTCGAGTTATACCAAAAGTATTGAAAAGTGGCCAGTGCGACCATTATGATTTATGATTTATGATTTATGATTTATGATTTATGATTTATGATTTATGATTTATGATTTATGATTTATAATTTATGATTTATGATTTATGATTTATGATTTATGATCTATGATTTATGATTTATGATTTATGATTTATGATTTATGATTTATGATTTATGATTTATGATTTATGATTTATGATTTATGATTTATGATTTATGATTTATGATTTATGATTTATGATTTATGATTTATGATTTATGATTTATGATTTATGATTTATGATTTATGATTTATGATTTATGATTTATGATTTATGATTTATGATTTATGATTTATGATTTATGATTCGTACTGAAACTTTCATTGTTTTTCCGGGGTTAATGTTCAATCCCTCTTATAGGCACTATTTCCTAGTTATTATTAACATCACAGAGAGTTTCTTCGAATTTCCCTAAAGCTGTTATAACAGTGTCAACGGCGAAACCCATACAGCGTATGCCTTGAGAAGACAGACTTTCCAGTAGTTCATCTACAACAAGACTCCACAAAGTAAAGGTGATAGAACCCCTCCTTGAGAACAGCTTCTTGTTGTGAAAACTTTCTGAACATTTTTTCCTGCATAGATATGCTTTAGCAGTTCTTATGCATAGCATCCAACTTATGCATTTAATTATTATAGATGGGATAGATGAGTACACACTTCCTTATCAGAGCCCTTTTAAAAGCAGCTTAATGTGAGGTGTTGTCAAAGGCACCTTCATTGTCTGGGAACGCATAAAAAAGGCTATTCCTGAGGTGTTTATAAGTTCATACAGGTCGATTTCTGGTAGACCTACCTGCTCTGTTAATATGTTATCAATGGTTTAAGGGCAAGACTGTTAAGTAATATTACTGATACCTGATTAAGTTACCAACAACTACCTTTTCAAAAGTCTTTAGCAAGAAGGATGTCAAACTAATTGGCCAGAGAGACTTTGGATGTTAGAATTACCTTAGATCTTCTCCATAGACTTGGTATATGCTTAGTTCTTCTCCATTTACTTGGTATCATAACAAGAAAAGGCATGTTCCTCTTTAACTTTTTGCAAAAAGACCGGAAAAATACCATCTACAGAGCCTATCACCCAATTTATCTAGTTAGCTGTATAGATAGTTTTGGCTACTTTCTCGTCTTAACAGTTTGGTCTGAGAGGTATTCTCTCTATTGTATTCCTACCATTAGTATAACTTACTTTAGGGGAAGAAAATCATCATCATCATCAAGTCCTGTAACTCCGGTTGGGGCATAGGGCGCCAACAAATCGTTTCCATCCTTCGCGGTCTGCAGATAGATATTTTAACTGTGGCCACGTCTTTCTCTGGGAGTCTGCTTCTGCTAGAACTGTTGATTTCCATGTTGTTCTTGGTCTTCCAACCCGCCGTGCACCCTGAGGATTCCATTCAAATGACTGCTTTGCAATTTCATCGTTTGGTTTCCTCAGTGTGTGACCAATCCATTGCCATTTACGCTTTCTTATGTCAACGTCCAGCCGCTCCTGGCTTGTCCTGCGCCACAATTCCTCGTTTGATATAATTTGTGGCCAGCGAATTTTTAGAATATGGCGTAGACAACGGTTCACAAAAGCCTGCAATTTCTTTGAGATGGTAGTCGTGACTTTCCAGGTTTCGCAAGCATATAACAGCACGGATTTGACATTGGATTCGAAGAATCTCAACTTTGTGCGCAAGGAGATTTGACATGAGTTCCAAATTTGGGAGAGAGAACCGAAGGCTGCGCGAGCTTTATTTATTCTACTTTGAACGTCCAGATCAGTACCACCATTTGCTGAAACAATACTTCCAAGGTAGTTAAATTGTTCCACCTCTTCAACTGGCGTCTCCTGTATTAAAATACGCTGATGTGTGGAGCGGCCTGTGAGCATTATTTTTGTCTTTTTGCTATTTATTTTCAGACCACTCGCCTCTCCTTTTACCTTCAGAGCTTGACACATCCCGTTCAGCCCGCTGATGTTATTTGCCAAGAGACATATATCATCGGCATAGTCTAAGTGGCTAAGCCTTTCAAACGGTCTCCATTGAATGCCCTGCCTCTCTGATGTTCCAACGCTGGCCGTCAAGACATCGTCAATCGCCAGTAGAAAGAGAATTGGCGATAGAACATCTCCCTGTCTCATACCCTGCCGCACTTCAAAAGAGTCGGATAGCTGCCCATTGTGTAAAACAAAGCATCTTGCGTTGTTATAGGACTCTCTTATAATGGCAACAATTTTTGGGGGAATTCCTCTACCAAGAAGTGATCTCCATATACATTCACGGTTGACTCGGTCAAAGGCCTTCTCAAAATCCACAAATATGAGGTAAAGCGGTGATTGAAACTCCGCAGACTGCTCAAGAACGATACGCAGAGTGTTGATATGGTCGACACAAGACCGTCCACTGCGGAAACCAGCTTGATGCCTCTTGAGTGTAGACTCGATTCTAACCTTTATCCGCTCCAGAATGATGGTTGCCATTAATTTTGGAAAAACGGACAAAACTGTAATACCTCGCCAATTGTTGCAATTCTTAAGATCACCTTTCTTTGGCAACTTAACAATTACACCATCCTTCCAGTCGCTGGAATAGATTTCATTTTCCCACACAGCTTGTATCAACGGGTGTAAAATACTAGCCGTTCTGACAGGGTCAGCTTTCAGGAACTCGGCTGGTATACCATCAAGTCCAGCTGCTTTGTTGTTTTTGAGAAGATTTATCGAAGATTGAATTTCCAGTACTGTAGGGGGCTCGATGTCAATACCCCTATATGATCTACGCATCTCGTTAAGCTGGGGCACTTCAGCACTCTGCTCGACAGAATCCTCATTAAGCAAGGCACAAAAGTGCTCCTTCCACCTGCGCAGCTGATCCTCGATTGATACCAAAAGTGTACCATCCACATCCATTACAGGATGATTATTGTTGGTTTTCTTCCCGACAACTTCCTTGGATATTTGGTACAATTCCCTCATGTCTCCTCTTCTTGCAGCGTTTTCCGCATTTTCTGCGAGACCGTCTAACCTCACCCTCTTGTCTCGTCTCACACAGCGATAGACCATCTTATGTGCTAAGCGATACTCTCTTCGCAATTCAGCCTTTCGTTGAGCATCTGCTTCGGCATTTATTTGCATCTTCAACGATTTGCGAAGCTCGATTTTATCCCAGGTGTCTTGGGATATCCAAGAGTCTCTAACTCTCGACTGCTTGGGTACAGTTTCGGATCCAGCATCCATAAAAACACTTTTTATATTAAAATACTATGAATATTTTCGATTCAATAAACGCAAACACTGATGTACCTCAAGGCAGTCACATTGGTCCACTACTCTTTGTAGTGTTTTTCAATGACAAAGGGTTATTTCTGCTATCTTGCTGGAAGTAAAATTTTGATAGACTTTGAGCTAACTCGAGCCTTTTTTTTATATTTTGTCGATGATTTTTCTGGAGTTTCAGTGTATTTTTGGGCAACTTTGATGAATAATGTGATTTAATGGATCTTCACTGTCTTTTTTAATTATGTGAAGTGTATGTTCGTGGGAAAGCCTTGTTTTTCTTGTTCTTGCTACATGTCCTCTTAATACTTTTACTCTACTCCATGACTGTTCTCAATCATCAGCTGAAATATTTCTTCCAAGGTCTGAGCCAAGCCCTTTAGTTGTTTTGATCTACAAAAAATGTTTTTAAGCAAATTTTACTAACGCAGAGGGTGTCAAAATGATGAAGCAAAACATGGCTCAATTAGTTTTTGTTGTGATTTAGAGATCAAATCAGACTAGAAATAATGTAGCCTCGGAGAATACTTTTGTACAACAAAGTAGGTGATAACTCGTTTTTTCCGCAATTGAATGTACTAAAACTCATTCAGAATAATTCAGGAGAGCTCATAAAGACACCCCTAAAAATGCCTTTCCTCCTTTCACCTACCTAGTGTTTGTCTTGAAAAGCACAATATAGATCCATTGAGATCCAAATGGAGTGAAGCAGCGTTCTATATAATAAATAACTCCTTGATACTTTACTTAATAATACACAGTAAATTATTATTATTTAAATTTTATTGATCCCAGGGGTCACATCCAGTGATTCAGTTTAAGCTTGAAAAATAAGAAAATGAGTGAAGTTTGAACTCATAGCACTGAATTAACATAATCAAGGACTACTTCACTCCCAAAGTGTACTAAACAAATGACGACCAATGTTAGCATTTCAAACCCTTGATGTATTTTTAAACACTTTCATAATTTTACTGGCGTTGTAAGGTTCAATAAAAGCCGAATAGGTCCTTATTCTAAACGACTGCAAAATGCGTAATTATTATTTTATCCTTCAGTTTATACAGACTCTTCTATGGTTACGCAACGTCTGGAAGTAATAGGTCGACGCGGCCTTACTATTTTATGAATTTTTCAGATGATTTTAAATAACTGGGAATATAACTGCAGTTGTATGGGAAGTGTCTTATATTTTTACTGTTAATTACATTATTTTCTCAATAAAGGAAATGTGGAAGTTTTATATCAGAAAAATAAGAAGTCAGTGTCTTATAAATATATTTTTATTTTTGCTTCAAACCAAATTTATTTTGAAAAAAGGAGTCCTGTGATTTTTAGATGTTGATAGAACACTATTTTTAGAGACTTAACATCTATAAATTTTTAGCAAACTTACAACGAATATTGATTGACAGATCCGATAAGTAAGTCTCCAAACAAAAAAGGATCAATTTGCAGTTCAAACAACATGATTATAACAAAAGAATCTGAAGACATGTAAGCTGATGAACCAAATCAAAAACAATTTTTCACAAATGGAACAACAAATCAAGCCCCTTAATATATAAATCAACCTAAGCATACATACATTTAAACAAAAATCATAAATCATTTAAACAAAACATTAACTTAAACAAAATAAATTTCAAACCAAAGAAATATCATTTTTGTCGTGTGTCTTTAAAGCACAAAATCTCTCTAATAACTATAAATTATTATAAAACTATTCCTTGAATTGTGAACTATACCTACATACCTACATACATACATATATATATTATATCTATATATTTAAATTTGAGATCTTTTCATTATCAACAAAAAAAAAATAATAAAATATATTTAAAAAAACCTCCTTTTCAATTATTATAAAATATTTTTTAACTCATTTTTTTTAAATTTATTTCTAACAAACAAAAATTCCAAAACTCGGACACTTCCGATAGTAAATTAATTAATATGATGTATAAACGAATATTAATTTTGTTGTAAAATATTAATAAAAAATATTATTATAAAACGTTGTTCTCCTTCTAAAGAGTTTTAGAAACTTTAAGATCAAAAATTATAAAAATAAATGTTTAAGAACAAAAGCTGATATTTTAGAAGAATACAAAACAAAAAATGATGATATACACTCAGTCAAACAACAACAACAAAAATAAAATGAAGGAAGAAAATTAAAATAAAATTACATTTCAAAAAACCAGACAAAACTGACAAAAGAAAAACATTGTGATTGTATAAAAAAAAAATAAAAATCGAAAAAAAGTGGAAAGAAGAAATTATTTAACAAGTTTTACTGAGGAAACAAGAAACAGAATAATTCACATTTTATCTTTTAGCTGTAGTTCTAGCAATTAAAAACAAAACAAAACTTGTATTATACATTAAACATTAAAAAGAAAAACCAGAGAAAGTATTAAAATAAAATGAGATGAAAAAAAAACGAAGAATAAATAATAAAGAAAAAATAAATAAAATGAAATGAAACATATATTTGCGCATATCGAAAGTTGGATGATGTTTTATTTAAGCAAGAAGGATGACAAAGGAAAAGGTATGAGAAAGAAATCGTGGAGCGACGAGAAAAAGTGGTAAAGCGGTCCCTAGACGCTCAATATTATTGTTTAAAATATTACACAATATTATTGGCTAGGTGCCCCAGATGGTTCAATATTTTATCCAATAATTAAGTTTAGCCGGTAGAGTTTCATCACTCGCGGAGGTGTTTACTCTTTGACGACAACAAATATTGTGCAATTGTACCCACAGACGATACAATATTTGAATATTGTGCAATAAATATCAAAAAGGGTTTTGATTTTGATTTTGATAGACGGACAATAATATTGTGCAATATCCAATATTGCACAATATTATTGAGCGTCTATAGGGACCGCTTAAGACAAGATCAAATTTATACCTTTAGAAAAATTATATAATTATGTCCACTGTTACAAGTCTTCCCCTAGGTTAGGTTAGGTTAATGGGCTGACAGTTGGTCTTGTTACCGTCACACTTAGATCAATGTAGATCCATTGTGGTACCCTATGGACTCTGAACCCCATGAAATGAAACCTATGATAAATCCCATGTTAATTCAAGCCCATTTAGGGTGTTGAAGAGTTTCAGTAGTCTATAGCCTGAAAAGTCGGTGAGTATTTCTTGGTCGTTGGAGGAGTGTCCATTGGCACATAACCACCAGGCTGAGGAGAGGAAAACGCCTCTCAAAAGCGTGATCCTTTCCTTTGCCCCCTCTTGAGAAATCATCCCTCCATCAGGCCCGTACATTGAGAAAAATATTGAATATATTCATGTTTGAATCAAACTCAAACACATACGATTTGGCATGGAACTGATTTCTGTTTGAATTTAACATAAACGTATTTATTCATCGTAGACTGGATTTAAACGAGTTTTTGTTTAAATTAAATATGCTTTCTATTTGATTTGAACATATTTCTCTTTGTTTTAATTAACTTCATTCAATATTATTTCAAATAGAATCATATTACTTTTTTGAACATTCTCGTGTTTAAATTTACTATGTTTTTTGTTTTAAATACACTGCCGCTCATCTGAATAGGTTCAACTTTTGTTGCACCTTACTGTTAGCCTCTCTTCATATATATTGCAAAATTGCAATCATACATCTTTGTTATACATGTAATGAAAGATCATCATTATATGCTTAGTTTGGGAGAAAACAAAATTTTTAAAGCTTACCGTTATTTTCACACGCTCGCTAGACCAAATGCATTAATAAAAACAAACATATTTGTTGGTTCATCTGAATAGGTTCAACATCAAAAACTTTAGTTTAATTTGAGTCGCGTCGGTCAATTGTGCTCAAAATTTCTTGTGTAAATTAATTTAATTGTGTTTTACCTGTTAACGAAGAAAATAGGTCGCGGAAAGTCTTTAAGTGAGGAGGAAAAGGGCAAAATAAAAGCATTTCGAGAATTAGGACTAAACCAACGACAAATCGCGAAAAAAATTGGCAGAAGTCAAAATTTAGTAAGCAATTATTTGCGAAATGTCAAAAAATATGGACAAAACATGAAAGGTGGCACTTATAGGGCCACATCAAAAGCCGATAGACGTGCAATCATCAGAGCAGCTTCCAATTCTCATGATTCCGCGTCAAAAATCAAAATAAAAACGGGTGTAAAATGTAGTTTGCCGACGGTTAAACGGGTTATTATATTAAAAGTGCTAAACATTTGAAGAGAAAAAAAGTTAAAAAAAAACCACCGCTTAACGAATACAGAAAAGAAATCCGTCTCCAATTTTGTAAATAATACATGTCGTGGAAGTCGGAGTGGAAACATATGATTTTCTCAGATGAAAAAAAATTTAATTTAGAGGGCCCCGACGGCTACAATTATTATTTTCATGACCTTCGAAAAGAGGAGCATTATTTAAGCCGGCTGCATAGCTGTGAAGGCAGTGTCATGGTGTGGGGAGCTATTTCCTTCTACGGAACCTTCGAACTCCAATTTCTTTCATCGAGAATGAATGCAATTTCCTATAAAGGCGTTCTAGAAAAGGCCTTCCCACAGATTTCTGATCTCCTTGGACCAATATCGTGGACATTCCAACATGATAATGCCCCTATCCACACAGCGAGGATTGTGAAACAGTGGATTGAGAACCAAAATGTGGAGATGCTTGTGTGGCCTCCATACTCCCCTGACCTCAATATCATAGAGAATGTGTGGGGACTTCTTTCACGTAAAGTATACGAGTCAGGGAGACAATTCGAAGATAAAAATCGTTGATCGAAGCAATTAAAAAATCCTGGACCGAAATTTCCCTTCAGTACCTCAAAAATTGTATAGTTCAATACCAAATCGAATTTACGAGACTGTACTCAAAAAAGGAGGCAATACACATTATTGATTATGATTATTATATTCTTACCTATAAAAAAGTGCAAAATAAATTATTAAATAACAGTTACTTTTCTTGTTTTATTCCATTTCATTCGTTGAACCTATTCAGATGAGCCAACAAATATGTTTGTTTTTATTAATGCATTTGGTCTAGCGAGCGTGTGAGAATAACGGTAAGCTTTAAGAATTTTTTTGTTCTCCCAAACTAAGCGTATAATGATGATCTTTCATTACATATATAAGAAAGATGTATGATTGCAATATAAATGAAGAGAGGCTAACAGTAAGGTGCAAAAAAACTTGAACCTATTCAGATGAGCGGCAGTGTATGTATAAAGATGCAAATACTTACCCGAACTTATTTTTTTATTTTGACTCCATTTATCTGACCAAAACACACAAGAAAACAGTAAAAAGTCTATGAAAATTTTAAGGTCCTTAATCGAACATGCCAAGCAAAAACATAGGTATTATATTTATAGTTAAAAATAAAACCACTTAAACTAGTGAAATTAAGCTTCTAAATGTATTTTTGTATTCCAGTTGATTGATGTGGAAGGGGCATCTTTGGAGCACCTATATGTGAAATTACATAGTTAGCCTTTTTTTCTAAAAGTTAAAGAAGAATAAGCTCTTAATGTGATATGTATGTACTTACTTTTGACAAATGTTTGGCTTAAAACTTCAAACGCCCAAGTGAGCCTTAAAGGACAGCATTTCACAATTGCAGAAAGGTGTAATTTGTGATCATCACTTGGCTTAAGATTATCCCAAATAGCTGTTACCACTAGAAAAGGCAATTCTTCTTTTTCTGGAGAAAAAAGGAAAAAACATGAATTAATTTTCATATCAATATCTAAAAAAAAGACATATTACTTACCAAAAACCTCCTTTAAAGATTGCAAGTGTTCCAAAAATTTTATTTTGGGTTTTGGTATCTCATCTTCTCGAAACGAATAACAATGACATCATCACAAGGTTAACTTATCCTAAATTTTTCTTCGTTTTAGTTAAATTCAAACTGATCTGAGTTTAAATTTAAGATTTTGTTCGATCTCGTTTTCTTGTTAACATTTTCAGTGGGTTCATATTTAAAACAACCTCGTTCATATTTATTTTATGTTAAATACTCTCCAGTGAGACAAATAATTAAACAGACATTTCAAAAATCAAAGTCAAACTAGTTTGAATCACATATAAAAAATATTTGCAGGTTCTAATGAAATATTCAAACATGAATCTGTTTGACTTAAACACACTTTACTCTAAAATAATAGTATTTTCACATTCAAACAGATTAGAATTAGGTTTAAACCGAATTCTATTTGTATAAGTTAAACATATAATCAAACATGCATCTATTTAAATAACTCATAGTTCAGTTTTCTCAGTGATGAGCTGTGGCTGTCCATGCAACGACTGGTAGATGGGTATGATAGGTCAGTGGTTGGTTTATGTAACCGTTCGATGAAGGAATGTCTGTCGTCACATAATCACCTGGCTGAGAACAAATCGCTTTTTAAAGGCGTGATCCTCCCTTTGCCCCCACTTGAGAAATCATCCTTAGGCCCGTATGAGGAGTGGCTCCATGCAACGTCTGGTAGATGGTTATGGTTATGATAGATCAGTGGTTAGTTTACGTTACCGTTCTTTGAAAAAAATGTCCCTCGTCACATAAATACGTACGACGTTCAGTTTTCGTTCGTTCTATCATGGACCCTTTTTTATGTCTATTGACTGCGGTTCGATAAGTTACCAATCTCATGGTCGTGTGGTTGATAGAGCTTAAGGATTTTCAAGCCATTGGGTAGCATTAATAAATTTCAACAGGTTTTTGCTTGGAATGTCGGAGAGTTCTTTCAAGTCGTTGAAAAAGTGTCTCCCTAGGTGCTTGCTTTGTTATTTTTTTCTTTAGTTTTCATCATCATCGTGTCCTGTAACCCCGGCTGGGGCATAGGGCGTCAACAAAACGTCTCCATCCTTCACGGTCTGCTGCAAGGTACTTTAGCTGTGGCCACGTCTTTCTCTGGGATTCTGCTTCCGCTAAGACAGTTGATTTCCATGTTGTTCTTGGTCTTCCAACCCGCCGTGCACCCTGAGGATTCCATTCAAAAGACTGCTTTGCAATTTCATCGTTTGGTTTCCTCAGTGTGTGACCAATCCAACGCCATTTACGCTTTCTTATGTCGACGTCCAGCCGCTCTTGACTTGTCCTGCGCCACAATTCCTCATTTGATATTATTTGTGGCCAGCGAATCTTTAGGATGTGGCGAAGACAGCGATTCACAAAAGCCTGCAATTTCTTCGAAATGATAGACGTGACTTTCCAGGTTTCACAAGCATATAACAGCACGGATTTGACATTGGATTCGAAGAATCTCAACTTAGTGCGTAAGGAGATTTGACTTGATTTCCAGATTGGGGACAGAGTACCGAAGGCAGCACGAGCTTTATTTATTCTACTTTTAACGTCCAGATCCGTACCACCGTTTGCAGAGACAATACTGCCAAGGTAGTTGAACTGTTCCACTACTTCAACTGGCGTCTCCTGTAGAATAATACGCTGCTGTGTGGAGCGGCCTGTGAGCATTATTTTTGTCTTTTTGCTGTTTATTCTTAGACCACTCGACTCTCCCTTCACTTGCAGTGTTTGGCACATCCCGTTCAGCCCACTGATGTTATTTGCCAGTAGACATATGTCATCGGCATAGTCTAAATGACTGAGCCTTTCGAACGGTCTCCATTGAATGCCCTGTCGCTCTGCTGTACCTACACTGGCCGTCAATACGTCGTCCATCGCCAGCAGGAAGAGAATTGGCGATAGAACATCCCCTTGTCTCACACCCTGTTGCACTACAAAGGAGTCGGATAGCTGCCCATTGTGCAAAACAAAACACCTTGCGTTGTTGTAGGACTCTTTAATAATGGCAACTATTTTTGGTGGAATTCCTCTACCAAGCAACGATCTCCATATACATTCTCGGTTAACTCGATCAAAGGCTTTCTCAAAATCCACGAACATGAGGTAAAGCGGTGATTGAAATTCCATCGACTGCTCGAGGACGATACGCAGGGTGTTGATATGGTCGACACACGATCGACCACTGCGGAAGCCAGCTTGATGCCTCTTGAGTGTAGACTCGATTCTATCCTTTATTCGCTCGAGTATGATTGTTGCCATTAGTTTTGGGAAAACGGACAAAACGGTGATACCACGCCAATTGTTGCAATTCTTTAAGTCACCTTTCTTTGGCAACTTAACAATCACACCATCCTTCCAATCCCTGGGATAGCTTTCGTTTTCCCAAATGTTTTTTATCAACGGATGTAAAATACTAGCCGCTGTTACGGGATCGGCTTTCAGGAATTCAGCTGGTATTCCGTCCAGTCCAGCTGCCTTGTTGTTTTTGAGGAGATTTATTGATGTCTGGATTTCCGATTCTGACGGGGGTTCGATGTCAATACCCCTATAGGACCTGCGCATCTCGTTTAGTTGGGGCACTTCAGCACTCTGCTCAACTGAATCCTCATTTAGCAGGGCACAAAAATGGTCCTTCCATCTACGAAGCTGATCCTCAATTGATACCAAAAGTGTGCCATCCACATCCATTACAGGATGATTGGTGTTGCTTTTTTTCCCGATAACATCTTTGGCTATTTGGTACAATTCCCGGATATCTCCTCTTCTGGCAGCGATTTCCGCATTATCTGCGAGTCCATCTACCTTCACCCTCTTGTCACGTCTCACACAGCGATAGACCATCTTATGTGCAATGCGGTACTCTCTTCGCAAGTCAGCCTTTCGTTGAACATCTGCTTCAGCATTTATTTGGATTTTCAACGATTTGCGAAGTTCGATCTTATCCCAGGTGTCTTGGGATATCCAAGAGTCTCTACGTCTCGTTCGCTTGGGTACAGTTTCGGATCCAGCCTCCATAAAAACACTTTTAATTTCACCCCACATCTCATCAATTGTTGAATTCTGGATTCCGTTTAATGACGAGGCTCTGTCGTTAAGGGTGGTGACATAGTTTCGACATATGTTGGGGTCATTTAAAGCATTCGTAATGAATTTTGAGCTCCTTGCTGCATCCTGCGCTGGTTTTTGTACGGCAGCGGTTCGTAGTTTGAGACTCATCAGAACCAAATGGTGGTCGCTTCCCACATCGGCATTTCTTATACTCCGGACATCACACATAGACTTCCTCCATCGCTGCTGAATCATGATATGATCAATTTGGTTTTCGGTTTGACCATCCGGATGCACCCAGGTAATTTTGTTGCACGTCTTATGCTTAAATACAGTCCCACCTATCACAAGACGATTCGCGTTACAAAAGTCGACAAGCAAGTCACCATTTTCATTCCGTGACCCCAAGCCATTTCTTCCCATCACGCGTTCCAGTCCGTAATTGTCTGAACCGACTTGGGCATTGAGGTCTCCCATAACGACTATGATGTCGGCTCTCGGAACACTACTGTAAACCGAGTTAAGATGAGTGTAGAACGCGGTTTTGTCTTCCTCGGTCGCTTCATTTGTGGGGGCGTAGCACTGAATAATTGTGACGTTACGAATTTTTGAACGAAACCTTGCTGTCATTAATCTCTCAGAAATGGGCGCCCAGGAGATCAAACTACGCCTTGCTTCTTCGTTCAACATAATTCCGACACCATGCAGCCTTTGGCCACCCTCTCTTTCATCTTCCCCGGAATACAGCATTCTCGTCTGTCCAGTGTCTGATCTGTATTCAGCTCTTCCTCTCCACTTAGTTTCGCTTATGCCCAGGATACTGATGTTTAGACGAAGCATTTCACGCTCAACCTGCTCGTATCTACCATCGCTGTACAAGGATCGAACGTTCCATGCTCCGATTTTCGTACGTATGCGGTAGCCAAAAGTAACATTTGCGCTTCTTGAAAGATTTCTTCTATTTGTCAACGATTCATTTATTATTATGGCGTCTTGATTGACGCTCGTATATGAAAGATGCCGCCCCCCAAATCCGATGTGCGGTTTACTGCAACCGAAGCTGCAGAAGGATTTTCCATAAAAAGATTACCTCTTGGGGACTCATTTCCATTTGTTGTCATAGTTCATGTATTTGCATATATCCTTCCACCATGGTGTTTTCCGAGATATGATTAATAACATACATAAGCTCAGATTTGACAGGCACACCCGCCTTTTGTATGGTCAAACACATAACTGCTCGAGGCCGCCCACTATGGGAAAACAGACGCCTTTTGTAGCCGCCCAATATGGGTTACAGACGCTACCTGCTGCTGCCGTTGGCCTTTTACCAAAAAAGCTCCTCCGCCACCAGACTATCATGCCGTTGACCGCTACCTGCAGTTCATCCGTCTTAAGGGGGCTTTTAACCATCCCAAGGACAAGTTTGTGCCCTGACCAGCAACGCTGGGTTGTCTGCTTATCCCGGCATCCATTCGGTCCCCCTGCACGTTAGCGTTACCCGCCCTCTACCACGCGGAGGTGTGCATAGGGATTTTCCTATCATTGAGCCTAGGGCCATATGGCGTCCTAGCACTCTCAAGTACTTTTAGTTTTAAATTGCTTTATTAAATAACAGCACAGGGCAGTTACACAGGTAGGGTATCCTCATGTATCTCCATGTCACCACGTCCACTGCATAAATCGTCTAACCTCAGTTTCATCTTTTTCTTGTGGTAACCCAGGTGGTTGTGACCGGTTGTGATACTCATGAGAAGAGATAAAGACTTTTTATTCAGTTGGATGAAGTTTGAAATCAGGAAGTCTGAATGAGCTGGATAGTCCGAGGGATTCTGAATAGAACCCTGCACCAACACCTGTATCCATCTTGGAACCGTCGCACATAGGAGTATTTGCCTACAAAACTCGGCCAAAAGTCGATTTTTCAACTGTCAAAATTGAAAGGGGAACTTTTTCCAGACAATAGCTAAGATCCCATGGAACAATAGGCTAAAATATTTTTTTTATTGCTCAACATATTTTGGCTATGATATTAGTTCAAAGTCTTCGATTAAGAATTTGTCACTTCTTTTTGTAATCAACCCTCAAAAAATTTGAAACATTTTATTAAATTATTTCTTAAAAATTTTGTGTAGTCTGATGAAATTTTTGGTATATAAAAATCAACTACAGGTGTTCACTATTATATTGAGCCATTTTTACGACAGATATTTTAATATTTATATTTTTTTCGAATTTTTGTTCTAAAAATGCAAAAAAAAAAACACTATTTTTGTTGGTTCTTTTTCATTGGGAAGTAATTTTTTTAAAGATGTAGGTGGAATTGGGCTCTCATTTGTATATGGGTGGATAAAATAAACCATCAAGCTTTATTTTCAAAAAGAATCGGCTGCGGATATTTGCGGATGTTGTTGTTTTTTGTCATATCGTATTCCCACTTTTATGTCCATTCAAACTGACTATTTGTGCTGTTACTTTTCCTTGGGATTTCATTTTTTTTTTATTTTTTGGAGTTATTTGGTAATTATTTGTATAAAATATGGTTTAGCAAAGCTCCCAGTATTGATTAAAAAAAAAATATTGGCTGCAACTTTGATCCTTTTTATCTTTTTTAGTTATATCGTATATCCGATTGTATGCATTTCTTCTTGTTTCCAGTTGAAAAATTAAAAAAAAACTTGAATTTTTTTTTTGTTTTAAAAGAGGGTAAATTTATTAAAAACGGTAATTATTACATGGTTTAAGATGAAAATATTGCAATCAAGACAAAAAATAATTTTGTCCGGTTTTTGCATACAAATACTCCTATGTGCGTTCGCGTCATCAGTGAATATAGCTATCATCAAGAATCAAGATCCCCTCAGAAGCTAATTACATAGATATCAAAATAAGGAGTTTTTTCAGAAAAGTGGTTTGTAGCTTTCAGTTCTTAAAAAAAATATTTTCACGTAAGGTTCACGTGAGGAGCTTAAAGTTGTAGAATAAGAAACTATAAATTTCTAATTCTTAAAAACAATTAAAAAGTAAGACTTATGTCATCTTGCATTCAAAGAATATAAACAAATCGATTAAGGGATTTAAGATGAAGAAGTGTTACTTTTCTAAGACCTTAATTTTAATACTTTATGTAATTATGATTTTTGAAGAAAAGTGTCACAAATATTTTACCTATTAGGTAACGGTAAATAATGGGTATGAAGAAACAGTGACGTTCAAGAGTTTTTGGTTTTGAATAATTTTTGTTTGCATACCAAAAACTAAAAAGTTACCTTTGTATGTATATTCATTCTTATGTGTTTCTGAGAGAATGGCGGTCACCCCTGCCACATTTAAAAATGTTTGATATAGGTAATTCGGAGACTAAGCGAAATTTGACAATAGCCATGGTTTTTAGTGAACTTCTATTTTCGCCTAAGAAAAAGTAGGATTTTAAATACAACAACAATTTGGTATAATTCCGTATTGCTGTTGTAATTATCATGAAGTTTATTTTCCTCTAAAATTGGATGATGCTCAAAAGTTTCCACGGAACCAATAAGTATTGCGAGTATTTTTTTTAAACTGAAATTGATTGGCATTTCATAGGATTTTTACGTTCGGAAGCAATTTTTTCTGGAGGAGATTCACCATGATAGCAGAAAAAGTTTTGAGGGGAGAAAATAGTTTAGAGGAAACAAAGTTTCAGTAGTAGGTACCTATTTAAGAAATGAGAAACAAAACTGACAAAAAGTGATGAGTGTCAAGCTAGCAAATCAACTTTGACGAATCGAAAAATGGGTAGGTGGATAATAAGCCGTTAGCTAGTTGGGACAGTTTCAAATTTGTCATTCAATGTTTTCTATGTTTTTTTTTTTTTTTTGGTGCTTTGCTAACTTGACATAACTCGAAAAGCGGTAAAAACATATTATACTTTTTGCTTAAGAATAAACAATTTGCCGTTAGAAGTCCTTAATTATTTGTGAAAATTTAATTCAATTGTGCAATGTTTTCTATATTTGTTGGGTCCTTTACTAGCTTTGATAACAAGTTAACGAACCACCACCTAAAACGGGGGTAAAAGTGCTAGTACCGAGTGGTTTATGACTTGATAATTTGTGGTCAACTAGTTTTTAATTAGCCTCCGACAACTTCGAATTTGTCGTGCAATGTTTTCTAGGTTTGTGGGTTCCTTTGCTAGCTTGACATCGAGTTTGCATAGCACCACCTCGAAAAGGGGTAAGAAAGGCTTAAACCGAATAATTTATGTCAAGTAAATTAGTCATTAATAATTTTTGACAATTTCATATTTTTGTCTCTGTTTTCTACGTTTTTTTCAAAAAGTGGTGAAATCTCTTAAAAGTTAACATTTTATTGCTTAGTAATTTACCTTTAATTAGTCATTAATTAGTTGTAACAAATTCTATTTTCAATTGCGATGTTTTCTATCTATTTTTCAACAAAATTATTTCATTTGACCCAGTGAATACTAAATAAAGCAATAAGCAGTTAATATAATCAGTTTTAAACTCTTTTTGAATATTACCATTGTATATAGAATAGATTTTATATACAAAGATATTACTGCATATGAATTAAAACAAAAAACATGGAAAAGATTGTACGAAAATCTTAAAATTGTCACACACAATCATTGATTCTAAGAACTTTTCCGGAGCTCTTTGCTGATTTCATATGAATTAAGGAAAGTAAAACAAGGAACATAGAAAACAAGGTACGAACAAATGTGACTTGTCACAACGACAATTTAGTACCTAAGCAATAAAATGTTAAGTCTTAGAAGTTCTTACCACTTTTTGAAAAAAAAAAAAACATAGCAAACGTAGAACAAAAATTATTAATAATAACAAAATTACCAACGATTAATTAACCATGAATTATTTAGCCATAAGCCATTTGGCTTAAGCAGCTTTTACCCCTTTTCGAGGTGGTGGTATGCAAACTCGATGTCAAGTTAGCAAGGAACCCAAAAAAAACGTAGAAAACATTGCCCATCAAATTCGAAGTTGTCGGAGGCTTATTAAAGACTAGTTAGCCTAAGCCATATACCAGGCTTAGGTTTAGGCTTTCAACCTGTATTTCCGATTTAATTTCGTGTTTCAGTCACATCCGCTCAAAATATTGCCATAAATTCACAATAATATTTAAATCTGGTAATTGCGGAGCAGTTCTGAAACTGCGCACAAGACCTACGTCTTTTGGCGTATACAACAGAAAAAATCGAAAATCTGACATTTTCCATTCAGGGGGCGTGGAATCCACCAATTTTATTAAAAATTCCTATTAAATATCAGGCCGTGAGCGCAATAGTGGCCTAACTGCAATTTTATCGAAATTGAGTTTATGATGAAAATTGAATCTGTATGTATTAAACAACATTTCTGCATTTATATTTTTCAAATTGACGGCTTCATGTCATAGTTATAGGACTTTTGTACTTAGGCCAAACACAAAAAAATTAAAAGCTTAAGTGCAAGAGTGGCCTATCTTTCTTAAAGGCCGCTTTTGCACTCGCATATTTGATTTTATTGTTTGAAACTTTAAGTTAGGCCAATTATTTTACTATTTGCTCAAAGGTGACATCAATGCAATGAACTAAACACAAGTCAGTACCATGATAATCACCCTCGATTAGCGATAAAGTTAGATTTTCATACGCTCAGCGAGAAAAAAACCATTCAGTGTCATAGAAATTACCAAAAAGCACTTCTTCTCCACTTTGAAATTGGAAATTTCAAATAGAATGACCTCTAGAGAAGGACTAAAGGTTAACTGACTCAAGATTCATATTGCTTAAAAAGTTTTTTGAATTTTTTTTCCAACATATTTGTTTTTCGAAAAAAATAAGTATAAGTCTAGAATAAGAGCCCAGAGCAGATTTTGGGTGTGAATGGTATCAAGAAAAGAAATATTGGAGTTGACAACTTGAGTAAAACTCATTCAAGAAACCAAAGTCTTGCGGTCCATAACCGGGGATTTAGTGATTAAACTCTAAATCGAAAACAAGCTATATAGTACTTCGAGAGTAATGATTGTGGTAACTAAAGTTGGTTTTCACCCCTTCCTGGGCAATGCTCCTCTGATAACGGAAGCCGAGATCATTTGTGTGTAAAGTTGGCCCTGCCAGACCGTTTTATAACCCGATTTTCACTTTGAATTTTTTAAACGATCTGGCAGGGCTTACTATATACTCAAATGGTCTCAAATTCCGTGGTCTGTGATCATTATCTAGGGAGAGACATTCATATTTTGATTTCGATGCACTGTTAAACACTAAAGCCCCGGTTGTGGACTGCCAAGATCTTACTTCCTTTTTTGTATCATTCAGACTCAAAATATACTGTGGGCTCTCGTTCTTCTAACAAGCTCTAACCTAGATACTTTATATCCTAATACCCGCTATAACAATTTACAAATACCACAAACAAAAGCTTTTATGGATTCTAACACATCTGAAAGTGAATAAAAATGTTAAATTTCAACGTACATATTAAAAAAAAAAATAATAAGAAAAAACTCATTGAAATCAGTTTTATTTACAATTGATTGGCCTATTTTTACAGAATTTAAATTTTTATATTTTTTCCTTTGTACAATAGTGGCCTATCTGACTTTAAAATCAGTTATAACGGTATTTTAAAGGATCATGGGTACAAAATCAAAAACCTTTTATTTTTTGATCATATTGCAAAAAGAAAATCAAGCCTATGTTTCTTTATTTTAAAATAACAAGTGTTTGAAAATTACCTGTTTCTTATTTTTGCTCTACTGAAAATAATGAAAAATGCAGTTAGGCCACTTTTGCGCCCATGGCCTCATATATGGGGCACTTCCCACTACTGTAGGATGAAGGAAATAGGTAGAGCGGTAGGGGTTGATATATATACAAACAAAGAAAAAAAAAAATAGAAAATCTGGAATATTTTGTTCTGGGGCGTAGCATCCACCCACTTTCTCAAAAATTATATGGAACATTTTCGGTTGTTGTAGAACGATATAAATTGGTAGATCAGTAGGATTTGAGGTGCAAACAAGGATAAAAATTCAACATTAAGAATTTTCCGCTCAGGAGGCGTGACATACACCCGAATTCTTAAAATTGTTATCAATTATAAAGCGCACTTGCAGCTGTCGCAGAATGGTGGAAATTGCTTGGGAGGTACGGCTTGAGGTGCACTTTAAAAAATTAGACAATTTTAGAATTTCTTTCAAGAGGATTGAAATTTGGTTGTTTCTGGTCAAGTTTGTATACATTTTAAATTGTAAGTAACTATGTAATTAAGAGAAAACTTGCCAAGTAAATCCACCAAATTTCAATCAGTAAAATTATTAAATACCAAATTTTTGTCATAATTAGGAGTTATTACTCTTTTTAAGATATTTGATGTTCTAAACTTCATGAACTTTGCACTTTGCGTATATTTTGGATCTCATTTCTTTTTGTGGCTGACTTTTAACGCACAGGTTTTTTGTTCAAATAAGAACTTGGCTCTTTTTTAATATTTATGTTTCTGTTGTGATATTATTGAAATTATTATGAAATTTATATAATTTTTCATAATTTCACGTCAAAAATTATCAATTTTTTTTTTCTTCAGATTCGATCAGATAAAGTCTAAAAATAATTTCCAATACAAACTATTTGACTAGCACAAAAATCAGTTACCATCATCCCTTGGGAACATTGATAAACATTTTGGGCTATAATTTTTAAATTTTGAACAAATCTGCATTGGAGTCATTTCTATATATGAAAGTGAACATTTAAGACCTTATTTATGGATATTCCAAACCTAAAAATAACTCAGTTTCTTCGACAATAATTTTTATAAAATTTTGAAATTTTAAATTGCGAAGCAATGCAGTGGCAGCACCACTGAATTCAGCATCCCCAAAATGTACCAAATTCTACTAATTTGTGCCAAATTTAATAAGCGGACTATGTGTGTTGGACTGCCCTGTGTTTGACCAGACTATTAAAAAAGATTTAGTTAGGCAGCACCTTTAAAAATTCAAATTGTGTTGCATTTCAGTGAGAAAGAATGTTCCATTTGAGTAGAGAACTAAAACCAGCCTCAAATGAATCTATCTAGCGCCACATATATAAGAATAGGTTAGTTTGATTTGTAACACTATTTGTCCTAGGATGATTTAATAAGATTTATTTCTTATCTAGATTTGAAATGTAGTTTTTTTTTAAACCCTTAAGATTTTATGAAAAATGTAAAATTTCTAAAAATTGAATTCATGAAGGAAAGGAGAATAGGACAAAACGGTCTACAAGACCAATAACGACGAGACATATGTCGTCGGAAAGGTATTTTTATGTTCTACAATAGTTACTATGGGGGCTTACTTCAAATCACTGTGTGAAAAAAGTTATTCGCTAAATAGGATTGTGCTCTGGTGCATTCTAGTATGAAAAAAGTATATTTAGTATTGGGAAAATTTATGAAAACTGGTCTAACCAATAACGACAATATATATGTCATTGAAAAGGTATTTCCATTACCTACAATATCTTTAGTATTAGTTCAGTTCGAATCACTGTGTGAAAAAAGTTATTCGTAAACTAATCAAATATTGTGGTTAATTTTAGTGTGAAAAAAATGTTTTTTTTTTAGTATGGGCGAAAAGTGTGATGGCAAGTTCAACCAATAACAACGGGACGTATGTCGTTGGAAAGGAAATTTTATGTACTACAATAGTCAATACGGCAGCTTAACTCAAATCACTGTGTGAAAAAAGTTATTCCCTAATTGTTACCCATGCTCCATACATTTTATCTGTGCTAAAATTCCCTAAAACAGCGAATAACTATTTTCACACACTGATTTTAAATAAGTTGTTATGGTAACTATTATTGCTCATAAAAATACCTTTTCAACGACATGCATCTTATTAGCAGTGGCGGATCCAGAGGGGGGGCTATAGGGGCTGAAGCCCCCCCCACGGCTGATTCAGAAGAGAGTTAGACAAACAAAACTAAGATTACAAAATGTGCATGTGAGCTGTGTTTTTCCAAGCTTTAGGAAAATTGAATGAGTTGTTGGACTGAACCACAGTATATGCAAGCTGTGCTTGTTTTGAAGCCCCAAGAGAATTGGATGAAAAAAGACGATTATATAAAAAATAAATTATACCTAAGTAGGCGTATACGTATTTCAAACTTTAAAGGTATGAGGCAATAAGTTGAGGCTAGGGGCTAAGCCTTTACGATGCGTTTTCCTAAGCGTGCAAGGGAATCAGATGAAAATTATAACACTGTTAGGGCTAAAAGATTTGCATAATAGCTGTGTTTTTTTCCAGGCATTAAAGAAATCCGACGAAAGTTAGAGGCAAAAGCTACAAAATTTCCATGGAAGCTGTTGTTTTCCGAAGTTCAGGGAAACAATGGAGGTTGGGGCTTAACAATTTGTGTGTAAGCTTTGTTTTTTCTAAGGCCCTTAGGAATTGGACTAAACAAAAAACAAGTTTGGGGCTAGTAAGTATGCATTCCTAAATGCTGTGTTTTTTTCCATGCCCTTATATTGAAACTAGTTAGGTTGACTTTCATGTTATTATTTTTACCTAGATTTCCTTGGGTATCGATATTTCTTAAAAATCAAATAAAGTTTGACAAAACGAATAAATGTTAGCTTTTTCTTAAACTCCTCTTGATATTTTTCGGATTTAGCTAAGCCCAGATAACTTTTGGGGCTTAAGTTTAAAAAACTCAGTTTCCGGTGTAAAAAATCACCCTGATTACAGAATCTGACGAATGAGTCAGGCCCAATTTCGACATTTGGATCATAGTAAAAATGTCAAAATTCAGTCTGCTTCGCTCCGCAGTTCATTCGACGGATGCTATAGGCAAGTAAGTAAGTAAGTTTGCATGATAACATCAAAATATTGTTTTAGAGATTGAAACTTATGTTTTTTCCTACTATTTTCGTGTGCCGATGCCGAAGGATATTTTGACGACTTCAAAGACTGCTTTAAGAAGCAATTTTTGATCTTAGTTTCTCTTTTGATTTCCTTTATGCTCTTACGCGAGATTAGAGAGCTCTTTCCGCGAGCAATATTCATTAAATGAAATGAGAAAGAATTTCAAGTAACTTCGAACTTGTTTTCGAAATGTAAAAATCAGCTGTAACGGTAAATTTTTTTTTCTTTAAAAAGTGTAATATATATTTTTGTTTTAATATGGACCCAATACTCGTATAACTATAAATAATTAGAAATTGAAGGGTAGAACAAATGTTAAAATTTGAACTCAGATTTTTTTCAAATCTTCGTCAAACTGTAAGATTGGAATTGACAAAAAATATGAATGGATTTTTGTTCCTCAAATTTTCAAAAAGTGATTTGAAAAACATGATTTAGCTAATTTCTTGGAACAGCTACTCGTAAGCTTAATCATCTTTCTTTTTTGCCATTTATAGCATTTTATTCTATAGGAATTAAATTTTAAGAATTAGATAGGTGAGATAAAAGGGCATACGCTGGATTTCTATTAGGTGAGAGCAAACTCATTCAAAAAATAGTTTTATTACAGAAATCTTGCTTTAAAATGCTTTCATCAAAAGAAGAAAAATTGAATAATATATTTAATGTATTCTGATTAGGAGGGGGGATCTTACGTTAGTGTCAAAAACAGAAAAAAAAAGTTTGCATTGCGACTCTTTTTTTAGTCTTAGTTATTAGGTTTTTTAGACGTTTACTTGTTAGAAAGTTTCTCAAAACTTTAAGTTATTTCCAATATGTTAATAAAATGTCAAGTTAATCAAATCTTGGACAACCAATCCAAGTAAGAAAATGTTAGGACAACAGTAACCTACAAAGTTTATCAGTAACTTTTGGCAGGTAGATGGCTGTCTAAAGTTAAACCAAGTACTTTAGGATGAGGTTTTTATAAATCCTACAAAAAATATTCAGATTAAAGAAAGGTACCTATCTACTTTTTTAAAGTTCCTATAAACATATCCTTACACCTTTTTAATACGATGTGTCTTTGTGGATAAACTGGTTAAAGCGTCTTTCCTTTTTCCAATCATAAAATTTTGCAGAATTTTCCTATTAAGTATAAGGACCTACATATATTTTTGCATTATTTCATTGATTCAGCTGCCGACTAGCCTACTTCCTGAGAAAAGAAAATTTGGGTTGGTAAGGCATTCGTATATGATTAAAAAAAATTTCAAAAGATGTGTCTAAGGGAACTCCAAGCCCCCCCCACAGCCAAATCCTGGATCCGCTACTGCTTATTAGTACTGGTAAGAACAGTTTGTATACATTTTGTCCACACTTAATGGTACCAAAACAAAAATAGGTTTACGAATAACTTTTTTCACACAGTGATTTGAAATGAGCCGTCATAGTGACTATTGTAGCTCATAAAAATACCTTTCCAACGACGTACGTCTCGTTGTTATTGGTTCCTAGACCACCTTCCATACATTTTTGCCGATTGTCCTTTAAATTAATGGGAAACAAATTTTCAAATTCGTTGGAGAGTGGTTTAAAAAAAAGAAATAATGTTGTCTACGTACATATATAAAATTCTTAAAACATTTTTAGGGACAAATCCTGGATTGAAAATAAAAATAAAATTTCAGAAAAAATGGTCAACCAAATTTTGAAATATCGAATTTTCAAAAAATATTTTGATTTTTTTTAGTTCACAAAATATTTGCTTTTGGTTTTTGACAAAAATGAGATTTTCTAAAATGGTTTTTTTCACAATTGTGTGGAAGAATACATATTTTTAAGAAATCAACAAAAAAAGATTTTTAATGACATTTATGTGAGAAATTATATCGCACGTAATACTATAACCAAAGTTGCCTCGTTTGGGCAGTGGCATAGACAAAGGCACACTTTGACAGACTATTCCTTTGAGATAAATATAAAGACTTCTTGAAAAGCATGGCACTTTTTGTAATATGTAATTTCAATTTCATCAAGTATGTACTTGATCATTTTATTTCAATATTAAATGCGAACAAATTTATTAATAAAAAACCACTCTCACTTTCAAGATGACAGTTTTTCTTTAACCCCTGCTATCTTCTCCAAAAACTTAGTCTTTGAAGTCTTTGAAGAACACCCAAACTCACATACCATAACAAAAAAATATTTTGTCATTCAAAAAATGCAATTTCATGACCTTTCTTTGACTAAAATAGAACTTATTTACATTTGTTTTTCATATTTGATGGACGAACAGACTTGACTTATGAAATTTTAGATTTGATTAAATTCTTGAAATTTTTTTACACGAAACCAATGCTCGTCCTGTTGAGTATGGAGGATGAAAAAAGAAACACCTCAAAATAGTGGACAATTAATCATCCCCTTGCTAGTTCGACCATACAAAATTTTCTCATGTATTTTTGGTATAACCTCGAACAAAAATCAATCGACAGAACGTGTTGTGCTTTAATTTGGGACTAACCTTTTGTGCATCATCATCTGGTGATGGATGAATTTCTGTGGGTGCCAATGCAAATAATATCATCCAATCACACTACCGACACCGGTCGGTACCGGAAACCGGAATTGAATTGAATGCCAACAATGGTGGACAGCGAGATACCTACAACAATTGTTTAATATTAATGAAAATGCAATATCACATGCGGCGATGACACATATGTGTACCAACCTACACTGATTGAATACCGTTCGTTTTTTTTTGTTGCTATATTCTTGTTGTGTTGTTGTTGTCGATTTTTGTATTTTGTCGAAAAACCGCACTCAAGGATATTGATTGATTAGTCTGGCTTTGGGAGTGTTGCCCATTGTAATGTTGTCGTCGTTGGGACAATACCAAGTGATTAAACAAGTGTTTCCGGTGGACAATAGATATGTATGTTATATGTATGACTATGAACATGTCCTTGCCATGGTATCAAAAGTTCGCGTTTTAGAGTGTGCATTGCATTGGAAATGCATCATGATTGGAAAACCATTTCAGTTTGATAAAGATAAAAGCTTGATGGCCATGGTGATGGCGGTGGCGAATGGATGGACAGACGGGGATGACGCATAGATAGATGAGGTCCTTAGTAGGAACTTTATGTTGGGTAAATTTAATTGGATGAGGTTTATTTTGGATCGATTCAAATAGTTTATTTTTAGAACCATCAATTTGAAATTCAGTATTTTTTAAACAAAACTTTAGAACGAGTGCCAGATGATGGGTTGAAGCTTTTTTTTTCGAGGGTACAAAATACCGCAGGCTAGACAGTTTTATTTATTTTTTAAACTGTATATAATGGTGAAGGTGGTGTATGTTTTGTTGTCTGTCTATTGAGCAAAACACCGTAAGAGTTTGTTTAAAACTTGAAATCAATTAAGAGTATTTAAATTTTCAGCAGCATGTTGACAAAGGATTAGAAAACCAAAGCGGTTGATCCGGCTCCCCACCCTTGGAGTTATATTATAAGGGTCTAGTCCACCAGGTTGGGGGTCATGCCGTCGAAGTGACTTTTCGGCCAGGTTAAGCTATTAATAAGTAAAGCTTGGATACGGATGGATTAACTGATGACGAATCTACTTACTTACTTATCCGGCTTCCCATACATGGGAGGTCTCTGCCTGAGATATTGCGGTCTTCCATTGATTGCGGTCTCTCACACGCTCCCTCGAATTGTCAATCGTCGACCAAGCGCTCTTGCGTCTGTAACCACCCGGTCGCTGTAGTGGAGGTTCGGTCTTCCTATGGTCGTCTCGAACCTGGGGGCTGGGATTCAAAGATTTTCTTGGCTGGAGCGTTGTTGTCCATTCGCTCGATGTGGCTGAGCCAGTCTCCATTGCGTAGTCGACGTGTTTTGGGTCCTTGGATTACATCCCCATATACCCTCTTCACTTAGGATCAAAAATATCCTCCTAAGAGTTTTTCTCTCGAAATTGCCCAGCATCAATTCCCTTTTCTTACTTATCATCCAGCACTCAGCACCGTAGAGTAGAACTGGTAAAATTAACGTTTTGTATAGTGGGCACTTTGTCTTTCGAGAAAGGAGTTTTTAACCCATTTGTTTGGCCAAACCGAAGTAGCAGGGTAATTGTTCGTCAGATTTCCACTAAGGTGTCGTTCGTGGAATTGATGTTTGTTCCGAGGTAGGTGAACTCCTTTGACTACTTAGAAATTTCTGCTACCAACAGTGGCGTTTTGTCGTAGGCAATGGAAAGATGAGGCTTTGTTTGTGGATAGCTTATACTTAGTTTTGTCCTCAATCACTTCAAGACCAACGCGTCGTTTCGCCTGTTCATCAATAGCTGTGAATGCTTCAAGTATAGCTCTCTTGGAGCGGCCGATGATGTCGATGTCGTCCGCATAGCCAAGCAGTTGAGAAGACCTGTTGAAGATAGTGCCTTCCATGTTAACACCACTCTTGCGCACTATCTGTTCCAGGACTAAGTTGAAGAAATCACATGATAGCGCATCTCCTTGTCTGAACCCTGTACACGCCTGGAATAACTCGGATGAGCTGTTACCCATTTGCACGTTACACCGCGTATTTTGTAACGTCATGCGGCATAGCTGGATCAGTTTTTTCGGGATCCCGAGTTCTGACATCGCCAATAGAAGCTCTTGGCGACTTATGCTATCATATGCGGCTTTAAAGTTGATGAATAGGTGGTGGGTCTCGACTTGAAATTCGTTGGTCTTTTCCAGGATTTGCCTCAATGTGAAGATTTGGTCTATCGTTGATCTGCCAGGCCTGAAGCCACACTGGTACCTCTGGTACATGCCGATCATAGTGTTGCAGAAAGGTTTTAGACGCTCACATAGTACGTTGGATAGGATCTTGCAGGCAACATTAAGCAGGGATATGTCCCTGTAGTTTTTGCAGGACATCGAATCGCCTTTTTTGTAGATTGGGCATAATGGAGTTATTTGACCAGCCATCGAGTATATTTTCCTCCTCCCACACTCGGTTTATGAGATGGTGCATGCACCCTACCAGAACAACTCCTCCATACTTTTGGAGAGTTCCGCAGGTAAGCCATCCGTAAGCTGTGGATGGCTTTCTTAACATATTTATTTGTTCCCCTGTCGCCTCTTCTACAAAATGCCCATTAAGCAGTTGCTGGAAATGCTGCTTATAACACGTCTTCAATTCCTTGATTTCGAAGAGCTTGCGTCCTATAACCACATGCCAGGTGCTTGGCTGTTTTAGAACCAGTGGGTGTTGGTGGCGGTGCTAGATTCATTAAGATTGAGATACCTGAGCGGAAAGGCTGCGAATGCTCTTTTCTTTCGGCACAGGTCTTTTTTCATTCCTTCTCTTGTTTGCCGGTGCAGCATTTGCATTCGGGCATTTCCCGTCTCCTTTTTTAGTACCGCTCATTCATCATCATACCACGGGCTCTTTTCTCTGGGTGGTTGATATCATATGGTGGCGTCGGCTGTCTCTTTAATGATGTCGCCATACTGGTTCCACTGGTTGTTGACGTTTGTTTCCCGGTCAATTGCTCACTGTAGTCTCTGGCTTTGCTTTCTCAGATGTGCTAAGGCATGCAATGTTGAATTTCTTCCTTTGGGTGGTCTTCGTTTTCTTTTTGTTGGATAGTCAGGCTCTGAATTTTGTCACAACAAGAAAGTGGTCAGGGTCCACGTTTGCACCTCGGAAAGTTCGCACATCCAAAATGTTCGATGCGTGCCTTGTGCCAATTATTAGCACGTGGTCAATTTGGAGATATTGAGATTGCCAAGTTGCTGTGTGTATCCTTCGCCTGGGGAACGTGGTCTGCAGCAAAGTTGATTAGTCGCAAGCCGTTATCTGTTGTCGATTCGTGGAGGCTGTGGTTTCCAACTTATCCGCCAAAGATATCTTCCGACTTTAGCATTGAAGTCTCCGAGCAAAAATTAAACATATCGTACTCCATACAGGCTCCGTAGGCTCCAACCGGAAGGTCTTAAGGCTTCTCCTTGTTAGACTCCTCAGCTTCATCGGTAGCGGTGGGTGCACATTTTAGACTGATGTTTTGGAAGGTAGCGTTGATGCGGACCACAGCCAGGCGATCTCTAATCGGCTTGAAATCGATGACTTTCGATCTGAGTCGATTCTTCACGAGACGTATCCACATCCTAACATGTGCTAGCTGTGATGACAGCTGTAATTAAGGTTGCAATCTTTCTTTTCGTTATTCCTGATCATATCTATTATCTCCCGCTGTTATGTCTGTCTTGTACCACGAGAGGACAGATTCAAGTTTTTGAGCACCTGGTATATAGAGTGTCCTTACATTCCAGGTGCATAGATTCTCGTTCTGGGTCGTTATCCGAGGCTTCTCGCGTCTCTCTAATAAAAATTGAATTTTCTATTGGGGAAGGGTCTTTGGCCCAACACATTATCCTCCAATCCTTAGGGCCCTGGGTTTGGTGTTGCAATTCTTTCCTCGTCCAAGAGGAACATGCGCACTTACAAGTTTAGCAAGTCATGACATAAAGCCAAGACCAGTATATGACGGTTACCAACGCCGAAGTAATGTAAGCACTTGATACAGCTCGAGGCCCCAAGTTCCTGCAACATCAAACCACCAGTGAAGATAAGGTGAAGATAGCTTTTTCTAAACATAAGTCTAATAAAACTGCGGGAACTGAACGAAATTTATTAGGACTGAACTAAATTTACTAGGACTACGCACCAGCTCATCAGCAAAATGAGGTCAATGGGCGGAGCCTATGCATGGTCCTTAAGAAAAGCGATCCTCTTGACTACACCAACTACAGAGGCTTTAGTCACCTCAGCATCACATACACGATCTGCTCCGTCGTACTTTGTGAACGCCTGAAGCTATTCGTCAACAACCTGATAGGTCCACATCACTGTGGCTTTAGGCCAAGAAAGTCCACCATCGACCAAATATTCGCACTGTGGCAGATCTAGGAGAAAACTGTGCTTTTGGTACAATTTGCCATTTATTTTGTTTACTACTTCTTCTAGGGCTTTTAATCAACTTATAAAGCATTTCTGAAAATGTTCACTAAATATAATTTCGAGGAAAAAGTTAGATTGGGCTTATTTGCTCGCAAAATCACCTCCAGCTACTACACCATACTTTGGTTCTATCAACTCTGAGCTGAATATCATATTTTATTGAAATTTTTTTACAATTATTACCAAAAGCAAACACAAACCATCAAAAATGCCAATAAATGTTGGTACTATTTTCACAACAGACTATTTTCTCAGTTCAATAAATATCAGAATTCACTTTGTGACCAATTGATTTTTTGTTTTTAATTTATCAAAATACTGAAAAAGAGACAAAGTCAACAAAGTGGAAATAAAAATATATTCAAATAATGCAATTGCATATATCCAAAGCAAAAACAAATAAAAAAAATTTACACAAACAGAAAACACATTTTTCATTTTTATCCTGACAATAATTTCAGACAACTCTGGCTGTCTGATTTTGGTATGCAGATTTTCTTTCATCCCTTTGTCCCCAAAGCGCAATATTCAATATCTTTGTTGTAGTTTAATAGAAACGCAAATTGTCCACATGTAAACGCCTCGCACCAGAGTCAGAGTAAGAGTCAGATTCTTAGAGAGACAAAAAAAAAAAAAAAATGAATAAGGTGAAGTCAGTCGTCCTTCTATGGCCGTCTTCTTGTCGGTAAGGAAAATAGATCCTTGTGTCTATATATAAGGACAATAAAGAAGATTGGTGTTCAACTCCTCGAAAGTTCATCCGACCATAGACGCGTTTGAGAAATTTAATTTTATTTCTATTTTATTACAAGACAACGAGAAGCAAAGGACTAGAACGGAATAAGGACATTCTATTCGTTTGGATTTGCTCTTCTTCGAACATGAGCATATCAAATGGATAATATTGCTTCTGGATGAGATGATACCGAGGCAATGGAAGAAAATTCTTGTACACCTATACTTCTTCTTCGTCTTCTTACTGCAAAATCTTCTTTATTTTTTTTTTAACTTTATTTTGCGTGCTACTATAGAGCTCATGAATAAAAAATCCTCTAGAACAAGAAGGACAAAGATGAATCACTTATGTAAATTTACCCAAGGGATATCCATTTAACTTCTATGGTTGACAGTAATGATGATGATGATAGTATAGTATAGTAACAGTTGAAGGTACTGGGGTTAGTTGCTGTGGTTTTGGTTTTCGGTTTTATAGCCTGCGAATAAAAAAAAAAAAAACAAAACCTGGGAACGCCAATGTTGTTATTTAATAGAAATGACAAATTTTATTTGATAAATGTTTTGGGCCAAAATTAATACAAGGATTTGAATTATTTCAATTTATCAAAATTATTTATTATTATTACCTACCTGAATATATATCTTCTTTTGTAAATTATGTTAGTTGTCTCGTTGTCATTCGAATTATATTGGTCATTGTAAAGCGCCTGCGAATAGTTAAGGTAAAAAGCAATTGAACAAAATTTTGAAGGTACTAACTCTTTATATTTTTTTTTTTTTAAATAATTTCTAATGACTTTAGGTATTTAGAACTTGGTACCACCTAAAATTTATTCAATAAAATTAGAATATTTTGTTTCATTTGTATTTGATAAATCAAAAATAACGGTACTTATCTTCCATACAAATGTTAAAAAACAGTTGAGCTAAATATTTTTCTACGATTTTGATTTCATTTTTGCAAAATGCCAGAACTAGTACTATGTATCAATTTTTAAGTATTGGAAAATCTAGCAACTATTTATATTGACCTCCCCATATAACGTTTTTTTTATTTTGAATTCTCTCATTGTTGGCTGAACAGATTTAAATTAAATTAAATTTCAAACAACTTGAACAAATATTGAATTTAAAAATAAAAAAAAAACATATTCTGAATTTTTAAAAATAGTTTAAAATTTTGTTTTTTTTTTTTAAATAATATATCTCACAATGACAATTTTTTAATTTATAATGAAAACTTGCAAAATTTTTCTTTAAAAATGTTTTAGAAAATGATCAATTATTCAACTAACTTTCTTTTTACTTGCGATTATAGGTACTATAAGGCAAGTTTTGGATTCGTGCAAAAATAAAATTTTGAGATAACAATCAAACATGATATTACGATGATAGAAAACACCAAAAAAGTGGGTGGCACAATTCTGTCTGTCTGTCTGTCTGTCTGTCTGTCTATCTGTTCATCTACAGCCTAAACGGCTCGATCGATTTTCTTCAAACTCGGTACATAGTGGTTTTTGGTGATTCTGCCGACACGTTTTTTTCATTTTTTTTTTTAGAACCAAAAATAACGGTACCTGTCGTACATTTTTTTTGGCAAATTTACATATTCGTATTTTTTTCAAAAACGGCTCGACAACTTTTCTTAAAAAAAATTCAATAAATTTATTTTAGTAAAGGCTTTCTTTGGGTGGAAAACCATTTTTGAAAAATGGTTATTAATGGTATCTCCCAAGGAACCATTTTTTTTTAATTTTTGATTTTCTTCAAAATGGTATGACCGATTTCAATTATTTTTTTTATACAGAAGCTTCCAAAAAATGTTAAGAGTTTTGTGTACCACCATTTTTGAAAAAATATTTTTTGGATTTTTAAAAAATATTTTAAATTTTTTTTTGGAAAACCAAATATTTCGAAAACGGAATTATAGATTTTCTTGAAACTCGATATTTAAGCCTTTTTTAGTACTCTCTAAAATATTTTTAGAAAAAATTTTACATTTATGAAAAGATAATGGTACCTTCCATACAAAAGTTAAAAAACCGCAAAGGAAAATATTTTTTTGCTTAAAAACGACTCTTACGATTTTGATTAAACTTTTTTCTTATACTAAAATTAGTTCGATCTACTACCAAAAATTATAAAATTTTACACTTAGCAACTATTAATAGTACCTGTCATAGAACGTTTTTTTTTATTTTGAATTTTTTCGTTATCGGCTTGACGGATTTAGATGAATTTTTTTATGTACAAAATTCAGATAAGATCAAATAATATTGCATATAAAAATTTAAAAAAAAAAAGTTTTTGGATTTTTAAAAAAAGTTTCAAACTTTTTTTTTGAAAATTCGATATCTCAAAAACGGGTTGACAATTTTTTTTTCAAATTTTGTTTTTATATACACATAAAAATATACTTTAGATTTGCATACCAAGATTTGTTCTTAAAAATGTTTTAAGAATTTTATATATAAAAAAATTAATTTTTTTAAAAACCGCTCCAACGATTTAAAATTTTTTTTTCCCATACAATCATATTCAATCAAGAATTAAGATGGCATTCTTTTTTTCCACATCAAACTGTCAAAAGAGTTGTTTTATCCAATTTAAATGTCGTATTTCATGCTTCTCTACAATTTTCTCTTATAATGTCCATGTTTTTATATACAATTTTCTTAAGCCCACAGTGTCTTGAACATAAGAGCAAGTACGTGCAACCCAGCCGTGCATTTTATTTTTAATGTGTTACTGCATCTTGTTGAGAAACCACAAGACCAATTTTAGCTTCACAGAAACACCAACGAAATAATATCAAAGATTTCTTTAAAAAAGTCATTTAAATTGGTGGAGCTGCTCTCAAGCAAAGTTAAGGCCGTGAGTGCAATAGTGGCCTAACTGCATTTTTCATTCAGTAGAACAAAAATAAGAAGCAGCTTAATTTTAAACACGAGTAATTTTAAATTTTTAAAAGCTTGTAGTTTTAAAACAAAGAAACGTAGTTTTTATTTTTGATGGTTTTTGTCTTTAAGGTGTTGTTTGCACGAGAAAAAAAGTTTACCAAACTCGGACCTCCGGAAATATTTTGTTTTTTTTTTCAAAATGGCGGCCAGTCACACTGAAAATTTGACAAAAAAAGTGGAACTTTAATAATTTCGATGAATTTTTTTAAGCAATACATTTTGGCTATGGGGCCAAAAAGGGGTACATTTTTAAATATATAATTTTTTGGATGGAAATTGTTTAAAAAAATGTGTGTTCGACAGTACAAACTAAAAAAAGCAGTAGGCAAATCAAATACAATAAGAAATGCGTAGCTTTTTTTCTATTTCTTGCATAAATTGTAACAAATTATATACAATAGTTAACCTGTTTAATTGCCCAATGCCCACCGCTTAATTAGTTTTCTCTGTTAATTGCCATAGAAAAATATTGATGGCTCAACACGCTTTTTTTCGTCGCAGATGATATGTTGATGGTCGATTTGATAACTTTTATTCTGGGTGTCGATGCATATAATGTACAGTCAAGTCCGATTAGCTGCATTACTTTTTTACTTGCGATATAGGTACTATAAGGCAAGTTTAGGATTCGTGCAACAAAAAAGTTGGGATAACAATCAAACATAACATTACGATGATAGAGAACATGAAAAAAGTGGGTGGCACAATTCTGTCTGTCTGTCTGTCCGTTTGTATCCGGATCTACAGCCTTAACCAATGATGCGATTTTCTTCAAATTTTGAACTTAAGGTTTTTTTAATTCTCCAGAGGGAAATTGAAATTTTTTTGAGCTATTAAAATAACGGTACTTGCCATACAGAAAAACTGATTTATCTCAAAAACAGCTCCAACGATTTTGATACAAAAAAATCAGTATATTATTGTAGACATGCTGTACATTCTGGTAAGAACAAAAATTACCAAAAATATTTATTGACTGTTCCTGCGATGCAACGGTTTTTTTTTTTGTTTTCGGTTTTTTCATGAACCGTTCATTGGAAATCACAAAAGCTTTCTTAGAATATAAATAATTCTGCATACCAACATTTTGGAAAAAGTAAAGCTTGAATTTTTAAAAAAGATTCAAATTTTGTTTTGGAAAATTCAATTTTTCAAAAACGAGTTGATGAATTATTTTGAAATTTCAGCTTCAATTGTATATTAATAAAATACTCAAAATTAAATAAATAAATAAAAATTGGTTCTTTATAGATAAGTTGAATTAATTTAAAAAAAAATTATTTTTAAGAAAACGGCTCCAACGATTGAAAATTTTTGTTTGCTTATGTTCATATTTTTTCAATTAATCTAATGGCATACTTATTTTTAGCTCTAAGTTATTATTTATCAGGCTGTCTATACAATTAAAAGAACGATTTAAATGCTTTTTTATACTTTTTCTATAATAACTTGAATATTTTTTAAAGTTCTTAAGTTTCACACAACTTGAACATAAAGCAAGTACGCGCTATCCAGTCTAGCATTTTATTTCATTTTGTTTTAGAACCAAAAATAACGGTGCCTCCTAAACTATTTTTTTAAGCAATTTTACATAATCGTATTTATCTCAAAAACGGCTCCAAAACTGTTCTTAAAAAAATTCAATATATTATTTTTAGTAAAGGTTGGGTCGGAAACCATTTTTCAGAAAATGGTTATTAATGGTAGGTAGGTATTTCCCAAAGGACCATTTTTAATTCTTGATTTAAATATTTTTTCTACCCGGAAATTTCAAAAATTAACAATAGAACCTACCTATTGGGTACCAAAATTAAAAAAAAAATTTTTTTTGAATTTTTAAAAAATGTTTCAATTTTTGTTTTTGAAAATGAAATGAACAATATTTTTTGAACCTCAATACTTAAGAATTTTTCAATACTTTCTCAAATATTTTAAGAAAAAAATTGACTTTTATGAGAAAGTAGTACCTTCCAAACAAAATTGAAAAATATTTTTTTTTTCTCAAAAACGACTCCTACGATTTTGTTTAAACTTTTTCTATATGCTAAAATTAGTACGATTATCAACTATAAGTAGTACCTCTCATAGAATGTTTTTCTCTTATTTTGAATTTTCTCATTATCAGCTGAACAAATTTATATTAATTTTTGTATATACAAATTTCAAATAAGTTCAAATAAAATTTTTTGATATGCATATACAAAATTTTTTTTTAAACAGCTCCAACGGTTTTAATTATTTTTTTTCATACAATTATATAACTATCAAAAGAGGTGTTAAAGTTGTCTTGGTGAAAAATAAAACCAAACTGAGTCTTAAAATTAATATAGTTTTAAGGTCGAAAGGCATTAGCATCAAGTTATTAGTTTAACTTAGAGCGCCCGAATGGGACCAGTAAGCTAGTTGTTAGACATTGATAAGTAAAAAAAAAAACGTTGTTTAAGCTAATTTATATGTATCGTATTTCATGCTTTTCAACATATTCCTCTCATAATTTTCATGGGTTTATACACAATTTTCAAAAATCCTTAGCTTCAAGAGATAAGTGCAAATACAAGGGACAAAGTCGTGCATTTTATTCTTTTGAGTAGGTATTTAGTTCATTTTTAGTTTTATTATAAAGAGCCACTTTAATAGTAAAAATCATTTAAAGCATTTTCAGCTTATTTGGATAAGAATTTTTTAAGTATTCAGTTTTGAACTTTTATCGGAAAACTAGAAAAGTTTTAATGGACATACACTTCTGACTTAACAACCTAATGTTATGCAAATAGTCTAATTTGTAGCTCAATCTTTACTTGAAATAAAATAAAAGTACATTTAACAAAAAAAAATTTATTTCAAAAAGTTTTCAAACAAATTTTTTTTTTTTTTTTTTATCCGATGGAAATCTTCAAAAGACACTCGGTAAGAATCGGAACCAAGTAGTGTGGGACTCTTACCGCACTAAAACCACCGGTGAATCAGGACCAATCTATGAAAGATCGACAAATGATTTTTATTTCTTAATTTTTAAATCGCATTGGGGGAAGTTTAAAGTTATAACACTTTCCCATAGCTTTTAGACCATCAGCTCATGAGGCTTGGTTCTTCTTAACCTCCCAACATTGTTTTGTACATTTAGGATGGTCTCCATTTCAGGGTTTGTATGACTTTGCAGTCACTGATTGTGTGATACAGCGTGTTTTTTAACCACTTCTGTAACCATTTCAATTTGTAGGTCACGATGTAGATCGCTATTTCTTACCAAGGGGCATCAATTATTCTACGAAGGACCTTGCTTTGGAATTTTTGGATGGGTTCAGCATTTGTTTTCTTTGTACAGCCCCATAGTTGGATGCCATATGTCCAAACGGGTTTCAATACTTGCTTATATAACATTAGTTTGTTCTGGATAGATAGGTCAGAGTTCTTTCCTAGTAACCAGTACATTTTTCTGTACTTCAAGTTTAGTTCTTCTCTTTTCTTTTTGATGTGCTCTTTCCATTTAAGCTTTGCATCCAAAGTAATTCCAAGGTATTTGGCGGTATTGGAGTAAGGTACTGCTGTACTGTTTATATAAATTGGAATATTGTTTATGTTTTTATTTGTAAAGTTTATATGCGTCGATTTTGTTTCGTTTAGTTTGATGCGCCATATCTGCGTCCAATCACTAACTTTATCGACTGCATTTTGCAGTTTTTGTGTAGCCTTCGTAACGGATTTATCTGGCACCAATATTGCAGTATCATCAGCAAAGGTGGCCATGATAGCGTTGATGTCCACTGGAATATCCCTTGTATATAACAGATACAGGGTCGGTCCTAGGACACTTCCTTGTGGCACACCGGCTTCAATTTTCTTTAGTTCCGAGTAATTTTGGTCGAACCGTACTCTAAAGAGTCAGTTCGTAACGTAGGATTTCAGTATTTCGTAGTACTGCCTGGGAAGGTCCCTATGCAGTTTGTACTCAAGTCCCAAGTCCCAAACCTTGTCAAAGGCTTGAGCAACATCTAAGAATATAGCCGAGCATACTTGTTTTTCTTCAAGTGCCTTTTCCACAACATCCGTAATTCGATGCACTTGGTCTATCGTGGAATGTTAATTTCTAAATCCAAACTGATGGCTCGGAACTAGTCTTCTTTCTTCTATTATTTATTTATTTTTATTTTTATTACTTTTGCCATGATTGATATAAGCGATATTGGTCTTTAAGATGTTACTTCTGTTGGTGGCTTACCTTGTTTAGGTATAACAATGACTTCTGCAATTTTCCAGTGACTTTTTATTAAATTTCAAGTCAAAAATGTATCTAACTAATGCAAAACTGTAAAAAAAAATCTACTTCAATTGTGGCTTTCTTGTCATTTTGATGACGTCTATGCAGTGTTTAGGAACAACACAATTTGTTCTTTAACCTGGTTTGTAAGACTTTGAAATTTTGGTGAGGAAAACCGGTTTTATGAATGAATCAATTTGAAAATATACAAGAATATTAATGTTTTAAAAGTCTACAAATCTGCATACCAACGAAAGCCATGCAACCAAAATTTGCTAAAAAAAAAAAGATTTACGAAAAAAACTATAAAAAGTCGGTTTTTGGTACTATTTTTTTTAAACTAACAGTGAACGGTAGACAAAAAAAAATCAAAAACAAAAAAAAATTTGTAAAACACTCTTTCAAATTTTAAAAACTGTATTTAAATTTTTACAACGTCATTATTTGTTGAAATACTGGTAATCAAAGTTAAAAGTATATTTTTTCATTCAAAGTCAAATAAACTATGCAAACAAAAATTGTAAAAAAATTGAATTGAAGCTGAATAAACATGGTATCTGAACATTAAATTTGATTGACTCAGAAAAAGTTATTTATAGAAATGAGGACCTTCAAAAAAATAAAAAAAAAATAATTTTTTTGTCTGGTGTCATTTCTTGCAATAACGCAATAACGCTACTTCAAAATAAAATGTTTGCAAACAAATCTCAAAATAAAAATATAAAGCTGTAGAATGCTTTTTGTTTCAACTCGATGCGACCACTCGTCACAAAGATACATCAGCTCTTCAAAAAACACTGCAGGAAATTGAAAAAAAATGTTCCTTTAATTTCGTTGACTAGTGTATAAAAAAGAACAAAATGTGGATGCTTTACTGCACGGATAAAAATACAACTCTTTCAATATACAAATGATGCAAATGTTTGCTTTTCCGATGCACTGGAGTTCGAACTGGAAATATTACTTTCAATAAACTAAAAAAATTAAAAAAAAATATTTCAATAAAATAAATGCTTTTAAAACTTTTTGAATTCGGTACTAATAGACTCATAAATACAATACTTTCCCCTTCAATTTTTATTTGTACTTGTTAATGACTTTTTCAATAAATAATGACCTAAAGTTGAATACTTTAAATGAAATTCTTCACAATATATATAATAATTATCTACTTATTCATATACAAAGTACGTAAACATTACAAAATGGAGTCATTTGTTTCATTTAATTAATATTTGATCCCGTGATTTAAAAAAACAAAAATTTCATCCAATAAAAACACCAAAGTGCTTCTTTTGGGAATTATTTCATAATAAAATATTTTATGAATATACTACCACAGTTTTCCCCGGAATTTATTCATTTCTACAACAACAACAATAAAAGCAAAAAAAAACAGCCCTTCATAAATTTAATTCGTCATAAAGAAATAAATTTTATCCAACAAGGCATTGCCTTTTGGGCTTGAAAGAAATCTCCTTCCTTTGATAAAAATATTTTTATTTAAAAAAAAAAGTATAAACACACTTTAAAGTATGTATAAATATTCGAGTAAAAATTTACACATCACTGACCGAAAGCAAAACCGTTGTTGACTTCACATTAATCAAAACTTAATAGCTTGCCGTAAATTTCCTTTTTAGGGACGTAACGGCACGGAATACAACCGTGGGGTGACGCAATGCCGCGCCGCGCCGGCCGACTGCCGGGCAAGTAGGTAATGTCAAACAAACTGAACTCAAAACCAACTGCACACCGACCTAACAGCGTATACCTACCTAAGTGTTTAAAGAGCCTACTCAACTTCCAGCATCAGTCATATGAATTCCCTCTGGAGCGACAACAATTTGCTTTCAGTCTTAAGCATTAATTCTGCCACTCCGCATTCCACACTCCACACTCCACTCCAATTTGATCCGAGCTCTCTCTCGACATCTCCATTTGCGTACCAGCCTGCCACTTTTGCTCGGATTGGTATTCATTTCAACACATCCATATAAATATCCTTTCAGGAATTAATTGTCCGGCAAATTCAAAATTTCCATATCATTACTGTGGGAGAGCCCCACTGACACATTGAAATTGATGCTTTTACATATATTTCAGCAGAAATGCGTATGATATTGATATACCTGCCTGGCCTATCCTGAAATGCGTTGCTTTGCGGCCTACTGGCCCAGTAGCCCAGTGGCCAAAATACACTTTGTCCATACACAAACAGATCCTTCATGAATGCGTGTACAATATTTGCATATCAGTAACCGACAAAGGATATCAGCTTCAGTGTCCACAGAAGCTTTTATAAATCCTGAATTTATTTAAATATATGAGAGTACACACACACACACACTCACTCAAACTTACATACAAGTGAATTTGCAAATATTCCAGGATCCGAATCCAACAGGAGTGAAAGACGAAGCCATGTAAGGAAAAACACGCTAAAATACATACAAAAAGCCAACATGCCAACACGAGAGACACAACAAGCCAAGCAAATGTTATTATTTATCCATATTTTAGGTTTCCGCACGTTTTTTGTGTTTTTCAGTTTTTCGTCTTTTGTTCAGGGAGCGGGAGCGCAGGACGAATAATTAATATTTTTTTTCCACCATTTTGATTTATATTCGTATTTTTGTTGTTGTTTTGTCTGTTTGAGTATGCACACCCCATGTTTTACTGTGACTGTAAATTATGACAACAACTGTGCAGGGGGTCCCGCTGGCTGGCTGTCAGTCCATAGTCCAGCTCTAGCCAGACAGCCACGGCCACCGAGTGAGCGAGCAAAGTTTTATTTGCATTTTTAATAAAATTATACGAAGCTCGAGCAATTCAATTAAATTAAAATGTGACAGATATCATGAGAAGTATAATATTTTTGTATATTTGTTTGCATTTGTATTATTTGTCGCAAGGATACGAATAGCTATTATTTTTTAGGAAGCTCAAGGGAAAAGGAGGGCTTTTTTTTTAATAGCTTCTTTCACATTTTCATGGAACTAATTATAGTTTTGATGCGCACAAAATTTAGAACAGGATACCTACACAGTTTAATTTCAATTTAAATATTTTTTGTTTCGCTTAGAATATTTTATTCCAAGGACACCAGGATAATTAAAACCCTTTTTTTTGAGCTGGAATAGATTTTGTTTTTTTTTTTTATGATGAGGTTGGAACACATTCGCCATAGAATTATTCAAAGTTTTATATCTCGAAAATATTGCATCACTCATCATCATTAAGAACTTTAAACTGAAATTGAAACTTTGGTATTTTTGAAAGCTTGTCTATTCCACAAAATATGTAAAAGTTTTTGGTTTTAGAAAAAGGATCGTTTTGCCAAATGTGACTCCAAATAGGGCGAATTTATTAATGCAAGCTTAGCAAGCTGAAACTTTTTCACCTTGTTTCAAATGAAAATCACTTTTTTCGTAGTAATTTTGAATTCAAATTAGAGCATAAAGCTGGGAGCGAACCATGTACCAAGCGTTTCAAAAACCGGTGCTATAGAATTAGTTATCGCAAAAAGTTTTTCAATTAATATGATCATACCAGGCTAAGCACCATTCAAAGCATATGAAGATCAAAAGAGAGCTAGTTGGTTTTATCAAATTGGTACACTGTGGCGTATGCTTACTATTTTATTGAAATCTTAAAACAAAGGCAATTTGGTACAAATAAGAGAACAATAGGTACTCAAATTGTTTTGTTTATTAATTGGATTTGATTTTAAATCAATCAAAATCATTCAAAAATTATTGGACAGGTAAAGATACCTAAAAATTAAAAACCATGTATAAAATCATCAATATGTCTTTAAAACAAATAAATAAAAGACATAGTTTGCATTTTTTTTTAAATAAGACTCAATTTTTGAATTCACAGGTTCAAATAAGAACACTAGATTTCGACAGCTTTTTGAATATGAGAATAAAATTTAAAAAGGAGATTTTTACCAATTTTGAATTTTGAAAGCTTTCGGTCTTATTCTACTCGATATAGAAAAGGCATTTGACATGATGGGATTGTGCACATGTCTCGGTTTTTCCAAGTATCTTGTAAAAATAATTCAAAGTTTTCTTTGTAACCGATATTTTAGTGTTTTTGTCAATAATATCCCTTCAAACTGTTATCAAGTTAATCAAGGTGTCCAAAAAGGATCAGTACTGGGTCCTATCCTGTACAACATCTACACATCTGATATTCCGAAGTTACCAGATTGCGAAATATCTATATTCGATGATGATACACATACAGGCATCTTTTCATCGCATGAATTTAGTCTCGATATTGAGACAAATTTACACCATGCACTCAAATTGATGACTCAATACTACCAAAATTGGAAGATTAAACTAAATGCTGACAAATTACATGCTATCTTTTTCAGTAGAAAAAGAGAGTCTTGTTATCTTCCCAGCAATCAGCTTAATGTTAATGGCATGAATGTTAGATGGGAATCAAGTGTGAAATATCTAAGGATTTATTTAGACCAAAAACTTACGTTTAAGGAACATGTTTCTAAGACTCTACAAAAAGTAATCATAGCAATCAATATTCTCTATCCATTTATAAATAGAAATAAAGTAATTATTCACAAAGTAATATTTCAAGCAATCCTTTTGTATGGGTGCCAACTATGGGGAAATTGTGCAAAGTGCCATCTTTCAAAATTGCAAGTTTCACAGAACAAATTACTCAAAATGATACTTAACCTATCTCGATTACACTCCACCTCTGATTTACATAAAAAAGCAAATGTTGAAATGATTTACCAAAGAATCGATAAGCTAAATAATAACTTTTTCTTAATTGTCAAGCCTCTGACTATCCGTTGATTAACCAACTACTTCCTTAACCATATTTCTGATGTTTTATGTAATTACTTTTTTGTTTGCCAAGTTACTCAATATCTTTGTTAGCTTGAAGTATTATTCTTGTTATTTGTTATTTGTATAATTGACTGTTAATTCACTATGTACCCACCTTTATTAATATTTATTAATTTATTTATTTTCTTATTATTTATGGATTATTTTATTTATTTTTTTATTTATTTATATATTTGTTTATTTATTTATTTATTTATTTATTTATCTATTTATTTATTTATTTATTAATTTATTAATTTATTAATTTATTAATTTATTAATTTATTTATTTATTTGTTCATTAATTAATTTATTTATAAATTTATTTATTCATTAATTTATTTATTTATTTATTTATTTATAAATTATCAATTTATTTTGTTTTTTGTATTTTCCTTCAAAAATTTTGTATCTTAATCACTTTAACTCAATATAAATTAATATACTTATTCAGTAGAAAGATATTATATTTTATATCAAATCTCTGTATGTAAACTGTGCGGTAGCTTACCAAATGAAAATCTTTGTACCGAAAATAAAAATCTACTTATCTATCTATCTATCTACCTTTCAAGGTGAAAAGTTTGGTTCTAAGTCAATGGGTACCTAAATTTGCGAATAACTTTTGAAAAGTTCAGAACTATTTGTTTGCTTTCGGGAACTTTATTCAGAACTCCTTTTTTTATTTTTGCGATTTTGAAAATGTTTGGTTCTATCTAGATCAATGGGCACTTAAACTGCCCTAACTTTTCCAATTTTGTAGAACTCTTTCTTAAACCCATCAGGAGCTCTAGAAATCTTGATTTGAAGTTGAAAAACATGCTCAGAACTCTTTTTCTCAAAAAAGTCTTTGCTGCGTGAAGTTAGCAAAAAAACTTTTTTTTTTTATTTAAACACTTATTTGGCGCGCGCCAAACATACATCAGCTATGGGTAATCTGTGTTTAAGAAAATGAAAAATTGATAGTAAAAAATAATTTTTGTTTTGTAGTTTATGTAGTGTGTACGAGTACATAGTGAAAATATTTTAGGCAATGAATTTTAGGAACTCAACTTTCCCAATTTTGGATTGTGTTGATATTGTCTTTCTTGTTTATTTTAGAATATTTTTTGGTCATTATGTTTTGTTTATTTTAAGTACCTCTGGCCATTTTTTCTATGGTAGTATAGTAACAACAATCATTTCTTTGGATAGGTTTTCAATTAAAGAATAAAGCCCGGAGTATTTTTTTCAGCGATGGCTTTGAGGTGGCGGTGGTGGGGCCAGGCCTCAATAGAATTTTGTGTACAGGGAGAGTTGCTCCTTAGACTGTCAACATTCAACCAAAATTCTGGATCGTATTCCAACATATGCCACAAGTATGTAAGCATAGGGAATTTTACGAATCTGCTAATTTCAAGAGTGACAGCTTTCATTGTGGCGGAAGTGTCAAATTGCAAAGTGCAAAGTGAAAAAATACAATTTCACAGCCAATTTGGATATGATAATTAGTCACAGTGACAATTTTGACATGTAGGTTTTGGATTTGGGGATTTTCGATTTGTGGATTTTGAATTTGTGAATTCTGAATTTATGGATTTTGGGTCGGGGATTTTGGTTCGTGGATTTTGTGGAAAGGGATTTCAAATTTGTGGATTTTAAAAAGTGTGGGGATTTTGGATTTGTGGATTGTGTTTTTGGAGATTATGTCAGTATCCCATATTTTATTCAATTTTTAACAATTTGTTTGCTAATTTCACAGGACTCAAATTCTGACATAAAAAAAAATATTAAATTAATTTTCAAATTTTGTCCGTTACACAGGCACTTTCTTAAACCTTAACTGTAAATAAAAAGCTATCCATAAAAGATACAAAATTTATTTTTGCGTAACAGATTTGCATTCAAATAGCTACAATTTTGGGCATTAACACAATTATGATTTTCAAATTTTCATCCGCTCACTTCAGTCAGTTATTTTAGCGGAATTTTGAATATTTGAAAAACCGTTAGAGCTACAAAATCGGGGTTTGAGCAACAAATTAGCATTTAATTAGCTACAAATTCAGGTTACAAATAAAAAGTAAAATTAGTATTATTTTAAATTTGTACCGCTAACTTCAGACTTATTTTAGTGGAAATTTGAATAACTCGAAAAGTACTCGAGCTACAAATTTTGGTTTGAGCAACAAATTAGAAATTAATAAGCTACAAATTCAGATATCAAAATTTTTTGATTCCACCAAAAAGTGTCCGCCAAGATAAGGGACGTTAATATTTTAGCTGAGCACTTAATTCCCTTCCCCTTCAAACTTGTGGTGGCGCTAAGTTGACGTTAAAATAGAACCACCAAAAAGGCATTACAAAAATCTAATGAAACAGAAGTTACTTCCTAGTTAAGTGCTTATTAAGTACTGCAGTCTTGACCTCGAAATACATCTCAAAAAATGCTTTCCATGTGTTTTAATGCCTAAACATTATTGCACTGCGAAAAGACAAGTACATACTAAATTAAAGGTCTCTAAAGATCTTTTTTCAAGAAGGTGCCTTCACACTATTTAATCTAACTTTTTTATGTCCAAGCAGATTTGTAAAAATTTGGGCAACTTGTGGTGGTGTTAACTAGGTGTTTTTTTTTTTTTATAGCATCACAAAACGCTAAATTCAAAAATCTATGATACAGAAATTTAATCCTAGACAGGAGCTAATTAAGTGCTGCAATATAAATGCAATACAAATGGAGCACCTAATTAGGATGCATAACAATATTGAGGACTTTTATACAAACGATCTTTATCCAAAAAGTTGAAAATTTCACATTAAAAGTGCCATCGAGTAGTCTTGAACCCATTCGCCTTTTCGAAACTTTGCCACAAACGAAGTTCAAAAATTTAGGAATGGCGAGGAGAGAAAAAAAAACATTCTTACTTATGCCGGATTTACACGGTTGGAAAACTGCCAGTATAATGACAAAAGCAACAACAAAAGAATGGACAAATTCATTCTTTTTGTCATTATACTGGCAGCTTTCCATTCGTGTAAATCCGGCATTATTAAATGTGTGAGTAATTCTGGTGCGAATCTGAAATCATATCCAGAATCGATTTTTCTTGATTTCAAAAAAGAATTGTCATTCTGAATGTCAACAGAACACTTTCAGAAGGTCCTACACGCATTCCAAACGCTTCAGGATTTCCAATCATAAAGTCTATTTTACCATAAAATTGTTTTTGAAATAAACTTCTGAAGGTAGGCTTTGGAGAGTTTAATGGTCGAGTCATCAAGGTCAAGGTCAAAGTCGAGGAGATGGTTATAGGAATAAATTATTTGTTTTTGATTGGAAGATTTGCACTGTCAATTCAATTTTTGATACAAAAAATTTTGCAAATTTATTTTGAAAAGATATTTTGTCTTATTTATTCCTTTTTGTCATTAATTAAAATAATTATCTTTTTAAAAATATTAAATAGGGTTGTATACCTATTTTATTCTGTCAATCTAAAGTTTTTAAATCCTGGGACTTAAAATCAGTTGCTACACTTACAGCACTTACGAATCCAATGAACCCTTCAGGCAGTAGGTATAGGTAGCAATTCAAAGGGAAAGAAATATGATCTGTGAGCTTAAATTTCATAAGTGATGTAATCTTTGTTATACAATTATAGGAGATTCATTTTTTCCCCTAACATCCTTTAGAACGGTACAAAAATTGATGATGATGATGGTGAGACGATGCTCTCGAATCAACAGCGAAATGAAATTATAGCTTCCTTCTGCACTGCATTTTCATTTATTCTTTTTTTTTGTCTACTTTTTTGTCGAGGCTCACAAAAGTGCCTCCTTGATGTTCTTACTCGCTGCTAATTGACTTCAATTTCTTCTGCCCATCGTGTTAAAAAAAATTTTTTTTCCTCTCATTTTCCAAGGATTCATCCTTATGGCTAACAACAAAAAAAAGGAAAATTTAATAAAATTTGTGACAGAAGAAAAAAAAATAATATGAACAGCAAACACTGTTGTGATGGATATTGGAGCGAAAAACAATTGTCTATCGGTGTCATAATGCTTAAGCAAAAGGAAAAAATAAATATCCTAAGTGTCCAGAGGACAATACGTTTACACAAAAAAAAAAAAATATTTTACAAAATAAAATCAACTATGGAACACCTCCCTTGGGCTTTCTCCACAAAGAACCAATATCGGAACAAAAAAAAGTACAAAAAATAAATTGAGCATCCATCTGTCACTAATATTCCAAAGAGCAGTGTCCCTGTCTTTCTTTTATTATTGTTGTTATTGTTGTTGTTCCAGCTCCAGTTGTTTTTCTTGTATTGCACCCCCAAATCATGAAAAGCAATTTTAATTTGCAACACTGCTGACAAGTGACAGTAATGTCAGCAAGTTTGTTCAATTATCACATCAGTTTTGTTTTTATCTGAAAAACGAACAGAGAACAAGAGTATCCTGTCCATGATGTCCTGTCCCAGTCCCATCGATTGATTCCACTTGAAAGGCAAACATCCTGGTGAACGTGTTCTCGTTTGGTCTAGATGTATATTGTGAGGATAATGGTACTTCATCGTGGACAGGATTTTTGCGAGAGTAGGGCAAATTCTTTTGTATTGTTTTTGGAATAAACTGTTGACTCTGATTGACATAACAAAAGAATTCTCTATTAAAAGTGCCACTGACATGCCACATAGCTTTTATCATCTCGAGTTTTGTTTTTTTTTGGTCCAAAAGTAGGAACAGGAAGTACAGCAAATAGTATTTGTATTTTATTATTTTTTTTTCTGTTGTTTAAGAATAAGAAGAAGAATTTGGAAGCGCCATCGGGAATATATCCTTCTCAACCCATTGAGTTGTCCTGGTGGGTGGGGGCGTTAGCATCATATCCTGGTTGTTCATTCCTCAGCTATTGATATCTATCGAAACGTGTTGGGGAAATTATGGATCTTCCAAGTCCTGGTGCTGATACAATATATTTCACTCGTCCTGATGGTTGTACATAATATGTGTCCTGTTTGGATAGAGAGCAAAACTATTCGGGGGGCAGAGGGCGGAATAGTTTTGTCCCAATAACACTTGACATCGCCAGTGACAAGGTATCATTGTATGGAGTCTTCAATGTGCCATATCTCCTGGTTCGTACTCGTATGTAGTTTCTAGAAGCGATTCAATTTGATTTACCAGTTTTCCTTTTTTCTTCTTGGTGTCTCACCATCGTTGTCGTCCTTGGAGCAGTGCTCCTTCGAAAAATAGTCACGAGAAAAATTCATAGAATTGGTTATGTGATATACTCGTAGAACTTGTTACGTGCTGCTGAACGATGAAATTGTCTTTGCAATGATCAGAATTCGTGTTTCTGAGCGAATAAATTTACAAAAAATTGCTTAGAACTTAGCAATATTTATATAGAGGGCGTGCGGGGCAGAAAGCTAAATTATATTGCTGCAGATGCTTTCATTCTATTTGTTTTCAGTTCACACATACCTACAATGCAAACTGGTTTAGTTCGACGAGGAAGAAGTAGTTACCTTAGAGTGTCGAATTTATATTTTGACAATATTCAATATTTTACCTCTTGGAAAGCTTTTGTATTTTTATGAAAATTTTGTGTCACTTCCTTTGAATTTTCTTGGAATAAAAATCTTTTACTAGAGATTATGTGTTGCAAGTGGATTTCTCTAAAATCCAATTAAAGGAAATACCTTTATCAATAAATCGAATTATTTCAATTGAGATTCAATTTAATTGTGGTTTACTGGCCAAAAACAGTTGGACTTGAACCACGTCAAATTGTACTCTGGGTACTTTGCCACTGGAACCAGTGCCGTAGCCAGGATTTTGTTTTGGAGGGGGCTTGCTTCCAAATTTTACGAGAAATTCTTTAAACAAAAAACTAAAATTATACCAATTTATTGATTTTTATTAGTTTTTAAATAGAACATACTTAAATATTTTTTCTGTACACATTTTCTTAAAGCAGAAGACGTTTTGATTTTTTTCACATGACTTCAATCACGTTATCTGGATCCACATTAATATGCGAATGAACAGATATCAGCAATAGAGCTTAATTTTTCATTGTCCATAGCGCTTCGGGATACTATTTTAATCCTTTTCATAGTTGAAAAGCTCATAGTAAGGCTATACCTATATCAAGCAATTTCAAAACTTCGGTAGGAAGATCCCTCGCCAATATTTTTCCGCACCAAAGAATGTACTCAGCTTTCACAGCTGACAAAGAAATTGTATTATCAAAATCATATGTTAGTTTTTCCTTTTCGTTCACTCACTCAACTGCGGCAAAACCTGGGAGAAGAGCTTGAAACGATGCGATGGTAGAACGTCTTCTTTGTCCATGAATCAGTCCGTAAGATTTTGTATTAACGAATTTTTGCAGTGAATCAGTTTAGACACTCTAAAATAGGCTTGAGTAGAAGAGGTTTCTGGATTGGATCGCAGTGTTTGTTTCAATGAAGTTCTTGGAGCTCTTAATTGAACTTCAAATAAGTCTTCGGCAACTTGGGATATGCGGATTCAAAAGCCTCTCTGAAAAAATTTTCGGCATTTTCTCTTACGTTCTTAAGAGAACTCCAAACTTCTTTTGTGCGGTCGATTGCAGAAATAGCTCTGTAGGAAAACTGATAAGGGCAGCGTTAAACAGAATAGTTTTTTGCACACAATGAGGATTACTAGGAAATCACTTATTTGGATCGCTGCCAAGTGTTGATGCTTTCGAAGACATATCGCCCACGTTCTGCTCGTTATTTCTTCAAAACTTATTGAGATGCATTTGAAAAGCTCTATTGAGGAAATAAAACTGTCATGCATTTCAATGACTCTTGTTTCACTAAGGCATAGAAGTCGAGTTTTTCGGCTCTCTGGTGCGTGTTTTTTAATGAAAGTTTAGAAACTTATATTTGCATTTGAATGTTTGTGGAAGAAATTAGCTATTTCACTTTCTACACCAAGGCAATTTGAATTGCAGGTCTTGACATGGCATTAGACAGAGTCAGGTTCAAGCGATGGCTTGCACAGTGTACATACCAAGCGTTTGGATACTGTTTCATGCCTTATCCTGCACTGTACTCCACTTAAGTGACCTGCCATATTTGCGGCTCCATCATAGCCTTGGCCCACACAATTCTTCATATCAAGATACAGCTCTTCACATCGCTGCAGTATGGTTTTTGTCAAGTTTTCAGAAGTTTAGTCATCAACAGGAACAAAACCTACAAAATCTTCCCGAAGCATACAACTTCTGGGATCTGTATTGCGTAGGGATCTGTGGTTGACCATCTATTCAAAAATAACAACTTACCACATTCACGGGTTTTTATTGTAAACAACTTTAAATGGATCATTAAAGATTGGAAAGTATTGGAGTGCTTTTATATTAAAGGCTGCAATTGTGAGAGGGTGGAATGGTGGGGAAATTGACCATATCCAATCATTTGCAGCAAAACTCTTCATATCTTAAACGGAACTTCCGGAACGGAACTGAAGTCTTTACTGATCCCAATTCCAAATAAAATAAAATGTAGGTATACATATGTAGAATATTCTCCTCAGGCTTGTTTCACACATATACGGTTTCATTCGGTTCGGTCTGTATTCGGTTCGTTTTCGGTTTCAGTTTTTTATTTTCACACATATACGGTTCCTATAAGGTTTGTATTCAAATATCAATTTTTAATTCCAAAAATATCAACATACTTCAGCACTAGTTGTCAATTCCAAATAAAAACGAACAAAAAAAACCTTATAGAACCGAATATGTGTGAACGATACGATAAGTTTGTGTGCCCTTGAAACTGAATGAAACCGATTCGTGTCGAGGGGACGTTCGGTGCTATTCGGTTTCTATTAGGTTTTTATTCCTGCCGTTTTCATCGGTTCACACTTATCAGGTCCGACCGAAAACGAACCGAATACAAACCGAACCGAATGAAACCGTATATGTGTGAAAAAAGCCTCATTTTAATAGCTTTTAGAGTTAAATAAAATACCTAAAGAGTCTTCAAAATTCAATACAAAATTGTAAACATATCTAAATAGTGTCTTGCTTTTTAACGAAGTATTTTCAAGTAGTTGAGAACTTTAGCTAAATTCAAATAAACTATTCCTACCTGGATAGTCTCCTTATTTTTATAGATTTGAATTTAATATATTAGAAAGGTTTAAAGTTTTGTTTAGATTTTCGGGTGGGGCTTCAGCCCCTCAAGCCCCCCCTCTGGCTACGTGCCTGACTGGAACAGGAAAAACATTGAATTCACCAAAGTTTAGTCAAGGCGGCTAACGATAGATGATCAACAATTGACACCTATCGGGTTTCAGAAGGAATATGTTGCCAGATATTTCAAAGACAAACAAAGAGTATTTACTGAAGCTCAGTAGACCTCAACTGTCTCCCTTGGTTGGAATCCTTACGGGTCACGACCCAATTGGAATTCACATGAGCAGAATGGGCATCAGCCATCTTGCCACTAAAAAGCATCCTTTAATTTAATTTTGAAAAATCAAGTTGGTTCAAGGAGACGCCGATAATGATTATATAATCTGCATATGCAAGTAGATGAACACACTTTTGATAAATTGTGCCAGTAGAGTTGACTTGCGAGTGGCGTACAATTGCTTTAAGAACGATGGCATGGTCTTGCTCAACATCAAACGGTTCAGCGGTGGTCTTTCCGACTTTGACGGAGCAGCAGAATTTCTCCATCGTCTTCGTGTCATCATCCTGCACAAGCAAACAAGTTTGGCAGTAGCGATGCCAAGATAACACATGGCTCTCTATAATTCGTCTCTATCCACGCTATCATAAAGCGAATTTAAAATCGATAAGAAGGTGGCGTATGTCCATTTAAAATTCCAAGGTATTTCTCCAAAATTCGTCGGAGGTTGAACATTTGATAGACGGTTGATTAACCTGGCCAAAGAGCAGAGGGGCTGATCTGATTGTTGACAAAAGTTTTTGGGCGATGACAGACGTGTAGCAGGCAAAATTTTAGGAGACTTATTCATCTGTAGTTGGAACAGGTCAGAGCGTCTCCTTTTTTGTGAACAGGGCACACTATAACAAGGTTCCATTAATCCAGCATACTTTCATTCGACGAAATTTTGCAGATGAGTTGGTTCACACTCCTTACCAAGTCATCTCCCACTACTTTGAATAGTTCAGCTGGGAGTCCATCTGCACTAGCATCCTTTGTAAGACTTCAGTTTGGAAATCTGTAACATTACTAAATGAGAAGCTTGCGATTGAGGAAATAGAGGATGCCATTGCAGGAGTGATGTTTTACCAAAAAATAGAAATAATCTCCCAGGGTTACAAGCATCAAATGGATGCCTGCAAGGATGATTAAGGGGATCATCGTAGTAGAATCGGCTGGCGATGAATTGGTAAGGAGTATGAACCATCTCATCTGCAAAATATGGATGCGAGAAAGCATGCCCGATGAATGGAACCTCAGCATTGCTTGCCCGATCCTCACAAAAGGTGATCGTCTTGACTGCACCAACTACCGAGGCATCAGTCTCACTAGCATTGCTTACGAAATCCTCCGTGCCATGCTTTGTGAATGCCTGAGGCCATTAGTTCCAAATCAGTGTGGCCTTATAGGCCCGGAAAGTCCACCAACCATCAGCCAAATATTCGCACTTTGGCAGATCTTGGGAAAACCCCAGGAGTTTAAATCGATCCCACCTTTTCTTCGATTTCAAAGACAGATATGGCAGCATCTATCGAATTGAATTTGTCTTGTTTTGGCATCCCTTTCAAACTCGTCTATTTGTGCAGGATGACCTGCTCCCTCAAGGTTAGCAAACCCCTCACAGATACCTTTGATATCAAAAAAGGTTTTAGGCCCGGCAACATGCACTACCATGCGACTTCTTCAACACCATTCTTGAAAGCATAGTGCATAACTGTCCCGTTAACACCAGAAGCACAATCTTACAAAAGTCCGTGCAATTACTCGCAATAACTGAGAATATTGCTTTCGTGAGTATTTAGAAGGAAGACAAGATGGGTTTAACTGGGTTTTACGGTGAATGAAGGAAAGGCCAAATAAATGCTATCATGCAAGAAAGGACGCCAAATACTAACGTCTTTCGAGGTGATCAAAGACTTTGTCTACCAAAGCCCCACTGTCAACTCAGTGAACAATACCAGTGCTGAGATCAAACAAGGAATTACTCTTGCCAATCGCTTCTTCTTAGAGCTAAGAAGGTAATTGAAGAGCAAATCCCGGCTGGAAGAGGCTAGTTGGTTGAGGCCCTAGTCCACCACGGACTGTAGCGCCACCTGAAGTAAGTAAGTAACCATACTTCGTGAAAGTCAGGTGGACGAAAATGTTGACCATTATCATCCAAGTTGAATGGCATGTTTTGCTTTGTATTGGAACGTTTGCCTTCTTCTCCGTTTAGCAATCGAGAAAAGTGTTCCTTCCAAATCCTTAGCACTGACTGTGTTCCTAAATGTTCCTCTCTTAAACTACAACCAAATAGCCGCTTACCCAGCACCTCATAGCATTTTCCGTAGCAGATGTGTCGTGATTTCATCCATCATTTGCCTGCTGTCTCCTTTCAATAGCACTTCCTAGATAGCTCTTACGTCAGCTATAAGCCTATCCTGGGTCTCCACTAATTATTCGGCAGCACATGGTCTTTCTAAGGACAATCGATACATTCGACGTTCAGATCCGAACTTAGATATCCTTTTGTTTCGTTTGCTTGGGCTTTATCAACAGTTAAACCTTTTCACTGTAGGAAAGTTATCCCGACGCACAAACGCCATCTGAGAGTGGAAAGCATGGGTAGATCACCCTTTGATAGAACTTACAATTATCACCCCAGCTGGTACAATACTCTTTAGATCCGACCTCCCGATCCCGTTTCTCATGCTCTCTCTTTTTTTTCCTGAGAAACTGGCACTCCTCCATCCTTGTTTGCCTTTAGAGCTCCCAGGCTTCTATTTCAGTACCTTTATTCTTCGCCTGCAGACTGCAATATTTCTTGGTAGGCGTCATTCATGGTGAATGAGATACTAGCAATAAGTGGTCCGAGTCACACTCTGAGAAAACCAAATGATGAAATCAAAAAGCAGTCCTTTGAATAGAATCCTCTATAGATGGCGGGTGGGAAGACCAAAAAAAAACAAGGAAATTATATAATGTTTTAGCAGAAGGAGAATTACAAAGAAAGAAAGTTAATATACCTTGCTGCAGACCGTGAAGGATGGATGGAGACGTTTTGTTGACGTCTCATAACCCAACCGGGGTTACAGGGCACGATGATTAGTCGTCCGAGTCTACGTTTGCCCTTCAGAAAGTTTGGACATTAAAGATACCAGAAGCGTGCCTGGTGTCTGTTGTGAGGTGATCAATTTAGTTGACGGTTTTTCTTAACACCTTTGTGTTTATTAAGGTGCGGAAAACGCTAGTATAACATAGCTATATGAAGGCATTTCGACCCATCGTGAAGTCTAAAATCCTGTGTCCGTTATCGGAAGTTACGTCATTCAGGCTGTGTCTTCTGACTATCAACCCAAAGATATGCCTTCCTTCCCGAATCTGGCATTTAAGTCTCGCAGAATAATCTGACGTCATTCTTCGGGCCCATATCGTATGTGTTCTCCAGGAGATCGTAGAATGCATCTATGGTTAAGTCTACTTTGTTTTCTGTGGGGGCGTGGATTCAGATCAGCGTGATGTTCTTGAATTTGGCTTTGATGCGTATTATTACCAGGCAATCGCTCGAAAGCCCAAAACTTCTTTTCTATGTCATCTACTTATCACAAACCTACATCCGAATAGCCGCTAACCCAGTTCCTTAAAACACCTTCTGTACTAGATGTCACATGATTTCATGCTTTGTATTCCCTCTCCATCTCATCTCACTTCCTGGATAGTTGTAACGTTAGCTTTAAGTCTATCCAGGGTCTCCACTAATTTTTCGGCAGCATGTGGTTTATATAAGGACAGTCGATACATTCCACGTGCAGATTCAAAATTCGTTGTCTTTGCTTCATTTGCTGTTGTTGTTTCGGACTCAGAAATGTTTTACATTGTAGGTAAGTAACCCTGACACTCAACCCCACCTGGAGGTTTAGACATTTAAATAACTCTAAGAGTAGAAAGCTGGATGAAACTGCTCCCTATAGGCATGAGCTTCGACTTCGAATAGTCGGAGTAGCCCATATTAGGAGTTCACCAAGTATTGTTCAGCCTTACTGAAACTTAAGATTACATCATTGATTACATCTCGAGAATTTCATCCTTACTTACTTTCTTAAGGTGGCGCTACAGTCCGGGGTGGACCAGGGCCTCAACCAACAAGCTTCTTCCAGCCGGCTCGGTTTCTAGCTAGCTGTCTCCAGTTTCGCACGCCAAGTTGGTTGAGGTCCTCTTACTTGCGTGTGCCACCTTTTACGCTGTCCACCTCTACTGCGCAATCCCACAGGGTTGGATTCAAAGACTTTCCGGGCCGGAGCATTGGTGTCCATTCGCTCTAGGTGACCCAGCCATCTCAGTCGTTGGCTTTTCACTTTTGTAGCTAGGTCGGTGTCGCTGTACAGCCCATACAGTTCGCTGTTGTATCTTCTTCTCCATTCCCCATCTATGCAGACGGGACCAAAAATCACCCGGAGAATTTTCCTCTCAAAACAGCCTAACGCGTTCTCATCCACCGTTAACAGTGTCCATGCCTCTGCACCATACATCAGGACCGGGATAATAAGCGTCTTATACAGGGACAGTTTAGTTGCTCGAGAGAGGGCTTTGCTTCTCAACTGCCTTCTTAGCCCAAAGAAACAGCGATTGGCAAGAGTAATTCTTCGTTTGATCTCAGCACTGATATCGTTCGCTGAAATTATAGCGGATCCTAGGTAGACAAAGTCTCTGACCACCTCAAAATTATAGCTGTCTATAGTGACGTTCTGTTCTAGACGTCGGTGTTGGGTGTCCTTTCTTGTTGACAGCATATATTTTGTTTTGCATTCATTCACCGTTAGACCCATCTTCTTGGCTTCCTTCTCAATGCTCACAAAAGCACCACTGACATCACGCTTTGTTCGTCCGATTATGTCAATGTCGTCAGCGTAAGCGAGTAATTGGACGGACTTTTGAAAGATTGTGCCTCTGGTGTTGACGTGAGAGTTTTGCACTATTCTTTCAAGAACGATGTTGAAGAAGTCGCATGACAGCGCGTCGCCTTGCCTAAAACCTTTTTTGACATCAAAGGTGTCGGTGAGGTCTTTGCCGACCTTGATGGAGCAGCGTGCATTCTCCATCGTCATCCTGCACAAACGGACTAGTTTGGCAGGGATGCCAAAACTAGACATTGCTGTATATAGCTCGTCTCTATAGATGCTGTCATACGCGGCCTTGAAATCGATAAAAAGGTGGTGGGTATGCGAATATTTGGTCGATGGTGGACTTCCCTGGCTTAAAGCCACACTGATATGGACCTATCAGGTTGTTGACGAATGGCCTCAGGCGTTCACAAAGTACGGCAGAGAAGATCTTGTAGGCGATATTAAGAAGACTGATGCCTCTGTAGTTGGTGCAGTCCAGAGGATCGCCTTTCTTGAGGATCGGGCAAACAATGCTGAGGTTCCATTCATCGGGCATGCTTTCCTCCGACCATATTTTACAGATGAGCTGGTGCATACTCCTAACCAATTCATCGCCAGCCGCTTTGAATAGTTCAGCCGCAAGGCCATCAGCTCCAGCAGCTTTATTGGACTTAAGTTTAGATATGGCTATTCTCACTTCGTCAAGATCGGGTGCACGGAATTGTTGGCTTACGTCGGTCGTCCAAGTTGAATGGTGCAATTTGCATGTTAGCGGAATTCGGTTCGTCATCGCCGTTATACAATTTGCAGAAATGATTTTCCATATCCTCAGCACCGACTGCGATTCCACCACGATATTCCCTTGATCGTCCTTGCAAGCTTCGGTTTGGGCCTTGTAACCTTGGGAGGTTCTTTTTACGTTTTGGTAAAACTTCCGAACTTCATTCCTGTAGTGGCATCCCTCTAATTCCTCGATCGCGCGCTTCTCATGCTCTTTCTTTTTCCTTATAAGAAGCTTGTGTTCTTCTCTCCTCTTCTGCTCGTAGAGCTCGCGAGCAGCTCTGGTCCTTCTATGCAGCGCCGCTTTGTATGCCTGTTGTTTGGCTGCATGTACTTGCTGACATTCTTCGTCGAACCAGGGGTTTCGCTGTGGTGGTCGTGCAAAGCCCAGCACGTCAAAGGCGGCATCTCTGATGGCTTCCTGGCAGTTTTTCCACTGGTTCTCAATGTTTGCAGTGTGCGGCAAGGGACTAGTTAAGAGGGCGCGAGAGACTCGATCGGAGAGGGACCGCAGCAAAGTTGATTAGCCTGTACCTTCCGATTGTGCCACCAAAGACGTCTTCTCTTCCTAGTTTGGCATTAAAATCACCCAAGACAATTTTAATGTCATAGCTAGGGCATTGCTCATATGTCTTGTCCAGGAGCTCGTAGTGTCGTCCTTGGTGTCGTCATCTTTCTCCTCTGTGGGGGCATGCGCGCATATCAGGCTGATGTTGGCGAATTTAGCCTTGATGCGAATTTTCGTGAGGGGCTCGTTCACATAGTTGAAACTCAAAACTTCTTGCCTAAGTCTGCTTCTAACAACGAATCCACATCCAAAGAGACGCTGCCCTTGTTGTCTGTAACTGTCACCGTAGTAGATATCGCAGTCTTTCAGTTGTCTCTTGCCCGGCCCATCCCATCGCACTTCTTGGATGGCGGTGATGTCTGCTTTGTAGCAGTCTAGGGCCTCCGCTTAATGTTCGGCTGCATTGCTTGGTTCGTCAACAGTTAATCCGTCCGTATCCGAGGCTTTTTGTTGCTTCGCAACTAAGCTAGCTTTACGTGGCCGGGACCAACCAACGTGGCCAACCTGGAGGACCTGACCCTATATATATAACTCCAAGGGCGGGGAGCCGGATTAACCGCTCCTTATAGGCCTGAGCTCCGAATATGTCGTAGTAGCCCGTATAAGGTGTTCACTAAGTAGTTCAGCCTAACTGGAACTGTAGACGCCACCCCCAAGCAACACATTCTCCTCTTACAGATATCTTTCAGAATTCTTAAATAAAGAGCATTAAACACTGCAAGATAACTTAAAGATGTCTCTAAGACCTAAAAAGGCCCAAAGGGGCGGAGCCAATTGTATGAAGTGAAGAGTTCTAATTAATGTCTTTGTAAGTGCTTATAAAGAGGACTTCTCTTGTTGATGTATTGACGACGTATTCAAGATATTTTAAAGAGGTTTTCAATAGATCTTAAATATCCTCTTAAAAAGGTCTTTAAAATCTCTTTAAAAGTAAAAGCGGAAGCGAGAACAAAAATTACTTTTTCTCTTTTACGCAGGCATCATGGCAATAAATAATATTTTCTCTTTCACGCATGTAAACATTGAATTGCATTTTAATGAAATGGAATGAAACTTAAGATGAGTGGTGAAAACATAAGGAATTGTTTTGATTTCATTTATAAGAAGCTCGGCCAAGTAAGTTATTTTAATATGACAGTCTTAACATATTTTGTGAAGCATATCTAGAATGTGTTTCGACATGCGCGATCATATTTACTTTAAAGTCATAGATGCTACCCCCCTAAAAATTCACGCGCTTACAAAAATAAAGATATTTACATTTTTTTTTCATTTTCTTTCTAGACAAAAAACTCGTTACTGAAGTAAAAAAATGTTAATTGCATTTTGTTGGGTTATTATGTTATTTTAAGAGGTCTACACAAAATTATGAAACGAATCTGCGATTATTTAAGCCCAAATTGTCATTTATTATATTTTATACAAAATAGTTTTAGAAATTAAAATCAATAAATATGGCGTGTAAGCGACAGGGTGCCTCTTATATATAAATAGTTACGCAATTATTTATTTTGTTTGTTTCTAAAGCTGCATTTTATTATTTACATAAGTCACAAACAAAAAAGAGATAGAAAGTTGTCTGAGTGCTGGTACTCATGGTTAAAATGTGTAAACATCAACGTTTGTTCTTACCTGCTGTCACCGCCAGCGCTTTAGCTCCAGTGGAAACCCGAAAATTTGCAGTTCAGAATTTTAGTACGGCGGATCGAGAAATAGAGTACACCAATTGATTAATATTACTTACTAGTGTCACGTCTGACGTTCTGGGTCTACTAGAATATTTTTAATTTGGCAGGTGTCAAAATGTGCCAAAACTGTTGATACGGCGGATCGAAAAGCGGAGTACACCAATCGATTTAGGAGGTGGATATTACCTAGTGTCACGCCTGACCTTTGGGGTCCACTAGAATACTTTTAGTTTGACAGGTGTCAAAATGTGCCAAAAGTTTTGGTACGGCGGAATCGAAAAACGGAGTACGCTAATCGATTTAGGAGGTGGATATTACCTAATGTCACGCCTGACGTTCTGGGTCCACTGGAACACTTTTAGTTTGACAGGTGTCAAAATGTCAAATCAGAATTCCGAGAATACGCGCTACGAAACGTGCTATACTCCGTAATGTTGCACAGAGGAAAGTCTACGTTTTGATTACACATCAAAATTAAAGCTGTTTTCACCCTTCTGAGTTTCGCAAAATTTTCAAAGTTTTATTCACATATTATAAACGCTTTTTCTACTATACAGATCTGATCAAAAAGTTTTATAAAATGCGGCTTACAACAATAATGTAGCCATTTGGTCTCAAAATATAACATATCATGCGTAGCAGATAGACAAACAAACCAAAAAATATACAAATATCAATTAAACATTTAAATAAAAATATTTTAATTTTTTAAAGTTAATGACACCCTGTGAAAAATATACATAAATAAATTAATATTTTTTCCAAATCTCAAAACGTTTTAAAAAGTTCTTAAAAAACTCTTAAAAACGTCTTGGATATAGTCACACTTCCCCAGAGTCAAATCACGCTTAATTACTTCTAAATAAGACACCATTAAGTGGTCATTAATTACTTTTTAGGTCTTAAAAAAACGAAATGTCAAACCAGTATCAATGGCAACAACTGTGTTCAAGGAACTTTATAAACTGATCAGATTATGGTGCATGAAATATGATTGAACTTAGTTTGCTTCCAAGAATAAATTAATGGCAGTTTTTTTTCCATTTATCCCAACAGTTTCTTATATTCAACATTTTTAAAAGATATATGTAACTTCTTATTGTGAGATTTCCTTTCGCTATACAGAAACATAACTTCAAGTTGACAGATAAGAAATCAGTGCAACAATGTCTTTAAAGATATCTGGAAGACCTCTTCAAGATGTCTTTGAGAGAGGACGCTAGTAAACTCTTCAAATACTCTTATTTTTAAGGAGTTAAAGAGGTTTTGAAGAAGTTTCATAAAAAGATATGAAAAAATAACTTCAAAAAGAGGTCGATAAGATGTCTTCAAGATGTCTTGAGAGAGCAAGCTAGTAAACTCTTAAGATACTCTTATTTTTAAGGAGTTAAAGAGGTTTTGAAGAAGTTTCATAAAGAGATATGGAAAAATAACTTCAAAAAGAGGTCTATAAGATGTCTTTGAGAGAGCAAGCTAGTAAACTCTTAAAATACTCTTATTTTTAAGGAATTAAGAAGGTTTTGAAGAAGTTTCATAAAGAGATATGAAAAAATAACTTGAAAAAGATGTCTATAAGGTGTTTTTAAGATGTATTTATAAGTATTGGCTTTAAATTATCTTTTTAGGAGTTCATAAAGTGCTTATTAAATGCAATGGTATCAAGAAGACTGCACTAAGATGCCATTAAGAGCTGATAAATTTATTTCAAGAACTCTGCAAGAGTTTTTGTGTTGCTTGGGCCGTTGATTCCATCTTGAGAATTCTTCCGCTGCCGCCTGGATGAAGGAGAAGTGCCTTAGTGGGAACACTCCTCCCCCCCTCTTTCGTTTGCTGCCCCCTGAAACCGTCCACAGGGATTAGAACCCCATCTTCAGTTAAAGGTACTAGGCACCCGAGTACCTTTAACTGAAGATGGAGAATTTCATCCGCTGCAATCCAATTATTAGTGGGAAGACTACTTTGTACCTTGCCTGGAATTCGGTAAGAAAAATTGACTGTATGTGTTCCCCTTCCTAACTCCAAGGCAAATGTTGCCTCTTCCTGCGCCAGTAAACCAGAAATGGGCGATCTTAGCCTTTCAACTTTGTCCGCTATATGCTAGACCTATAGATAAGAGTGACCATGAGGCTAAATTACTGGCTTGTGAGCTCATCTCTGCATAACTGCACCAATTTAAAAGCTTCAACAGCTGCTTGACTATCAGGAAGGATAGCTGAATTCCGATTCTAGTGTTCTCTTGCTTAAGTACTATGCAGATTCCCTTACCACCAGCTCAATTTTAAATTAGGAAAATGTTATACCCTTATCAAAGTGCTTATACTTTAAAATATGATCAATTTTTCAAATCATGTTAAATAGTTTTTGAAGAAAACCTTGTTGAAAATTTTGTCCAAGCTTGAAGCAAATTTCCAAAATACCTTTAATTAATGTTTTTGAAAACCCCACCTACACTTTTCTATAAAGGTACCGACACCCATAAGTTTTCGACAATTATACCAACTTTCCAAAGATATTTTCCCTCCATCACCGTAACACACAAAACACACAAATTCCACCTCAAAACTTTTAATTCAATTCCATTCCCTCTGTAATGCCCTCTTTTCTCAAAAATTCCATTGAAAATTCCTTCATTTTAGACGATAAATCAAATTCTCTCACACCTTGGTTGGTGGACTCATGGTTGGCCAAAACTTCTCGGTTAAGATGGTCTTTAATGAAGTGGATTTTATGTGTACGACAGAAAGAGTAAGTAAGAGAGCTAACTTTCTATCGAATACCATCATCATTGAGGGTGGTGAAAAAAAAAAATAATCACAAATACTCCATCTTTTGCCCAACAGGGACCAAACCATACCAAACAAAGCCAAAACCCAAAAAGGTGTGACAAGTGTCTCTAATTTACGAATGAAACGTATTCCGCAATAAATGTTGGAAATCCCTTACACCTCTGTATGGGTATGTGTAGGTAAGGCAACTATATAGCAAAACCATCATTTCAACAACCACACCATATAGCCCCCCCCCCCCCCGTATAAAAACCCTCAAGGGAGACAAAAGTTTCTACTTTCATCCGCATGCCTTATGAATCGACTCGACTCGAGAAACTGTGAAAGTCGACTTGAGAAAAAGGTTGTGGAAACTTAGGCTTGATTAAGTACTCTTGTGTACCCGCTATTTTGTTTTCAAATTGAGGCGATAGTTTGGGGCCTGTTAAGGGTTGCTTTTGGCATTCCTTTGTTGACAGTGATGAAGTGACAATTTTCGTTGTAAAGCCCCCATCCTCCCTTAATATTGTCAGCTTTGTCGGGTGTTGGGCCATCACCGGGCCACAGACGATTCGTTAACAATCTAATGGACGATGTAATTGATGGCCTCGATAGTGTCATTTAATGTAACTGTTTACATTTTGATGGAGTTTCTTGATTTATTGACTTGCCCTCCACTCTGACAATGGTGATGGTGATGGTATTCCCGCATTTTCCATTTGAGGTTGCGATTTGTGGTTATAAGTTTACAATAATAATAATTACACGCCTTTATTAATTAAGTGAACTGATAACTTATTGGTTGTAATTTAATTACACCAACTTTGTTAGCTTTTATCATCTGTCGATTCGATTACTATACAAAGTTGTCCCTATTTTTCAAATCCCTCACCACTCAGTTGGAGAGCTGGATATTCTGTGTATATTTTGAAATGCAAATTGGTGTTTTCATTGAAAAGTCCATTTGGGACGCCCACTTATGTGGCAGCAAAAAAAGAGGCTTCAAATTAAACCCGAACATGGAAAAGCGTTTTACTAGCGAATATTCAGGACATTGAAGACTTGCCGCGCCTTTCAGTCTTCCATCCATGTATAGAGAGGATTGTCCCTTTGTGTGCTTGTGGGGGACCACTAAAATAAAATTCCAATCCACTTGTTATTTCATTGATATGGCATGTGGATACTATTTTTTTTGTTTTGCAAACTCCCTTTTTATTTCAAACCCCTTAGCATATATTACATAGAATTTTATACTATATGATATCGGATTGGTTACAAATCCCATCGCATATGCAATTTAAATCCCAAAGCACCAATATGCAAATTTGTTGAAACATAAAATAAACACAGAACAACACAAAAAAAAAAAATAGAAAGAGAGCAAGTGAAAGGACATTCCTCGCTTCGCTTGTCATTCAGGTCGGCGTCGGGTCATATAGAAGGACTAAGCCGGAGTATTACTTACAACTTAAACTCTTATCAAATGTTAAACAGAAAATAAACAAACAAACAAACGATGAATGGGTTCTTTTCGAAAGGATTTCAGGTGTTGAATTATTTGTTTTACGAGGAGATTTTTTTTTATTTTTGTTTTGTATTTTATAAAAAGGACGAATCTAGTAAAGCTGATACTTTGAACAAACATTGTTTTTGGTATTTGAATATTTTTTTTGTTGGTTTAAATATCCCTAAAAATAGTGAAATCCACAAAAAACTAAAGTCTTAAACACACCCTGATATTTGTATTTAACCTCAAAAGTCCAAGAAAAGTTTTGACACGAGGCAAACATTTTTTTTTTAATTTTTTTTTGAAGGTCGTCATTTTTATGACAAAATGAATATGTAAACTAAAAAAAATTCCCGGTGACGGTTTTCACTGTTTTGCATTGGTTAGAAATCCTTTAACTTGAAATGAAATAAAAAGTACATTTTTTTAAAGAATTAAAAAAAGTTCAAAATTTCTTATATGTAACATAAAAACTAAAAAATATTTTTTTATTTTTTGGAAAATGTACTTTTTGTTTCATTGCAAGTCACTAATGCAAAACTGTGAAAAAAGGAGACGGGAATTGTTTTTTCATATTCAACAATTCAATTAAGAACAACACAATATGTTCCCTTAATAATTTGGTGTGTAAGGGGAAGAAAAACGGTTCATTGATTTGAAAAAAAATAAGAAAATGTTGATGTTATTAAATTCTACAAATCTGCATACCAATACAAGTAATCCAATCATAATTTGCAAGGAAACAAAAAATTTACCGAACGACCATAAAAAGTCCTTTGTAAGTACTTTTTTTTTAAATTAACTGTGAAGGGTTTTAAAAACTAATTTTTCCAAACATCAAAAAAAAAAACTTGTTGAAAGCTTACACAAATTTCCAAAACTGTCCTTGAATTTTAAATGACGTCATTATTTGCTGAGATATTGGTAGTCAAGGCCACAAGTTACTTTTTTCATTAAAAGTCAGATAAAAATTGTACGACAACAGAAAAAAATTGAACCGAAGTTGAAGAAACAAGTTATCTGACCATTACATTTTTTATTGACTCAAAAAAAAAAATATATCCATAAAAATTACGACCTTCAAAAAAACTGAAAACAAAATATTTGTATGTTTCTTGTTATTTCTTGCAATAACGCATAAACGGTACTGCAAAAGAAATTACTATCACAAAGATACAGTTCTTCAGAAAACACTTACAAAAATTGAAAAAATCTTGTTCCTTAAATTTTTTTGACAAGTGTAAATCAAAATGGATTCAATTTTTTTTCAAACTCCGTTCTTCGAGGTTTTTTAACATTATCTTGAATATTTGAAAGTAATATTTTACTTTTACGCAAAAATAATGGTAGGTACCTTTCGTACAAATATTAAAATTCTGTTGAAAAAAATCAAAATTAAAATGGTCTACTACATAAAAAAAACATGCCCTAGTTAACTATTTTTAATTTTTATATTTTTCATTATTGGCTGATCGGATTTTTATACATTTTCTATGCAAAAACTCCCAAAAAGTATAAATAATACTGCGTATCAAGATTTTTGAGAAAATATTCTGTGAATAAAAAAAAAAAAACTAAATATGTATACCTATTTTGAAAATGGAATAATTTTTCAAAATCGAGTTAGTATTTTATTTTTTGAAATTTAATATTTATGTAGAAACTTAAAATTTGAATAAGTACCTAGGGAAATTTTTCCTTAAAAATGTTTTAAGATTTTAAACATTATTCAGTCGAACTCCTCTAAATCGAACTCCCTCTCAGATGAATTTCCCACCAACTCGAATTTTTTCGAAATATCTTGTTTTATACATTCATGTGAAGTGTAGTTTTCATAGAAAAAAATAATTTTTTCCTAGGCGTGAAAAACTGTCAAAAACTAAATGCAATTATTTTGACGACAAGGAGGAACAAATTAGTCTCGAAACAAATGCAACTCAATGGGTTTTTGTAGCCAAAAATTATGACGAAAACTATGTTTTTGAAAACCTTTTCGTTCATAAATTCTTGATGTTTCATTTCAAATTTGATTTCACTTCGCTTTGAAGTATAAACTAAGCTTAAGAGAGAGTCGGGTATACATATAATTTTTTTTTTTAATCCGATCAAAAATGACTTTCAAACTTTAAGAACTCAAAAGACATTGACATATATTTTGTTCAGTTAAAACTATTGAAAGAGAATTTAAAGACCGAATTCCATGCTTTTAAATATTTCTCTCGTAATATCCAGTTTTTGACTGTACCTATAACATTTTTAAAACTAAAAGCTTCTTGAACATAAGAGCTAGTCCATGTGACCAAGTCATGAATTTTTATTTTTTCTGGATGGATATGTGAGAGTTCTCCCTTACTCATAGCTAGGTACATTTTTCTGAACTTTAAGTTCAGTTCTTTCCATTTTTTCTTCTTGATGTGGTCATTCAAGCTTTGCATCTTCTTCTTCTTAAACTACAACTTTACTATTGACATTAAAACAATTTCCAGCTTTTTGTTTTTAAACAGACCATCCAATGACTTATTTTTTTGACTGCATTTTGCAAATTCTGTGTAGCCTTCGTAATGGATTCATCTTAGTATCAATATTGCAGTATCATCAGCGAAGGTAGCCATGATAGCTTTGATGTCCACTAGAATATTCTTTGTATAAAACAGATACAGAGTTGGTCCTAGGACACTTCCATGTGGTACCCCAGCTTTTATTTTGTTTAGTTACGAGTAATGTTGGTTGCACCGTGCTCTAAAGTTGCACCGTGCTCTAAAGGCTCGGTTAGTAACGTAGAATTTCAGTATTTTGAAGTACCGCCTAGGAAAGTCCATAATGTAGTTTGTACTCAAGTTCCAAGTGCCAAACCTTGTCAAAGGCCTGAGCCACATTTAAAATTAAAGCCAACAATATTTGTTTTTCTTCAAGTGCCTCTTCTACAATATCAGCAATTTGATGTACCTACGTACTTCCTGTCCTTCGTGAAATGTTTATTTCTAAACCCAAATTGATGGTTTTGGATAAATATTCTTTTTATTATTTAGCTGAACGTTCTTAGGGGGAGAAGATTTTTTAAAACTTTTGCCACAACCATAATTGGTATAAGTAATATATTGGTCCAGTTAGATGTTACTTCTGTTGGTGGCTTTCTACAGTTTTCTAGTTTTCATTTGGCACATAACATCTCAGCTTATGGCATGCATTTGTTATGAACTGGAGTTGTTTGAAGGCTATGGGTGATATTGCGATTGTTGAACATTCGCGGGATGTTCAACATTTCTATTCAGCTCAAAATAGTTGCAGTTTGGTTCGAGGGTTTCATAAATCTTTCAAGTTTATCTCTAAATTTGTTCTAGTTCTAGTTTACTTTCTGATTACCGAGTTTTGATTTCGTGAAATACCTTTAGCAACGAAAAAGTAAAACGATAAATTTTAGCTGTAACGCTGTTGATATTGTAATAACTTTCCATATTTGAACTATAACGACTCCGAAAAGCAAACAAACGAACACAATAAAGCTTACGGTCGCAGTGCAAACATACCCTTAGTAGCTATAATTATAGCGACTCTCAAACGAAGGAAGCGCCATCTGCCGGATTATAGCAGATTTACCAGCTGTCAAATAAAAGCTTTTTGAAGGGAAATTATTGGGAAATTTCCCCTATGGAAAGCTCTGGAAGCAGAGACTAGAACGTTCTCCTTAGTTCGAGAGTTTGGAAAACAAGTATAAAAGGCACATGTTTGAACGGCAGCGACACAGTTTGTTTTTAATCGTGAATTAATAAAGTTGGTTGTAATAAAAGTGAAAAGTAAAGTTTGTGAATTAATTCAGTGGTGAATAATAAATCGTTTTGTTTGTAGTAAGAAAAGTAAAGTGTTTTATTTTGCGAAATTAAGACGTTTTGAATAAAGTAAATAAGTTTTATTAACGAACCTGAGAAAATATTACAATATAAATCTTCGACAAGATTATGTGCTTCTCTCAAAAATGATGCATGTACTTGTGCTAGTATTTGGCGTTGTATTTTCTTCTTCTTCCAATGTGAAATCAGTGTTAATTTCCGTTGCTTTTGAACTATCATTAATGACTTCTATTGAATAATTTTGAATGAACAACAACAACTTGCGTGTGTTACCACCAAGTATATAGGCACGTGTGTGAAATTGGCATAACATTTTTGAGCTAAACCAATGGGACCATGGCAGGAATGTGCAGTTTTTTGCATTTTGTATGCATTTCTATTCCGGATTTTGCAGTTCACCAAATAGTGGGTGTAACCGACTGTACTGCCTTCGTCACTGTGAAGTTACCAGTGCCTGTCCTTTTCTCAGCAACCGGGCTAGCTAGGAGTCTGAAATAAGGCTATGAATTTGCAGTTTAATTTGCAGTTCAAGAAAAGGAAAAACCGAATTTTTAATCGGCTAACTACTGCTAACTTCACTGTGAAGTTAGCATAAATGTCCTTTTCTCAGCAACGGTGATACTTAGAAACTTGCAGTTAGACTCAAAATTTGCAGTTTAATTTGCAGTTCAATAAATGTCCAAATTTTGAAGTCCGAATTTGAAAAAAAATCGAATTAATTAATTTTTCTCTGTTAACGTCACTGTGAAATTAGCAGTACATACCTTTTTCTCAGCAACTAATGTAGACAATTGCAGTTAAGGTCCAAATTTGCTGTTTCTTATGCTCTTCAAGAAAAAACTAAGTTCAAATTTGTACGTTCAAATTTGACAAAAAATTCAAAAAATTTACTTTGCACTGTTAACGTCAGTGTGAAGTTATCAGTACATACCATTTTATCAGCAACTGTGCTGGTTAGAAAATTGCTGCTAGGGTCCAAATTTGTAGTTTTTCATGCACTTCAAGAAAAAACTAAGTTAAAATTTTTGGCAAAAAAAATCGGAAAATTCACTTTCCACTGTTAACATCACTGTGCAGTTAGCAATGAAAAATGATTTTATTTGATTTTTTTGTCAAATTTGGATTTAAAAATTTGAGCTTAGTTTTTTCTTGAAGTGCATGAAAAACTACAAATTTGGACCCTAGCAGCAATTTTCTAACCAGCACAGTTGCTGATAAAATGGTATGTACTGATAACTTCACACTGCCGTTAACAGTGCAAAGTAAATTTTTTGAATTTTTTGTCAAATTTGAACGTACAAATTTGAACTTAGTTTTTTCTTGAAGAGCATAAGAAACAGCAAATTTGGACCTTAACTGCAATTGTCTACATTAGTTGCTGAGAAAAAGGTATGTACTGCTAATTTCACAGTGACGTTAACAGAGAAAAATTAATTAATTCGATTTTTTTTCAAATTCGGACTTCAAAATTTGGACATTTATTGAACTGCAAATTAAACTGCAAATTTTGAGTCTAACTGCAAGTTTCTAAGTATCACCGTTGCTGAGAAAAGGACATTTATGCTAACTTCACAGTGAAGTTAGCAGTAGTTAGCCGATTAAAAATTCGGTTTTTCCTTTTCTTGAACTGCAAATTAAACTGCAAATTCATAGCCTTATTTCAGACTCCTAGCTAGCCCGGTTGCTGAGAAAAGGACAGGCACTGGTAACTTCACAGTGACGAAGGCAGTACAGTCGGTTACACCCACTATTTGGTGAACTGCAAAATCCGGAATAGAAATGCATATAAAATGCAAAAAACTGCTCATTCCTGCCATGGTCCCATTGGTCTAGCTCAAAAAAGTTATGCCAACTTCACACACGTTATATAGGCTGGAGTTATAGCTATTTCACGAAAGCCACCTCGATCATCAGACTCCTTTAGTGGTGTTAAGTCTGGTTATGCTCGTATTAATTGAAAAACTCTTTTTCCGTTATCTGGGAGCGAACCATGAACCTCGCAATTCAGAGGCCGATGCACTACACACCGCATCACTGAAGCCACATGGTCTGCTCGTTGATTCTGTCGTTGATTTATTAATTGACTTAGAATTTTCTGTAATTATTCTGCTCGTCCCAAGGGGTTCTGTGGTGATTGGCGTTGTATATTTTGCTTCATCCGATGTTAGTCCCTAATTCAGTTGGTTTTGAGCTATCAATTATCATTTCTGCTGTTGATTTCTGAATTGATTCGGAGGTGTTGGACAATTGTGTTGTTTGTGTTATTTCTATACTCGTCACAAGGTCTTCTAGTGTTGTGCTCCCAACTAATGTAACGATACCAGTGATAGGAGCTGTTCCCTTTTGTATATTGTTCTTGTCCAAACTTTTTAACTGACCAATTTTTATATCATTCAAACTATCAGAATTTCCACACTTGTTCTCAATATATTTTTCCCAGACCTGTTCCCAATCGTTTAAAGAGATGACACATTGGCGAGGTTCAGACTTTGTCTCTTCATGTTGGAGACTTTATTATTATTATTATTATTATTATTATAAATTCTTTATTTCATTAAAAATGTTTCACAATAAATTAATTAAGAATAAGGACCTGGCTATCGGCCGTCTGCCTGATTTAACATTTCATTTAAGTGTTTAATAAAAAATATATAAAGAATAAAAAGAAAAGTAACTGGTTTTGTACAGTAATAAATCAATTAAATATTAGTTAAACTCAAAAGTTTACAATTTATAAAAAAGTAGATTCACAGGTATTGGATAAATAAAATAATTGGTGATATATAACAATTTTAATATAATTTGAAACCTAAGAGAATGACAATAATTTTAAAGTGATTTGAAACACAAAAATATACCCATTTTTAAATGATTTGAAACATAAAAAGAGATAAAATGCACGACTGGATCGCACGTACTTGCTCTTATGTTCAAGTTGTGTGGGGCTTAAGAACTTTAAAAAATATTCAAGTAATTATAGAAAAAGTATAAAGAGCATTTAAATCGTTCTTTTAATTGTATAAACAGCCTGATAAAAACTTAGAGCTAAAAAAAAAGTATGCCATTTGATTACTTGAAAAAATATGAATAAATGCAAAAAAAAAATTAAAAATCGTTGGAGCCGTTTTCTTAAAAATTAATTTTGTATATATAAAATTTTTGTAACATTTTTCAAAAAAAAATTTGGTATGCCAATTTTGAGTATATATTAATATACATTTAAAACTGAAATTTCAAAATAATTCATCAACCCGTTTTTGAAATATTGAATTTTGAAAAAAAAATTTTGAATCTTTTTTTAAAAATCCAAAATTTATTTTTTCAAAAATTTTGGTATGCAATATTATTTATTTTTTAACAAAGCTTTTGTGCAAACAATTTAATTGAAATCGGATGAGCGGTTAATGAGGAAATCAATAATAAAAAAAACCGTTATATGGCAGGTACCGTTAATAAATGTTTTTGGTGATTTTTTTTCTTATTGAAATTTACATCATGTCTACAGTAATACACTGATTTTTTTTATCAAAATCGTTGGAGCCGTTCTTGAGATAAATAAGCTTTTCCTTAACGGTTGTATGGCAAGTACCGTTATTTTTTGAGCTAAAAAAAAAATTTCAATTTCCCCTCTGGAGAGTTACAAAAAAACCTTAAGTTCAAAATTTGAAGAAAATCGCTTCAGTGGTTTAGGCTGTAGGTTCAGGTACATACAGACAGACAGACAGACAGACAGACAGAATTGTGCCACCCACTTTTTTCGTGTTCTCTATCATCGTAATGTCATGTTTGATTGTTATCTCGAAATTTTTTTTTTGCACGAATCCAAAACTTGCCCTATAGTACCTATATCGCAAGTAAAAAAACAATTTTCAAGTGATTTGAAACACAAAATAAATAATTCGGTTGTTTTAAACTGTAAAAACTGGTTGAACTGAAACATTTTAAGTTAGAAACTGTTTCGAAAAGTTAAGGCATGTTTACAATACATATATAGTGTAGACCATCCTGCAGCTCCGTTTAATATTTCGTACAACCGACTTGATGAGAGAAAACTTTCTTCGAAATATAAACGACGGATTTCTTGCAATATTGGGCAAATTGCAATGAAGTGGTAGACATCTTTGTTTTCCCTTCTATTGCATAGACTACAGATTTGTGTCAGATCCGCTCGATGAGGCATAAAGTTTAAGTTAAAGAGCTCAACACGTGCTTTAAAAATGTAGCTTATAGCTTCGACCGATAACTTGTTGCTGAAGTAGTTTGTTTGTGATGGCAATTGGTGCTGGAGATTCCTATATGTATTCCTTGATGATGAAGCAGCCGCTCTGGATAAATGCTGTCTGTAAATATTCTCATCTAGTTTAGCAATAACCTCTGCAAACATACCTCGCCAATCATCAACATTTGACTCTGTTAGCGACAGCCGAGCTTCATGAGATAGAGCTATTTCATTCCAATCCTTAAATGGGGAGGCATTAACTTGCAGTAATTTTATCAAAATAGATTTGTGAAGATTTCTTCCGCTTCTTTCCATTACTCTTACTAGATACTCAGAGTTGGATTTGAGGTTTTGAATAAATAGAGGAGTAATACCAGATTCCACGTAGATGGCGTAATTAGGGGTTGAATTCGGCAATCTGAATAAGCGCTTAAAAAAATATCTCTGCAATTTTTCAAACGCCTCGAAAAATAATTATCCAAATACCTGCACACCATAGCACATGCATGTGTTCACAGTTGCCTGAAAGACGCGGTATTTAGACATCAGATCTATTTCTTGGTTTGCAAAGAACTTGGGCCACATTAAGCTCAAAGCCAGTTTAGCATAGGGTTTCCAGAACATCTCTTTTAAAGAGAACATGTTCTCTTTTTTGACTCTGATCTTTCTTATTCTTTCTTTTTTCATCAAATTCTTTTTTTTTACTCTTTTTTATTTTGTACTCTTTTTTATCTCTTTTTTTCCTAAGTGACCAAAATATTAATTTAACACATTCATTAATGTACTTTTGTATTGTCCCCTATAATATATAAAATAAATCATTAATACCAGGGAATATCAAATAAAGAAGCCAATCCTTTGTACGTTTCACCCTGCAAAACCCATTTGTTTATATTGTTGTATTTTTAATTTAATTTTGTGTCGAAGAATAGATGTGAATTGCAACAACAATAAGACCTGTGCTAAATGATGTGCTGAATGAGGAGTTGATTCTATGTGTGCGTTTTGTCACTGTTTTTCACTTCCTTTGCAAATCTAATACATCAGCTGTTCGCTTCAGTTTGTAGGCAAATTAAATTGACAGCTGACGATTGGCTTCTTTATTTGATATTCTCTGATTAGTACACTGAAGTAAAAACCTTCCTACTAGGATCGATGGATAAATTTAGAAAAGAAATAAGTATGGGAAGCCTTAAAAGTATCGACTACTGAATTTCTAGGAAGTTTTACTGGATTACCCAAAGTTGTTTGACCAATTTTGCTATTTAAACAAGTTTCTTTCTAAAGAAAATGAAAATTTTAAAAACAAAATATCTGTTCAAAAGTGGGCCAGCTGTTTTAATTTTTCTACAAGTCTAGAGTTTAATTCAGAGCTCTTAAAATGTGCCAGTCCTTTTTTGTTTTCCTGCGCAAAATATGGACGTGGAATGTATTTTCTCGTTGATGGGTTCGCAATGGACAAAAGAACGAAATCGTTTAAGAGTAGGATTCTCATAGTTGCCTATAACTTAAAAGATTTTAGCTGTCAAAAGTTTTATGAAACCTTTTGATATGAAAATAAGTATCTTAATCAAATTCAGAGCTCCCAAAAATATGACACTTCGGATGAGGAAGAAAATTAATCTCTATTTTGCTTACATTTTACTAAAATTCTGCGGTATTATGAATTCAATTAGGTGTTTATGTATTTTAGGTTTATTAGTTTGAAGCGCAAAAAAGTGTTTATAAAATATAATGTATGTACATATATACTGATTTATATCACAGATATGTTTTCTTAAAAAAGATGTTAAAATAAACTACCTGTTAGTATTAAAACTGCTGCTTCTTGTGTACTTATATACAATACTTGTATAATTATAATATATATTAATAAAATAAATTTAAAGTAAATTTTTGGTCACATTTATCAATTATTTTGATGTTGGTGTGGTGATCGAGGGGGGATTAAAGTAGAAGTTTGGAGCTTCGAAAATGTCCTCTTTTTTTTCAAACGCGTTATGGACACACTATAGCATCATTACTTTTTTGTTTAGCGTGTTTCGAAAAATTTAGGTTATGTGTAATTAGAACTCCTAGATATTTAAATTCTTGCACAACTTCAATTGATACATCATTAAGGGACCAGCTCTCTTCGGGACGCCTTCTTCTTTGATGTGCTTCAAAAATCATCACTTTGGTTTTGCTTGTATTGATAAGTAACCCCCACTTCTCGCAAAAGGTATTCAGTTTGTTGATTTGCAACTGCAGGGTGAATGGGTTGTCAGCAAGTAAGACTAAGTCGTCAGCGTAAAGCAGAACTTTCACTTGGATGTTGGCAAAAAGGATTCCTCCAGGAAGTGTATCACAAATTTCATCAATAAATAAAGCGAACAGAATTGGACTTAAAATGCAGCCTTGGGGAACACCTGCCGTTGTTTCAAACCAGTTTGAAAGATCAGACCCATCCCATACCGAGGCACTCGATGAGACGAGAAAATTAATGTACATCAGCAAGAATTTCCGGGAAATTCCCAGTGTTGAAAGCTTGTAGACCAAAGCCTGTCTGTTTACCTTGTCAAAAGCTGCTTTGAAGTCTACGAAACAGGTGTATAATTTTTTCTTTTTTTCAATTGACTTCCTTGCAATACTGGTTAGTGCGAAAATATGATCACTTGTAGAGAAACCGGGACGAAAACCGGCATGAAACATGCTGAGTAGATTTCTATCCTCGATCCATTTGGTGAGCCGTTCATAGAGAATCGACGTGAAAATTTTCCTTAAAGTATTTAAAATAGAAATTCCTCTATAGTTTTCTGGCAGGTTTCTGTCTCCACTCTTATATATAGCAAAAATAACAGCTTTGTTGAAGTTCTGTGGCACAAACGATTCGTTATATAATAATCTATTCAAGTATATCAAAAGATAATTTTTTAATTGAACAGTGCTATTTTTGTAAAATTCTACTGGAATTCCATCAATTCCCGATGCTTTGTTATTTTTCATCTTATGAAGTGTTGATTCCAGTTCACACAAAGTTATTGGGTTATCCAGATCGCTGACGGTAATGTTTGTTAGAGCGTAAGAAAAAGTATGGTTACTCTCGTCCGCTGACAAAAGAGTTTTAAAATGTGCTGCTAGTGCCTCACTTCCGAGAGTATTTACCATACTTTGACTACGCCCCCCAAGTTCCCGGACATTATCCCAAAAAGTCTTTGAATTCTTAGATTCAGCTAGATTTTTAGCTAAATTTTTAAGATAATAGTTTCTTTTCACTGCACAGAGTAGTTTGTATTGTTTATTAACATATAGGTAAATATTTTTAAAAAACAAGGCATTTGTCGATCGAAATAGTTTGAGATACACAAAAGATAGTTTACGGAGATTTGTACACTCATTATCGAACCAAATGTTCATAGGTTTGAAGGAGTAATTATTATTGTAGCTTTGAACAAAGGGAGCTGAGATTTTAATGACTCTTATTATTTCTTCATCTAATTGTTCTATACTGGTTGCTGGTTGTGAGGGGAGTGAACCACAGTGGCGGTTCAAAAGTTCTTTATAAAGAGAAGCACAATTCTCCTTCCATGGAGACTTTACAGATAGGGGAGATATTATTATTGTAGTCCGACTGTCTGAGTCTTTCTTATCGTAATTCTATTTTCGATTTCTTGAAAGTTTTAAAGCTTTTGCTAAGCAAATCACTTCAGGATATCTTTGGCTACACTTGCTCTCCATGGCCCTGTTAACCATTTACCAGGGCATTCTTTTTGGTTTCTATGAGGCTTAGCTGAACCGACAGTATATCTCCCGATCTCCCCATGTTTTTCATTCTGTATTCTATTTGAAACAATTTGACACAAAAAAAAATATTTTTCATCATTTAGGAGGCCTTCAAAGGTCAATTTGGACGTTTGTGTCCACTTTCCAACAGTCACTTGCGCAGTTTTTTTTTCAAATGTATCTAAAAAGTTTTATTTGTGAAAACATTCCATCGTGATACAAAAACTCACCAAAGTATAATCAACTTTCTCACTTCTAAAATAGCTATAACCTTCCTACACAGCTCACACACAATCCATTTTTCTCCCCAAAAAAATTATATAAAATCATTGGAAAAAGATATTAATTTCTCTGTTGACTCTTTGGGCCTTATGAAAAGTCAAATAAATAGAATTATCCATTAGCCAAACCCAAAATATCCATTGGCCTTGTGAATAAATCATTCGATTAGTGCCTCGATATTTCACCAAGAAGCACTCTATTAACTTGTATAGTATAGTAGAGGCCTATCTTTGGTCTTTTGTAAAACCACCTTGAATTCCGTAGGATTTGGGCAAAGGTTTTAAACGCAAATTGCCGTCTCGTCTCTCGCACATTAATACCACTCAGTTTGACATTTGTTACAATCAGCTCTCTAACCCTTCCTGTGTGCATTGTGCTGATGCCTTCTACTCCTCTCCTCTTATACCATCTCTAACCTACTCAATTTCAATATTCTGCCTGCATATTGATCGAGAACCAGACCGTTACTCAAAGGGTAACGAAAATAAATGAAGCCATAACATTCATAGAAGGTATAAACGGAGAGCTTCCTTCTGTGTGTCCTAGTCCTGGTACTAGAACAGAGGGAACACTCTGAGCATCGAAAGGCATTCTCGTTCTTAGAATGAACATTCGAAATTAAATCCAGGTACAAAGGGGGAAGGTTATGTTGATAGAAGAAGCGGGATGTATGAGAAATGTAAGGAAGGGTACGAAGGCAGAAGAAGGAATAGAAAACCCTTCTAAACAAATCACCAGGATTGATGCTTCTGACAGGTGAGTAATGGGACTCGGCCTGGCTTATTATGGGTGTGTGTCTTGGATACAAATCTCCAGCCATCGTCACAACGAAGTCGTCATCGTCATCAAAGGCACCTCCGCATGTGTGTGTTCTATGGCAATATAAGGGTATACAATCGTAGGTATGTCGAAAGGGTGGGTGAATATTATTTTGTCTGTGTCTCACTGCGAGACTCACAGTTCTATAGGAGCACAATTGTAACAGTATTATTACCTGTCGCTGCTGCTGCCACTGCCAACACTCTCTCTCACCAATTCAACGTCACATTTGTATACAACTCGCTACGTATGGAGAAGAATAAATTGAATTCAAGCAAAAGGTAGTAAATCAAATTGATTGAAAGTTTCTGTCCGACAACATGTCAGGACAAACCAAGCGTAGGGAGTTGTAAATTTTTCAAATTCAAATATCCAGCAGCTATAATAATACACATTCATTTTTACTCGCATATCCGTTATCCATATTATGTATAGGACGACATTGGACATTGAGACAGGAAAATCACGGTTCTTGTTATACCAACTTGTTATGGGAGAAAAAGGATTATTCGCATGGGAAATCGAAAAAGAAGTAAAAGATTGTAATATATGGATGTGTATTTGGCCTGACAGGTTGGTGAAAAGTTGTTCGCTTGTATATAGCCAGAGTGCCTATAGAAATATTTTTTGCTTTTATAATTGAAGTATTGTGGAAAACTTCAAGCATAACCAATTTATGGGGGCGAAGGAGGACACTTTTGACTCTACTTGTTTTGGTTATAAGAGGGAGCAGAGTGAATCGAACGGTCTATAGGGAAGATCATAAATCAATCTGCATATATACCTTACAACATGAAATATAATTGAAAGGCATTCTTGATGGTTTTACCAAGTCGAAAGAAATGGGGTCGTCGCTCACAACTTTGAAAAGGATAACCTCATTTAAGTTTAAAGGTTTTACTCCATTCTTTAAAGTAACTTAAACAAATAATGGGGAATGTATACAAAAAGACAAAGATTAGAAGTGAAGAACAGTGGAGACAAAAGTCAATAGTTACACGATGAAAATTCTGTGCTTTTGGGGTGAATAAATATACAAACAAATCAGTGTAGTAGTGTCTCATTGTGCACACCCTCCCCTTTATTCGGAAAACCTTGAGGAGGCATTTTAAACTATTTGAATATCAAATATCTAACAAATGACCTTCAATGGACATCTAGAATTTTAGAATTTGAAAAATCTCACTTATAGGACCTAACATAATAGTTTTTAAATACCTTCTAGCCTATGTGGCATCACCCGATCTATGAAGGGTCACTATCGGCGGCGGATCTTCGCATCCTCAACCATCCTAAGCATACTGTTTCCACTTATCCAGACGTTCTAGAATTTACAATAGCTATGTGCCTTAGTCTAATGTTCGGTGTTTCTTATCGCCACAAGCTTCGGAGCTAGGATTCAAAGACTCCTTTCGCTAGAGCATTTTTATTCATCTATACTTGATGTGGCCAGACCAATGTGGTTGACATGTTTGACTATTTGGACTTCATCCACATCTTGGCCCAGCTCAAAGAGTTCACGACTGTATCTTCTCCTTCATTCGTTCTCCTTTCACATAAGAAGCCAAATATTCCACCAGCAAATCTGTCTTTCCATTGAATTTAGTACGCAGCTCTTCATATCTGCTTGTCATGCAATGCTTGGGCACCATAAAGTAGGACTGGCAGTTAAGGGGCTTTGTCAAAGGTTCTTCAATCGGCATGAAAGACTTTTTAACGGAACCTTTTAGTCGGAAATTGTGTTCTCTATGAGAAGGAGTTTGAGGAAATCACGTATTAGTGCATCTCCTTGTTGAATGTTAAATCCTGTAAATGTTTGGAATCATCATCAAGTCCTGTAGCCCCGATTGGGGCATAGAGAGCCAACAAATCGTGTTCATCCTTTACGGTCTGCAGCTAGATATTTTAACTGTGGCCACATCCTTCTCTAGGAGTCTGCTTCTGCTATAACTCTTCATATCCATGTTGTTCTTGCTCTTCAAACCCGCCGTGCACCCTGAGGATTCTATTTAAACCAATCCTTTGCCATTTACGCTTTCTTATGTCTATACGTCCCGCCACTCTTGACTTGTATTAAGCCACAATTCTTCGTTTGATATAATTTGTAGCCAGCGAATTTTTAGAATATGGCGTAGACAACGATTGACAAAAGCCTGGAATTTCCTCGAGATGGTAAGTCGTGATTTTCTGGATTTGACATTGGATTCGAAGAATCGTAACTTAATGTGTCAGAAGGTTTGACGGGATTTCTAAATTTGGGACAGAAGGCTGTGGGAGCTTTATTTATTCTGCTTGAACGTCCAGATCTGTACCATCATTTGCTGAAACAATACTTCCAAGGTAGTTAAATTTTTTAACCTCTTCAACTGGCGTCTCCTGTATACAAATACGCTGATGTGTGCAGCGGCCCGTGAGTATTATTTTCGTATTTATTTTTAGACCACTTGACTCTCCTTCCACCTTCAGTGCTTGACACATCCCGTTCAGCCCGCTGATGCTATTTGTTATGAGAATGTTTGGAATAGTTTGGAGGAACTATTCCCTAGTTGCACATTTCTCTGAATATTTTTCAATGTCACGCGATACAGTTGGATCGGTTTTACCGGGATCCCACAATAAGTGTCATCGTCATAAAAAGATGACGATTTATAGATATGCTATCGAGTCTTTGAAGTGGATGAATAGATAGTGAGTTTTGACTTGAAATTAATTGGTTCAAAGGATTTGGTTCAAGGATTTGCCTCAGATTGAAAATTTAAGTCTGCCTGACTTGAAGCCACACTGGTACTTGTCGATGTAGTATTGAATCTCTGCTAAAGTGGTTTACATAGATTGTTGGTTAGGATTTCTTATGAGCCATTTAGCAGGGAAATTCCTCGATAAGAAAAATGGAACATAAGACTGTTAGACTGCAGTCTAAGAGCATAAATAAATAAAATAAAACTGCTCGTGGAGAAACAAGGCCTAGCGACCTACAACTCTCAACCATTCGTGTGTGTGTTGTTGGCAGGAATGACAAGTATACGGTATACCCTACTACTGACTCTATATGATGCCTATTAAATAGCAACTGGAAAGAAGAAGAGTTACATTCCGGTTTTAAAGCTGGCAAGCAGGGGCTTGCGAGTTTAATAAAAAAAACTGATACAAACCTGCGGTAGTCTTGTTTGGTGGAACGCAACTGAGAAAGCCTGGACTTTGACAAAATTTCAAAAGTATGTCGGGGACGTTGAAAACCACTGACCAGTGACTGAAAGCTAAACTCAACTTTACACTCCTAGATCTATTTGTGCAAAAATCAGCAGCATACAATGCCTTGCTGCTAAACCAGAGTAACTGCTGGAAACAAAGCACAACGGGCCATACTAAGATTATACAGATATATGTATGTGGGAATGGGAAATAATGTTTGCACAGACTATACAACGCCCCATTTTAACTTCTACAATTCCTAATAGAGAGGAGTAGGAAAACAACAAACCTTTCAGTAATAAGTCTACGATAACTGTCTACACAGATAGTTCTAAAATGGACACTGGAGTTGGAGCAGGAATTTTCTCGGAAACTCTGGGACTTGCCTGCTCCTTCATACTTCCGGAATTTTGCAGCGTCCTTCAAGCTGAGGTCTTGGCAGTGACAAGAGCAGTTACACAAATTTCAATGATGACGATACCACTAGCCGATAACAGCCTCTTTGTTGTTAGCAATAGAAACAATTTCTGCCACGAAAATACATTTGAAGCTTGTAAACTTACTGTCGCAAAGAGCTTAGGGTTCATGGCATGCAGCATTGAATTAGACTCTGCTGGGCTCTTGGTTACAGTGATGTACAGGGAAACAAAAGAGCTGATGAGCTGACTCAAGTCAAGCTGCCATATTAATGTAGGTAACAAAATATTAGAAAAAAAAACTAATGATCGAACCTGTTAGAAACATGCAGCACAAGAAAATGATGGCCACATTTCGATAAGCCGAGATAAAACTATGGAAATGAATAAGAAAATCTTCGTTCCCCTGTTAGAATAATCACCGGACAAAACCTAATGGGATCCAACAAAAAGAAAATTAGGTTCAGTACTGCCAAACTTTGCAGAGGGTGTAGCAATGAAAAATCACACGAGGATACCTTACACTTCTATTGTCAATTTTCAGCATTCTGTCACTTAAGAAAGAAACACTTAGGGAATTATTTCTTCGATAACTTAGTTCTAGAACTTCGGCTTATAGCCTTCTGAACTAAGAACACAAAGGTTTTTTATAATAAGTGAGATAGATCTACATTATATCGTCCCTCATCTCACGAAGTGACGTAACTCGCAAATTGTCGTTTTTGAGATTTGGGCATATATGTGCTTGGTTAACTTGATTGCATATTTCTACATCATAAGATTCCCTGAAAAATTTCTGGAACATGGTTCAATGCGTTATGTCATAGTTGGCATAACTGCAATTTTAGATAAAAAGTTTCTCACGAACAGACGTAACTGCAATTATGTGGGTAGCAGTTTTCCGTTTTATTGCAAATTATTGTGTAAATAAAGTGGTTTCAGGTACTAGGTGCATTTATCGGTGAATAGAAATAAAAACGCTTTAAGTTTATGCTAAGATGTTGCTACTGACCTATCACTAAATTAAATTTAAATTGCATTCGGTTCTTCCTGTTTACAATACTCTGTCAAACAAAAATTGTGAATACAAGGCTTATGGGCGAGCTTTTTTCAAAACAGTAATACCTGTGCATACTGTCACAACACTTAAATGCCTCACTAATAAGCTTTTTTCAAAACAGTGGTGTCTGTGTATACTGCCACGACACTAAACTTTGTCACTAAAATTTCTCACGAACTGACGTATCTGGTTGATCGATTATTTGTAACTGTTTTAAGTATTGCATTTACATTGAATCTCATATCATTTGAAACTTTAACATATTCTTGTAATTTTACAACAAAAAAAATACCAAAACCGTTATAAAACACAAAAGTAACGCTTATAGAAGGAGGACACAAAACTAAAAACTGCTCTCCTGTAAAATATTGAAAAGGCAGATACGTCAGTACGTGAGAAGAGGGACGATATATATCTTAGTGTGACTGTTAGTCCAGTGCAATTATAAAATTTTATATGGGCGACCCAGCAGTTTGCAACACCCCCAAATTTTATTTTATTATTCGAAGGGTAGTTGATTGAAGATAATAACCCTGATTTTTCGCACTCGCGAAATTTACCGTTTGGCCGCCATCTTGGATTTTGTTTCATTTTAGTTTTTATTAAATATCTCGGTTCCTAGAAGTTTTACAAAAAAATTGATAAAAAAATGTAGAAAATAAAATTTTCTATTTTTTATGTTAACGACACTTTTTCGATATTTTTAATATTTAAAAAGTTACAAGCCAACAAAAAAAACTTTTTTTTATTTTCTAAGTGTTTTCGAAAATTTAGTACATTCGCCATCGGAAATTAAAAAAATTTTCTATGAAAAGTTTGTTGGCCACTTAATTTACAACAATTTTGCTATATCACATTTTTCTGTATTCCAATAAATGACAAAGATATGAATATTTTTGTATTAATAGTTTTATATTGTTTTCCAAAAAAATGAAAATCACGACTATTAAAGTGGTTCTCTATGCTAAATACCAATTTTAAGCTTATGTAATACTGGCGTTATTGCACTTTCACCATAAAATGAAGCAATGTTCTTATACTGCAATATAAGGAAATACTGCCCAAATGTGTGAAATTTTTTCTATCAAATAGACCCCGCTTTGGAGAAGTTGGGTGCATCATGCAAGGAGCTTTCAGCGCTTACGCGTACAACCATGCATCGCATTCGGATCGGGAACGCGGTTTGGTGTGACGACCAGCGCAGCGGCGGCGTGATGACCCGCTGGCGCTGTATGGCGACAACCCAAGAACCCCACCGCGCTACATAGCACCACCCCCAATCCGAACACGGCCCACATACGTACCTACTTATACGTGTCACCGCCAACAGCTTGCGATATTCGCGCCCCTTCCCTCTCCGGAAGCCTTTTTTCTACCTAAAGATTTAAAAAAACTTACGTACATATACATGAAACAAAATATTACCTTTCTCCAACATTTCCGAAAACTTTGCGTATTTTTTTAAATCAAGTTTGTAAATATCACCCGAAATTAAGGAATTATCGCTGAAGTTTTACAAAAACAATTTATATGCTTATATAATATTTCCATTTCATTATTCAAAATAGTTTTGGGCAATATTACCAATCTCTTCTATGCTGTTGGTGCTAACAAAATCCAAAATTATACAACTACCCAAATAGTCCATTTTATGTAATGATTATTTTTTTAAGTACAACAGGTAAAATATAACTAAAAACCCTATGAAAATAATTGTAATTTAATGAAACTTGGAATAAATTTTTCATTTGTAAATAGAACCGAGAATTAAGAGAGTTCCTTTGAAATAACTTTGGTGAAAGGGTATTTTTTTTTTAGTTAGGGGCAAGTGTAGAACTATTACCATAGCACCCACGAGAATACTCTTACACTCGTAAATCTTGCCAAAAGTATCAAAATGGTCCATTGTTAAAAAAAAATGCGGTTGTACATACAAACACAAGCTAAAACGAAAAAGGAAAAGCTTAAAATTGGTATTAAGCATAGAGAACCGCTTTAAGACCCATTTGCTGATACGAAACTTAAGTATTTAAGTAGAACATAAGCTTTTTAAGTAGAGCATAAATGCTTAAGTTTCGTATCAACAAACAGGTCTAAAAGTCGTGATTTTCATTTTTTTTTGGAAAACAATATAAAACTGTTAATACAAAAATATTCATTATCTTTGTCATTTATTGGAATACAGAAAAAAGTGGTATAGCAAAATTGTTGTAAATTAAGTGGGCAACAAACTTTTTATAAAAAGTTTTTTTAATTTCCGATGGCGAATATACAAAATTTTCGAAAACACCTAGAAAATAAAAAAAAGTTTCTTTTGTTGGCTTTTAACTTTTTAAATATTAAAAATATCGAAAAAATGTCGTTAACATAAAAAATAGAAAATTTTATTTTCTACATGTTTTTAATCAAACACTTTTTTGTAGAACTTCTAGGAACCGAGATATTTAATAAAAACTAAAATGAAACAAAATCCAAGATGGCGGCCAAACTGTAAATTTCGTGAGTGCGAAAAATCAGGGTTATTATCTCCAATCAACTACCCTTCGAATAATAAAATACAATTTGGGGGTGTTACAAACTGCTGGGTCAGATTATAAATGCACTGGACTATGTAACAAAATCAACTTTCAGCCTTTCTACCTAAAACCAGAGTTGTAGCTCAACTACCAGTACAATACTTAAAAATAAAACAAGTACCAGTATTGTGAAAGTATTTCGTCAAAAGTATCAAGTATTTCGTAATTGAGTAGTACTCGTACTTCAGAGTACTTGAGCAGTACTTCAAAGTACTTGAGCAGTACTTCAAAGTACTTGATCAGTTCGTCTAAGTGATTTTAAGTACTTGCTCAGTTCTTTTATTGATCACAAAAAAGATATTTTGATTCAGAAAATGGATAAGCTTCACATCTTATGCTCACTCAATGGTTTGAGTATTTCAACAAGATTATACTTCAATAAAAACAATTGGATTTACAGTTTCGTCTGAAGAAATGGGCACCTAAATATCAAAATTCTTTCATAAATTAAAGTTGAAGCAAACATTTCTCAACAAACTGGAGAGTACTTTAAATTACTGACCAAAAGGAGCTACTTTTAGTGTTAGTCAAGTACCGCTCCAATAGGTACTGTGGTACTTAAGTTTTTGATACTTGGTACCTTTCATCCAATATTTGAAAAATACTGCTATGTATTTGTATTTTTTTAAAGTACCAGTACCTACTACTTACATATGCTTGAGAGAAATGAAGTCATGAAATTCTTAAGTTCTTAATAGGTCTTGTGGAAAACCCTTCAGTTTCTTAAGCGTATACTAACGTGCTTGCGTATGACTCACGTGTATAATGAAAATTGTTCTCATCTGTTAAAAATCCTAGAATTCAACCTTGAGCGACTATCCTAAAAAATTAACCGGAGCGTACTCGCTGCAAATTTTAGAGGAGGTTCTTGGCAATAACAATGTCTCTTTCATTTTTCTATAAAATTTAACACCCTTCAATAATTTTGTGTGTATCAAAATGGAGTCTTTAAACTTTTTTCGACTCTAACAACAAATGCTTTGAGAATCTGACAATTAGAACTGAAACTACAGATTTTAAAAGAGATCCAGATTTTTTTTTTTCGAAAAGTTCGATAAGCTGATACAAATCTCCACTGACGCTCGTTGTTGGGAAACTACCGAACAGATCATTTATTTTGATTGATTTTTCAACTTCTCTTATGTATAGATATGATTATGATGTGACCTAATTTCGGTCGTGATGTTCTGTGTGTGCTCTTATCCAATTTCAGGCCCTGTGATGCTAAGAAACTTCTATGTGGTGCTATAATTGATTTTTTTTTTGCTTCACTTCCATATGGACCAAACTTAATGAGACCTCTTCTATGAACAACAAAAAATTATCCTTAATAAATTTCTAAGGAAAATTGCAATTCTCTTTAATTCCAGTGTGCGGCCGTACAATCAAACATTTCACTTTGATTGCTCTGAGATAAATCCAAAAATCAATTTTCCTTAAATGAATATTTTTCTCCTCAAAATGATTACACTCATTTCGAAACCATATAATCTATATCCCAGCTAAGAGAACTAGGTTAATGAGATGGTATAGAGATCTTATCTTGTGCACGATTAGTGTACGCTACGGTGCGTAGTGGTGCGTGGTAGTGCTTCGCTATTTTAATTTCCATTTGCTGATTTTGATGTTTATGATACTGGATACCGAGATGCTGATTTATTCAATTCTCCGAAAACGCAAACATTGATTACCCATGCCCATTCCCTGATAAAATCATTATCATCATCAAACATCCTGCAGTGTTTCTAATCAAGCATTTCTAAATATGTATAATGTATAGTCGGCGTATAGGCCAAATATATACGGTTTTAACCTCCCTCTTCCCATCCACCCCTAACCAATTATACGCTTCACCCGTAACCGGAACCCTAAATCCATCTCTCGCCGTAACCGGAACCCTAAATCCATCTCTCGCTCGTCATGGATACGCTCCATCAATCTTATAACATCAGCATTTAACATATTGAACAACAAATTACAATACCAGAGAGGAGATCGACCTCATCTCTCTGGGACATCAAGAATTTTGTTGGACCACCCGGTCCATTGCCATTATACTCTTCCATCCGTCCGTCGTCAGCGTGTCGGCGTTGGCATCATCATCCTCCTTCTCAATCATATTCAAAACAAATTGAAACTTTCCGGACAAATTCCATCTCTGACAATGAGTCGAAGGCTGGCGAGAGTCAGTGATGGTAGAACAATAGTGATGTGGGTACGGGTGTAAATATGCCCAGGCAAGCCTATTTATGTCCAATTTAATCTGAATAAAAGATCACGCCGTTCAATCACTTCCCATATGTTTTTTCTGCTCCCCTCAAATCCTTCCTGTCGCACACCCTCCAGCTTCCAATATTGTATCCTTGGGCAATGGACAAAGTGAAAGTCAAGGTCATAGTGGATGGTTCTCCTGCCATAAATCAACCGCAAGCTGTGTATATGCCCATCAGATGTCCTTTCTGCCCCCTGCAAGATATGGTTGCCATGGCCAGGCCAGAGAGGGAAAAAAAGGAAAACCCGGAATTGATTTCGATTATGAAACATTGCGTGGGTGTGGTGTCCAGTCCATAGCTATAGGAGTTTGCTTATTTTTTTCTTGACTTTGCTACTATATACGACTTTGCCATCAGTTACTTACTCCATCTTAACTAAACTATCCAATCCTCCCGGCCAATTGAGCTGGAGCTAGCTGGTAGCTAGATATGTTGGGAATAGAGGTACGTGAGGGGTGGGAAAACTTTATCAGTGATTTCGCCCGCGGACGTGATTTGGTTACTGATTTCGGGGTTCGGACACTCAAGAACACACAGACCCAAACAATGACACAAAATTTTATTCAGGGCTGGATTAGGTTGCAAATAAACAACTTCGACTAGGTATTGCCCACCTTCACATGTGTTGCACTTTGCATGATTGAAAAAATATGACAAACACCCGTAAAGGGTGTGGAGGAGAGGGGTATGGATAGTTGGCCTGGATTCTGGGCTGTTTTACGTTTAGCAAAAATAAAAATTTAATACAAATTGTAAATCGAACTTTAAGTTAATTCAGAAAGGGCCCTTTTTAATGGGGTAGCAGTCCCCCTTGAAGTACCTTATAAATGAAGAATATCTGATGCATTTGCCTAAAGCCTTGATATATACTACTGAATTAAAATTTTGGTTTTTTAGAGATACCAACCATCCCTTATATACATACCTGTGAATCGTGGAGCCCCAGTACAAACAGAATAACTCACAGCTAATCCAGATCCAGCCCTGAGTAAAGTAAGAAGGGTGCGCGGGAAGGTTTTATCGGATTAAAAAGATTTATATGAATTCATCTCGTTTAAGGTAGGATTTTGTCCTAACTTGCCTAAATGGGCAATTGCTATAAGGAGGTTCTATTTCTTTTCCTGTTTCTTTTTTTTTTGTGTTCTTTTTTTGGTTCTATAAATTTCGCCTATGTATATAAAATGTACGTCCTTGGCCTTTTCGTGTTTTTTTTTTTGCTTGTATTTTTATTCGTTTAGTTTTGTTTGTTTTTGCTGTTGTGGTTTTATTTTTTTTTTTATATATATTTTTTCCTTTTTGTTTATCCTGTCCGATTTGAAATCGGAATCGATATCAATTTATTTTTATTTTTATTTCATTTCTCATTGACATTTGTTTTTTTTTTTTTTGTTGTTGTTATACGTAATCGTTGGATAAAATATCATACAAGAGTGGAGAACATTTTTAAATTAATTTTGAAAAAGCTTAAGAGTTTCAAGCAAGGAGGACAAGAAGAAAGAAATTAGGAAGAACCACATACAAAAGATTATTTCCAAATTAAGCGTATTTTTTATATTATTTTGCTTTGGAAATTTCGCAACAAAAAAAAGGAAAACATTGAAATAAGAAATTGAAGTTAAATAAAATATTTGTTTTTATATATGTATTTTTTTATGATTGGTTTATTTTGCGGGAAAATATGAAATTACTATGGAGGCAATTTAATTGAGCATTAAGAATACCTTCTTCTTCCTATTCTTCTTGGATTTCATGCAGAAAATATTGGGATGCCGTATTTATTTAATTGCGGTGTAATAGTTCAGCGGGCTCAGACGTTGGATTTTACATGATGTCTTCTGAAGCTTGACTCTTATGGAGTTTCGAAAAGTGTTCTCAAAACAGCTCCACAGCTTTTATTAAAAGAAAAATTATAAATTAGGTACTTGTAGCTACTTTTGTGTCGAAAATCATTTTTCAAAAAATGGATATATGCATTTATGTTTTTTTTTTTTTATTTTTGGTTTTTCATTCATACAGAAGCCATACAAATATTCAAGATTTATTTTTTAATAACTTTAATATTTCGAAAACAAATTAGTTGATTATTTTGAAATATGGTATAAGACATTTTTAGGATTCCTAAGGATTGGTATGCTTTTTTTTAAATTACGCAAATGAGGTGCCAAACATTTTTTTGTGACCTTGAAAAAAACTTCTAAAATTCATGAAAACAAAATCTTTGGCTGACCAATTACTGAAACTAGTTGACCTTTTATCATGATCTACTGTCCTTTCAGATGGTATACATTTTTTGCAAATACCTAACAAATGAGTTACCAAATTTTTTTAAATGTTGTTAAGGACGGTCCACACTATGCCGATCAACATTGTTGGTTAACATTGTCGATCAACATGCTAGTGTGTACGTGAAAAACTTTCGTAGCAAACATTTGTGTGATCAAAGATGTTGATCTACACAATTCGACATAATGTTCCAATTGGCAAAACGACTTTCCTAAACTACAGATCTGAAGCAATGCAGATTTTGGGCGAAAAAAGTTTCATACTTACTTACTTACTTAAGGTGCCGCTACAGTCCGGGGTGGACCAGGGCCTCAACCAACAAGCTTCTTCCAGCCGGCTCGGTTTCTAGCTAGCTGTCTCCAGTTTCGCACGCCAAGTTGGTTGAGGTCTTCTTCCACTTGCGTGCGCCACCTTTAACGCTGTCCACCTCTACTGCGTTGTCCCACGGGGTTGGATTCAAAGACTTTCCGGGCCGGAGCATTGGTGTCCATTCGCTCTAGGTGACCCAGCCATCTTAGTCGTTGGCTTTTCACTTTTGTGGCTAGGTCGGTGTCGCTGTACAGCCCATACAGTTCGTGGTTGTATCTTCTCCTCCATTCCCCATCTATGCAGACGGGACCAATAATCACCCGGAGAATTTTCCTCTCGAAACAGCCTAACGCGTTCTCATCCACCGTTAGCAGTGTCCATGCCTCTGCACCATACATCAGGACCGGGATGATAAGCGTCTTATACAGGGACAGTTTAGTTGCTCGAGAGAGGGCTTTGCTTCTCAATTGCCTTCTTAGCCCGAAGAAACAGCGATTGGCAAGAGTAATTCTTCGTTTGATCTCAGCACTGGTATCGTTCGCTGAGTTTATAGCGGATCCTAGGTAGACAAAGTCTCTGACCACCTCAAAATTATAGCTGTCTATAGTGACGTTCTGTCCTAGACGTCGGTATAGGGTGTCCTTTCTTGTTGACAGCATATATTTCGTTTTGCTTTCATTCACCGTTAAACCCATCTTCTTGGCTTCCTTCTCAATACTCACAAAAGCACCACTGACATCACGCTTTGTTCGTCCGATTATGTCAATGTCGTCAGCGTAAGCGAGTAATTGGACGGACTTTTGAAAGATTGTGCCTCTGGTGTTGACGTGAGAGTTTTGCACTATTCTTTCAAGAACGATGTTGAAGAAGTCGCATGACAGCGCATCGAATTGCCTAAAACCTTTTTTGACATCAAAGGTATCGGTGAGGTCTTTGCCGACCTTGATGGAGCAGCGTGCATTCTCCATCGTCATCCTGCACAAACGGACGAGTTTGGCAGGGATGCCAAAACTAGACATTGCTCTATATAGCTCGTCTCTATAGATGCTGTCATACGCGGCCTTGAAATCGATAAAAAGGTGGTGGGTATCGATTTGGAACTCCTGGGTTTTCTCCAAGATCTGCCGTAGTGCGAATATTTGGTCGATGGTGGACTTCCCTGGCCTAAAGCCACACTGATATGGACCTATCAGGTTGTTGACGAATGGCTTCAGGCGTTCACAAAGTACGGCAGAGAAGATCTTGTAGGCGATATTAAGAAGACTGATGCCTCTGTAGTTGGTGCAGTCCAGAGGATCGCCTTTCTTGAGGATCGGGCAAACAATGCTGAGGTTTCATTCATCGGGCATGCTTTCCTCCGACCATATTTTACAGATGAGCTGGTGCATACTCCTAACCAATTCATCCCCAGCCGCTTTGAATAGTTCAGCCGCAAGGCCATCAGCTCCAGCAGCTGTATTGGACTTAAGTTTAGATATGGCTATCCTCACTTCGTCAAGATCGGGTGGACGGAATTGTTGGCCTACGTCGTCCAGGTTGAATGGTGCAATTTGCATGGTAGCGGAATTCGGTTCGTCATCGCCGTTATACAATTTGCAGAAATGATTTTTCCATATCCTCAGCACTGACTGCGTTTCCACCACGATGTTCCCCCGATCGTCCTTGCAGGCTTCGGTTCGGGGTTTGTAACCTTGGGAGGTTCTTTTTACTTTTTGGTAAAACTTCCGAACTTCATTCCTGCAGTGGCATCCCTCTAATTCCTCGATCGCGCGCTTCTCATGCTCTTTCTTTTTCTTTCTGAGAAGCTTGTGTTCCTCTTTCCTCTTCTGCTCGTAGAGCTCGCGAGCAGCTCTGGTCCTTCTATGCAGCGCCGCTTTGTATGCCTGTTGTTTGGCTGCATGTACTTGCCGGCATTCCTCGTCGAACCAGGGGTTTCGCTGTGGTGGTCGTGCGAAGCCCAGCACGTCAGAGGCGGCATCTCTGATGGCTTCCTGGCAGTTTTTCCACTGGTTCTCGATGTTTGCAGTTGGCGGCAAGGGACTAGTTAAAAGGGCGCGAGAGACTCGATCGGAAAAGGACCTGGCGATTTCTTGCGACTGTAGCCGTCCGACGTTGAACTTCCTGACAGTATTTCCCTGTTTTGGCTTTGGTCTGGATATCCGTAGCATTACCTTTGCTACAACGAGGTAGTGGTCCGAGTCAACGTTGGCTCCTCGGAACGTTCGGACAGCCTTGATACTGGAGGAGTGCCTTGCGTCGATCGCAATGTGGTCAATTTGGTTGGCGGTTGATTGACCAGGAATTCGCCATGTCCCCTTATGAATATCGAGATGCGGGAACTGCGTACTAGCTACCACAACGTTTCGCCCCGCAGCAAAGTCGATTAGCCTGAGTCCGTTATCGGAGGTGGTGTCGTGCAGGCTGTATCTTTCCGATTGTGCCACCAAAGACGTCTTCTCTTCCCAGTTTGGCATTAAAATCACCCAAGACAATTTTAATGTCATAGCTAGGGCATTGCTCATATGTCTTGTCCAGGAGCTCGTAGAACTCGTCCTTGGTGTCGTCATCTTTCTCCTCTGTGGGGGCATGCGCGCATATCAGGCTGATGTTGGCGAATTTAGCCTTGATGCGAATTGTCGTGAGGCGCTCGTTCACATAGTTGAAACTCAAGACTTCTTGCCTAAGTCTGCCTCTAACGACGAATCCACATACAAAGAGACGCTGCCCTTGTGGTCGGTAACAGTCACCGTAGTAGATATCGCAGTCTTTCAGTTTTCTTTTGCCCGGCCCATCCCATCGCACTTCTTGGATGGCGGTGATGTCTGCTTTGTAGCAGTCTAGGGCCTCCGCTAAATGTTCGGCTGCACGTGGTCTATAGAGAGACAGAACATTCCACATGCAGATCCGAAGTTCGTTGTCCTTATTTCGTTTGCTTGGTTCGTCAACAGTAAGTCCGTCCGTATCCGAGGCTTGTTGGTGCTTCGCAACTAAGATAGCTTTACGTGGCCGGGAAGTCACCCCGACGGCACGACCCCCAACCTGGAGGACCAGACCCTTACAATATAACTTCAAGGGCGGGGAGCCGGATTAACCGCTCCTTATAGGCCTGAGCTCCGAATATGTCGTAGTAGCCCGTATAAGGTGTTCACTAAGTAGTTCAGCCTAACTGAAACTGTAGACGCCACCGTTGATTCCATCTTGAGAATTCTTCCGCTGCCGCCTGGATGAAGGAGAAGTGCCTTAGTGGGAACACTCCTCCCCCCCTCTCTCGTTTGCTGCCCCCTAAAACCGTCCACAGGGATTGGAACCCCATCTTCAGTTAAAGGTACTAGGCACCCGATGTTCATCGCGGGGAGGTGAGAGTAGGAGTTGATAGACAGAGGTTCGCTTTGAAACAAAGCTTGTGGACGCTTGTGTCCTCTTGAATGCACATGTCTACCCTTTGAACATCATCTTTTTCTAGTAAAACACACACAAAAACAATTTTGATTAAAGTTTATGAAAAAAAAAAGCCAAAAAGTCCATTTGCTATACCTATACTTATACTTTGCTGTTTGCTTTTCGCCTTTAATAAAAACCTTGTGACTTAATTTCTTCATTTTTTTTCCTCTGAACTAAGGTATCAACTTACATAATAAATATTTGTGTTATTCACCTACTTCTAGGGAATTAGTTGGAAGCAATAAAAACAAAGCTTTGCCTGCCGTAAGATAAACTAATAAAGTCTTCGTGACATATGCTGTGAGTAGCATAGCACTCGTAATCCCTACAATATAGATACTTATACTCCATATATACCACACACAGACAAACAGACTGTGTATGATAACGGAGCGATTTACTATACGCTTACTTGTGCGCACAGCAATTTAATATTTCCCTTTATTATCCTCTTTTGCGAATCTACTACTTTCTTTACGCATCCTTTATCACTTCATTAAGTATGCCTTCCCTTAGATGGAAGCTAAGAAGAAGGATATTACTACAGTTATGTGTGGGTGGAGGTAGGAAGGTATGTATGGCAGGTTATAACACCAAACATGAAAAACCCATCTTCTATATATACAATGTACCTGCCTGACACATTTCATTAAACTCCGTTGGGTAATCAACATGGCTACGAAAACCGCTAGCGTGTTAGAAGCACACGAGGAATTTATTATTCCCTTTTCCCAGCAACAACAAAAAAATAACAAACATCGCACATCTCTAAGTACAGGGATAAAATTTAATTACATTCAATTAAGCACGAAGATATACCCAAAAAAACATATCACATGTATGAAGGTACACATTATATAGGAGCACCTTAAAGGGGCTCTAATTAATACTCCTCCATACTTGCATGACACAGCCGGGTGACATAAAATTTCCTCCTCACCATCATCTCGTGTCTTCTTTAGAGCATAACCAATTTCCACAGAGATTTGCTGTCGTAGATATAGAAAAGATACATCCGCATTTGGAATTAAGCAAAAGCACAGAACAGAGAGACAACGTAAAACACCTCTTCCAAGTTCCAAATGGGATCTTGACACCGTAACGACCGCAAAACGCTGCAAATAATCGTAAACAAGAACCATTCGCTACATCAAAGTTTCACTCTTGAATCCGAAACCATCACCGGATGTGAGGACGAACCCTCATCAGTTTTTCATTTGTGAACCCAAAAACCCACCACCGCTCGCCAAAGAGATATCATCAAAAAGTTAAATGCTCCGAATGGCCTTCAAAAACCATTTCATTTTGAGCACTTCTACATGCACACGCCTCGACTATACTATGGGCTGGGCAGAGAGCCAGCGAGCACATCATAAGTTGGTGTGTCTTTGCCAAACGAGGAAATTAAGGCCCGCAACTTGTACCTTTAGTGCGGGATACTTCTTCTCGTACAGGACAAATAAACCCTTTAGGCGAGAAGTATAGACCTCATCAAAGTCAGGTGGCACAAACTGTTTCCATTAAATAGCAGCATGGGATGGGAGATGATGGGGAGAAGAGGCACAGCAGCAACAAAGGGTTGTGTTTTATTTTCGCGAAAACACCCTCGTAGGCATTAAACGGCACCTTATGTGGATGAGTATGTTAAATTTTCAACCCTTTTGGGGAATAAAAGTGAAAAGCCTCCAGGGCTATAGGCAGGGGATGGGGATATATTTCAATTAGCTTCCGACATTGGAAGATGTTGGTGACATACTGTGGATCATTTTGAAATAAATTTTAGCAAAAATTGGGAATCGTAAGAATTTTTTTTTATTTAAGCTAAAAGGAACGTGTGACTCAGTCGTGTTAATATCGAATCATCGATCATCGCATATCAACAGAGACATGTTGAGTATAAGGGTCACGTTTTCGGTTCTGAGTAAACTCTGAATTAAGTCCTAAGAATAGACTAACCTCGAGCTAACTAAGAACCAGTTTTTCTGTGGAGGACAACCTAACATCATCCTTCAGTTGTCCAAAACCTATTGAAATCGAAGTTTAGAACTGTTTCTTGCTTTTCAATATCAAAATGAAGATGGCGCCACAACGGAAATTGAGCTTTCTAAAGATGTCAATAGATTTTCAACTGTCACAAAAATCAGTTCAGTTCGGTCCCTGAGTTAACCTAGGATTAAAATTGACTGAAATCGACGTTTCATTAGTTAACGCGGGCTTAACCTCGAAACTAGAATGATATCGCATTGAAAAACTGGCCCATAGTCATTCACGTAACTAACCCAGCGAGCCAATCCGTAATGACAGTCACACGAACATCAATGGCATGACACGAAAACCATTGATGTCACACGAACATCAATGGTTTTCGGTTTCCGGGTACCCGGTGCACTTCTTATGAACCTGGGTCCCCAGAGTTTCCTAGGCAGCAATGTACCGAGTACCCGAATACCCTCCGGTTACAAGGTACTTTGCTACCTAAGTTATACCCGAAATTATAGGTAATAACATGTCACACGAACTTCGGTGGAATAAGAACTCTTGATACCCGAGTACCTAGGTACCCAGAGTTTCCGGGTATTAACTGGGTAGAATAGTATCAGGTACCCAAAAGGTGTATTCCCTACAAATATTCGGTATTTTTCTACCTGGGTTATACCCGCAATCATGGGTACCCGGGTTTATCTGATCGAAATCCCTAGCTCAAGATTGCATTGTTGTTGCATTGTTTAAACTAACTACTATAAATTTATGAGAACCGTTGAAAATCTCTACACACCTATCTTGACGCCACTATCAGTAGGTGAACTGCCTCGTTAAGTATTTTCGCAGAGCTCAATGATCCCCTAAAAAGCCATCACCCAAGGACACCTTTCAATCTTTAAATTTTCTATGATTTTCTTCCTTTCAAAAATTATTGTCTTAAGGACCTTAAAGAATTTTTCCCAACAACCAAAATTTCGCCAAGATTTTATTCAAAAGGATCCACAGTTTTGCTGCATTGTTGAAGTTGGAAGTTGGTTGAGATTACATCCAGTGATGGTGGTGGCAGCACAATCCACGTTATCGGAGGCATTGGTGCGGTGCACGGTGGCGGTGTCATGGTTTGGATTTTTAACACGATAACGCGCATCAGAGGGAGGATTACAATTTTTAATCGGCAACCCTTTTTTGCCACGTGAAGGAAACGGGCGATAATTAATTCCCTGTGATCGTGTTAAAGCCAAAAATTAATGCGTAGAATCATTTTGGCGGTGGTGGGTGTGGGAAATGCGAGATGAGGTGATAAAATGTGATAGGCTTCTTGCTCGTGTTCTGGTAAAAAGCATTATTATTTTGTTGTTTTTTTTTGTCTTGTTGTTTTTATTATTTTAATGAAGGTGTAAGAAAATTAATTTTAAGATAATTGGTGTTTTTTTTCTCTGTGTTTTCTGTTTAACTGCATTTTGAATATTAAATGAGTTAACACATTCTTGTGTTATAATATGGAATAAGGGTTTAAGGATGACCATAACATTATTTAATTTTGATCTGTCAAGAAGTCGTAGCAATTTTTTTTAATGAAATTTAATTATTAAAACATACAAATTGCATTAACCAACTTTTAAACAATCTCTTTGTATTAAAAGGTTTTACTGATGAAAATGATGTTAATTTATTAAATTATGATTCAAGAATATTATTTATTTTAAACGTTAATTTTTTGTTAAAGCTTATAATGGCTTCTGCGTTTTGCCTTGCTCGGTAGGAAAAATTTGGGACTCACGTGTACACCATCCATTAATGTCTGTATATTTGTCTCGTCTAACTCGAAGTTAAGTAGATGTTAAGACGCAAATTATCTTATGGCACTATCAACAACAAAAAAAAATTATCAAAATCCTCAAAGTCGTTTTTGAGAAAAATGAAATTCTCTTCAAATGAAGGGAAGTATGAAAGCAAAATATTTTTTTTTGTTTAATTCCAAAATATATAAGTACAGCACCGTTGAATACCAAGTTTAAAAAAAATTGATTTCGTAAGCTTGGGAGCTTCTGTTTTGAAAAAATCAGTCACTCAAGAAAATAAAAAAAATAAACTGTTCTTTGGGAGGAACCATTGATAACCATTTTTTTTAATGGTTCTCCACTCAAAAGAAGCTTTTTCTAAAAATAATTAATATCATTTTTTTTGAGAAAATTTATTTTTCAGAAAAATAAGATTTTATAAAATTGCTTAAAACAAATCGAATGGCAGTTATTTTTGTCTTGTTTAAAAAAAAATTGAAAAAGTCTTAAAAAAATTTGTTCAAATATGTATAATGGGCAGTTGCCAAAGAGAGAGACAGAATAGTGAGACCCAGTTTTTTCGTCTTCCCTATAATCGTACTGACAATTTTGATCAAAATCTTGAGTTCAATTGTGTAACGTATATATTTTTGGAAGCGGCTTTAACGATTTGGGTAAAATTTTCAGATTTTATTCTTACATATGAACAAAAAAAAATAACTTTTTATTAATTGGTAAAAAAGAAATGCTTGGTGGTGAAAAAAAATTGTACTCAAAGCAAAAATGTCCGTGCGAATTTTTTTTGTATGAAAGCAAAATACAAAATTCCAACCGCATATTCTTTTGGCAAAAAAATTTCAGTGACATTTTTTGCGCGAAAATAAATTCTTTATTATAAAGTCAGCTTTCAGTACCGTGCGAAAACCTATGCAAATTTTTTCGCATGTCAAAAATTATTTAGGTGAAATACAAAATTTCTTTTTTGCATGATTGGTTTACAATTTCATGCAAAAAGGAACCATTATTGTCATTGAACTACAAAACAATTGTGTAATTGTTTCGCGTGAGATAAAGTGTGGTGAAAAAAAAATATTTACACTTCAAAAAAAAAAAATATACATTCACCTCACAGCATTATTTGCATGCAAATTGTTTTTGCATAAGTCTTTAGACATTTCACTGTCAAAAAATTCTTTCCAGTGTGCATGTTAAAACCGATGGAATCACCCAAATTTTAAAAAGCTCTTGTATGTGAATTATGTTGTGCATGGCATATCATGCATTCAGCCTTTAAATTTAAAATGGTCAGGATCCAAATTAAAAAAAAAAAAAATATTTAAATTTTTGTTCATTTTTGCCAAAAATTAAGGGAATCAGAATACACGAATCTCATTTTAAGCAGATTTTAGAAATCATCAAGGTAGGTAGGTACCTTGCTATATATTCATTAAAAACTATTAAGTACATGAGCTAAATTAAATTAAATGAATTAATAACCATCGAAGAAATTTGAGTACAAATTTCACACTAAAATGGAAAAGTATGATCAACAAATGCCTTTCTCAAAAATTTGGGAGGGGGGGGGGGTCAAACCCCTGTCATCTCTCCCTGGCTACGGTCTCGACTGCCACACCCACTTTGATTGTTTATTGGCTTCTCTGAAATGGCTCCAATGATTTGGATGTAATTTTAAAAGTTGTTTAGATGAACAAGTTAAGAACTTACAAAATCATTAAAGAAAAAATCGCCTCCCGCCACGCGCACTTTTCCAATTTCCTTATTTACCAGATACTGATTTTGTTTTTATGAGAAAAAAATAATCTGAAAATGGTTTCAGTAAAATCCGCCTATTACCACGCCCACTTTTATTATTTATTGGTTTCTTCGAAATGGCTTTTACGATTTGGGTGACATTTTAGAATTTGTTTGTATGAGGGATTCAAAATTTAGAAATGGTTTTTGTAAAATTTACCTTCGGCCACGCCTATTTTCTATTTTATTTATTTCTCAAATACGGATGTATCTATTGATTCATATATTAAGCGACATTTTCAAGGTTTGTTTTTATGTGCAAAAAAACACTTAAGAAGAGGTTTAAGCTAAAACCTCCCATTGCCACGCCCACTTTTAATATCTCAAGGTTTCTTGCAAAGGTCTATAATGATTTAAATGAAATTTTCAGAGTTTTTTCGTATGAGTAAAAAATAAAATTTAGAAAGTTATTTATTAAAATCTTCCTACTACCACGACCATTTTTCTTTTAACTTGATATCTCCAAGACAGCTCTTACTATTTAGAAAATTTTTAGATTTTAATTTCGATATATAGGTACCTATGTATTATATGGCAAGTTATGCATTCGTAGAAAAAATTAAACTCTAGACTTTGATCAGTCTTGTTATTACAGTGATGGGGAAGACGAAAAAAGTGGGTCTCATAGTTCTGTCTGTCTGTCTGTTCTGTTCGGCTGGATCGATTTTCTTAAAACTTGGTTCATAGTGGTTTTTGATGATTCTTCTCACACCCTTTTTTATTTTTTTTTACCGAAAATAACGGGACTTGCCACACATTTTTTCTTATCAATTTCAGAAAATTTTATTTTCCTCAAGAACGGCTTCACAAAATTTTCTTTAAAAAAATTCTATAAAATTCTGTGAAGGCTACTACCTTTGGATAGGAACCCATTTTTCAAAAAATGCTTATTAATGGTGATGATTTTCTTCAAAATGTTACTTCTGATTTCTTCTAAAAAATATAAACCTTTTCTTTTTACCAAAATTTTCAAAAAAAAATTTTTTTTGTTGGGATTTAAAAAATATGTTCAATTTTGTTTTGAAAATATGTATATTTAAATTTTTAAGGGTTTTTTAAGACCTTATAGGATATTTTAAGAAAAAATATTTAAATTTATGAAAAAATAACGGTCCCATCTTTAAAAATGTTAAAAAAACGTAAAGGAAAACATTTGTTTTCTTAAAGGAAAATGGCTTCTTTAATTTTAACAAAACTCTTACTGTGTGCTCAAATTAGCGCGATCTTCTAACAAAAATTACAAAAATTTAAACTTAGTGGTTTTCAATCTGGCAAAACTTTTTTAACTTTTTTCGGAGTTTGTCTTTTTGATAGCTATCACTTGATTTATACTCAGTTTGGTTTGCCATTTCATAATGAATAGACTTACTCCTGAACAAAGTTTGCAAATCGTCCAAAATTTATTATTAAAACAATGGTTCAGTTGGCGGGCTGCGATGAAAAATGAAGCTGGCCATAATGTTACAGTCAATGGGGAACGCTATAGAGCCATGATCAATGACTTTTTCATGCCTGAATTGGAGGATGTTGATGTTGACTACCTTTGGTTCCAACAAGACTGCACTACATCCCGTACAGCCAACAAAAAAATTAACAACGGGTTATTGTTGACATACGGCCCTAATTGCTGCAAGAAGTGGTCGAAAATTGGGCCTCTCGGCTGGAATTTATTCGAGTCAGCCACGGCGGCTACTTTCCCGAAATAATTTTTTAAACATAGTGGCAAACCCTTATTTTTATAATAAAGATAATATATTCTTGGCCATAACATTAAATAATATGCGTTTTATTTCTTCTTGAAAACCACACGTCAAGAAAAAACCCATTTAGTACCTCCAATAGAGCGATTTTTTTATTTTTTATTTTCTCATAATTGGCCAAACGAATCTAGGCTATTTTTTTATATACAAAAATTATAACAAGTTCAAATAATAAAGCTTAACCTCTTTTTACTATATTTTTACTTTTTTATAATTAAAAAAAAAAAATATAAATAATCGACGCTGTTTTCCCTAACTTGCTTTCAGACTTCTAAAATGGTGCTTGGAGGAGATAAGTATAGATTGGCTTTTGAATTTGGACAGGTTTTAAAAGATCCTAAGATTGTGATGTGCTTTTTGCTTTCCAGCCGAGGTTACGCTCGCCGGTCTCGCCAGGGTCGTACTGAAGAAAACACGAAACTTCAGAAGAAAAGGTCTAAGAACCTTATCACAAAATCTTTATTGAAAAAACTGTTTTATATATAACAAATTATATTAAGTTTATTATTATCTGCTTGACGGCGGTATTTGTACACTGGTATTCTGGTTAACACGGATTGTGAGCGGTACACTGGTGTTGGTTGTTCTGCTTTCAAGTTCGGGTGTTCTTGTATCGGGAAAACTGCCTTCGGGTACTTGAGACTGCGTCTGGAACGGTTGCAGGTGATATACGTTAATCAGCAGGTACAACGCCCCACGTGGCACTAATCAGCAGGAACTACGCCCCTGGTGGCACTTATTCAGCAAGTACAACGCCCTTGGTGGCACTAATCAGCAAGTACATCGCCCTTGGTGGCACTGATCAGCAAGTACAACGCCCTTGGTGGCACTAGTCAGCAAGTATAACGTAAAGTACACACTTCACAACCTCCAACGTCTTTTCCTCACCCACTTCCATTTCTCATGCCCTTTCATGACCCATCCATTCATTTTCAATTGTAACCATTGCCACTTCAAATTCCCACAGTCATCATTTCCTTTCGATTGACCAATATTCCATATTCCATATTCATCATTTACTTTATTGTTCAACTCTGAACCAATTAAAATTCCATATTCATCATTTCCTTTAATTGCCCAACTCCAAACCACTTATAATTCCCAGGTCATCACTTTCATTGTTAATTACCTCCAAAATCCAAATGCACTCTTTTTTTTTCCAATCCACACTATCCAATTTCATTTTTTTTTCTTGACACAAAAAACGTGCATTACTCCCAGCTGTGCACAGGCACACTTCGGAGTCGGTGACATGTTTTTTTTGTGTGTGTTCTCGAGTCGGGTAGCGAGGCAGATATCCCACACTAAGAATCGGACCGCCGCATCGTCGAGTCATATTAAGAAATTCTAATTCGTTTCTATTTTTTTGTATTTTTGAAGTACTAAACCTTTTCCAAATCTTGAATTCAACTAAGTTAAGAAACTCTGAATCTTTTTTTTCAAATTATAAAAATAAGAATGTAAATTAGTGATAAGAACCAAATTGAACCTAAATAAATGTTTAATAAAATTTAATAAAATAAAAACACAAACTATATTTTGTTTGGCTTCACATAAAAGAACAAGAACACTAAAAAAGGTAAGACCCCGCTTGAGATTCGTGCGTCTCAAGTTAAAAACAAAATAAAGCACAACATAAAAATTGGTGTCAGATGTGGGGTTTGCCTGAAAAGTGACAAGTGCAAACAAGAAGTGAAACAAAAAAAAAAAAATAACAAAAAGTGAAACAACAACAAAATTTAACAAAAAAAAAAAAAAACTTACAAGAAAAATAGAGAAAAAGAAAAAGACTTAAATTCAATAAAATAAAATAAAAGACAATCAAAATTCACACATCTACAACATCTGGAACATCAACTTCTACAACATCTTTAACATCTACAACATCTTTAACCAACAGCAACGCCTTTATCTCATTCATCTCTAACTTACGCACAAAACAGGCAAGAAAGTATTTAGGTATTATTAATTAATTATACAATGTAAAATTAATGTACTTTTATCAAACAAAAAATTATATATTATTTATTGCCTATATCAATTAATATATATTATTATCATTACTTTTATCTATCTAATTTTTTTTTAAATTCGAATCAATTTTTTTTTTTTTTTGAATAAATTTTTTTTTCTTCTTTCTTAAATACTTATTATTATAATATAATCAGTTTATGTCCGAGAATAAAACTATCGAAATATCCGACTGCGAAGATTCCGATTCTAGTACTGTCGAAAACTCCTCCTCCTCCGAGATCACTAATTCCATTTTAGAAACCGAAACTGAAATGGCTCCAAAACTAGATCGATCTTTTGCCCTCAAACTAATTCCCGAATTTGATGGGAACAGAGCTAATCTCCACAAGTTCCTAAATGCGTGTGATTTGATATCCGAAGATATCGCCGCTACCGAAATTCCTATCCTTCTCCTAATTATTAAAACTAAACTTATTGGTCCAGCATATAATATAGTAAAATACACAGAATTCACCTCCTGGGAATCCCTTAAGGAAAAACTAGTTCAACAATTCTTAGAAACAAAATCTCTGTCCCAACTCCAGTTGGAACTAATACATATAAAGCAAAGAACAAATGAGACAGTGCGTTCTTACTCTAATAGATTGGAACAAACGCTTGCAAATCTGAACGATGCTTGCATAGCTAGCGAAGGGTCAGAAAGTTCTAGCGTTATTATCAATCTCAACAGTAAAACTGCTTTAAAAGCATTCGAGAGAGGCCTTAATCCTAGAATAAGTCTCATCATCAAAGCTTCGAGATTCACAACTCTGACGGAAGCTATAGAAGCTGCCGTGTTAGAAGAGAAAAGTGGTTTCTCATATAATAACCAAACTTCCTATAACCCATCACAACTAAAACCCAGAAATCCTACCTCTTGTAATTTTTGTAAAAAAACTGGACATAGCATCGAACAATGTTACTTAAAGAAAAACAAAGAACAGCTTCCTTCTTTCAAAAGTGAGGTAAAAAAAGTAACAATTACTTGTAGTTATTGTAAGAACCTCGGACATCATATAAACGAATGCAGAAAAAGGGAGTACAATAATAATAGAAAACAAAACAATTCTAATGCAATTTCCTCCTCCTCAACAAATAAGCATACGGAAAACCATTCAGAGGCCGGAACCAGTGGCAGGCTTCGGACTCAAACTTAATCTCTTCTCGCCACATCTTCCATATAAATTTAAATAATAAAATAAGTAGAGTAGACTCAATCAAAATTTCATCTGAAACCTTGCTTAATCCTCAACCTTCAAAATTTCTCGTCGATGGTGGTAGTGAAATTTGTTTGATTAAAATAGATAAATTAAAGCCAGAACTACATGTAGACTCTAACATAATTCATTCTCTTTCTGGCATTACAAATTCAGTTATTCATACCAAAGGAGTTATACAACTGCGTATCAATCTTCCCAAAAATATAACTATTTCTTATCCTTTTCATGTAGTAGATAAAAACTTCCCTATAAGTACTGACGGGATAATAGGTAACAATTTCTTAGATGATCATAAAGCTCAAATCGACTACGGCATTAAAATGCTTACATTCCCTTGGAAAACTTTCATTGTTGAATATGATCTAATCCCTTCAAGTCTTGTTACTATCCCACCTAGATCAGAAATCATAGTACCCGTTCTCAAAGAAATTAATGTGGATAGTATATGTCTCTCCCAACAATTTCCCAATGGATTATATATTGGCAATAGTATTACTCCTGCCAATAGTTCTATCTCGTACATATCGGTCGTTAATTCCTCTGAATCCCTCATTGAGCTTAATACTGATGACATAGTATTTGACGAAGTTTCTAACTACAATGTTCTGCAAATACAACAATATCCTGCTTCTTATGATAGAATTAAAACTATACAAGAGCTAGTCGAGACAGACCACATGACAAAAAAAGAAAAGGAATCTATTCTAAATTTATGTTGCTTGTATAGTGACTTATTTTTTATAAAAGGAGATAAGTTAACTCATACCTCTTCTGTACAACACCCAATCCTTACCCCGGATGCAACACCTACTTATATAAAACCCTACAGGTTGCCGGAAGCACAACGACAAGAAGTGGATAAACAAATCCATGAGATGATGGACGATAATATTATCCAACCATCGAATAGTCCGTGGAATTTCCCACTTATTGTTGTTCCGAAAAAACCTGATAAAGATGGTAATAAGAAATGGAGAATCGTCGTCGATTTTCGCAAACTCAACGACAAAACTGTCGGTGATGCATTTCCATTACCCAACATAACTGATATTCTAGATCAGTTGGGAAGTTCAAAATTTTTTTCTACTTTAGACCTCGCCAGTGGATTCCATCAAATCCAAGTTAGACCGGAAGATAGAGAGAAGACCGCCTTCTCTTCACCTTTTGGTCATTACGAATTCATTAGAATGCCTTATGGATTAAAAGGTGCCCCAGCCACCTTCCAAAGGTTGATGAATAATGTATTGACTGGTCTACAAGGTATAAAAACCTTTGTTTATATGGATGACATCGTGGTCTATGGTAAAACCTTAGATGAACACAATTCAAAATTAAAAGAAATCTTTGAACGTCTCAAAATACATAATCTTAAATTGCAACCCGATAAATGCCAGTTTTTGCGAACAGAACTCACCTACCTAGGACACGTGATAAATGAATCAGGTATCAAACCTGATCCGCAAAAGATCGAATGCGTAAAAAATTTCGCTCAACCTAAAAACGCCAAAGAAATAAAAAGCTTCCTAGGACTTGCAGGTTATTATCGCCGCTTTATTAAAGATTTTGCAAAAATTTCCAAACCTCTTACTAACCTTTTACGCAAGGATGTTCGCTTCGACTGGACTCCTCTTTGTTCAAATGCCTTTCATGGATTAAAAGAAAGACTAATTAATCCGCCTCTCCTTCAATATCCTGATTTCACCAAAAACTTTATCTTAACAACGGATGCTAGCGATGTAGCTATTGGTAGTGTCCTTTCACAAGGTGAAATTGGTAATGACCTTCCTATATCTTATGCCTCAAGAACTCTTAATAAAAGTGAGAAAAATTATTCTACTACTGATAAGGAACTTTTAGCTATTGTTTGGTCAGTCAAACATTTCCGACCTTATCTGTATGGTAGAAAATTTCAACTATACACTGATCATAAACCTCTAATTTATATTCACAACTGTAAAGATATAAATTCCAGAATGATGAGATATCGCCTACAGCTCGAAGAGTTTGAATATGAAATCACCCATAAAAAAGGTGAACAAAATACAAACGCTGACTGTCTTAGCAGAATCGCAAAAATGACTCTTCGATCCGATACAAAATCCTCTTCTACTTCTTCTCGAAATTCGTCATCTTCATCATCTCCCATATCGTCTGCAAGTACTAATTCTTTTTCTACATCGTCAGTTCCTAGTTCTTGTTCATCACCACCAACAAATACGAATTTGTCTTATTCATCGCCAACTGCTAATTCTTGTCCAACATCCATAAATTCAAGTTCGTCTTCTAAATCTCCAATTTCTAATTTTTGTTCAAAACCAATTCCTAGTCCTTGTTCTAAATCTCCACATACAAATTCAAATTCTTCTTCAATATCTTGTTCCAAATCTTCGAAAACTAATTCCAATCCCAGTTCCAAATCAACAAATACGAATTCTTGTTCTAATGCTTCAAATGAAAATACTAATTCTTGTTCCACATCTTCTATTATAAATAATGATCCAGAAGCATCTCCTTCATCTACAAATCATAATAATAATTCTTCTTCTTCAAGTGCTTCAACATCTTCAAATAACAACTCTAATTCCTTACAACCTAGTTCTAATTCTTGTTCAACGCCTTCAGTCATAACTACTAACTCTTCGAATATTTCTTCGGCAAAACCAGATTTGTCGGAAAATGAAATCAAAACTATTCTTAAGGAATTCCATTTAAATCCAATTGGAGGACACTGTGGCGTCAACAGAACCTTTAAACGTATAAAACTATATCACAATTGGAAGAATATGTTTCAAGATATAAAAAACTACATTAAAAATTGCGAACTCTGTCAGAAAAATAAAGTAACAAAATACACCATGGAACCTATGGTCATAACTTCAACTTCCAAATACCCCTTCGAAAAGATTTCTATTGATATCGTTGGTCCCTATCCTATAACTAATAATAATAATAAATATCTTTTAACATTCATCGATGATCTTACTAAATACACTGATGCAATTCCTTTACCAAATCAAGAGGCGAATACAATCGCCGAAGCATTCGTCAAAGAAATAATATTTCGATATGGCACACCCAAATACGTCTTGTCCGACCAAGGCCAAAATTTCCTAAGCGATATATTCAAAAACGTATGTAAACTTCTTAAAATTACTAAACTCCAAACTACTGCATACCGACCACAATCAAATGGATCTTGCGAAAGAAGCCACAGAAACTTCGTTGAATATCTACGTAGTTTTATCAATAAATCTCAAGATGATTGGGATAACTGGATTAAATATGCCGTTTTCGTCCATAACACGACTCCCAACACTTCAACGTCATACACTCCCTTTGAACTTATGTACGGTAGACAAATTGAACTTCCTTCTAGTGTTACAAAAAACCCTGAAATCTGCTATAATTACGATTTGTATGCAAACGAACTAAAATCAAGGCTCCAACATTGTCATCAAATTGCTAGAGACAAACTTCTCAAGAGTAAGGAATCTTCAAAACTTCAGTACGATAAAAGGCAAAATCCTGGAGACTTCCAGATAGGAACGCTTGTTCTACTCAAAAATGAAAGTAATCCAAAAAATAAAAACAAAAAGCTTCTTCCTCTTTGGTCAGGACCTTACGAAATCTTATCCAAGTCAGGAGTAAACTCCGAAATTAAAATTAAAAATAAAATAGTTAAAGTCCACAACAATAGACTAAAAATTTTTTCAAGTTAATCAAAATCTTCAATCTCAATATTCTTTCCAGAAATGGAGAAACTAATATTCGTAATTCTCATCTGTAACATAATTCTGAGTGACCCAATGATGATCAACCACGAGCAACCATATGAAATCGTCGATTTGAAAAACAAGACTGGAATATACTACGAACACGTTGGTAACCTTAAGCTCTTCTCTAACCATTGGAATTTAGTCATATATACTAACTTTACCGAACTCAAATCACAATATAGTTCTATTTTACTTACCTATGACAAAATTCTATCTACTTGTAAGCAACTTCTCTCTTCTCACGAACTCCCATCCCAATGCGAATCACTTCCTACCCTATCTACTTTAATACTTGATCGAATAAAATCTCAAGATCAAATTATTAACAAATACTTAGGTACAACCATAAAACCTAGATTACAAAAGAGAGGATTAATAAATGCTATTGGTTCTATATCCAAACAACTATTTGGCACCCTCGACGACGAGGATGCAAAAACTTTTTCTCGACACATAAATAAACTTAACCAACAACAACATTACGAATCCCAATTACACGAAAAACAAATTTCGATATCAAAAAATATCATCCACCAATTAAATCTTACAAACGACCAAATTATTAAAATAAAAGAAAAAATTAAGGAAACCGATAAAATCATTAATCAATTAAACAAAAACTCAAATAATAATAACATAATTAATAAATCCTTCCTTCAACTAAATGAACTTTTCACAATGTTCAACTCTTTATCAGAATATTACTATTCAACAAAAGATCACCTTCTTAACGCTATTTACTCCGCAGCTCATGGAAAACTTCATCCATACCTTATTGATCCTTCTAAACTCACTGAAGAAATTAAAAAAGTACAGTTACTCCTTCCAGAAGAAAATCGTTTACCACTTCCTCTACAAGAACAATATATAGATACACTTTTTAATCTCTTAGAAACTCATGTTTACTACATTGAAAACCAAATTAATTTCGTATTAAGAATCCCTCTTACTTCTTCCAAAACCTATAACGTTTATAAAATGACTAGTATACCAAATCTCATCGAAAACAAAACGTATGGAATTATAATACCCGAAAAACCTTTTCTTATCGTAGACTCAGAAAAACAATCGTATTTTCTCTATGATAAACATGACATAGACAAATGTCAAACAACTTCAAAAAATAATTATCTTTGCGAAAGAAACGCACCAATCCTTTTCACCTCATCAAGCAGTGCCTGCGAACTGAATTTACTTTCCATTCTTCCAAGTGAAATAAGTAATTGCTATATTCAATTAATGCAAATATATCACCCTATTTTCCTACAGCTAGCAGACTCCAATTCTTGGATTTTCGTTTCCCCAAATCCAGAAAATCTTATTATTAAATGCCAAAATCTTAACTCTCAAATAAACATAAATGCAACCGGTATTCTTAAAATCCAACCGAACTGTATCGCAAACACTAGGTACCAATCCATTAACTCCAAAACAAATTTCAAAACAAAAACCAATCTCAACTTTATTTCATCAAATCCTTATCTTTCATTTAATATAACACAACCACAATTTGAGAAAATTCCCAGTTACGTGACAAAGTCCTTCAATATACATAACCAGATTGATGACCTTAATTCCATCAGTAAAGATATAGAAAACATAAAAAACTCCAAGTTCACATATTCTGAAGTCGATCACGAAAATAAAAATATGATAATAGTGTTCCTTCTTGCAATGTTTTCCGCCATACTTATGGTTATAATCATATTACTCATGCGAAATAAAAATAAAACTTTAGTAAGCACCAACAAAATATCGAATTGCTTACCATTAGAAGAAATAAAAACCTCAGACCCAGTCCAAACCATAAACGTACAAATTCCAGAACCATTACCAATACCTACACCTCGTCTAGCCCCATCTAATCTTTCTCGTTCACTTCCGATTCCATCATCTAAAGCCGAAACTCGCACCATTCCAAGGTACAAGTTTCGTTCTTAAGGGGGGAGGTGTTGTAAAGTACACACTTCACAACCTCCAACGTCTTTTCCTCACCCACTTCCATTTCTCATGCCCTTTCATGACCCATCCATTCATTTTCAATTGTAACCATTGCCACTTCAAATTCCCACAGTCATCATTTCCTTTCGATTGACCAATATTCCATATTCCATATTCATCATTTACTTTATTGTTCAACTCTGAACCAATTAAAATTCCATATTCATCATTTCCTTTAATTGCCCAACTCCAAACCACTTATAATTCCCAGGTCATCACTTTCATTGTTAATTACCTCCAAAATCCAAATGCACTCTTTTTTTTTCCAATCCACACTATCCAATTTCATTTTTTTTTCTTGACACAAAAAACGTGCATTACTCCCAGCTGTGCACAGGCACACTTCGGAGTCGGTGACATGTTTTTTTTGTGTGTGTTCTCGAGTCGGGTAGCGAGGCAGATATCCCACACTAAGAATCGGACCGCCGCATCGTCGAGTCATATTAAGAAATTCTAATTCGTTTCTATTTTTTTGTATTTTTGAAGTACTAAACCTTTTCCAAATCTTGAATTCAACTAAGTTAAGAAACTCTGAATCTTTTTTTTCAAATTATAAAAATAAGAATGTAAATTAGTGATAAGAACCAAATTGAACCTAAATAAATGTTTAATAAAATTTAATAAAATAAAAACACAAACTATATTTTGTTTGGCTTCACATAAAAGAACAAGAACACTAAAAAAGGTAAGACCCCGCTTGAGATTCGTGCGTCTCAAGTTAAAAACAAAATAAAGCACAACAGTGGCACTAATCGGCAAGTACAACGCCCTTGGTGGCACTAGCCAGCAAGTACAACGCCCTTGGTGGCACTAATCAGCAAGTACAACGCCCTTGGTGGTACTAATCAGCAAGTACAACGCCCTTGGTGGCACTAATCAGCAAGTAAAACGCCCTTGGTGGCACTAATCAGCAAGAACAACGCCCTTGGTGGCACTTTATCAGCAAGTACAACGCCCTTGGTGGCACTAATCAGCAAGTACAACGCTCTTGGTGGCACTAATCAGCAAGTATAACGCCCTTGGTGGCACTAATCAGCAAGTACATCGCCCTTGGTGGCACTAATCAGCAAGTACAACGCCCTTGGTGGCACTAATCAGCAAGTAAAACGCCCTTGGTGGCACTAATCAGCAAGAACAACGCCCTTGGTGGCACTTTATCAGCAAGTACAACGCCCTTGGTGGCACTAATCAGCAAGTACATCGCCCTTGGTGGCACTGATCAGCAAGTACAACGCCCTTGGTGGCACTAGTCAGCAAGTATAACGCCCTTGGTGGCACTAATCGGCAAGTACAACGCCCTTGGTGGCACTAGCCAGCAAGTACAACGCCCTTGGTGGCACTAATCAGCAAGTATAACGCCCTTGGTGGCACTAATCAGCAAGTACAACGCCTTTGGTGGCACTAATCAGCAAGTAAAACGCCCTTGGTGGCACTAATCAGCAAGAACAACGCCCTTGGTGGCACTTTATCAGCAAGTACAACGCCCTTGGTGGCACTAATCAGCAAGTACAATGCCCTTGGTGGCACTTCTCAGCAACGAAACCCCTTACCACTGGTGGGGGGAAGTTCCGTGAAACCAAAAAGCTTAGTTAACCGAAACGACTTGACTCGTCTGCGGCCGGAGCGTAACTGATCAGGTTAACTAACTCCTTGAACAGAATGAACGTAGCTGCAGCTGGTAGCAAGAGTTGAATTTAGTTTAACTTCTGCTACACCATACATTCCTTGCTACATTTACAGCTTCTCATTGTGGCACTGTATACTATTTTTGTATCTTTCTACTTTGACAGTGCTACAAGCGACAACTACAGCTACACCATTCTGTTCGGCCAGTAAATGCCGTCTGACGTTGAGTATGGTCGAAAGGGTGTCTTTCATCCATTCGAGCAGGTCCACTTGTTATATTTCCGGTAACGACTGAGTGGGAACTATACGAGGATAAATGACAAATAATTATTGTGTCTATTTTCCTGTGACGTCACTGGCTTGTGGTGAATGTGAATTGTATTTCGATGCAATACAATTTTAGCTGAAAGTTAACTGGTGCTGAATATTAACTGGTGCTGAATATTATCTGGTGCTGAATATACTTGTGCTGAATATTATTTGGTACTGAATATTCTGGTGCTGAATATTATCTGGTGCTGGATATTAGCTGGTGCTGAATATAATCTGGTGCTGAATATAATCTGGTGCTGAATATTAACTGGTGAGAAGAAAAGAATGTAACGTGGAACACTTCGTTACAAGATATTGGCAAAGAAGAATACTTAAGCCAATTTAAAATAGTACCAATTTTTAATGGCATATAACTTTTTAACTATTAAAGATATGGAAAGTTTGATTACAATCAATTTTGTAGAGAATTTCATAAGCTATCTTTTGTTCTCAGAAATTTTTTTGATAAGACAAATAATTTCTAAGATAAGAACGAAAAACGAAAAAATAAAAAATGTTTCACGTTCCTGCCGCTAGAGCTCGCCTCGGGCTCATTGGTACTTTTTTTTACACTTCATCACTAGACCACTTTTAATAAGGGTGCCAAGTGCGCAAGTTTAAAAAAAAGTCTTAAGAAAAAAAAAAACAACGGTAACACTTACCTATAATGACATGACATGTTATATACTTTTTTGTAAAGCCGCAAATTTCTTCTTTTATTTTTAAATAAAGTTGTTTTATTGAATATTTTTTGAAAAATTAATTTTCCAAATTAAAATTTTTAAAATTAAAAAAAGTTTTCCAACCATTTGTTTTTTTTTTTTGTTTAGCACTATTTTTATTTTCTTTATTCAATGGTCTTAGTAATTCTTAGTCAAAAGCTGAAAATTGGGACTTCGTTCTGGGACTTAATTAGTTTTCAAAATATTAAAAGATAAGAATAAAGAAGGGATTTCTGGATTTACAAAAATGTATAACATGTCATTGCAAGTGTTACCGTTGTTTTCTAATATTTTTTTTTCTGTTTTTAGTAGATACCTACATTTTTTTTTTTAGAAAATTGCCCTCCCACCTAAATGGGGGGTCACGTCGTTGTGCGTGCATGCGTATCAGCTTGAAATGTCAATTTATTAAAAAAGTGATTGAGTTATAATATGTACATCAAAGAAAATTAATACAAATTTACGAATTTCAAATTGATAAATTATATCATCCTCATCCATCAAAGAGTCAGCTTAAGTTAATTAAAATGTTCATTTAGAATTTTAATTACATAGCTACTTGATTACCTGAGGACCTATACCTATCCAAACTCACATGTGTCAAACTCAGAACCACAAATGATACACTTCCTATTGCTTTGACGTGTCATCGCAGTGATCCCTTTGAAATAGAAGTTCATACAACCAAATAACAAACTTTGGTTAGTGACGTTACCATAAAAAGAAATTAAAACAAAAATTCTAAAAGCTGCTCTAAGTCCTTCTTTAAAATTGAAAATTCACTCAGAATGAAATGAGTACTGAGCAGAGTAGTGTATGCATATAGCAAAGAAACCCCACTATATATATCCAACTAACGTCATAGTGTCACAGCCCATTGCGCATCATGGTCGAGCAGTTGTTGCGGATTTACCTGCTCCTGGGTGCTGGTGCTGGCCAACTCTTCCAAAGCAAAGCTATGACCTGCCGTAAGTAAAAAGTTACCACAAAAGGTTAAAACTTAAAAACTCACTGTGTGCCCCGAGCAAGCTCTTTCCAACTCATAAGTCGCTCCAATGGCAGTTGGTCGTTGCCAGTTGGTCTCCCCTTCAGCTTCAACAGCTGCAGCAGCAGCAGTAGCAGTGTAGCAATTGCAATAGGGCGACACTCTGGGTCCCCGCACATTCTCCATAGTGTCGGTCGATATGACTTCGGGACTCAGTCCCTAGGTTGATAGGATTTTCATTTCATTTCTCTGTATACATATAGGTATCCTTGGACTTTTGCCAAAAAGTCATTCGAGTGCAGCCCCAGATAAGAACAGTAGCAGCAACACACTTGCTATATAGCATGTATAGTTGCTACCTGGCTGAGGGTTTTTAAACCGCACCACCAGCTGCGTGATGCTCCACTCCAGGACGAGAGTAACAATTCCAGGATTACATTGGCTGCATATTAAAGGATGTTCTAACATGGTTAAGAGTTAATAAAAAATAAGTACAAACGTACACCCCAAAGAGGAAAAGCAAAATTTCTGTGGTTGCTGTATATAAATGCTGGCGAGGGGTGTTTCAATCCCAGCAGTAGATGGGTGCGGGGATTCTTGAAGGACACTTCATCGAAATGTTCATATATATAAAAACATATTATATAGCCCAAGCGAAGAGTTGTAGAAATGTGTGTATTTGTATAAGGAGTACATTTTTGAGAAGAACAAATCCCCCAAGAAAGTTTATTAAATTCCTAGAAATTGTAAAACATGCTGGCAGGCAGGCATGCTGATGCTGATGCTGATGCTAGAGCTTATGCCAAGGCTCTAGCTTCTCCATTTCCGGATCTGGTATATATGAGTGTTTTGCGGTTTTTCTTCGAAAAGGACTTTTATCGCATTTTACATCGGGGATAATCTGAATTTTCAAGGATTTTTCGTGTGCATCTTGTACCTAGTCTCTTGTAAGTTTGTTTGGGATTTTATGTTAGACAAGTGTTAAGCCGCAAGATGATGGGTTGTTTCTTGGTTTTTAGATTGAAGTTGTGGATGAGAAAAGTGTGTCGAGTATTACTGCAATGCGATTACTCTTATTGCGGATCAATATAGCTATATGTATTTGTAAGTAAGTATCTATATTTACTTGATCCAGCTATAGGACAAGAAGATTGTTTTTTGACACTTTTCGATTATCGCCCTCTGAGTGGAGGATTTCAATGGATTTTAAGAAGAATTAAAGTAAAATACAAGTCAAAAAGAAACTTGTATTTTAAATGGGGAAAAGCTTCTGCGGTTTGAAGTGAGCTTAGGAAAAAAAGTTGAAATTTTGAATGCTTATTAGTAAGCTCCAGAAATATATAAACCATTAAATAGTTGTAGTTATCAAGTCTTATCACTTGTTTGATTGTGGTTTTCAAATATAAATAAGCTATTTTCGTATGGATTAGAATCATTAAAGGGAGTTTAGATGTTTGTAATAATTATTATATCCACTGAACTTTTATGGATTATTCTTTTAGAAATTGTCACATTAAAACAAAATTCGGTTAACTCACAGAAAAAAATGCTCAAATTTATTAAAAAAAGTGGGCAACCCACCATAGTAAAATTGCACAATACTCGTTATGTGAAAAGACTTATAGTATAAAAAAGGTATAATATTGCCTCAGCACCATATTGGCCACTTACGACATGTTCATTCCATGGGTTTAGTGATTAAACTTGGCTGAGCACTAATGTGCCCTTTGATACCATCTGAAAGGCCACTAAATCAGGGGATATAACAACAAGTTTCAGTGGTTAGCAAAATGCTTTTATTACTTTTTATTATTTTTTGAGACTTCGCCATGTCAGTATGTTTCAGTAATATTGTGCATCTATTGATTTTTGAAAGAAACTTAAATTTCTAAGAAAAAGTTTATAGCTGACCATAAGCAATTACTGAAATGAAACTAGTATTGACATTGTTTTATTACAAGTAAGTGACTTTTTGTATTTGTTTTTTGAGCTGCACAAATTTTGACTCAAAATAGTCACATTTTCTGCGTCTTAAGCAATGTGCCAGCCAATAATAAAATAATAGAATTCTTGTAGACTATAGCATGAGCATCTCTAGCAAAAAATTGGTTTGCAAATTGAATTTTGTGTACCCACTTCCTACAACTCTCCACAAAAGGTCGCCCTTGGGGTGAGCACCACGTCATACATATTGTGGATTTTATGAGAGCAAAATGTTTTTAAGGATAATTTCGTTCTTTAAATTTAAGAATTCTTAAAGAAATATGAGTTTATACGAACAAAAATTCGAAAATCGTTGCAGAATTTAAAAGAAAAATATTTTTTTTATATACAAAATTTTCAAAACAATTTTTAAGAACAATTTTGTAATGACAATTTAAATTTTCTATTAATATGCAATGGTGCAGTGGATGTAGTGCTTGACTGCTAACTTATTTTTTTTTAATATTCAAACAAATTACCAAACCGTTAAGTACCTACCTTCCAAGTTTCAAAATAAAATGCACGGCTGGGTCCCACGTACTTGCTCTTTCTTATGTTCAAAAAGCTGTAGTTTTAAGAAAATTGTATATAAGGACATGGAAACTATGAGATAGAAATGCTCAAAACTATCAAATGCGATATTTTAACAAGCTAAAACAACTTTTTTGATAGTTTGCGGATTGCGTCGGAAAAAAAGATTTCGATTGAATATGACAACAAATATATAGAATTTATGGAGTGGGTTTCTAAAAATTAAATATGTATGCCTGTCTCAAATCCTTAAAAAAATTTTAAGGAAAAATTTTTGTATGCAAATCTAAAGTATTAATTTCTGTAGGTACATACAAAACTAAAATAAAAAAAAATGTCAACCCGTTTTTTAGATACCTACATATAAAATTTTCAAAAAAATAATTTGAAGATTTTTTTAACAGTTCAAAAATTTCTTTTTTGAAAATTTTGATATGTTATATTATTTTAACTTATTTAAAATTTGTCTATAAAACATTTATTTAAAGTCGTTCAGCCGAAAATGAGAAATTCAAAATAAAAAAAAAAAATATTCTACGAGATGTACCTACAACTAATATTTGCCAAGTGTAAAATTGTATAATTTTTGGTAGTAGATCGCTTTAATTTCAGCAGACTGAAAAAGTTTAATCAAAATCGTAAGAGGTGTTTTTGAAAAAAAAAAAAAATACTTTCCTTAACGGTTTTTTTTAAATTTTGTACCCTTATGTTTGCATAGAAGATTTTTTTCTAAAATATTTTCGGGAGCATTAAAAAGCTCTTCAGTATCGAGTCTAGAAATAATTGGTCATTTCGTTTTTTATATACATTATTTGATTTTCCAAAAAAAAATTGAAAATTTTTTTAAAATCCAAAAAATATTTTAAAAAAATTATTATTTTTTAGAAGGCATACAAAATTATAGTAATCAGACATATCAAAAAACATATAAATAAAAAATAAATTTCCACCCAAAGGTAGCCTTAATTCAAAGTTATTTATTGATTTTTACATGCGATGTACATAGGTACTACATATAAAAAAAGTTTTGGATTCGTGCAGAAAAAAATTTTTGAGATAACAATCAAACAAGATATTACGATGATAGAGAACACCAAAAAAGTGGGTGGCACAATTCTGGATTGGGTACGATACGTCGACTTTTAAAATATCGACTCCATAAGATCGACTTCTAAAATCTCGACAGAAAAAATCTCGACTGGTTAAAAGACCGACAGATCAAAATATAGACACAAATTTGACCGACTTTTTAAAATGTCGACTTTTCAAAATATCGATTGTCAAAATGTCGACAGTGATCGAAATTTTATGAATCGAGATTTCAACAGTCGATATTTTAAGAGTCGACATTTTGATAGTCGACATTTTGATCAGATCATATGTAGTTTAGGGAATGATGTTTACAAGCGCGCTTGTAAACATCATTCCCTAAACTATGATCTGATCATTATTCTCTAACATTGCATTGTCATAGTTCAATAAATCGCATTTTTTGTAATTTGATTTTTGTTGCTTATATATTTCGATGTCATAATTGCCTCTTCTTCAGGGTCTGTAATGTGTTTTAATATTAATATTAAAAATAAAACAGCCAGAACATGAGGTAGTTAAAACGTCGAAATATTTAAATGTAGGTAGGCAATAAAAATGCGTTTTATTGAACTTTCTTGAAGCTCAACAAGAGGTAACATAAAATTAATAACTACCTGAATAAGTTAATTATTATAAGAATCAAATTCACATAAGAACTTGTGTCTTAAACATAGTCTTAAATTTTTCACAGCATCAAAGAACTGCTAAAAAATCAGACACGAATTTATGATTCTTGAGCTCATAATATTATTCCGTGCAAACATTTAAGGCAGAGCGTTGTTCTTTAGGTTGCTTTCAAATGACCGACAGATTTAATTTTTATATCGACTTTTTTGTGGGAAAAGTACCGACAAGTCGATATTTTTCTCGACTTCTATCAGGGCAGTCGACTTTTTGTCAAATCGACATTTCAAACTGTCGACATTTTAATAAGTCGGTAAAAACAAAGTCGGTATTTTGACTTACAGAAAAGTCGATAAAAGTCGAAATTTTAACTAGTCGACATTTTTTTTGTCGGTCATTCGTACGTAACCCCACAATTCTGTCTGTCTGTCTGCCTGTCTGTCTGTCTGTCTGTCTACAGCCAAAATGGCTCGATCAATTTTCTTCAAACTTGGTACATAGTTGTTTTTGGTGACTATGCCTACATGTTTTTTCATTTTTTTAGAACCAAAAATAACGGTACATGCCATATAATTTTTTTTAGCAATTTTACATAGTCTTATTTTTCTCAAAAACGGCTCGACAACGTTTCTTGAAAAAAATTCAATAAATTTATTTTAGTGATGTCTTCCTATGGAAAACCATTTTTCAAAAATGGTTATTAATGGTACCTCCCAAAGAACCATTTTTTAATTTTTGATTTTCTTCAAAACAATAGGACCGATTTCAATTATTTGTCTATACAGAAGCTTCAAAAAATATACATAAATAGTTTTGTGTACCAAAATATTCGAAAAAATATTTTTTTGATTTTCAAAAAATGTTTCAAAATTTTTTTAGGAAACTCGAATATTTCGAAAACGAGATGGTAGATATTTAAGAGTTTTTTAGTACTTTATAAAATATTTTTAGAAAAAATTTTACATTTATGAAAAAATAACGTTACCTTCCATACAAAAGTTAAAGTTAGGAAAATATTTTTTTGCTCAAGAACGACTCCTACGATTTTGATTAAACTTATTTCATATACTAAAATTAGTACGATCTACTACCAAAAATTATAAAATTTTACACTAAGCAATTATTAATAGTACCAAAGAAAGTATTTTTTTATTTTGAATTTTCTCCTTATCCTCCTCCTTATCCTTATTTTAGTTTTTGAAAACGGATCTAGATGAATTTTTTTTATATACAAAATTCAGATAAGATCAAATAGCATTGCATATCAAAATTTTCAAAAAAAAGTTTTGGATTTAAAAAAAAAGTTTCAAAATTTTTTTTGAAAATTCGATATCTCAAAAACGGGTTGACATTTTTTTTTAAATCAAATCTTTTTCAGATTTTTATTTTCATCCTCTATAGTCGCTGTAATGCCCATAATTTCGTAAGGGCCCTATCTATAAAATTTCCGGCTGGCTATCAGCGATTTAAGGCCTCGGCAAACAGAGCGCTATCCGGCCTGCTTCGTACAAATTTTGATCGCAGCGATTTTTTTTCCCACTGAAGCATTGATTGTACTTATGGCCACCGGATTGCGTGCTATTTGACCAGCTTTTAGTTTTTTCCTTTATAGCTCAGAAGTATGAAAATTGCAGTGCAGGAGTTAATTAAATCTCCCCTTTTTTTGCATGGTAGGAAATTCTTGGAAAATCTGCCAAAAAATTCAGAGCAATCTTGCAGGAAGGGGTGATATCTCCCCCCAATTGGATGGAAGGATCAATTTAATAAGATAATTGCATACAATAGAAAAAACTAATTAAAAAAAAAACGGCAAAACTTGCCTTTTGGAAAGCTAGAAGTCTATTCTTACGGTTTTTTTTTTTTTTAATTCAATTTTTTTGATGAACAAAAAGAAAATAGGCAGTTAAGTTAAGTTAACTCCAACAGTGATTATAAAGGATGAAAATAAAAATCTGGAAAATATTAGGGAATTTTCGTTTCATCATTTGGAGCTCATTTAGGCACATCAAAAAAAAAGAAAAAAACATATAACGACCACCCTAATGTACATATGAACATTGAGTTATGTAGTACACTACGGGGTGAATCCTCTAAGATATGACAAAAGGAAAGATAGTGTAGATAAGGCCAAAACAATAAAATAAACCTGATTGGAGGGGGTTTATTCCTCCCCGTTTGGGCAGAGGGAGCAGTTTTCTAAAATCTTGACTTAAAACAGAAACCATAAATTTATTAAAAAACTACGATATAACACTGCCATAGACATACCTATTATACTTTTTTGAAAAGCCAAAAATCCCTCCTTCTATTTTTTCATTTAAATCAAGTTGTTTTAGAACAATTTTTGAAATATTAATTTTCAAACTTAAAATTTCGAAAAAGAATAAATTTAAAACTGTTTTTATCAAAATTTTACGTAATTAAGTAAAGGATATTTTTTTTAGACGTGTGGTTTTCAATCTAGCAATACTTTTTTCGGAGTTGGTCTTTTTGACAGCTGTTACTTGATTAATGCTCAGTTTGGTAAGCCATTTCATAGTGAATAGATTTACTCCTGAACAACGCTTGCAAATCGTGCAAATTTATTACCAAAATAATGGTTCGGTTCAGTGGGGAACGCTATAGAGCCATGATTAATGACCTCTTCGTGCCTGAAGCCACCCTTTACTAATATATTCTTTTTGTGGAGTTTCATGAAAAGAAAAAAAAATGTAACCGTTGTTTTTAATAATTTTTTTTTTCTGTTTTAAGTAACTGTTTAGAAAATTGCCCCACCCACCTAAACGGGAAAGAATTGACCTCCTCTACCAATTCGCTTTTTACCGTCTCAACCTAACCAACACGCTACACGCTCTATCTTTTTGTCACACGACCTTAAGTGAATCACCCATACAATAATGGCATACATGAGCCTTTCAAATAAAATTTCTTCAATACTTCTCACACAGCTAGTATATCATTCCAACATCGACCCAATCTTATTGGAAACCCCTTTGGGTCTATATAAACAAAAAAATAGAAATTGATTATCCAAGGCACTTTATTATCCAAATTAGTATGTATAAGCACTTGTTGCTAGCTATTGCTTTGAACAATATTAAAGTGATAAAAATATAAAAGACATTCTCAGTTATTATCTCTTAGGTACAAGGAAAATGTATGTATTTTTAAGGTATTAACATTCAGAAAGAAGTTCCACATTCCTCATCCTTTTTTTTTATTTTGAAACTTGAAATTCTTCTGTCTAAATGAAAACCTACTAACATAATCTTTCAAAATCCAGGTCAGCATATGAAACTTGAGAAGCTATTCTCTATTATACAACTTGTTAACTCTCTATAAAGAAATAGTAGGTGGGTACTATAATTTATTCTATGCGGAATAGAAAAGAATCTACAAATCCTAGAATTTGCATAATATTAATGTCAAATTGCTTTCTACATAACGCAATACAGAAAATGTACATGAAAACTCCATTTTCACTTATGATATTGTTCAAAACCAAAGGAAAAAAAAAATGAAACAATAAGGATATCCACATACCGCCTTATGAATAAATTCTACTCTCGACCCGACACTAAACACTAAAATACAATTTTCCAAGTCAACGTTTGGCCTGAAGGATGTGTGAATATGTGTTGCTTTTTTTTTGTTTAACTTTATTATAACCTTCCCGGTTTATTTCTTCCATTTTGCTTAAGGAAAAAATGCACTCTCTTGCCAGAAGATATCTCTGTATGCAAAGCATTTCAACAAGTTTCATATGATGTGTGAAATACATGCATTTAAGGAGCCTTCTAGAAAATCTTTAACAGCATTACTCAGTTTTTTTTTTTACATTTAAAGATTCTTAAAGGGTGTTCAATTCAACGGAAATTAGGAATAGAAGTATTTTTTAAACAAAATGACAACATTTCCATAAAGACAGAGGATGTCCTTTGAGTATCTGTAAGGCTTCTTTAAGAAATTATTCTAAGAAATATTTAAATTGTAAGCATTTTGTCAAACAAAATTTGAACCTCGAATTTGAAGAATTTGGAGATTTGTCACATTAGAAATTTTTTGTTCGCAGAATTGTTGAATAGTAAAATTATACTTGCCGAAGTCGAAGAGTGCGCAAAGGCTAAAATGTGTACTCCCAGTATTAAAAATTGTCAAAAATATGATACACAACCGAGATGCATATCTAATTAGTGCATTCTACCTTCCATTGAGAACCAAAAGTCCAGAAAAGACAGTCTCAAATAGCTCAGTTCGACCTTATCCACTAAGCATACACCCAGTGCAGAATCTTTTATGTAAATTGTATGTATCGAAGATTACATATAAGCCATATGCCATATAAGCTCTATTTACTGAGTAATGTACTGGTTACATTTCAATTTAAGTACCGAATAAAACTTACTAGTTGATTTTGTGTATTTAATACCGACAAAATGTATTCATATTAAAACCATGGACTTGCTACAGTAAAACATGTAACCATAAAATAAAATAAAAACTAAAAAAATTCCAGCTATGTAATGAGTACAAGCAACGTGTACTGAGTACAAATAACATATACTGAGTCTATGCTATTGATGCAATACAAATGATGAACCTATACTCAACACATATATATAGGGTATCTACAGTGTTGTGTCCACGCAACGGGTACTAGACGTGTATTCATTACACACGCCACAGTTATTGTATACACGAAAACCATCAGAAATCCAAATCATGAGTCTCAACTTATTAATCTTTGGCACCAGGTTTCAAGAAATATGTAGTGAATACATAGACAAATGGAGTGCATAAAAATATAGACTCATTACATAAACATGTAGGTACTCAATACATATTTACATTAACATTTATTTATTTATTTGAAGGCATTCACATTAAGAAGTACAATCTTATAGATAGTGAAGCTTAAAGATGCATTTAACAATTTAAATTTTTAACAATTAAATTAAATAAAAGAGTGTTTTCGAAATTGAATAAAAAAGAAAAAGGAAAAAACAAAAATCGAGTTTAAAATTACAAAAAAAAATCAATAAATATTTTTAAGTACACACCTCTCCATTTATAATAAGGAAAAATAGTACAAATAGACAAGAGAAAAAAAAAATAAAAAGAGAAAAAGAAAAAGAAAAGAAAAATAACATAAAAAAAAGATGCTGTAGCATAAATTAGCCAATGTTTTGAGTGAAAAAGGACCTAAGCTCCAACTTAAACCTATCAGTGCCACCGAAACCACGAACATGCCTTGGTAAAGAATTCCATAAGCGAATAGAGTTAACAAAAAACTGCCGCTCAGATGTAAGGCAAGAGAAACGAGGTTGGATAAGTTGACGAGATCTCATTGAGGTACTATAGCGTATTTTGTTAAATAAGTAACTAGGCTGATTATTTTGAATTATATTAGAGAGCAGGATAAGAGATCTGTAACGAATAAGATGATCATATGACATATTATAAAGAAGTTTGGAGAAATGTGAAATCCGATCGAAACGTCTTACGTTAAATACGTAACGTGCGATATTGTTGAAAGCGATGTTAAGTTTCCTCCTGCTAATAGAATCGCAGTTTCCAAAAATTTCACAACCATAGTTAAGATTAGGAATAATAAGTGTTTTTGCTAACATCATACGTGTTCTTTGAGGGGTAAATTGGTGAGACATCCAGAGCTGGCGAAGTGTTCCATAGACTTTCCCAACAGCTGCATTTATATGATTATTCCAAGTCAGTGTCCTATTAAAAACCATTCCTAGATTTCTTGTGGTTTCGACATATTCAATTTTTGAACCTTGAAGGGAGATTTCAGGGAAGTAGGAAAGGTCTAATGGTTTCTTACTAATGACTATGCATTTTGTTTTTAGTGGGTTAAGAAAAAGCCCATTCTTCTCAGACCAAGTGGAGATCTTATCTAAATCAGTATTTATTGTATTTGCGCAGTCCTCTAGCAACCCAAGGGGGCAACTCTTATACAATTGGACATCATCGGCATACATTTGTATGGAAGAGGATACTAAAGAGGGAATTTCATTAACATATAATGAAAACAATAGAGGTCCAAGTATGGAACCTTGTGGAACCCCTCTGCTGTTAGATAAAAAGCTGGAAATTTCATCACCTAACGAGATAGCTTGTGTTCTGGACTTCAAATAAGATAACATGAGTTTAACTGCAGACATTGAGAAACCAAATAGCGTCAAAAGCTTGTTACAAAGGTTGGTATGGTCAACCGTGTCGAAGGCCTTCGAAAAATCCAGTAAAACCAAAAATGTTATTTTGTCCTCATCCATAGACCCTCTTATATTGTCTACAACGTCAATAACTGCAGAGATACAGCTGTGGTGCTTCCTAAATCCAGATTGCATTGGAGAAAGCAAGTTACTGGTGTTGATGTAAGAGTTTATTTGTTTCTGAAGCACTCTCTCAAATACCTTAGATAAATAAGGAAGTATGGAAATGGGCCTGATGTCTTTACTGGTAGGACTCTTACGAATAGGTATAATTTTTGATTTTTTCCATTGAGGAGGGTAGAAATCGGTGGTTATAATAAAGTTGAAAACGTGCTCTAGTGCTGGAAGAAGTATAGGCAAAATAATTTTGATAAATTTTGGATGAATTCCATCAAAACTAAAAGCATGTGATTTGACAGATAGCAAACATTCAACGATTTCAGAACTGTCTACACAAGAGAATTCAAAGGTGCCAGTTTGGTAAAGTTCATGTGCGGCGTTCAAATTTAAAGGTAAAACATTCAAGTTAGGAAACGGAATTGTAACAAAGCTCTTATTCAATTGGTTTATGTCCAGGCCAGTGTCAACATTTTGTTTTATTTTACCCACTCCCAATTCTCTTAGGCTACGCCAAAGCTCGCTACCTTTTAGTGATGGGTTAATTTTGCTTTCATAAAATTTCTTTTTAGCAAGCTTAATTTTGGTTACAGCTAGATTGCGCAAAGAACGATAGACCTGCAATTGAGAATCCAATCTGTAACGCTTCCAGTCACAATATGCTCGGTTTCGTCTTTCAATGATTTGTCGAATTGCAACAGTGAACCAAGGACATTGACCATGCCTAACACGTCTAACTTTTAATGGCACATGACTATCAAAAAGAACACGGATATTATGATTAAGAAACTCAACTTTATCATATACAGATGTCATATACAATACACGATTCCACTCAATATTTCGAGCATCCAATTCCAAAAAATTATAATCAATGTTGAAAAAATCCCTATATTCATAAGTTAAGGCAGATAACCGAAAAATCAAAAATTAAATATATAAGGTCATGCTTTGAAAAAGCAGGGGCTGACAACTGGTCATAAAAAAGAACGCTGGTTAGATCATTTACAAAAAATACATCTAAAAGAGTACTCGAATCTCCAGTAAAATGTGTTGCAGTACTAGTGTTTACTGGGAACAAATCAAGAGACCTCATACCTTCGATCATATTTATTTCCGTTAAAAGGTTGCTATTCAAGTCACCACCTATAATTATTTTTCGATAGTTTGAAGAAATTGATTCCAAGAGTGTAAAAATGGGAGAAGGATCAATATTTCTGTTGGGTCTATAAACAGATCCAATTAGAAGATTACCAGATGAAGATTTAATTTCTACGAAAACATAATCAACTTCACTCCCAATCATAGATTTACACTTCAAAAAGCATTTCAACCCCTTTTTAACATAAAGTGCAGCACCTCCACCAACTCTTCCTATTCTGTCCCCACGAAAAATGTTATATCCATTCACCTTATACACCTCATCGTTGATACTATCACAGAACCAAGATTCTGAGACACAAACAACATCCACCGTAGAACCTTCAAAAAGATCTCTAAACTCATCAAGCTTAGGTAGCAGACTGCGTATTCATATGACACACCCTTAGACCAGGTTTTTGGTTACCAAAAACATTGATCATTGATCGAGAGATTCCATTAACTCCGTCGCCCATGGAATTTATTTATTTATGCCGGATTCGTCCGTAATTTGCCAGATTCGTCTGTGGTTGCCGGAGTCGTCCGTGATTTGCCTGGTTTACCAGTGATTGCCAGATTCGTCTGTGATTGCCGGATTCATCCGTGATTGCCGGATTCGTCCGTGATTTTCCTGGTTTACCAGTGATTGCCAGATTCGTCTGTGATTGCCGGATTCGTCCGTGATTTGCCTGGTTTACCAGTGATTGCCAGATTCATCTGTGATTGCCGGATTTGTCCGTGATTGCCGGATTCATCCGTGATTTGCCAGATTCGTGTGTGATTGCCGGATTTATCCATGATTTGCCTGTAACGCCAATTATCCCAGGAACTCTGTCCGCGATAATCAAATACGTGCTTTAAGAGGAAGAGGACGCGCAATACGGCTCCTTCAAGACACAGCCAACGTCAGAAAGGATTACAACCGCAAAAGGCCATAGAAGAAAGTAAGAGACGAAAGCGATTCACCGAAGCAAACATCACATATATAAACCCAAGATAATTCATTGTAATTTATATATAAGAATTTTTAAGGAAATAAAGGAAAAGACCTATAATCTTAAGTGACGTACTTCTTTGGAAGGAACCCCGGTAGACCGGCGAGCTTAAACCTCAGCTTTAAACAAAAAGTACATCACAAGACAAAGGGTATAAACAGCATATACATGGTCTAAAACATTCGCTTGACCTGAAACTCTCCAAATCTCTCCAAATTTCACTGTGATACATTTCGTTCAATTTAGCTGATTGTTTCCTGTTTCAGTTTCAGTCTTCAATGTTTCTTAGAAAATGACAAATGATTGAACACAAAACTCAACACGAATATGATAACTCAATTCCCAAACCCAAACACCCTGTCAACATACGAGTACAAATCTATATCTAGAGTGTATCTGGATGTAAGCACATTAATGTCTGCTTACACGAAATTCCTTCATAAAAGTGCAAACATGTCTTCAATTTACATAACACACCCTTAAAGCTTCTTCCCCCCAATCCTCTCGCTACCATCTACTTTCCATTTATCCTTGCTTAACGATAACGTTTTGATGATCCGAGACACACCAAGAGTTAAATTCAATGAACCGTCACTCTGTCACTGATGTAGGAAAAGTCCTTTCCAACAAAAAAAAAGGATATAAACATAAAAATATGTATTTCAAATCATATGCAACACTGAGCAAACGAATCGCTAATATAAACTCAAATTTATTTTCAAAAGAAAAAAAAATAAAAATAAACCCAAAAGGAAAGGTCAGAAAGCGATTCAAGGGAAGCCGGAAGAGCGTAGAAGAGGACATCACAATATAGAGTGAAAAATCCACGAAATCATAATTAAACCCTAAAAAAGAGACGAGTCCTCTCTCTGATGTCATCGTGTCGGCGTCGTCATTATAATGGACTCTCTTGCTCACTAGGAAACCACCGTTTTACTGAAATCAAACTAATTAGCTGCCTCTTTGGCATCTTTTGGTTTTAAGGATTAAAGGTTGTGGTTTGTGAAGCGAGACATTGTCACGGATCAGGAAACACAGATTTAGCACATTCACCTTGACAATTTCATTATAGAATCTCTTGCACCTGGAGATACACTTCTGTCATGCCCCACCCACCCAGTGAGAGAAGAAGTGTTGGCTGCTGTGTTGAAATTATCAAAAAAAAAGATAAATATTTCTAAGGCAGGACCTCTATTCACCCGCACCGCTTATTAAGGTTTAATTCCCTGACAGAAAAAGGCATCTCCGACACGTTGACAGGTGTACCGGGGGTGACACAACCGTGTCTAATGAAATGACACGCCAGCAAGGACGACATACTCAGAAAGGCGTGAAATGGAAAGCTCCAAACACCTTCTTTTATTTTTTTGTGAAGGTATTTGTTGTTGTAAATGTTATACTTCCTGGCAATCCTGACATATATGTATGTATATATTGCAAGGACGACGACACACAACTTGAAATTGAATGTGAAGCTGTCTTACTTTGGTAACACTCGGCAAGGCACGAGTTGGGTCTCTAGTCCCGATGCTCCTGACTGACTCTTTGGATGTGTAAATTCCAAACAAATTTGAAATATTGTATCTGATGGATTTATAACATTTTTTTGTTGTCCCTCTCTTTTTCGCTTGTGTAAATTTGGTATTTACTCGTATCAACATCTAAGGATGAGTATATACATGGAGGGTCAGAGATGAATGTGACACTGAATAGCAACACGTATGATGAACAATTTTCTTTTATTTTTCTCTCATATCCTTAATTTTTTTCAATTTATACACAACATAAATGTACACATAGCTGAGGGTTGCAGTTTTTGTTTTTTATAGCTAGTCCGTGATATTACGCCGACATGGAGGGTGATATAAATGGTGTCATTTTCATTTCCGCGTGTTACGATCCGGAAGGTGATACTTGAAGAATATGATTTGATTTAGTTTAGCATGGAACATGGCACTTTCTGATGAGAAAATTGTAAGACAAATTAATTTTCGAAATTTGTTTTTAGCTTGAATTTTTTATTTATTACTGGTTGGGGTTTTTGAAATTGCTTAACTTTTTATATGAAAACTTGGTAAGTAATCAATCAAAGAGAGTGCGTTGGTAATTGATAGGAGAAAATAAAACTCCATTCTGTATACAAGGTTGGGAATATTATTGTTAACAAAATCCAATGTTTTTTGTTATATTTGAATTTGATAAGGGGTCCCCAAAAATTCCTTAAGCAAATTTAGTGGTAGATAATAGCAGCACCAACAAAAGATCCAGCACAAAATGTATTGCTTATTAAATTTCCTTAAAGAAAGTTGTAAAACTTTGAATGACCAATTTTGAGATTAATAGGGATTTGATTTTTAAAGCATTAACATCAGGTCCCAGTCGCAAACAGAAATAAAATTACCGACTTGGTTTTATTGATCTTGAAAATGAGCTCTCATGGTATTTTGAAGATAAAAAAAACATTACAAAATACGCACACCTAATAAATAAAATACAATCATCTTAGCTCAATTTTTGTTTTAACTTTGTAATTCTTAAGGGCTTAACTAACACTGTCTAAGAAGAAGTTCCGACTAGGTATCCGGCATACACATTTTGAAACAGGGTCATAAGTTCATCGGAAAACAATGCTCAACTATTAAATGGCCCATTTGAATGTGTTATTAGTCCAAAAATTAATATTTTTGACTCACATATGTATGTGTCACTCTCTCCAAATTAAACTCTGAGGTCTGAAAATTTAATACAAATCGTTGGTTTCAGAAAAACCAACGAAAGGGCTTGGCAGTGAGTGGTCCTAATTAAAATCATTGCTAAGCCTTTGTGCTGCTAAAGAGAAAAAACTGTGAAAATGTCATCCAAATCGTTAAAGCCGTTTATAAGCAAAAAATCCATTTTTTTTTTCGATACCAAACGATATCAGTATCGGCTCGGTACCGTTTTGGATGCCTTTGAGCTGGTATTGTCTCGGTATCATTTTGGTTTCCGATACCGATTCCACGCGATACCGAGACTTTTCTGGTATTGTGGCCAGCGCAAGCAGTAAAGTGTTGGTGATCCTAAAAAAAAAGGGTTGACAGCTGACAATTTAGGGTTAGAAAAATTGGAGCATTACTCAAATGAACAAACGTAAAACAATTTAAGAAATAATTACCATGGACAATTTCGATAAAAGAGTACCGATTTCCTATATTACCAACATAACCCTATTATATGAGTATACTCAATGATTCATTAAAAAAATGTTATCGAAGAAAACTGTATATTCTATTTCAAATCTTTCTTTAATTTTGGAACACCCTGTTCAAAATCTCTCCAACAGTGAAAACTTCTTCTGCATGAGGGAGTCAAAAATCAAAAATAGGTTATTATGAGATTAACTGTAACAGTTTTTGGCACATATAAATCTATCAAAATGTTGCCTATGTTTGCAAAGTTTTTTTTTATCAAAATCCTGAGACCCGTTTTTGAGGTAATTAAGATTTTTCTAAGCGGTACTACTATTTTATTTTTAAGCTTTAAAAACAAAATTTCAATTTTCTTCCTACGAAATCACCAAAAAAATGAAGCTCAAAATTTTAAGAAAAGGCTTCATAGCCCAGTCAAATATTATTCAAAATAAGGGCATGAAATCGCATTTTCGATGGACAAAAATTTTTTTTGGGAATTGTGTTTGGGTACGCCCCTTTTTTTATAAAAATGAGCTCTTGGGATTAAATTTCCGGTTAAGCGATGATATCGGTTTTATTGACCTTTGCGCATCCGTCATATGTTGCTTATTAACGTAATTACAAACTTTGGACTTATGTATACATGTCATTAGTTGTTTTTTGGTGTACCCTTTCTTTAGGCGTATTTATGTGTTTTACAACGGTTTTGGTATTTTTTTTTTTGTAAATTTCAAAAAAAATGTTAGAGTTTGAAATGATATGAGATTAAATGTAAATACTCTACTTAAAACATTATAACTAACTTTGGTTTAAATTTTCCATTATTTTATTCTTTTTCGAGCTAAATTGGTAAAATATTATGCTTTTTCTATACTTGCTTTTAACTGTGTATAGCTTACATCATTTTTATCTAAATTCTAAATTCGAAGTTCGTGAAATTCTAACATATCACCCTATTTCAATATTCGAATCTAGCAAAAAAACTGTGTTTTCGAGGCTCCCTTGTAACTCCACTGAGCTCGGAACAATTTTTAAGGGCACTTGTCTATTCAGAGAATTTTAATTGAATTTGACACAGTAATTGGGCTCTGACGACCTTTGGCACCTCATATGAGGGAAATTTGATAAAAAAAACATGCCATCTAATTGGTCAGAAAAGGTCAAGTGGTCCCAGAAATTGGTCAGCCCTAGATAACCTGTAATAAAGGCTTAAACTTTCTCAAGGTCGCACAAGGTCACGTGCAATTTTTGGCACCTCATTTATGGAAAATTTGCTAAAAATGTATACCGTCCGAAAGATTTCTAGAACGTGATAAAAGGTCAACTGCTTTCAGTAATTGGTCATCCATAGATTTTTTTCTATGAATTTTTGAAGTTCGTTTCAAGGTCACAAGAAAACTTTTGCCACCCCATTTGGAACGTTAAAAAAAAAAGTATGCAATTTGAAAGGCCTCTTCACGGTTGTAAAAGGTCAGCTATTTTCAGTAATTGGTCAGCCATAGATTTTTTTTATGAATATTTAGATTAGAAAATCGAAACAAAACGTTATATTACGTACCGTTAATAAAAGTTTTTGATAATTTTTTTCTACAAAAATGTGAACCATTCTTACAAAAATACACTATTTCTTGTATCAAAATCTTTGCAGCCGTTTTTGAAATAAATAAGATTTTCCTTAACGGTTGTTTTGTTTGGCAAGAATATTTCAATTTGCCCTCTGGCGAAATACAAAAAAAGCTTAAGTTCAAAATTTGAAGAAAATCACTTCAGTGGCTTAGGCTGTAGGTTGAGGTATAGACTGACAGACAACAAACTTTTCATTCTGATGGTATAGGGAAGACATATATATATATATATATATATTTTTAAAGTGCTATTACGTAATCGTATTTACCTTAAAACGTAAAACGAAACGAACCGCTGCCGTACAAAGACCAGCGCAGGATGCAGCAAGGATCTCAAAATTCATTACTTATGCTTTAAATAACCCCAACATATGTCGAAACTATGTCACCACCCTTAACGACAGAGCCTCGTCATTAAACGGAATCCAGCATTCAACAATTGATGAGATGTGGGGTAAAATTAAAAGTGTTTTTATGGAGGCTGGATCCGAAACTGTACCCAAGCGAACGCGACGTAGAGACTCTTGGATATCCCAAGACACCTGGGATAAGATCGAACTTCGCAAATCGTTGAAAATCCAAATAAATGCCGCATTGCACATAAGATGGTCTATCGTTATGTGAGACGTGACAAGAGGGTGAGGTTAGATGGGCTCGCAGATAATGCGGAAAGCGCTGCCTGAAGAGGAGATATCCAGGAATTGTACCAAATAGCCAAAGATGTTATCGGGAAAAAAAAGCAACACCAATCATCCTGTAATGGATGTGGATGGCACACTTTTGGTATCAATTGAGGATCAGCTTCGTAGATGGAAGGACCATTTTTGTGCCCTGCTAAATGGGGATTCAGTTGAGCAGAGTGCTGAAGTGCCCCAACTAAACGAGATGCGCAGGTCCTATAGGGGTATTGACATCGAACCCCCGTCAGAATCGGAAATTCGTACATCAATAAATCTCCTCAAAAACAACAAGGCAGCTGGACTGGACGGAATACCAGCTGAATTCCTGAAAGCCGATCCCGTAGCAGCGGCTAGTATTTTACATCCGCTGATACAAAACATTTGGGAAAACGAAAGCTATCCCAGGGACTAGAAGGATGGTGTGATTGTTAAGTTGCCAAAGAAAGGTGACTTAAAGAATTGCAACAATTGGCGTGGTATCACCGTTTTGTCCGTTTTCCCAAAACTAATGGCAACCATCATTCTCGAGCGAATAAAGGATAGAATCGAGTCTACATACCCAAGAGGCATCAAGTTGTCGATCGTATGTCGACTATATCAACACCCTGCGTATCGTCCTCGAGCAGTTGATGGAATTTCAATCACCGCTTTACCTCATGTTCGTGGATTTTGAGAAGACCTTTGATCGAGTCAACCGAGAATGTATATGGAGATCGTTGCTTGGTAGAGGAATCACACAAAAAATTGTTGCCATTATTGAAGAGTCCTATACAACAACGCAAGGTGTTTTGTTTTGCACAATGGGCAGCTATCCGACTCCTTCGTAGTGCAACAGGGTGTGAGACAAGGGGATGTTCTATCGCCAATTCTCTTCCTGTTGGCGATGGATGACGTATTGACGGCCAGTGTTGGTACAGCTGAGAGACAGGGCATTCAATGGAGACCGTTCGAAAGGCTCAGTCACTTAGACTATGCCGATGACATATGTCTACTGGCAAATAACATCAGTGGGCTGAACGGAATGTGCCTAACACTGCAAGTGAAGGGAGAGTCGAGTGGTCTAAGAATAAACAGCAAAAAGACAAAAATAATGCTCACAGGCCGCTCCACATAGCAGCGTATTATTCTACAGGAGACGCCAGTTGAAGTAGTGGAACAGTTCAACCACCTTGGCAGTATTGTTTCTGCAAACGGTGGTACGGATCTGGACGTTAAAATTAGAATAAATAAAGCTTGTGCTGCCTTTGGTACTCTGTCTCCAATCTGGAAATCAAGTCAAATCTCCTTACGCACTAAGTTGAGATTCTTCGAATCCAATGTCAAATCCGTGCTGTTATATGCTTGCGAAGCCTGGAAAGTCACGTCTATCATTTCAAAGAAATTGCAGGCTAAAGATTCGCTGGCCACAAATAATATCAAATGAGGACTTGTGGCGCAGGACAAGTCAAGAGTGGCTGGACGTCAACATAAGAAAGCGTAAATGGCGTTGGATTGGTCACACACTGAGGAAACCAAACGATGAAATAGCAAAGCAGTTCCTTGAATGGAATCCTCAGGGTGCACGGCGGGTTGGAAGACCAAGAACAACATGGAAATCAACTGTCTTAGCGGAAGCAGAATTCCAGAGAAAGACGTGGTCACAGCTAAAGTACCTTGCAGCAGACTGTGAAGGATGGAGACGTTTTGTTGACGCCCTATGCCCCAGCCGGGGTTACAGGACATGATGATGATTTACCTTAAAAATGGCTAAATAATTTTTCTTAAAAAAAAAATTCTGAATTACTTTTATAAAGGCTACCTTTGGGTGGAAACCAATTTTCAAAAATGGTTATTGTTGGTTGGTAGTAGGAACCTCCCAAAGAACCATCTTTTTAATTTTCAATTTTCTTGACAACGGTATGACCGATGAACATAATTTTCTTACGAAGAAGGTTCTAAAAAATATTAAATACTTCTTACTGAAATTTTCCAAAAACTGTTTGTATTATATTCATTCCATCATTTTAGATTTTAATATTTTGAAAATTAAATTAGATTTTCTTAAGACTCGATACCATCCTAAACTCTTATTAAGTAAATATTTAAGTTTTATGAAAAAATAAAATGTTTTAGAAATGTTTTTTTTGTTTTGGAAATTAGATATCTCAAAAACGGGTTGGCAATTTTTGTTGGAATTTTATATTCACATATTTGTACGTTGATAAAAGCTTAAGATTTACATAATAAAAAATTCACTAAAAATGTTTTAAGAATTTTATACATACAAATATTTTTTTTTTTCGAAAGAACCGCTCCAACGGTTGAATTTATTTTTCATGGTTTTTTTTTCACTGGAACTATTAAGGAAGTTTTTAGTTAAAACAATTATCAAATTTCATGCTTTCCCATGTTTTTATAAGGAATTTTTAAGGACCTAAGTCTTGTCTCCTTTCAAAGGAAGGAAGTGTTACGTCAAAGAGAGAAATGGTAAAAATTGCAAACTCTTACGAAAATTTCGTGTTTTTGGCGATTTTAGCCTAAAGAACTAGTTTTCAACTGTATATAACTTTTCTCTCAACAATTTTAAAATTATTGAATTAGCATCAAATTGAGCCCATTGTATGATCAATAGCTAGTTTGGTGAAGGATCTTGATTTTGATTAACTTTTTCAGCAATTTTAATTTTTCAGATCATTTTTTTTATTTATGGATTTTTAAGGACTATAGCGAAATTTGATTTAAAATTTACAGAATTTTGAAGGTTTAAATAAAACACAAAGTTTAGTATGAAATTAAAAATTAAAATACAAATTCAAATTCTGGCACTAAATATACCAAAATATTTACCCAATATACATATAAGTCCTTTGAGTTTCAGCCATAAAAAAATTGAACAAAGCAAGGTCGTTTCCTTATTCATATCTTCATTAATAAACTCATTAATTTAAGTGAAATAGTAAACTTGAAAAGCATTTGTAGGTTTAAGCATTTTAGTTTTTATTAATTCGATACAAATATTTTGGCGAAGTACCTTGAAACTATTCGCTGGCATATCGTTAAAGAGTTTTTAAAATCATTATAAACTGAATTGGCTTAAAAATTGGAATCGTTTTGTTTGAATTTAATGTAATTACACAATTGGCAGATTTTTTCGTTGAAAATATCCAGCGAAATACTAACTCATAAGCTCAATTCTGAAATTCACTGTGGCGTATACGTACTATTTTTTTGATAGAAATTAATAAGAAAAACTGATATATGGAAACTAAAAATACATTTCAGTAGAAGAGATTATCAATGCCTTTTTTTACTCACACGTGTGTGTGTCGGTGTGTTCAACCAAGTGCACAAAAAGCTAATTTCCCCAGAATGACAAAACCACATAAGTCCCCATAAACTCCCTTTAGATGTAAAATGAGAACTAGAAAAAAAAATAAAACTAAAGCAGAAAAAGGAAAAGAAAGAAATCCAGCCAGAAAATATTCACCACACAACCTTGCCACACTTTGGAAGTTAAATTAACCCATTTATTATATTAATTCCATCCGACCTACATTGTATTTATGTGTATATGTAAAATACGGTGTGGATGGTGAAATAACTCCTTTTTGGTAGCATTCCGAAAGGAAAGAGAATGTGAGAGAAAAAAAAGTCCTTGTTTCCTGTATTTGTCATTATCAGGATAAACCATACATTTTTTCTCACATGGTTATAATTATTCTAGAATATTTAGATAACTTTTGTCTGCTTTACTTTCATCCACCAAAACAATGGAACAAAAGCAAGCTAGGCTACTAACAACAAGGATCAATGAATCCTTGAATAAAAAAAGAGAAATACTAGGTACATTACGAATAAAATTCACTCAGAAAGAAAAAGGAATTGTGAATGTTAAATTGTTCTGAGGTTTGAATTGTATGTATAACTCAGTTGTGAAGTAATGAAAAGCATACAAAAAATCGTCCTGTGTGTTTGTGGTTAACTAACCTTCTGTTGGGTGCTTCAAGCTCGACTTTTCCTTTGGGTAGGTACCTACTTTTGGAATTTCAAATCTTTTTTTTTCTCTCTACTTCTCTTGTGCCACCTTCATCCTTGTCGTTTTGTCGTCCTTTTGTTGGTGTGTGGTTAATTTATTTTTCTATTTATGAATACTCAGCATATACAGGTAATTAGGAGTCGTGGTGTGCTTTGTGGCTTCCAGGAACTGTGTTGTTATTCAGTTTTACGGTTGGGGTGCACTAATAGAAAATAAAATACAGAAGTAGTGAGGATAAGAAGGGAAGATATATAGAATTTATGAAATTTAATAAGAAGTTTGTGGATTGAAAATGTATATCTTTAATATAAATAACGTCAAACTTACTCGAATATTGTCCTTTTTTCTTAAGTTTAATGATAAAACTAAAAATAAAATCCCATTTAACTAATTCTGCCGTAATATTATCTTTAATTTGTTTATATCATACTTTAATTTGTCATTCTTTCCTTCACCTTTGACTCTCAAAATTTCCTTTCCCATCTTCTTATGAAGAAAATTTCAAACGAAAAACATGATACAAATTAGCATGCTTCTCAGCACACACATATACATAAGCCGACGCTGAGCATACAAATATGTATACCAAAACGATTGAGTTTGATTTTCCTAACAGAAGCTCGCATCCCAACTATAGAGATAACCTATTTTGTACCTTAAAATAGGCAGGAATACACATATTACAAAAATTAAAATGTATTTCCCTCCAGGACATTCTTTTCTTTCTCCCTCTCTGTGGTTCTTTTGAACTTTTATCTAAAAGAGGGAAAAAATGAAGGTAGGTATACTAAGGTACATATATGTACATACTTTTATGTTGTTCTAGATGCAACTTGGATCTTTTGCCTTTGATTATACACTTTACGGAATAAATAAACAAGAAGACACTGGATAAGGAAATATTTGAAAAATAATAAAATACATATAATCCTTTTTTTCGTTTTTTCCAGATAAGAAATTCAATACATTAAGAATGTGGTGTTTTTGCTAAAATTGTTTTGAGTTTTTTGGTTTTTATGTGGCTTGAAGTTCTTTTGTATTGATTTAGAAATTTTATTTGAATAGAATTTATTGGGGATAGAATTTTCATGAAATATGTTGTTGTGGTTTTTAGAAATTTCAATGAATTGATAACGAGCTTGAAGCAAAAAAGGGATCACAAGGTAGCACTTTTTTCTCCTGGAGAGCAAAGGCTTTCCTTATGTAATAATAATAAATGATTAATTATATTTGAAGTTCAATAAAAACTACTGTAAAAAGAAAAGGGGCTATGTTGCAGATTGTAGCTATTTTATTATTTTTTGAATAAAACTTCGGTAAGCTGAAAAACTGAGATTCAAAATGGAAACGGTATTTTCACCTGCAACAAAAAACTTGGAATAGTTTTCTTTTTTTAAGAAGGTCATTGTGACAGTTTTGAACGGGAGGCGATTGAAGCAATCTGGAAAACTAAGCATGACAGTATATTTTTGGCGTTATAGCCTTGGCGTCTACTTCAGGACCAAAAACGTTTGTATGTGCCTAGCATCCGAGCTATTGGTTTTGTTTTGGGCTAACCTCATAAAATGGGGAATAGTAATTAGTTGCAATCACTTTCCTGTTGGCAGAAAAGCGTAAATATTTTGAAATCTTTTGATTTTTATTTTTTTCTTGTGTTAATGGGTGTAAATAAAAGCTTTCAATTTTGAAGAACAATCGCTATTATTGATTAAAATTTATTTCTTCAGTATGCGAATCCAAATAGGACACAAATCTAAACAAAGTATGTACATTGTACATGTACATATGTTAACTGTGGTTTTTATTATTTTTTTTATTAAGCCTCAAGATTCCTATTTTTATATCTTTCTTTATATTTATATTAATATTTATATTTATATTTATATTTATATTTATATTTATATTTATATTTATATTTATATTTATATTTATATTTATATTTATATTTATATTTATATTTATATTTATATTTATATTTATATTTATATTTATATTTATATTTATATTTATATTTATATTTATATTTATATTTATATTTATATTTATATTTATATTTATATTTATATTTATATTTATATTTATATTTATATTTATATTTATATTTATATTTATATTTATATTTATATTTATATTTATATTTATATTTATATTTATATTTATATTTATATTTATATTTATATTTATATTTATATTTATATTTATATTTATATTTATATTTATATTTATATTTATATTTATATTTATATTTATATTTATATTTATATTTATATTTATATTTATATTTATATTTATATTTATATTTATATTTATATTTATATTTATATTTATATTTATATTTATATTTATATTTATATTTATATTTATATTTATATTTATATTTATATTTATATTTATATTTATATTTATATTTATATTTATATTTATATTTATATTTATATTTATACTTATTTGAAATTCGTCAACAGAATCAGAGTATATTGTTGGACGAAAGAGCTAGCCAGAAGATTTTTAAATCTCAGACTCACCAGGTGAAGACGGTGCAGGGTACTAAGTCCCCGGGAAATTTGTTCACCGAAGGACTTAATTCTCATTAAATAGGAACTAAATCCTCTTTGACGAAGTGGAGTTCCTGAAGACACCTTCCTAATGGGGTATGCCAACGCACAAGGATAGTTAAGTTTGATCATCCTGACGAACAAGAGGATCACAACATTTAATAAGTAAATAAATTTGGTGGAGCAACAGCTCTTGGAGAACAAGGGCCTAGTGACTTACAACTCTCTACCATTCCATTCCATTCCATTCCATTCCATTCCATTCCATTCCATTCCATTCCATTCCATTCCATTCCATTCCATTCCATTCCATTCCATTCCATTCCATTCCATTCCATTCCATTCCATTCCATTCCATTCCATTCCATTCCATTCCATTCCATTCCATTCCATTCCATTCCATTCCATTCCATTCCTTTCCATTCCATTCCATTGCATGTGCGTGTTGTTGGCAAGAATGTAGGGGACCTACAATATTTTCCAAGTCCGAACGTCTACATGAGAAGCACTTATAAATGACAAATATACTCGGAAAAAAATTCTGTTTTTAAGTGGCAGCGGCTGGGAGTCGAACCCAGACCTCCAGCATGACAGTCCAACACACTAACTTTTATGCCACGAGGTACTTTTTATGGATTTCCATTTAGGATCCATAAGGAGCATTGATGGATTGAAGTATATCAGAATGAGCCCGAACACAAAGTTTACTTCTTGGCAACATATTAGGGCAGGAGCAGTAAAACGAGCATCGAAAGTCACAACTTTGTTGAGCAGACTGATACGGCAAATGTTAGAGGTAATACGGCCGCCAAGCAAAAATTACTGATGTCTACTACACGGGCCATCCTCCAGGGTTCCAGCCATACTTTTAGTCGCAGGAGTGGCTCTTGTTGATCTCAAAGGAAGGAAGCACATCTACGACAAAAGAATGGATATTGGAGTTGAAGTGGTAACCAAGGAGGCAAAGAAATTCACGAAACTGAATCGGCAAGGGTGCTGAATTTCAAAAAGTAGAGAACGACAGACGGCGAGACTGATCGGGAATGTGACTGATTGGAATATGAACTGGAATACTGTGAAATAAACAAACTGTTACGTTACCCTCAGCATAAACCGGGTATTTAAACACCTTCCTCCATATAAGATCAGACAGTAAAGAAGATTCTAAACAGTAACCAAAACTGGCATAAAACCAGCACGTTTATAGATTATATTCTCAGAAGGAAAAGAAGAAAATGATCGGGAAACAGCTGAGCCCTCAAGTTGAACTCGCAAAGAGAATATGAAAACCTAATTACCGGTACTTGCTGAGCTTAAGTACCCACAAACTGACGTGACGGATGCCTTGATGAAACCCACGTTATTGAACTTCTCTATCATTGTTGTTAGAACCCTAGAACAAGTATACAGACGATTAACTTAAATGTTGAACCCTATATTCCGACAGTAATTTTCTTAAAATTTATATTTAAACGAAACTACAGTGAACCTTAAGGTCTCTGTTCGTTGGTGTCAACTAAGTTTGTTTTATGTCCTGACTACTAGGTATATCTGTTTTCTCTTATTAAGTCATTTCTCATTTAAACAATAATAATTTCAAAATCATTTCCGCACAATTTAAAAGCTCAAAACAACTGGAATTTAATAGTCAACGGCTTAACATCACATTCATCACACACAAAACTTAAGACAAAATTAAACCTCAACTCTCAATTAAAAGCCATCAACCCTTATACCCAAGGTTCCTGCCATTACCCGAACACTTTCCGCTCAATTTAATACAAAAAGCGTAACCGAAACCATTTGCAACAACTTGAATTTCTTATTTGACTGTGTGTAGGTATTCATATAATGCCTTGTGCGACAGTCAGCCTTAGCCATAGAGCACCAAGCAGTGAGTTTAGTATAGCAGTGGTGGAATTTAACCTGTGGCAACGCCTTAAAGCAGCAACTACTATCGCCTCCATCTCAAACCATCAACTAACTGTTTCTGTTGTGCAATTACAATTTGTGTAAAGGACAATAATAGTTTGCGCAGTAAAATAAACATCCCCCACCTTCTCAACATTCCGCTCGCTTGCCAACCACACACACTTCCTGCTTCTGGAGGGGAGGGGAGGGCAAATAGTTCAGTAAATGCACCAAAGTTACCTTCCGTTAAGCCAACAACAACCCCGACCACAGCAGCCCATTCAGAATTCCCTCAATAGAAAAAGTCTGCTCTATGAGATCCCCTCCAAGGGACGAGGCTAAAATAAACGTTGCCTTTGCTTCGCTAAACACAGAAAAGCCGATGGGGCAAGAAGGGTTGGAGGACAAGTGGGAAGGAATGGAGGGTGGAACGAGATGCTGACACATAACACGTAATAAAAATGTTAACACTCGCAAGGATTTACCCAGGCCAGGCATTTGTATGTCCCTGTCGCAACAGCAAAGCAAAGCGAAACACAAAAAAGGACATTAAACATTTTTACACAAAAAGGATTCAACTTTAGTGAAATTGTCGGTACATAAAAGTCGTTCAACTTCCGGTCTTGCTGGAGCAATAAATTCTATACCTACCTACTCCTCGTTCTCCAAAGCTCAACCTTCGTTTTTACCGTGAAGTCGCATCGTTTGCTGGTTGCTGCCTGTGGTGCCTTTTTTTTACCGAATCGAAATCGAAAACCAGAGAACGGGATAGGAAGGAAGGCACCAATTTTGGAGGCATAATAAGACCAAAGGACCTCTTACTTCGGTGGACCTGAACAGGCTTTGGGTTTCGTTCGAAACTCGCTGAACTGCAGATGGCAACAAATACCAACAACAGCAACAAATAATACAACTCCAAAAAAGATTGTCGCGACGATGATGGTTTTGGTTTTCAAAGGGGACGTAAAATTATTTCCTTCTGCGCCGCCCTTGGTTTTCGTTTATTTATGATTTCAATAGGCAATAAATTCGTTAAATATTTTGGCAAACTTTTGATTGAAATTCCAATCAAAATTCCTGCCTCCTTGTATTTCCAAAGGACTCGCACCAGTTAAGATCTTGAGAAATGTTTTTTTTTCCTTTACTTTTATGAAAGTTTTCTTATTTTGTTTTGTAGTATTTGTAGGTTAAGTGTGTTTGTATTGTTTTTTTTTATATTTGGCTCAAATAAAATGACGATTTGCAAAGAAAATTAATTTCTTGAACTTGAAAGACGATATAATGTATGTTTAGGCTGAAATTTCAATTCAATTTCAATTAAATTCAATTCAGAGTAAATTGAGATTTATTTTTATTCTTTAGGTGTTTCTTTTGAAATTGAAACAAAATGAAGGTGCGATAATAAAGAGAGTTATTGCAGGAGTGAAATTTATATTAATTTCGAAGAAAATTCATAAAATAAAAATGTGTTCAATGTTCTGGATTAAATCATTCTGAGTTTCATATATTCAGACTTGAAAATAAAGAGGTGCTTTACAGAAAAAACTTAAATACACTTCTATGCAAATAGAGGGTTGCCAGAATGAAAATTATTTATATTATTGTACGTGAAGTTTGCACCTCCATTTCGAGTGCTGTATTAAAAAGATTGTACTAAGGGTATAGTTTTAAGACGGTAGGTATCTACCAGCTTTTATTTGCGATATATGTATGTACATATATGTACCTATGTTGTAGGAAATTATGAAAATCAAGAATAAAAAAAAAGGGTTGGTAGAAAGGAGATGAGTGTGACCATATAGCCCTAGATGTTTGGCAACGCCAAATTTCCTTAAGCAATTCTGAGCTAAGAATTTTAAAATGATGATACAGATGATGATTGGTATAAAAATTGGTGATAGACTGGACGCTACTATCCATAGAGGGGTATACGGTTATGGTACTATATATATATGTAGATGATGTAATGATGACCTGCTTAATCCTAAAGTTAAGCACAATGCATAGCAATAAACTGTTCAATCGGATGATAACGAAGTACAGTCTACCGAAACCAACAAGTAATATCATTCCAAGTTAGGTAGCTAATGGTTGTTTGGCCGCGACACAGCTCGTTTCGTGGAAAGAATATGCTTTCGATTTTGCAAGCTCTCTAGAGCGAAACGATAAAAATTTCCGTGCGCTGTATAAATATTCGAAATTTTTAAAAGGCATTTCTTTAAATCATCACGCTACAGAAATTGTCGGTTTTGTCTTGCAATGTGAACTGCGAAATCTTAGGTACAGGATTTTTTCTTAAATACACTGATTCCATAGTCTTTTTCGGCAGCTCATAGTGATAATTTTTTTCTTGGAAAAAGAATGGAAAACCAATTAGAACAAACAAAGTCACATAATAAAACGAAGAAAAAAAGTGAACTTATCCATTCTCGTGTGGCATGATGGTTAGTGCGTAGGACTGTCATGCCGAAGGTGTGGCTTCGAATCCCAGCCGTGCCACCTAAAAACAGAAATGTTTTATCCGAGGTACTGCCTCTTGCGAGGAACTGACAAATCCTCTAAGAGTATACTTGTCATGAAAAAGTGCTTCTCATTTAGCCGTTCGGACACGGCAAAAAACTGTAGGCCCCCTCCATTCCTGCCAACAATACGCACACAGGAATGGTTGAGAGTTGTAAGTCACTAGGCCCTGATTCTCCACGAGCTGTTGCGCCACCCAATTTATTTTTTATTTATTTAACTTATCCATCATCAACAAAATCATGAGCTAAATTCATAAAGAAAAAGAAGTTAGTCCGAACTAAAAAGCGAATTATTATAGACAAAAAGGTACATACGCCCTTCTCCAAGCCCATCAATACCTAGAGTTGCGCCCCTTGTGCATACAAAATTACTTCCATATGAGCCACGTGTCGTATAATCATCCAACGGCGTATACAATAGGGTGTCACGGGATCATGACCCCCTCCGGGAGCTACGCAAATAAAATGCACGACTGGGTCGCACGTACTTGCTCTTATGTTTAAGAAACTGTGGGCTTAAGAAAATTGCATATAAAAACATGGAAATTATGAGAGAAAAATGAAGAGAAGCATGAAATACGACTTTTAAATTGGATAAAACAACTCTTTTGGCAGAGTGATGTGGAAAAAACAATGCCATATTAATTCTTGATTGAATATGATTGTATGGGAAACAAAATTTAAAATCGTTGGAGCGGTTTTTAAAAAAAATTTATTTTTTATACATATAAATTTCTTAAAACATTTTTAAGAATAAATCTTGGTATGCAAATCTAAAGTATATATTTATGTGTATATAAAAACCAAATTTGAAAAAAAACTGTCAATCCGTTTTTGAGATATCAAATTTTCAAAAAAAAAATTGAAACTTTTTTTAAAAATCCAAAAACTTTTTTTATGAAAATTTTGATATGCAATATTATTTTATCTTATCTGAATTTTGTAAATGAAAAAATTCATCTAAATCCGTTTAGGCGATAACGAGAAAATTCAAAATAAAAAAAAAACGTTCTATGACAGGTACTATTAATACTTCGTTGCTAAGTGTAAAATTTTATAATTTTTGATAGTAGATCGTACTAATTTTAGTATATGAAAAAAGTTTAATCAAAATCGTAGGAGTCGTTTTTAAGCAAAATAATATTTTCCTTTGCGGTTTTTTAGCTTGTGTATGGAAGGTACCGTAATTTTTTTCATAAATGTAAAATTTTTTCTAAAAATATTTTAGAGAGTACTAAAAAACTCTTAAATACCGAGTTTCAAACAAATCGATCATGTCGTTTTCAAAATATTTGATTTTCCAAAAAAAAATTTGAAACATTTTTTAAAAATCCAAAAAATATTTTTTCCAAATTTTGTTACACAAAACTATTTATATTTTCTGTAAGCTTCTGTGTAAAAAAAATAATTGAAACCGGTCGTACCGTTTTGAAGAAAATCAAAAATCAAAAAAATGGTTCTTTGGGAGGTACCATTAATAACCATTTCTGAAAAATGGTTTTCCACAAAAAGAAAGCCTTTACTAATATAAATTTATTTAATTTTTTTAAGAAAAATTGTCGAGCCGTTTTTGAGAAAAATACGATTATGTAAAATTGACTTGTCGAAGGCTTTTGATAGGGTAAGTCGGTCGAATATGCCAGTGTGGGTAATATGCCACCTTTCAATATATTGCAGTTCTAAGTTGATGTTGGCAACGCTGACATTGCAATTCGCTCAGTTACGCTGAGTTTTCTTGGCACACGGATGCGGAAGTTATTAGGCAGTTTGGTTTTATTTTAGTGTTTTTTAATGCGATATACGAAGGTTTCTTCCAAGAAGGTAAGACTAATTTTGTGTACTTAATGTTTGTTTGTGTCTAGACTTGATATGTTCCGTTAGTTTTCGTTCAGGGATACTTTAATATTTTTTCACGCTTTGGGGTAAAATGCCACGTTTGTTTTGTACCAACTGGCATTTTACCCACCAAAGTGGCATATAACCCCCTTTGATTTTGATTTCTTTCAGATACGATAAAGATGGACCCAGATGTGACTGAGTGCAATGCTCCAATTGTCACAAGGATGCACGAGGACTATCTCCAAAATGGAATCTGCCCGATATGTCCCATCGATTAAATGCCATATTAAATGTTTGCTGGCATTTCACCCCTTGAGAAGTGGCATATTACCCTCACGTGTGGGTAAAATGCCACTTTTTAAGGTTTTTTAAAACTTCATTTGCAATGAATTAAAAGTATTAAAGTTATGTTTTTATTCCTTTATTTATTAAATAAAACAACAACCTAACTAAACTAAGAAAATCTTTTACTTAACTTGTCATTTACTATTTAATTTCAATTGTTTACTGTTAAGTGTTTCATATTACACCGACTTACCCTTCAGTCAACCACAAAATTCTGTTAAGAAAACTTTTTTCAATTGGAATAAGAGGAATTTCATACCATGGGTTTGATTCATATCTTAAAACCCGCTGCCAATACATTGAAGTTGACGGTTTCAAAAGCAATAATGAGCCTATCGAATATGGAGTGCCACAAGGGAGTGTTCTTGGACCAACACTTTTCTGCATTTATATTAATGATATTGTACAATTGGATCTCAGCTCACATCTTATTCGATATAAGTCTCTTGTACTCCGTTCAAACGAAAAGAGAACTAGAAAACAAAATGAATAGTGACCTTCAGTCTATCGAAAATTGGCTCAATTCTCAAAAGTTGTTTTTGAACGTAAAGAAAACCAAATTTATCGTGTTTGGTAACAACAAAGTTCCTGACCAAATAATAGTTAAACACAAGAACACTTTAGTTGAGCAGGTGGAACAATTCAAATACCTCGGCTTATGGGTTGATTCATCACTTAACTGGAAACATCATATAAACAAACTTTGTAAGAAACTGTCATCTATAGCAGGAGTCTTTTGGCGTATAAGCGGTTTAGTTCCAGCAGAATTAAAAAAACAATTATACTTTGGGCTTTTTCATAGCCACTTAAATTACGGTATCAATGTTTGGGGGACGTCTTTCCAGTACCTTATTCAATCCTTACAAGTTGTTCAAAACAAAGCAATTAAAAATTTATATTCTTTTGGGAAATATACAAATACCCACTTTATATAAAGGGTGATTTTTTAGCTGGTTTGGTTTTGGCAACACTGGTTTTGACAGCTGACGTGTGTTTAGTACCTTGTGTCACTGTCAAACAGCTTCAGTTTGGTTTGCAATTTAACCATGGATCGTCTTACAAATGAACAACGCTTGCAAATTATTGAATTTTACTATCTTGGAAAGCTGGCCGAGGATCCGCTTTTTTATCGAAAAATTGTGTTCAGCGATGAGGCTCATTTTTGGTTGAATGGGTACGTAAATAAGCATGATTGCCGCATTTGGAGTGAAGATCAGCCAGAAGCATTGCAACAGCTACCAATGCATCCCGAAAAAGCCACTGTTTGGTGCGGTTTATGGGCCGGCGGCATTATTGGGCCATATTTCTTCAAAGATGATGCGAATCGCAGCGTTACTGTCAATGGTGAACGCTACCGAGCGATGATAACAAACTTTTTTTTGCCCGAAATGGAAGTTCTTGACTTGCATGATATGTGGTTTCAACAAGACGGTGCCACATGCCACACAGCACGCGAAACAATGGCGCAATTGCGAGGCGAGTTTGGTGAACAGTTAATTTCACGTTTCGGGCCGGTCAATTGGCCGCCTAGATCGTGCGATTTGACACCATTAGATTATTTTTTGTGGGGGTATGTCAAGGCTAATGTCTATAGGGACAAGCCCGCTTCGATTGACGCACTGGAAGCCAACATCCATGCATTCATTCGTGAGATACCGGCCGATATGTGTGAAAGAGTATGCCAAAATTGGACTCAGCGGATGGGCTACCTGAGACGCAGCCGCGGTCAACATTTGCATGAAATTATCTTTAAACATTAAATTGCAAGGTTCAAACTATCGATTCAAATAAATATTTCATTCATTTTTTCGAATTTTTTGTGTTTTTTTTTTTTTAAGTTCTAAACCTCTTAAAAAATCACCCGTTACAACCAATTAAGTATTCTTATGGTCAGTGATGATATCGAGATGAATATGGTTACCCACATACAGAAAATTACAAAATCAACAGTACATACTAATACAAGTATTACAACCAGAAGTACCCATCATTCTTACAACACTAGAACCAGGAACAACTTACATTTACAACAGACCCGCACTACAGTATATGGAACGAGCTCAATATTGAATAGATCCATTAAACTTTTTAACAAATATCCAAATGAAATTAAATGTTACGATGTTAAAGATTTTAAAACTTACGTCAAAAATAAGCTACTTAGTAAATATGAATGATTTTAATGTTAACTGTAGAGACATTTTTTATTTTTTTGCCAATTCTTGTTTTTTCTTGATTATTGATTTTGTATGCTTTAAATTTAAATTTAAATTTTCTTTTTTTTTATTTAAATTTTTCTTCTTTCACTCTCTTTATGTTTTGCCCTTTTAATATCTTTTTATATCTTCTACCTTTCTAGACTGTCTTCGAACGTCGAAAAATGTAAGAGATATGTTCAATTTTCAGATTACTACACAGCTTTTAAGCGTACACAAGAAAATCCATAAAAATGTTGTTGGGTGCGCACGAGGCACGACCTCAATGTTATGTTTAAAAATTTAGCTTTTCAAAATTTGGGTTTTTCACGGAAAATAATGTGTTTTAAAAATCTCCTATGCTCAGTTCTTTCTGTTGAAAAATTGATTTTTTTAAATTCTGTAATTTCTGTGCCTTTATACAATAAAATCCTATTTATTCAGTTTATTTCTTAAATAACGCATATTTATGAACGAAAATAAAAAAACAAAAATAATTTTTCAACTCAAATAATAATAATATTTCATAAGCTGATGGCTACAAATACTAATGCTTTGTATCTTTATTATTTTCTCTAATTTTATATTACTTTAAATTCATTTTTGTCAGTATCACACACCCCCCCCCCCCCCCACCAAGGAGTGAAGCTGTATATGCTCCTGCAAACATTCACCTTTTTATAATAGTTTTCAGTATTTGAATGGAGTTAAAAGAAGAGTTTGTAGCCCAGGAAAATTAGACAACAAATGGCAAAGCTTCGAAAAAATTTCGACAAAGCTTAATTTTGGTGGTAAGCTTTATTTTGACTTCTTAAGCATTTCCTAAAAAGTTCCGTAAATTTGGGCAGGGGTAACCTTTTTTTAGGGGGTAAAATTCAATTTTTCCTAATTTTTCCAGAACTATCAGTTATTTTAAAAAAATGTGAAGGAAAAGATTGTAGCTTATATAACTCTACACAAGAAAGATTAACATACTTTGTTTCCTACAATCAATAGATTCAGATAAAATCGTGCAAGAACTTCATGACCAAATTATGTCAAAAAATTTAATAAAAATGCATTAATCGATGGGCAAAATTGCTTGTACGATTTGTATTTAGCTACATCTTATCACGATAAAACCAAGTTTTTGGGGTGCCCGAGGTAGAGAGAAGGCCACCATCTTGAAAAAGGAACCCAAGTAACATCGTTGGAGCTAATAGAAGCAAAATTGTTCTTTAGCTGCTTGAAAGCAGTGAAATCCAAAGCTTAAGCTCTTAAATAGATTATTTCACAGCTCCCTACATTTCATTTAAAAATGATGTTCTATAATCGAAGTTTCAGAACACTTTTAGCTTTATCAATTTTATAACGACTCACGATTTAAAAATAGCTCTTTAATAACGTTCAACGTTTTTTAAACGAGCTAACTATTGATATCAGCACATAAAGAAGCATTGTAGAGCTGCTTAATTTCATGTTCAAAATGCTAACGCATGACTTTATAGAAATGTCAAAAAATAGTATTTCAAAAGCTACACAAAAAACGGCTGTAGAGTTTAATTACTAATACTTTCACACAAACTCTTGTGAAGTTAACACTAGCGCATGCGCTTGATATCTCTCTGAGCATTATAAAATCTATCTCTGAGCATTGGGAAATGTGAAGACTTGATAGAGCTACAGCAAATCGACTATAGAGCTTAATACTAAACCTGTCTCAAATAAAATACTACTACTCAATATTAGGGTGTTCCACAATAAAATATATTAGCCATGACTTCAACGGGAAAAATTAAACCAAAACTAGAAAATAAATGTATTCCTTTCACTTTCTGGTGAATACCGAGTATGGACCACAAATATCAAATTAGATGCTAAATTCACATTTTTTTTATTAAAATCAATTAAACAGTTTACTCAAAAATTTTGTTTAAATAATATTAAATCTATGGCTGAGTCGCAAAAGTACTTGCTTACGTGCTAAGAAATCATAATGCACTTCAATGTTGAATAGAATTTAAATAAACAAGAATTTTTTTTCCAGAAATTAGAATTAGCCAATGACTTTCAATTTCCGAACACCCTACTTTTTAAGTACTGAAAGCAAAACTCTCATTTTGTGGAAACTAGCTCTAGAAGAGCTCGGTTGAAGACAAACTATGTTCATAATAAAACCTATGGCGACGGAAAAAAAAATCATTGAATAATATTTTTCTTTTTTTTATTTAAACGAATGCAAAATCTTTCCTTTCAACAAAACCACAATAAAATATTGCAATTAAAACAAAAATATTTAATTTCATGATTTATTAAATTTATTTATCAATTTTTTACATTGTTTAGGTAAACTTTTTTAAATATTTCATAGCGTAAAATAAATAATTTCGAAGGCGCGTTGTTATTTTTTGAGGTACCTTCAGTACAATTGTGATAAAACTAAACGCGCACTAAAAAATCACTTACATGGCACTCACAAATATTAATTTTATTTCTCACTTCGACATTTTCTCTGCGAATTATTAATTAATTTCCACGACATCACATGACCTTTTCGATTGCTACTATCACACACATGAAATACATCTCCCTAATATTATTTTAATATATCATTTGTATTATCTAAACTAATACAAACAAAGTGCTGTCAAAAATGTTGCTTTAAATATATCTGAATCATGAACCAAAGAGCTTCATAGCCATACTACACTGAGGGAAAAAATGCAATTTAAAATCTAATAGAAAATATTTGATTTAAAGTTGAATAATATTCAATAAATCATATTTAATTTGAAGTTGAAAACCTGTTGATTTAAATAGGCAACGTAGATTTAACAAAGCCAACATAGTTTCAAAGCGAAACGTATTCAATTTTACATAGAAATCAACTTTTCGAACATTTAAAGTACACTCAACGTAGTTTCAAAGTGCAAGATGCTAGTATTTTTCGAAATCGAATTTTAAATTTCCATGCACGTACTTTTAAAGTGTTGCATAGTTAGGCCAACGTAAAAGTCAGATTTTTTAATTACTTTTTAATTTATATTTTAGCTAAATATATAGAATTTCGAGAGCGCTTTGTAATTTCACGAAGTATCTACAAAACATTTGTGAGCAAAATTAACGCGCACTCAAAATTCACTTACATTTAATCAAAAAAAAAATTATTACTTTTCTCATATTTATTTTTGTCATTTGCTTAATGAATTGGTTTCCATTTTCTTTTAAATCAATAACTGGACGAAGTTGAATTAAAGTTTTAAAAAAGTATTTTAAAATTTTTATGTATTTCAATCAACGATGCTTGTACTTTAATCGAAATTGATACATATTGTTTTGAAGATGGATGAATTCAAATCAACGATGATGACATCTCAAATGAAGAGAAAAAATGGTAAAATCATATTTGTTTTAAAAGAGGGAAACACTTTGAATTGATGTCATTGCTACTTTGAATTTAAAATTTTCGTCTTCGATGCCAAATCGTTCCGAAAAATATTTAAATCAAAGTTGTTTCCGTTGATTTTACGTCGTTTTTTTTCTCGGTGTAGCCACTTAGTCCAGGCAATCTAAGCTAAAAATACCCCAAACATGGGCAAAATTGCAACAGAAGCTTTTTTGATGGACTTTTGTTCAGTATCCATTACTGAACAACATATCCAAAATCGGACAAAATCCGTCCATGGGAACACCCTCAAAAACGGATTTCAAAATGGCGGATTGATTTGGGTGCTGTTTTAGGTTATTATTTTTAGTACACAGTTTTTTTACTGTTTTTCTGTGCCGAAATCAGTTGCTTATCCTAGGAGAGGGCCATAAAAGTTACCAGTCATGATATTCCCAGTCACCCCCTCCCCTAGTCATAACCCCTCCCTCATATCTGGCCCCCAGAGGAAATAATGGATACCTACTTCGACTATTCACTTAAAGGCTAAGAAACTGAGGAAAAAAGACACCCCCTCCCATTTACGACCCCCCTTATTTAAAAACCCCCTTCCCTCTAAACCCCCTCCAGCCATATTCTCCTCTCAACAATGATCTCATTAGAGCCCAAGAGAAAATTATAGACACGACAAAATACTCTTCTATAGTCAACAAATACTAAAGAAAAATACCGCAGTCAACTAGCTCCTCCCCCCACCAGTCATGAGCTCCCAAGCGCTTCTTAAAATTGCAGGGTTTTATTACAATTAAACGTGGATCTCTACAGTAAAGGACGTATATCAAGAATGACGCGACGTACGGTACAAAATGACCAGTAGAGATATTAAATTTGAGCCTATCAAGTCCAGAAGGCAGCCGCGTGAACCCATTTCATGATAGCCACCTATTGAAAAACAGAATAGTAACCGATAGCATAAGTGTTATCATTTACAAAAAAAGTCTGTTGGCAGACTTGTCTAGGTTGCTTCGTTGCTTTTTTTATATAAAACAAAACAGTAAAACTGAGTAAAATCATATCAAAAATTTAGCTTAGAAAGTGACCTTTACCACTTTCATTTATTTTTTAATAAATTTCGAATTTTGAACAGAAACTGTAAGCAAAACACCTTTTTTAAAAAGAGTATTTCAACTCAAGACAACCAATAAGGCTGTCCAAACATCAATATCGTATATCGACAGTCTTAGCTTCAATTTGGTACCCCAATAATACTATATGCAACCTTTTTTTTTACTTATGCAGAGGGTGCCAGGACGAAGAGGCGGAGGAGGGCTCTTTTCACTTCCTCTGTGAATGCCCGAGCCTAGCATGAACAAGGAAAACAGCCCTCGGAGAATATTTTTTCGACGAACTGGGTGACGTCTCTCTTTTGCCATTAAGGAGCATCCTGAACTTCATTCAGAGCTCAGGATGGTTCAAAGAGGCATCCCATTCCCAAAACTTCCACTAAATCCCCCCTCTTATACCTCCTATTCCTGCATTATCCACATCCTGGGGAGCACAATGGACCCATTGAGATCCGAGTGAGGTAATACGGCTTGCCGCATCATCACCCCTTCTAACCTATCCCAACCTAAAACAACACCCCAGTTAATCCACCATTTTGAAATCCGTTTTTTGGAGTGTTCCCATGATCGGATTTTGTCAGATTTTGGGTATATTGTTTAGTAATGCTTACAGATAAAAAATCAATTAAAAAGCTTCTGTTGCTATTTTGCCCATGTTCACGGTATTTTTAGCTTACTTTGCCTGGGCTGAATAAATACATTTATTTTCTCTTGTGATTTAACGTATATTTAGATAAAATAGAATTACTTGTATGGTAGATATGCTATATACATATGTATGTTAATAAATGTATGGGGGGGTCATTAATGAGGGGATCATAAATGGGGGGTGTTTCTTTCTATACTCGTGAAGATTGGTCGCGTCGATCATATTCTCTAGGGCTCTGAAGGGAGTGGGGGGGTCATAAATGGGGAAGGGTCATGACTGGGGGAGGGGGAAATGACTCGAGAATGTCATAGCAGTGATAATTAAACATAATTAAAAGGAAAAATCACAGCGTAGTAAAAATAACAACCAAAAACAACAAACCAATAAATCCGCCATTTTGAAAACCGTTTTTCGGGGTGTTCCCATCGAGGGATCTTGTCCGATTTTGGATATGTCTTTCAGTAGTGGTAACTGATCATAAATTGATTAAAAAAGCTTCTGTTGCAATTTTGCCCATGTTAAATCATATATTGCCTGGACTAACTGACAAAGAGCTGGCTTCGAGCAAAAAGTAGCTCTCAAACTCAATGAATTCGCTGTAAGCATGCTTTACACTTGCTTTAGAAGCGCATCTGGAGCTTCTTTTGAAATCAAAGAGCTTTAAGATTTGCTCTAAGAACGCTGTTAAAGCATTTGAAGAGCTAAAATTGTTACTTGGGAGGTGATTTGGTTTGTATTCAACAACTCACTTAAATTTTGTTTTACAACAAAATTATGAATAAATATTATTTAGACAATCAAATCTCTGAATCTATTGATTGTACGAAAAAAAGTATATTAATCTTTTTTTGTGTAGAATTACAATAAGCTACAATTTGCAGCTTCACATTAAAAAAAACAAAAAATTATAGTTTTCGAGAAATTAAGAAAAAAAACTGAATTGTACCCCCTCTTACCCTCCTTAAAAATGTTTCCGCTGTCCAAATTTACGGAACTTTTTAGACGTCAAAACGAAACGCGCCAACCAAAATTCAGCTTTTTCTGAATTTTTTTCCAAGCGAAAGTTTTATTTTGCTAGGCAATAGTGCTAGAAACCAACTATTTCAAAACTTTATGAAAAGCCAAACTTGTAGCTGCAACTGTGTTTACACTCTTCAGAGATAAAAAATAAAATATCTCTTTCGCTTACTGAGAAAATATTATTTAACCAAAAGATTCTTTAATTCTCTGTAAGCCTTTTGTTTTTTATTAAAATCCCCCGATTGCATTTCATTTAAGCAGAAAAAGAAATTGGAAATGATTATTCGTTGAAAAGTAATTATTATTTTTATTATGGAAAAAGTAATTTTGAAGTGTGACAACGCGGCTGGCTGGTGGTATGAGCAGAAGTGTATAATACTTGACTATATACATGTTATTGGTAGCAGTCGTAAAATCATATTTTTTAATCTTCATCATACCGTTGATTCCATTCCTCATCTACAGCTGAACTTCTTGGGAATTTTCGCCCATCCGATTCCATTTGGATACAAAGAGAAAGTGCATCTATGGTAACATATACCAAAAGTAAGTATAGGAAAGCCTTTGGACGATATCGATGTCCTTTTAATAATACCCATCCTACAACATATTGAATTTAACAAAAGTTGCTGGAAATGTTATTTTTGTCTTAGCTCTTTTTTCTCTTAAACTACCGAGATAATTGAATTTAAATCCTTTCTATGCACTAAATTCAAAATGGAAAAATTTCGAAAATGAGATAGAAATTTTGTCGGAGCTAAAATTTCATTGACCTCTGATTTAACTCAAACCTAGTCCTAGCGATGAACTTACTGGAATATTAGTGTAAATTTATTATTCGAAAACCAAAATAGAACATAATCATAAAAATGAAGATTTCATAGCTATTCTGTTAAGGCTTTCATATTTCCATGAATTTGGTCAAATTCCAAATAACAATCATTTTCGAAAAAAATGCTTTTTTACTTACACACATTTTTGTTTTATTTGTTTTCAATAAATTAATTTTGCAAACGGACAAATCGCCTTCTAGCTACTTATCTTTTAATATCTTAACTCTGCACGCATAAAAATCTGATGAATTGCAAAAGTCCAACTCATATAATCCCTTTCCCTCTCCAAAAGCAGAACTATAAAACTGTCCAATGGTAAATTTTTCGATTCGTTATGGTCACATAATTTCTTATGAGATTTTTTTGTTCCTCAAGAACTGCCAATATATTTATGACAATCATCATCCTGATTCGGAATAAGAATTCCTTAGCTTCATAGCCTCCGCACCCCCATCCATCCTCTATCATCCCTCCCCTCTTCCACATTCTTCTCAACTGATTCACCGAAAATCGTAGCCCCCAGAACTAATCAATTTATTGTATAGTTGTTCACATTGTCCATTCGAATGTGCATCCATTCCCCATAAAAAAAAAGAAGAAGAGCACAAAATTTACCCATAAAAAAGGATAGAAAACAATCTATCATCATTCGAAAACGTGCATGAGTAGGCAAAAGCCCTTCAAAGACGAAAATTCACAAACTTTCTTCCCTTTACCTGAAACAAGAACAACAACAACCTCGCCAGCTTATCAACTTAGTATCGCTTAATACTCCGCTGAGTCTTTCCAAAAAAAAAATTATACTGTTTTTATAGTAACATTCCCATCCCCCCAACCCTTGAGTTTCATCCTTCTTTTTGTATCCTTTTTACAAAGAAAAATATAAGGAAACTCACTGTACGTGCCTAAAACGGGAATTCTTACGTTTTATCAATATGATCCTTCAGTTACGTGATTTGAAAGATTCCTTCTCCTTTTAGCCTTCCCCATAATATCCATCAGAGACTTGAAATAATAACAAAAAGTTCATGTGTACAATGAGGGTTGAGAGAGTCAGAAAAATAAACGGGGGTGTCCTTTCGGTCTTCCAGCCAGCAATTTCCTTTATTTCACATCCTGTTCAATATTTTTTTTTATTATATCAATTGAAGTCCTGTATATGATGCCGAACCGAAGAAGGGTGGAAAACTTTTCCAATAAAAATCCCATCGACTGTTGGGGGTGGTGATGTTGAGTATGCGAGTTTGAGTGAGTCCTTTAGTTTTGGCTAGCCTCATTTCAATGGACGTTTCAAGGACCATAATAAAAACTTACATTATTCTAAGGTGTATGAGTGTGGGCGGGGTTGGTGTCTGCATAACCACCGCGCAGCCATCATCATCATCCTCATCGTCCTCGTTGTCGGCATAGTTAGTCGATAAAAATTCAATTTTCCTGAAACTCATGGAGGCTCGAAGGATCTTCCGGTTGCATTGGAATTCAAAGGTTGTTCGTATGGAAAAGTTGCTTAACTCTTTTTTTTTCCTCTCTCAACTGGCGCTAAATTTGCATAACTCATGCATACATGTCCCGGTTGGATATAGAACACACAGAACCAGTGTACACCACCTATATTTTGCCCTCTACTTATTTTCGCAATCGAGAGTACCTATAGAAGAGATATCCTTATCCACCCACAATTGGCGTCAATTTAAATCCTTTGGTATGCGAGTCCTGCACGAACTGGAGATTTGCATTTTTAATTACAATTCAGGACGAAGGAGCACGACCTGCATATTGGTAGTCAAATACAAACACACACCCGTAGTAAGCCCCCATCACAGCCCACACGTATATAACTTTTCATACATTTATACTTAATGTGTGCGCTCATTTCGAAAGTGATTAATATGACACCTGACGACTGTTCCCAAAAGGATTACAGAATTGCGGAGACGCTAGCTAGCTTTATGCGAGTTCATTTGAAAAGCTGATGGTTATGCTAGAACTTTTTGAAACATTAACCGTACCAATATGAGTAGCTTTTCCGCTTCAACGGAAATAATGTTATGACTACTTTTACGGTGGTGGTGTAATTGAGTTCTTATGGAAGTTGGAATTCGAGAGCATCAGAGTTATTAGATGGAGTGAATATTCGATTTGCTGAGGAGAATATAAAAATGTTTGGAAAGTTTGTTTTTTCATGTAGAAAATTGACTTGAACTTTGTCCTAGATAAGTCCAATTCCTCTTCGGTTATAGTCTAAGAATCCACACCACAATCCCTTTGCTTTTTTGTGGGTGCTAAAGTTAAGCAAACAAAAAAAAATTGATGTGGATCGATAGGTCTTGCCTTGCCTTGCCTTGCCTTGCTGGGCCGATAAGGGGAAAATATGTTAGAAATATGTTGGACTTTTGCATTTTGATTTTTGCCATCCAATTTTTGTTTGCTCTAAAGATCAAGGTCTATATAAGAAAAAAGTCAAGGTTCTAATGAAATTTTGTCTTGTGATTTTGGGAAAGTCAAACAAAATTTGTGTGCTTCTGTAAATATAGACGCACGATGGAAGTGAAGTTTCTTATGATTTTCTATGCAAACATAATAATGGAAGAATAATTTCTCTTTCCCTCATTTCTTTTCCATAAATGAAACAGCAAATAAAGAATTAGGAAAAACGAATTATGAAAATCGTACAGAGTGGTTCAAAAATGAATTGATTTGGTCTTTTCATACCTCAAGGGGTCATGAAAATAATTTGACACCATCCAATAATGTATACAAGCATATCAGCATGTAGCAAAAGGTACCATTTTCACTTGCTTTCAATTTCTTCTTTTTGAAGATGTAATTACTTAAAACTCAAGTTATAAACTTCTAAGACGTAACTTTTTTTTAAAGGGTGAGCTCTTCTTCTTTTTTAGCCTTAATTCCATTTAAAATTCGCTACGACCTCTTATAATTATACTTACAACTATTCACAAGCTTCTAAATCAGCCAGCTCAGTTACCAGCAAGCTGTCTCAGTGTCTCCAGTTTTGGACACCAAGTTTGTTGAGGTGATCTTCCCACTCATGTTTTCTCCGCTAAAGATAAATAAAACCTGGTCGTTTCCAAAAAAAGGTATAGGGAAGCATGGGGTATATTTACTCATATAAGTTATAGGAATTTTGTGCAAAGTCCTAAATTTTGGTAATAGGAATTAAATTGTGTGAGGTTGTAGAGATACTTAAAATGAGTATTTGACGAAAAATTACTGCTTTTGTTGTTGAGGAATCCGATTAATAAACGTTAAAAAAAATAGGTGAACAAAATAAAACGGTACATTTCACAAACTTCTAATACAATTTAAATAATTCAGAATTAGTAATTGTATAAGGATGGATCCTTTTTTTTTATATAGTAATTTAAAAGTATGCATTATTATTTTATTTTGTTTGAAAAATGAAAAAGGGAAATTTCGTAAATTTTTTTCAGTTAAAATTTATTTTTTACCTAATTTTAATAAAATCAAAAAACCATATTGTTCACTAACAAATTCTGCGTCGTTTGGTATATTTTACAAAATTTTTTGTGCACCCCTCAGTAATAAAAAATATTTTATTGAAAGAAAAATAGTGAATAAATATTTTACTTATGTTTTTTTTTTTTAATAAAACGGTACATTATAGAGACTTGAAAAATGCTTCAAACAACGTGGAATTGCATTTTAATATAAGATTATATGCTTTTTGTTTATATTTTACCATTAAATTGGTTTTTTTTTTTTACGAAAACAGGAAAAAAAAATATCATTTGAACCAATTTTTCACAGTAAAAATGTAGTTTTAAACAGAATGTAACGAAATTATAAACATAATTTTGTTCACTACGTATTTAATTTAGCATTGTATATGAAATATTTTTGATTTCTTTTCTACAGAAATTTCAGGATCAGTTTCAACTAAAATTTTCCTGAGCATGCGTAATGTGTGTGATTTATATTTTGTTTTTATTTAAAAAAACAAACTGAATGAGTTCTGACTTACAGCAAAACTTATTCTGGGAACATGTTAATACAGTTATTCTCTTTAAAACATTTTCCAATTGCTTCTCATTCTAAGTGGAATCGTTCTTGAGGGGCAGTAGCGGATCCACGTTTTGGCTGTGGGGGGGGGGGGCTTGGAGCTCCCTTAGACACATCTTTTAAAAAAAATTCTTAATCATAATATACGAATGCCCTACCGACCCAAATTTTCTTTTCTCAGAAAGTACGCTGGCCGGTAGCTGAATTAAAAAAAAATTGTATAATGCAAAAATATAATGTACTTAATAGGAAAATTCTGCAAAATTGTATGATTGGAAATGGAGCATATAGAATTAGTGAGCTTCAGCTGCTATTTTAAAAAGACGCTTTAACCAGCTTCTAAACAAAGACACATCGTATATAAGAAAGTTGTTAGGATATGTTTATAGGAACTTTAAATAAGTTAGGTACCTTTCTTTGATTTGAATATTTCTTGTAGGATTTATAAATACTCATCCTACAGTACTTTGTCTAACTTCAGACAGCCGTATACGTCCGAATAGTTATTGATAAACTTTGTAAGTTACTGTTCTCCTTAAATTTTTTAACTTGGACAACGGAATTGGTTGTCCAAGATTTGACTAACAAGACTGTCTGTTTTTGACACTAACGTAAGATCCATGCGAAAATATATGGACAAAATTGAAACAAAAGGGCGTAACGCCAAGGAGGGCAGCTTGATGCGCTTCTGTATCTATTCCATCTAAATGACTTTAGTCTATCTGGATTGATATTTCGAACTTCGTGTTCAACATTCCGATCATTAACTATTTTCAGTGAATTCCCTTCATATTTTTTTTGGCTTTTGAATTCTTACAGTATGACGAAGATTTGAAAAAAATTTGAGTCAAAATTTTAAAAATTTTGTCTGCCCTTCAATTTCTATTTATTTATAGTTATACGAGTATTTGTTTCATATTAAAACAAACATGTATTTATGTTACACTTTTTAAAGAAAAAACATTAACCGTTACAGCTGATTTTTACATTTCGAAAACGAGTTTGAAGTGAATTGAAATTCTTTTTCATTTCATTTAATGAATATTGTTCGCGGGAAGAGCTCTCTAATCTTTCGTTGGAGCACAAAGGAAATCACAAGAGAAACTAAGATCAAAAATCGCTTCATCTTAAAGCAGTCTTTGAAATCGTCAAAATATCCTTCGGCACACGAACACAATCTGATATAAAAACATAAGTTTAATTTTCTAAAACAAAAAGGGTATTCATGCAACAGTGTAAGTTTTAAACTTCGTAAATCTGTCAAATTTTCCATACAAATTGTGACAGAATTACGAAGTTTTACACTTTACAACGTTTACGACGACTTTACATTGTTGCATGAATACCCATAATATTTTGATGTTATCATGCAAACTATCTATATCATTACCTATAGCATCCGTCGAATGAGCTGTGGAGCGAATCAGACTGAATTTTGACATCTTTACTATGAGCCAAATGTCAAAATTGAGCCTGACTCATTCGTCGGATTCTGTTATCAGGGTGATTTTTTACACCGGAAGCTGAGTTTTTAAACTAAAGCCCCAAAAGTTATCTGGGCTCAGCTAAGTCCGAAAAATACCAAGAGAAGTTGAAGAAAAAGGAAACATTGATTTATTTTGTCAAACTTCATTTGATCTTTAAGAAATATCGATACCCAAGGAAATCTAGGTAACAATAATAGCATGAAGGTCAACCTCACTAGTTTCAATATAAGGACTTGGACAAAAACACAGCATTAGGTATGCATACTTACTAGCACCAAACTTCTTTAGTCCGATTCCCTAGGGACTTGGAAAAAACAAAGCTCACATACAATTTGTTAAGCCCCAACCTTCATTTATCCCAGCAACAGCTTTCATGCTAATTTTTTAGCTCTTGCCTCTTATTTTCGTCGGATTTCTTTAATGCCTTTGTTAGCCCTATCAGTGTTATAGTTTTCATCAGATTCCTTTGCAGGCTTAGGAAAACGCTTCGTAAAGGTTTAGCCCCAAGCCTCAATTTTTCGTCTTATACCTTTAGGGCTTGAAATAAATAGAGTCATTTGATTTTTTTTATAATCGCCTTTTTTCATCCAATTCCCTTGGGGCCTCGAAAAAAACACAGTTGCATATAATATGGTTCAGCCCAACAATTCGTTCAATTTCCTTAGGGCTTGGAAAAACACAGCTCACATGTAAATTTTTAAGCCACAATCTTAGTTTTGTTTGTCTAACTCTCTCCTCAATCAGCCGTGGGGGAGGGCTAGTCCCTATAGCCCCCCCTCTGGATCCGCCACTGTTGAGGGGCCAAGATTTATTTATGAATAGCAGTCGCTCGATTTGTGGTATGGCTTATTACACTGCGTAAGATATATTTGTTTAGTTTTTATCAGTTGTGCTTTTTTTATGAGGAGTGTCAAGTAAGCAAAGCAGCTTTGACGAATCGATAAAAGAATCGGGGGATAATTAATCGTTAATTTATCGTTAGTTAGTTGTGAAAAATTCGAATTTGTCATTCACTGTTTTCTATGTTTTTTTGGCGCTTTGTTAATTTGATATCAAAAGTTAGCAAAGCACCTTGGTAAAAACTTCTTTTACCTGATGGCTTATGGCTTTATATTTACTGTTAATTCGTTGTGAGAAACTCAATTTGATTGTGCAATGTTTTCAATGTTTTTTGTGTGAGCTAACTTTATATCAAGTAAGCAAAGCAACTCTAACGAATCAAAAAATGTTTAGATGCATAGTTTGTTGTTAATAAGCTGTCACAATTTCCAATTTGCCGTTCAATGTTTTTTTTGTTTGTTTTTTTTTTTTAAAGTGGTAAAAATTCATAAAATTTAATATTTAGGTATTTGATAATTTGCCATTAATTATTCGTTAATTAGTTGTGAAAAAATCTATTTTGTAGTGCGATGCTTTCTATGTGTGTTTTGGGTTATATGTTTTCTATGAGTGTCAAGCAAGCAAAGCAACTTTGAAGAATCTAAAAATGTGGATAATTTGCCGTTAATTAATCGTAAATTAGTTGTGACAAATAAAATTTGTTCGTACGATGTTTTCTATGTATTGTTCAACAAAATTACTTCTTTTCACCCAGTGAAAACGTAATAAAGCAATAATCAATTTTTAACCCTTTGTGCACAGGGCCGTATCCAGGGGAGTTTGAGTTAACAGTTCCAATGCAAAAGGAAAAAAAAATTCAAAATAATTTTCCACCTATTCTGCGCTTAATTTTGTATAATATTTAAGGAGGAAAATGTTTTCCTTTGCCTAAGCTACCCATTGAGTCATTATTAACCCCCTATTAATAAATTATAAGCCTAAAAACTAAAAAAAATAAATTTGGGATGCAAAACAATTTCCACGCAAATAAAAGTGTAGAGTGAATATATTTTTTTTTTTTATTATTGGAAGTGTAAATATTTTTTTGTTCACCACACACAATTGCCCAATTGTTTTGTTGTTCTATGAAAGCAATGATTCGTTTTTGCGTGAAACTGTAAAGCAACAATGAAAAAAAGTAATTTTGTATTTCACCTCTTTATTTTTTGACATGCGAAAATGGTGGCAGAGATTTTGGCGCGAACTGTATGCTTAAATGGTGAAATATTTTTTCAAAAAATTATATAACGACTAATTAACAGCAAATTATCAAACTATCAATTCTTAGATTCATCAAAGTTGCTTTTCTAGCTTGACACTCATTTATGTATGAAGTCAGGCACACTCAGTCAGCTTAACGGTAACATTTCACAAAAATGTTTTGGATAAGGGATTTCACTTAAACTAGGCCCGGCAGGTCCTAAACCAAAACGTATCGAAAATAAAAAGGAATATTTTTTAATTAATATGTACATTTTTGTATTAATTCATATATGTATTTCGTATAAAATCTCTTAGTTTAGCAATGCGAATACTCCACTGCGCTTTGAATTTTGTGAAATGAATTTATTTAACAATACTGGTTCAAATTGATTTTATTGGTAATATGGGAATAAACATGCAGTGCCTAGCAATATTTTTAAGCCGATCTTGCTACATTGTGGAATTTATAGTAGTTTTCCTAAATTGATTTCAGTCTCTTGAATTTTTGTTCTAATACATACAGTGATATGAGTCAGCATTCATCAAACACGCACCAAATATCCGAAAACTTTGCGAAACAAAGCGAATTTTGTGCAACCATAACAATGGATCTACATCCTAAGTCAATGATGCGATCTTCTTCGAATTTTGAACCTTAGGTATTTTTGTAACTCTCCAGAGACCAGAGGGGAAATCGAAATTTTATTTTTAGTTCTAATAATAACGGTAATTGCCATACAACCGTTTATCTTGTTTATCTCAAAAACGGCTGCAACGATTTTGATAAAAAAAATCAGTGTATTGTTGTAGATACGGTGTACTTTTAGCCAAGAAAAAAAAAATACCAAGAACGTTTATTAATTGTACCTGCCATAACAGTTTCTTTTAATTTTCGGTCTTCTAATAAACCGCTCATCCGATTTCAATAAAAAAATTACCACAAAAGCTTTCTTAGAATATAAATAATACTGCGTACCAAAATTTTGGATTTTTAAAAAAAGATTTTTGGATATAAATGAAAAATGTAAGAACATGTTATTTATAGCATTCGTAAATTAAATTAACCAAATCGCAAATAGGTTTAGTCAAAACGCAAATAAGTTTCACCCAAGCGCAAATAGATTTAACCCCAACGCAAATATAATAGAATAATAAATTAAGCTCGCATTAGTTCAATTTGCGTTTTTGGTTAAAATGATTTGTTAATAGTTTAAATTATTTGCGTTAGGTTTAACTATATTTGCATTTTGTTTAAATCGAATTGCGATTGGGTTAATTCTATTTGCGCTTGGGTGAAACTGATTTGCGTTTGGGTTAAACCTATTGGCGATTTGGTTAATTTTATTTGTGAATGCTATATAATCCACTTTTCATTAAATAATTCACTTCTTTAAACTTAAACACTAAATTGATTTATAATTAATTTAAGGATGCGTATGCGTATCGACTGCCACTCTACTGTGCTCGACTTTTTTCTCACTTGAGCTTGACGATCAAGTGTCCTTTCCTTTTCCTCGTCGTATTTGAAGTTCAGTTTTGATAGCTGTGTTCGTATTTGTTATCTGTTCGATTATCATTAAGTGCTATCCACATTATACTGCGTTGCCACAGATTCCAAATTTTATTTTGAAAATCAATATTTCAAAAACGGGTTGATGAATTATTTTAAAATTTCAGTTTTAAATGTATATTAATATACAGGATGTCCCGGACCTGGAAGTATTTTAGGGTGTGGTTCTTGGGGTTTTTCTAAGAAAAAAATTGTATGGGGGGAAAGTTGTTTCTCCCCTCCCTGAGGCAGGGGGAGGCAGTTTCTGAAACATTGACTTTAAATGCAAAGTACCTTTTGTTTTTTCTTAATTTCTCAAAAACTAAGAAAGATTGGTATACTCAAAGTTGGCATACCAATTATTTTTTTGAAAAGTATTACAAACATTTTATATATAAAATATAAGTTTTTAAGAAAACGGCTCCAACGATTTTTAGTCTTTTGTTTGCATATCGATACCTTCCCGTAAGAATGTATTAAGCGACATTTTAAAAATTTTAAATTAAAATTTTAAAAAACCTCTTATTCAGTTATTTATTTGGGTATTTTGTCGTAATAAACAGATTTTTAGAAGCCTTTTGAGTTGAAAATTACTTTCCAAATCTTTGTTATCCTCTAAATACAAAAATGAATAACTGGACCAGACTTTTTTTTCGATGCCTTTAAAATTTTTGAAATGTCGCTTAATACATTCTTACGGGAAGGTATCGATATTATTCATATGTTTTCAAGTAATCAAATGGCATAATTGTTTTTGAGCTCTAAGTTATTTATCAGGCTGTTTATACATTTAAAAGAACGATTTAATTGCTTTTTTTATCCTTTTTCTATAATTACTTGAATATTTTTTAAAGTTCCTAAGTTCCACACAACTTGAACATAAAAGCAAGTATGTGCGATCCAGTCGTGCATTTTGTTTCTTATAGAGCAAGTAAGTAATATAACATTATATATTTAGATGAATAACAAATACTCCACTTTTATTTTTGCTCTTTCCCATATTTTTTTATTAAGTCAAACGCAAGCTTTTAAATTTATCGAATTAGAAATAAGTTGACATAGACAATTTTCAAAATAGTCGGCTCCTTTTTATGGTATGTTTGAAATGAATTTGTATAAAAATAATTTTGTGTTCAAAGACAAATTACTTTGTTTGTTTTTATTTCTATAATTTTTTCAGGTATTTCCAGCAATTTTTATAATCAAAATTTCAACATAAATTTAACTCCATGCAGTGATTTAACTTTTGTTCCATAAAGTCCAAAACATACAAAATTCTCGCAATTTGGCCAAAAGTCTAAAAATTCGCAATGAGTATTTGTCATTATTGTGTTGATTAACATGATTCAAATGTCAAATTTTACTGACAGAATTTTTTGATTTTACAGAGCATATTTTACTGTATTGTTTTATATTCATCCAGTATATTCTCCAATGTGCAGTGCTCCAGAGAGCTTGAGCTGAAAATTATATTTTCTCTTCTAAGTAGATTTAAATGCACTCGCCTGCTTTTTTGTGTTTCAAATTTAAAAAGCAATCAAAAGCAAAATATACCCTGGTTCATATTATGCTCATCCATTCTCCCCTAAAGCTTAAGCGAAATTTGAATTTGTTTTAGAAAGTATTTCTAACAATATTGATGTTCAATGAAGCATAGTATTTTTTACATTAATAGAATCCAATTCATAATATAATTCTGACAAAAGATATAAAAATATACAAAAAAGAAAACTGAATTTAGATACAAACTCCTTTAAAGAACCCCTTGTTTTTCACGTGCACTTAATTTCAATTATTTTATACGTAAAACATCATCTAGGGTCGGTTCAGTATAAATCGTTCCTTTGTTTGTTATATAGAAGACATCATTTCGCTATAAGTCGTGGCGTGTTATTGGCGAGGGATGTTTTGAAGAAATATCTTTCTTCCTTTAACATCGCGTCATCATGTTGTTGGATCAACAAAGGAGTTTGTACTTCATAAATTTAATGTCCACAATGCTAAAAAAAAACACATCTACATCCTCATCCAACGGTAAAATAAAGTTGAATAAATAACGTTGATAATGAAGATGGAAATTACTATTTCAAAATGGAGGGGTTTCCGTCTGTCTGCTGCAGCGTGCGGTCGAGGCGTCGCAATGACGGGGGCTTACAGTGGGTAAATTTTCTCATTATGATCTTTTTCAACTTTGTTTTGTGATATTCAAAATTATTTGTAAGTCTCCAGTATTTTTCCAAACACTTCTTTGGTGTTCAAGAAAGTGCTCTAAAAACTACCATTTAAAATGTCCCGACTTCATCCATTTTTTCTTTTCAGAGTAGATACATTCGGTAAACCCAACCTAAAAGTTACTCTTGTTAAAGTGTTCGTATAGTTTTATACTTGTCTACTATATGACCTTGGAAACTAAAGCTCAGAAAATTCAGGAGGCATTTTTTCAATGAATAGAAAAAAGGCGATTTGGTAATGGAAAAAATGGCCGAGCTCATAAACGATGAAAGGTGCTTGTGATGAGGTATCTATGTTAGTTTGTTCACAGTCTATGACTTATAACTTCAACTCACTCTTAATAAAACATTGATTGATAGCCAACTCGCTTAGATCCAAGATGTAGAGTTTGAAGCTGAAATCAAAGAACTCAGGTAGACAGAATTTCTGGCATGATCTTTTACGAATTGCCTATTCCTATTCCTATTCTCATTCCATAAAACTCTAAATTTTTCAAAATAAACAAACGCTGGAGAAAATGCCCCACTGTAAGGCATGTCAGCCCATTGGCGTAGCAAGTACATTTAAAATGTTTCTTGATACCGTGTTTTACTCATAGTAAGTGACATTGAATTTGCATGTGAATCACTATAGAGGACCCTTGCGTTATCCTTAAAAGGTCTTTTCATGAATAAACTCACGCGAAAGTTGAATGAACATCATCACACTGTAAGAGGAGGTGAGGTGAGGATAATGTATAATAAACAATATTTTATTATTATCATTAATTTTATTTGTTTCTCTGCTGGCACCCCTTGTTTTCATTCATTCTATACTCAACTCATAAGGAAAACCTGGAAATAATATGAAAACATTACTTTGATGGATTCTTTGTATTTTGAAACTAATACTTGTATAATATTAAAGTGAAAAACATATTTTCTTGTTATGAGTATACAAACATATCGTATGTGTGGGGGTGGGGCCTATGGAGGTGGAGTGGTTATTTTTTGATAAATGATTTAGGGGAGTCCTACAATGTTTTCGTTTTATGTTTCAGCCAACAAGTGAATTCTCAGTAGAAATTGTTATATTCGGTTTCACAGAAAAAAACAGAGCTGCAAAATGCTCAAAATATTTCTTTGACATGTTTCTAGAACTCAAGTCTATCCCTTGGCAAGCATAATGGAAAGATTTTCAAAATTCACATGTGAGAGAACTATAATGCAAACACTGGTATCTCTTTTAACACCGCATCGCATCGTAGTATTCTACATACGAAAAAGGTGTGTAGTGATATTGGTAATTGCATCCCTCCTTTAAAGTGATTCAACTGTAAAATTATGACTTTAAAATAGACTTGGACTCTATCTCTGGACAAAACTTTGAAATTTCCTAAATTAGCAATTTTAGCTTAAAAATACGGTGATAAACGTACAACGTACGTAACAACGACAGTTGTTAACGTACCTATATAAAACAAGTAGGAAGACAACTCCAAAAAAAGTTTCTATATATGCACTAAAAAATTAGGTCTTTAAAAGCTACTCCAGAACTGATCAGATTTCCTCGCTTTAAAATATTGTAAATTGTCTGACTAACCTGATGGATTTCAATATAGGTACATAGGTTATTTAAATTCTGGAAACTGACTAAGTTTCAAAAACCACAATTACGAACGACAAAGTATCTCAGTAGATAATTAACTTCGCATTTGTGAATAACAAGAACAGGTAACAGTTACAAACAAAATTGTGAAGCCATTTACAAAGTTTGGCACTTGGGACTTGAGTACAAACTGCATAGGGACCATACCAGGCTGTAGTACTGATACTGAAATCCTACGTTACGAACCGACTCTTTAGAGTACGGTACGACTAAAATTACTCAGAACTAAGGAAAATTGAAGCTGGTGCATCACAAGGAAATGTCGTAGGACCAACCTTGTACCTGTTATATACCAGGGATATTCAAGTGGATATCAACGCTACTATTGCCACCTTTGCGGTCGATAAAGTTAGTGATTGGACGCAAAAATGGCATATCAAATTAAACGAAACAACATCGACACATATAAACTTTACAAACAAAAACATAAACAATGTTCCAATTTATATAAACAGTACAGCAGTACCTTACTCCAATACAGCCAAATACCTTGGAATGACTTTGGATACAAAGCTTTAATGGAAAGAGCACATCAAAAAGAAGAAAGAAGAGCTTATCTTTAAGTACAGATAAATGTACTGGTAACTAGGGAAGAACTCTGACCTATCTTTCCAGAACAAACTAGTGTTATAAAAGCAAGTATTGAAGCCCGTTTTGACATATGGCATACAACTATGGGGCTGTACAAAGAAAACAAATGCTGAACCTATCCAAAAACTCCAAAGGAAAGTCTTTCGTGGAATAATTAGTGCCCCTTGGTATATAAGAAATAGCGATCTACATCGTGACCTTCAAATTGAATTGATTACAGAAGTGGTTAAAAAACATGCTGCATCACAAAATCTGCGACTGCAAAATCATACCAATTCCGAAATGGAGACCGTCCTAAATGTACAAAACAATGTTCGGAGATTAAGAAGAACCAAGCCTCAGGAGCAGATGGTCTAAAAGATACGGGAAAGTGTTATAACTTTAAACTTCCCTCTATGAGATTTAAAAATTAAAAAAAAATCATTTGTCCATCTTTAATAGATTGGTCATGATTCACCGGTAGCTTTAGTGCGGTAGGAGTACCACACTTCTTGGCACCGATTCATACTGAGTGTCTTTCGAAGATTTCCATCGGATGACAAAAAAAAAAATAAAGCGGAGTTCAAAATTCCATTAAGCGAAAATTTAAATCAAGGAAAAATTCTATAATATATCGTTTTGAAATATGTACTTGGAAAATTTAAATACAAAATTAAGGAAATAGAAGTTAAAGCGTTCAACAAATTTTTTGTTCTGTTCGATTCAATTTTTTTTTCTTTTTGATAGAAGGTTATTGGTGAACAAATAATCGGGAATGAAAAAAGTGTTTCCGTACAGTAAACTTCAGAAAAAGAAGTTTCATACAAAAATTTAAAATAAAGCGATACAAAATCAAATAAATACAAAAAAAAGTACGCATACGCCCGAGTGCACTAGTTCTTTCCATAATTATTTTTTCGGTAAACAATTTCATATCATTTTGATCAGGAATAATCTAAAATGCTCCTTCAAATATATTTTTTATAAAATCAAAGCAATCTGCAGTGTTTTTTTGTTATTAATTCTATTCTGTTCTACATGCAAATTGTGGGGTAGTTTTGATTTGTTTCCTCCGTTATGTTTTCGGGGGTGTTGAATCCAAATCTGATGTTTTCGAACAAAATTTCGTGACTCAACATGGAAAAAATGAAATAATTGATGCAAAAATGCATTTTTGTGAGTTTTTTACTTATGGCTAGAAAACTATCACTAATTCGTGAATTAATTACATCAAAGCACATTTGTAAGTTTAAACAATTTCCAAGAAATCCCTGTTTTAAGTTTTTTTCTGCAACAACCCATTTGGAACTAAGCGCTAGTTGAAAATTGATGTGCTTTTATTGATTGGACCGAGATATACTTTTCTGGTGGTCTTTGATACGTCGAGTTCGAATCTGTCATTGAAATTACTCTAGCATGTTTTCGAGATATTCGCACCTAAAAATAAAAAAAAAATGGGGTTTTATTTCTTCTAGAGGTAATTTTTTTTTTGGAATTAATGTTTATGGTCATTCTGAAGTATGAACACTTTACTTCGAAATTCTTCTTGAATCTTCCAAATACCTTCATCCATCTTTGAGAAAATCATTAATTAGTTGTTAGCCTTCGCAACATAATTTGAAAATACGCTAAATTCATAAATTTAAAAAGAGGGACTCTTAGAGAGAAATAGGAATGGATTGTTGCATAAAAAACCTTGAACCAAAATGTGTTCGAAATTGTATATACTTTCAATTTACTTCTATGAAATTTGTGAACAATCAATAGTTTTCGAGTTATAGGCTAAATACTTAAAAAAATGAATTTTTGAACCAATTTTCGCAAATGTTTACATGTTGCGTCACGAAATTTAATTCGCAAACTATAGATTTAGATTCAGCACCCTCGAAAACATAGAGGAGAGAACAAATCAAAGCTACCCTACAATTTGCTCGCAAAGAGCCCTTTTGAGCACAAATTGACTGATGGACTATTATGATTTTCTGCTTAAGCCTAGTACGCTGCTGGTGCGAAACGAAAAATCCCACAAAATGACACAACAAAATCATGAACTAAAAATTTAGTTCTACTTTTCGTTCTGCAGAATGCTGTTCGATGAGTGAAATTAATAATTGTAGCAGATTATTTGGAGAAGTCTACACTACACTCCGCACCCAGACCATTTATTGTGTGCGAAAAAATGACATTTGTGTTTATTTTTGTTATTTCTTTCATTACAGTGGATGTTGTAATTTTTTTGCATTTGCATTTGTTTTAATTTTTTGAATTTGTGCAACTGTCAATGAATATTTTTCCGCTTCGTTTTTGTAAGCATTTCGTTGTCTTGTTGGAGACCAACCAAAAATTTCGTTTCGCATCAGCAGCGTACTAGGCTTTATTTGTAAATCTATTTGCTGACTATTTAAATATTGGCATTAAGGCCGTAGCCAGACAATTATTTTGGAGGGGTAGGGGGATATAACTTTTTGAAAAAATATTTCACCATTTAAGATCAGTACACAGTTCTTTTGAGTAAAAAAAAAGCTTGGTGGTGAAAAAAAATTGTACTCAAGAAAAAAATGCTATAAACGAGTTGTATGTTTTAAAAATGATTTCGGGCAAGTGGCCAATGCGGCTAGCTCGAATAAATTCCAGCTGAGAGGCCTGATTTCGACCGTTTTTTGTAGCAATTAGGGCCGTATGTCAGCAATAACGTGTTTTTGAAGTCGTTGGCTGTATGGCATGTAGTGCCATCTTGGGTCGTCAACAATGCAGGTACAAAAAAGTCATAAGTCAAGGCTCTATAGCGTTCTCCATTGACTGTAACAATATGGCCGGCTTCATTTTTCATCTTTTTTCATCCCAGTGAGCGAACCGAAACATTATTTTGGTAATAAATTTGCATGATTTGTAACTTTGTTCAGGAGTAAGTTTATTCATTATGAAATGGTAAACCGAAGAGAGCTTAAATCACGGGACAGCTGTCAAAAAGACCAACTCCAAAGAAAAAATTGCCAGATTGAAAACCACACGTCTAAAAAACACTCTTTACTAAAGCAAAATACAAATTCCAAACTCATTTTTTTTTGGCAAGCCCCTGTGATCCTCCCCCTGCATGGCAACAGCCTTGATTGGCATAACTTTAAATTCACAATCATCAAAGAAATTCTGAATTTCACTCACAAATCAAAGTATAAACATTTAGAAAGTTGAAGAATATTTTTAAGGGAGTAGGTCGAAATTCTGGCTTCAAAATTCTGCTTTTCAAAGTTAAGTTTTTTCACAAAAATTTTGTATTTCAAAATTCACTTAATTTTCAGGTCCGTTTGTTGGAATTCTGGTTTTTCAAAGTTCTTTTTTTCAAAATTCTTTCATTTAAAATTATAAATCATAAAAATTATGTTTATTATTATTACTTGCGATTATAGGTACTATAAAGCAAGTTTTGGATTCGTGCAAAAAAAAAAATTTGAGATAACAATCAAACATGATATTACGATGACAGAGAACACCAAAAAAAGTGGGTGGCACAATTCTGTCTGTCTGTCTGTCTGTCTGTCTGTTCGTCTACAGCCTAAACGGTTCGATCAATTTTCTTCAAACTTGGTACATAGTGGTTTTTGGTGATTATGCCCACACATTTTTTTCATTTTTTTTAGAATCAAAAATAACGGTACTTGGCATACAATTTTTTCAGCAATTTTACATAATCGTATTTTTCTCAAAAACGGCTCGACAACTTTTCTTGAAAAAAAATTCAATAAATTTATTTTAGTAAAGGCTTTCTTTGGGTGGAAAACCATTTTTCAAAAATGGCTATTAATGGTACCTCCCAAAGAACCATTTTTTTAATTTTTGATTCTCATCAAAACGGTACAACCAATTTCAAATATTTTTTTATACAGAGGCTTCCAAGAAATATAAATAGTTTTGTGTACCAAAATTTTTGAAAAAATATTTTTTGGATTTTTAAAATTTTTTTTTAATTTTTTTTTGGAAAATCAAATATTTCGAAAACGACATGATTGATTTTTTTGAAACTCGATATTTAAGAGTTTTTTAGTACTCTCTAAAATATTTTTGGAAAAAATTTTACATTTATGAAAAAATAACGGTACCTTCCATACAAAAGTTAAAAAAACAGCAAAGGAAAATATTTTTTTGCTCAAAAACGACTCCAACGATTTTGATTAAACTTATTTCATAAACTAAAATAAGTACAATCTACTATAAAAAATTTAAAATATATATAAAATATATATTTTATATACACATAAATATAAACTTTAGATTTGCATACCAAAATTTGTTCTTAAAAATGTTATAAGAATTTTATACATAAAAAATAATTTTTTTAAGAAACCACTCCAACGATTTTAATTTTTTTTTTCCTATACAATCACAATCAAAAATTAAGATGGCATTCTTTTTTTCCACCTCAAACTGTCAAAAGAGTTGTTTAGCCAATTTAAATGTCGTATTTCATGCTTCTCTTCATTTTGCTCTCATTGTTTCCATGTTTTTATATACAATTTTCTTAAACCCGCAGTGTCTTGAACATAAGAGCAAGTACGTGCGACCCAGTCGTGCATTTTATTTTTTTTTTGCACATAACGCATATAATGTAGTCAAGTCATATTGTGTTTTTGTCATGCAAATTGTGGGGTTTTTGGTGCTGCTGAATCTGAATCTGGGGTGTTTGACCAAAATTTCGTGTCGCAACAAAAAACTCGAATGCTTGCTGTAGCTGTTCTAGTTTGCAAGTATTTTGAAAGTAATCCCTAAGTAGTTGGTAAGTAGTTCTAAAGTAGTTTTAAGTAGGTAATTTTAAGTAATTTTAATTAGCTTTAATTTAGTTTTTTGTAGTTTGTAAGTTTTATATAAAACAAAAAACGACATAGATACCGAGCTTTTTACATTAGTAAGATACTTCTTTTGTCTTGAAATGAAATAAATAGGAGATTTAACAAAAAAAATTTAATTTCAAAATTTGTTCAAACAGAAGAACTTATTTCTTTTTTTTTTGGAAAAATGTCCTTTTTATTTTATTTCAAGTCAAAAAAGCATCTAACTAATGCAAAACTGTGAACAAAATCTACTGGCATTGTGGTTTTCTTGTCATTTTTTTAAACTAACGGTGAACTGTAACATTTGGTTGATTCAAAAAAAGTTCCATAGAAATGTGTTTCAAAAAAAAATGTTTAAATTTTTCGTTTGACTTGGGTCATTTCTTGCAATAACGGTAGTTCAAAAAAAAAAACTGTTTTGCAAACAAATATCGAAACAAAAAGCATAAAGCAGTGGAATGGTTTTTGTATCGACTTAATACGAGTTCTCGCACAGTAACAAAAATTGAAAAATGTTCCTTCAATTTTGTTGACTAGTGTAGTTAAACTAAGAGCACCCAAATGGGACCAGTGAGTTAGTTGTTATAAGACATTAATAAGTAGGCTAGTTTTTATGAATTTTTATCTAGCTTTAAGATAGCTTTAAGAAAATGAAAAAATTAAGATTAATTTGGCTCTTTTAAAATTTTTAATTTTGCAAAACGATTTCATATTTAATTTTTATTTTGATAAAAAATGTTCTTTAGCATAACCAAACTACATTTTAACCATCAATTTTGTTTCATAGATAGTAGCCATGGAATTTATGCACGTCAAATGCTTTTTTTCAACTGAAAAGATATTCATTCCACGTTGATTCCTGTTTTCATTTTTATTATTTTTTTTAAGAAAAGAATACGAGTTCCATGTTCTATTTTTGGTGAAAAATTAATGAATTGTGATGAAAATGCCAAATGGTAAGGTAATACAGAATTTTCCTAATTTATTAAATAGGCAATGAATAATCATAATGAATGATGACAGTTTTACTAGGAAATAATCATTAAAAAATAAATAAGAATGAAATAAATCCATCAAAAGGAGTCAAGGACTAATTCGAAAAAATACAAGACAATATAATAATTGCTTTCAATTAAAATATCTAAAAGAGAAAATATTTCTATCGTATCTTAAAGCTAAATGCTGGCGTTTTAAAATCAACCAGCAGAAGATTTAATATTTGATTGGAGAAAAATACAATTTGGTGAAGTTGGGAAAATCATTGATATTTTTTATTCTAAATTATTTTTTTGTAAGATCCTTAAACACATTATTTGAATTTCTAAAAAATACCGATTAAAAATAATAACTAAATCAGTCTAGCCATTAACAAAATATATTGAGATAACCAAAAAACTAAGGAAATTTTATGAAAAACGTCAAAATTCTGTTCCCGTTTTGTGATTTTCTTTTAAAGGCTTTAAAAATAGTATATTATTAAAATATTGTTCTGACCATTGTAAAAATAAAATGCACGACTGGATCGCACGTACTTGCTCTTATGTTCAAGTTGTGTGGGACTTAAGAACTTTAAAAAATATTCAAGTAATTATAGAAAAAGTATAAAAAGCATCTAAATCGTTTTTTTTAAGTGTATACACAGTCTGATAAATAATTTATAGCTCAAAAAAAGTATGTCATTTAATTACTTAAAAAAATATGAATATATGCAAGAAAAACATTTAAAATCGTTGGAGCCGTTTTCTTAAAAATTAATTTTGTATATATAAAATTTTTGTAACATTTTTCAAAAAAAAATTTTGTATGCTAATTTTTAGTGTATATTAATATGCATTTAAAACTGAAATTTCAAAATAATTCATGTAGCCGTTTTTGAAATATTGAATTTTCAAAAAAAAATTTTGAATCTTTTTTTAAAAATCCAAAATTTATTTTTTCCAAAATTTTGGTATGCAGTATTATTTATATTCTAACAAAGATTTTGTGCAAAACATTTTATTGAGATCGGATGGGCAGTTAATTAGGAAACCAAAAATCAAAAAAGCCGTTATATGGCAGGTACCGTTAATAAATGTTTTTGGTGACGTTTTGTCTTATTTAAAAGTACTTCATATCTACAATAGTACAATGATTTTTTTATCAAAATCGTTGGAGTCGTTTTTGAGATAAATAAGCTTTTCCTTAACGGTTACATGGCAAGTACCGTTATTTTTTGAGCAAAAAAAAATTTCAATTTCCCCTCTGGAGAGGTACAAAAAACCTTAAGTTCAAAATTTGAAGAAAATTGCTTCAGTGGCTTAGGCTGTAGGTTGAGGTATCGACAGATAGACAGACATACAGACAGAACCCACCCACCCACTTTTTTCGTGTTCTCTATCATCGTAATGTTATGTTTGATTGTTATCTCGGAATTTTTTTTTGCACGAATCCAAAACTTGCCCTATAGTACCTAATCGCAAGTAATAAGAGAGTTGGGAAATAATGATTATCTACTTTTTATAACAATTTTTTATATCTTTGACTTTTATGTAAATGAAGTTTTTCCATTACAATTACACATTTACATATAGATTATTTGTAATTTACTTACAAATTACTTGAACCTAATCGCATAAAAAAACAATGGGTTTTTCCAATTGCTTGAAGAAAAGCAATGTGTGAATTACATTAAAGTAATAAATTGATTGCTTGAATTAAAATTTATTGCATGTTTTTATTTATCAAAAATCACATAAATTATTGTAATTGACAAACACAATAAAGAAATAACATTTATATGTCATTATTACAGGAAAAAAGAATCATTATACGTTTTTTTTTTAATGATAACTTTTGTTTTTCTATTACATTAGCTTAATTAAATTGCAATTAATTGACACTTTTTCAATCACATATAATTTGTAATTGAATATCATCAATAACAATAAAAAGCTCATAATTATTTAACAATTCTTGGAGATTTCAATTTTAAGTAAATATTATAATTGATTTTTATTAAATAATTTATTATTATTTTCCAACTCTGAAATAGAGCGATTTTCGGAGAAATTAAAAAAAATTGTTTCCCTCTGGTAAATTATCACACAAAATTGCTATCTACCAAAATTTTTAGCAAACCAATTCAATACTTGTATACTCTCTGAGCAAATAAAAAGAAATAAAATCGTAATTAAAACAAATAAATCGCTTAATCTACTTCCTGTTATTTATAAATATAATGTACGCTAACTCAATTAAAAGAATTAAGTGTACAACATGATATCATCAATTCAACTTCCTTTAGCTGTCTTGCAAAGCACATCACACTTTAACAAGGATATATAAATACCTTTGCTCATTTTACTTTCAAAGACCTTCCGTCGATTTGAAGCATGTACTTTCCTCTCAAACAAGAAGTGTAGATTAAGTCTTGACTTTAAAGTAAAATATATCTACAAAAGTACTTCCTTTCTAACAGCATGCTCAACTCAGTGCTAATTAAGTGAAATACAACACCCTCATCCATCCTTAAAAACTCTCGAATACAAAACAACAGCATAAATAAACTCATTTCCATCGTGTATAGATATGTATGTAATATGTATGTATGTATATCCTTGAATTGTTCAATAGCATCATCATCACCATAAGCATCATTGAGGCAAAGATGTTCTCCACCCGCCCTCTCGATTAGACCTTTCAATTTGAAGAGAGGTATAATTTCAAAAAAAAAAAAAAAAAAAAATGTATATATATTTAGGTACCTACACTTACAGAAAAATCCTTGAACTCAAGCAGGCATAGGCTAATGAATTCAATTAGCTTAATTATTATCCTTTTAGTAATAAAAATTAACAACACACACACACACATACAAACAAGCTAAGGAAAGCCTAAAAAAGAAATCAAATTTGAAAATCGAAACTCAAGAAATGAATTATAATGACAGTCGAAGGACATCCTGCGACGAAGAAATATGAACACGCTGTTGGCAGGAGAATTAAAGAAGCAGTCGGAAGCCATTTGCACGTTTGTTTGCTTTTGAAACGAAACGGCCGGTGGGTGGTTCGGGGCGCGTGGGAGTGCACTGTCATAATTCATTTAAAACTTCGACTCTCATCTCTATTCTGATACTTAAAAGTTGAACTTTTGTTGGGGCGCGGTAGCACCGAGGTGAGGGTTTGGGAATTCTGTCACATTATAACCTCGTTTTTCGTAACGGATTGTGACAGTTTCTGAATCTCTCTGCATCTACACACACACACATATAATGCAGTTTCTTTGACAGAAGTGAAACTCATGCTCATGCATAATGGAAAAATGGTAAATGGCGATGCAAGGAATATGTAAGTCAATTAATGAATGCAATGGATCTAGGTTCATTTGCACGATGTAAAATTATATGTGTGGGTTTCTGAAGGCGTGTATCTTATACCATTGGTAGTAGTTATGATTTAAAAGGTGAAAAGAACGCTGGAAATGTTGGTAAGGTGAGAATTTCAATGTGTTTTGAAGTTTATAAAGCTTCTGTAAAGTAGCAATTTGTAAAGTTTTAAGCCCTTAGTTGACTTTTTGACGTCAAGGCATTCAAAAACGAAGGTTTTATACTTTAAAGAAAATTAATATTAGCTTGGAATTCTGTTCTACGTTAGCGAGAAAAAGCTTGCAATAAATAAATTTAGTAGTTTTATGCAATGAGAATTCTTTAGAAATTCCTCAGACCTGAAAAAATTATATAATTAGTGAACTAATGTGAGGGTGCAAGCAAAAGTCATTCACTATTTCCTTCAAAATTGAGGAAGAATCGTTTGGTCTTTCACTAACTTCATTATTAATAGCTAGGCCAGTAAAATTAAATAAAATAATTTTAAATTATGTAAAACTTGTTTGTGCCTCGTAAAGAGTATACTTTTTGGAGTATCTTAATAAATTAAATTTAAAAACAAAAATCATGCATGCATTTTCCGCCATTTTGAAAAGTGCGTTGAAAAACGTAAATTCAATTTTCTTGGTTCCTATTTATGACTGAGAAATATTTTTTTTTTGTATGTTAAAAGCTCCTATCTAAATAAACCAACTTGCTACGCCCGAATCGATGGGGAGATCTCCCAAAACCTTTAAATAAATCCCTGTATATATTTCTTAGAATAGTTTTTAAATTTTTCTTGGGGATAGCACGCAAGAAAAACTCACCTTGTACTCAAACTGAAATGTGGTGTAAAAGAGTACATTTTATACAGATACATAACATCCGTAACCATACCGATTGAATTACCCCGAAAACGGTTACTCTTATGAAAAAAATTGCTGAACATTTTTTGTAGGAATTTTTTTTTTGAGCTACATCCTAGTCCTTGACAATTTTTCTGTAAGATTTGTAATTTAGTTTTTTAACTAGCGGTACTCATATCGATGAAGATTTTTGCAGTTTCCTTAGAATTCCATTAGGATGCTATATACCAGCTTTCCGCCATTTTTTTCTGAAGCAAAAAGCTTAAATGACTGGACTTTAAGGAATTATGCTAAATATTGGCAACTTTGCAACCCTACATTTAAGAAAAAAAGCTACTTATCACTTTTGTAGGAAATTTTCCAAGCTGCAACCTAGTCCTTAGCATCTTTTCCCAAAAACAAAAACAAAGAAAGGGGAAGTTATAGTTCATGAATTATGTCAATGTTTCATAAATTAGAGATACAACTTTCCCCATAAATTTTTTTTTCTTAGAATATGCCCAACAATCATGCCTTAAAATATTGTTGTCGAATTAAGGGACTCCCTGTATAAACTCAGTACAAACATTTTTCCTTCTATATGTAATCCAGATGCATAATATGCACTGATGTGGTTGGTGTGAACCACATTGGTAACTTCCCATTGGTGCCCTCGGAAGCCAGAGGCATACGATATTATTCAATTATTATTAACAAATCGCCAATTCAAGATCTTTGAAAAAGTTTTCAAGTGTTCAATATGCAATGAAGTGCAGACCAAAGCTTGATTTGCCCTTGAGATATAAAAGAGACAAAAGCACTGTTAAATTAGTAAGTAGAATAAAACTACACCGAAGCCAATAGCATCACTCAAGCTGGAGGTATTCGAAACTAATGAAAGGAGAATGGGCATAATTGTATGAGTTGCGTGTTGCGTCCCATCGTTGTAACACTTTATGAACTATATCATTGGAAAGGTTTCAATGGGTACTATTTCTTTTTATATGGGCATAGGTCCGAATCTCATGTAAGGAAAGTTTTATTGTCCAATAGCAGTTCCACTGAACTATAACTCTTTCCCTGCACAACTTTCGCCCTAAGTTTTCTGACCAATATCATTGGAAAGATCTAAAGTGAGTGTTATTTTTGTTGTAAGGGCATAAGTCTGTATATCATGCAGGGAAAGTGTGATAGCCCAATTACTGTTATAGGTTTTAAGGCGCACTGCAATACTTATTGGCCTATATAATACTTTTCCTGCTCGAGATACTGGCTTATGACTGTACAAAAAATAATAGCACTCATTGATACATTTCCACTGCTATAGGTCTGAAAATGTTTCAACAATAACACAACACACCCATTTTCCTTTAACAACGTTTTGTTTTTTTAAACTGCTTTAGTAAAAAAAAACCGCTCATTGAATTTTCTTGAAAGTCCTTTCAGCACTTAACGACATTATCATCTGTAATATAAAGTTTATTCAAAGTCGATATTCTTATTCGTTCTTGAAATATGTTAAAAGAAAAAAGTGAAGGAATGTACCAACAAACGATCGTAAGAACGTAGATATCTCTCTTAAAATGATGGATTCAGATTCTAGGCTCAAAACGTGATGTCAATGAGAAGTTAATGATTACAGGATCATGCCCTTGATTTCACAAAAACTTGAAATACTATAGGTAGATTTTCAAACTTGTGAATTGCAATATGTCGCTATTTTTCTTTTCAGCGAATAAACCACTAAAGTGCAATTAAAAAAACGCTATGGTTATCCCTCACGAATGGAAGATAATCTATCATCATTTTCAGCACGGAAGATACGAATCAACATTTTTTCAAAGAAAAAACTCTTAAAACAAGCATTGCATTTAAAACGTTGTGATAGTAACGTGACTCTCCAACGCGTCAACGAGTTACTTTTAACTTTCATTTCACCTTTCACTTAAACTTTAACAAAGTTGTCAGCATTCAGCAATGTAATGTATTTTCTTAGAATTCATGAATTAATAAAAATAATTACTGCGCTCAAACTTTATTCTGATTCCCTGACCGAAAATTGCAGCATCCTTTAAGGTAAAATTAAGAAGAACCTCAATGTCATATTCAAAATAAAAAACAACTCGTACTTCTACTGAACTGTATGAGCGGATTCCATTCCTGACTTAAAGCTTTAAAAGTATTCGTCTCTAAAATGTACACCAAAAAAAAAAACTGCAAGCAACTTTGAGGTTGGAAAAGACTTAGGACGCAAGATTTATTCTTCCCAAAAGCATTTAACTTTAATGGCAAAAACCTTAACCACCCTAATGCCAATTTCCGATTATTTGAACATCGTACACATGCTCATAAAATCTTACTATATCTACCACCATTTTTACTGGCATCGTCCTTGCAAAATTTTTCACACAATCCAGCGCCAGAAAATAGAACTGCAATTCTGCAACCCACAAAACTATCCTCACACTGTTGCAGAGTGGCAGTGTTGCCCCAAAAAACAGCACTAAATTCCATTAATAAATATCCAATTTAATCCTTAGCTAAAGAGCATACACAACGCTGCCTAGGACTAAGCGGAAGGACACGTTTATAAGTACTACTAAAACAAAAACACAAAAAAAAAAAAACTTTATCCTTAAAGGACACACACAAATATGCTGCTTTTTTCAATTAAATTCAATTTTCGATTTAACCCCGAGATCGGGTTGGCATTGCCCAATGCCCATGTTGACTATGAGCCTATTTGTACATGTTGAACCAAAGCCAGCACAGGGCCAGGGCAGACGTACAAATCGAAGCGCAACGCAAAGTCCTTTTTATATATTTTTTTTTTCCAAAAGGGATATTCGCTCTGTAAATATATGCATGCATCAGTTCACTTAGCTTCGAATTTCGAATACATTTATAGATTTTTTCTTGTATTTGTTTGAGAGAAAAACCTCTGCTTCAATATGCAGAGAAAACAGTCCGACCTCGTTCTGGGCATAACTATGTTTCAGATGGCAAAATTGACTCTTTGGTTGGGATTTTTCGTCCTATGGAGGATGTCCTGTGCTGCTACTGCACCGTGCCAAGCTGATGCTGCTGCCACTAGAGCATCAATGCTGGTTATAGTTCAGCTTAAGCTTCAGCCCTAGAGCCAGATATAACCAAGATCGATTGAAAGATTTGCAAAATTCGATTTGTGGTCCAAAATGGCAAATTCATTCAACCATGTTAGCAAACAAACGAATAACTGGATGGATACTGGATTGGATATAGAACCAGAACCAGAAACAGAAACAGCATACGATGGGAATTTGGGTCAACGTATTGTTTATGAATTGATTCCTTTGGCTTATATGTTCGAAGGCTGGTTCACAATTTTGCCGTGGGGCGTTCAAGCGGTGCGAAACACGCTTTGGTTGGTGGCGAGAGTATAATAAACACAAGTCCTGTCAAAGTTGTCAGTATTGCGTACAGTCCTGCCAGTTCCAATGTTGATGGATGTTACAAAGCTTACTACTGTACGTGTATGTGTGTGTGGGGGTTAAAAATGTTTCTTTAATTGGCTCGAATTCGTTATGGAAAATGGAATGAGGTAGGTAGATGAGGCAATGGCTTGCCGTATCCTTCATATAAAGTGGGTGCAGAACTGGTTGGAGGTGTCACGATAAGAGTTTTGTTTGTACATATCTGGAAGTTTTTTTTTTGTTGGTTTGTTTTCCTTATATTTGTGCAGGTCAATGAGCAGCATGAGGGATTGATTGACAGTCTTTTGTTTGTTTTTCTTTAATTGTAAAGGCGGCAGGCGAAATCCTTTTGGATTTCTGCAGAGAGAAGGATGGACGTGTTGACGGCTTATGTACATGATGGCTATGGCTGGGAAATGGAAACAGAAGTGCGATGATGGTGATGGACTGATATATTGTGTTTGTGTTTGTATTGCTACCCGCGTGTTTGGCATGATTGAATTTGGTTTAAATATGTTTTTATCTTTTTTTTTTTACATTGATTGGATTGAAATTATTTATTGAGCAGGAAGTAATTATAATTGAAATTGACAGAGATCCATGATTCAAGTTTTTGATGTGTAAAATAAAGATTTGTATTGAAAAAAATGTATAAAGTTAAATAATTCTTTTTTAATAAGTGAAGATATCAAGTTGACTTACCCTCTTTATAATGACAAAAAAATTGTCAAAAAAAGTTTGGCTGCATGTAATTTTGATTAAATCTTCCTTTCCAATTTAACTGTCAGATATACTTTTTTTATTTGAACAACAGTCAAAAATGCAACACTTTAATCGTCTGTCGGGAATGACTGGCTTTATAATTGTGCCGAAATCTTGGCAAGCCTATTCGAAGGATAAGGTGTGTGGTGAATGAATTCATCATAGAGATTCAACGAGGTAACCAAAAATCTGGAAGACAGAGACCTTATGAGATATACTCTAGCCAACTCACAATGGAGTTGAAAGGTCTTTAAAGAAGGATGAGTTTTATGGCCTACTGGAAAGAACTTACGAAGCCTTTCCGGGGTACGATTTTGTTCGGGGACTTCAGTGCTCAAGTGGAAAGAAAGCGATATCTTTGGCGGATTAGTTAGTTTGGTAGGCACAACCTCCATGAAGAGACAAATGCGGTAATAGCTTCCGACTAATAGAATTTTAAGAAGCTCGTTTAATACGGTGATAAACAGCATCAGGTTTCTATGGCTACGAATCCACAAAGTAACCTGGCGCTCCCCGAAGCTAATCGACCATGTGCTAATGGACGGAAGACTCGCCTCAAACATCTAAGACATGCGTGCTTTTTGAGGGTAAAACGTCTACTCCGACCATTTCCATGTTGTGGCAAGGCTAAAAGCTCGACTGTAAAATCAAAAGAAACTACGAATACGAACTACCCTAAGGAAGAAATTCAATCTTGGTCGCCTTAGAATACCTGGAGTTACCAGAACTTACAGTGAGCATATGAGCGAAAAGCTCTCCGCTGTGCATTCACCTGCCACATACACCAAAAATCAGTTGTCCCAGTATCGCGATATAATCAAAGAGGCAGCCGAAAACAGTTTAGGCTACCAACCACCCCCGAAAAAGAAGACATGTTATGATGATGAATGAATACAGCTAAAAAAGGTGACAGAAGATGCATATGCGAATATACTGCCAGCGAAAAACAAGACCTGAGAGATAGGAGTATCGAAAAAGGAGAAAAGAGGAAAAAAAGACCCTGCGTAGCAAGAATATAGCGTGTGCAGCCTCCCAGCTCAAGGAGATCGAAGAGATTCACGATCGCAAAATCACCCGGAAGTCAAGAAACTGGCTGCTGGCCTTAAAAGAAAAACGCAGACTCTTCGAAACAGAGAACATAAGCTTTTCAACGAAGCAAAGGGAAAAGTAGATGTATTCAAGCAGTATTTCCAGCAGCTGCTGATTGAGTATCAGGTAGAGTTAGAGACGGAAGCGAGCCCCCAACTCCATTCAATGAAGACCCATACCACCACCCAATATACAAGAAGAAGACTTAGCTTAGAACAACTAGGCTGCCAGACCTGATGGTTTATCAGCGAAACTCTTCAAGCACAGAGGGAATATGTTTAAAGAGTACATGGTTCAACTCATCAACCAAGTTTAGGTGGAAGGAAGCATACCTGATGACTGCTCTATCAGCTCCATATGTTCTATCTACAAAAAGGCAATCCTATATCCTTCTAGAACTATTGAGGTATTTCCCCGTTAAACGCCGCTTACAAGATCCTATCTAAACGTACTGTGGGAACGTCTTAAACCGTTCTGCAATACTATTATCATCATAGGTGCTATAGTGTGGCTTCTGTCCAGGCAGATCGATCATAGACCAAATATTCACTCTAAGGTAAATCCTGGAAAAGACCAACGATCAAGCCAAGGCTCACCATCTATTCATCGACTTCAAAGCCGGATATGAAAGCATTCATCGTCAGGAGCTCTATATAACTATGTCTGAACTTGGGACCCTGAGAAAACTGATCCAGTTGTGTCGCGTGACATTGGAAAATACATGATGCAATTGGAAAAAGCTGCAACTTGGGAAAAGCTCTTCAAAACTATTCCAAACATGCACAGGGTTTTGGCAAGGAGATGCGCTATCATGTGATTTCTGCAATCCCGTTCTGGAGCAAGTATAGTGCGTAGGGCATGCGTTAACACTGAAAACACTTTTTTCAACAGATCCGTCCAACTTCTAGGGTATGTCTATGATAACGACATCATCAGCCTCTCCTAACAGGCCCTTAAAGAGTGTTTCACAGCAATTGAAGAAAAGGCGAAACTTGTTATGGTCTTCTAATAAACGAGGACAAGACCAAATATATGATATCAATCTGTCAACCGGCTTGGACAAAACTTCACTGCCAACAACTTCGAAGTAGTTAAGGAGTTCAACTACCACGGAGTAAACATTAATCCAATGAACAACATCTTAGTGGAGATCCGACGATGAATTACCCTAGTAATCCGGTGTTACTCCGGTTTGGCGCAACAGATGGGTTCAAAACTCATCACATGAAAGAAGTAGTGCACCCGCCCTATAAATCCTAAAACTGCTAGACCTGCTTTAAAACACCGAGTGTTGAGTGATAATCAAAAAGGGAGATCTGAAAGACAAATTCTTCGATGAATACTTGGTCCCGCATGTTTGAGGAGGGTGAATGAAGGAGAAGATACCGCGAACTCTTTGAGCTGTATTAAGGTGTGGCTGTAGTCCAGGATATCAAAAGACGTCGACTAAATTTTCTTGGCCGCATCGAGCGAATGGGAAATAATTCTCTAGGCAAGAGAATCTTTGAATCCCAGCCCCTATGTTTGAGAGAACGAAGAAGACCGACCCTCCGTCTTAGGAGCAAGCTATCGTGGATGTCAAAAAGCAAGGTCTCGATGAACGGAAGCATCGTGCTCGGGATCGTAGAGGATGGAAGATTGTCGTGCCTCAGGCTAAACCCTTTATAGATTGGGAGCTAGATTGGTAAATTAGTAAGTTACCTTATTTTTTTTTTTTTTTGCTTTACCAGCCATGAGGACCTTTCTACTTCTGATTTTTTGAACCCAAAACAAAAAAAAAATGTACAAAACGTTCCCTTGCCAGTAGTAGTTACTCATTTATGAGTTTAAAGGTAAGTCTCCTGAGTTGTTGAGCTGTGTATCTATTCAAATATATGAACTAGTATTTGAGTCAAGTGATTTTACTTCCTAAAGGTGGCGCTACAGTCCGGGGTGGACCAGGGTCTCAATTAACAAGCTTCTTCAAGCCGGCTCAGTTTCTAGCTAGCTGTCTCCAGTTTCCAGTTTGATGTCCTCTTCCACTTGCTACACCACTTCTTTAACGCTGTCCACCTCGCTGTCCCACGGGCTTTGATTCAAAGACTTTCCGGGCCTGAGCATTGGTGTCTATTCGCTTGTGACCCAGCTATCTCAGTCACTGGCTTTGCACTTTTGTGGCTAGGTCGGTGTCGCTGTAGAGCCCATTGGGTTCGTTGTTGTATCTCCTTCTCCATTCCCCATCTATGCGACGAGACCAAAAATCACACGGATAACGCGATCTCATCCCCCGTTAACAGTGTTCATGTTCATGCTTCTGCGCCATTCATCGGGACCGGGACCATAAGCGTCTTAAACCGAGACAGTTTAGTTGGTCGAGAGAGGGCTTTGCTTCTCAATTGCCTTCTTTGCCCAAAGAAACAGCGATTGGCAGGAGTAATTCTTCGTTTGATCTCAGCAGTGGAATCGTTCGCTGAGTTTATAGTGGATCGGTAGACAAAGTCCCTGACCACCTCGAATTTATAGCTGTCTTTAGTGACGTTCTGTTCGAGGCGTCGATATTGGGTTTTCTTTCTTGTTGACAGCATATAATTCATTTAGCTTTCATTCACCGTTAACCTTGACTTCCTTCTCAATTCCTACGAAAGCACCACTGACATCTCGCTTAGTTCGCCCGATTATGTAAATGTTGTCAGCATAAGCGAGTAATTGGGCGGACTTTTCAAAGATTGTGCCTCTGGTGTTGACGTGAGAGCTTTGCACTATTCTTTCAAGAACGATGTTGCAGAAGTCGCAAGACAGCGCGTCACCTTACCTAAAGCTTTTTTTGACAGCAAGGTCTTTGCCGACCTTGGTGGACAGTGTGCATTTTCCATCGTCATCCTGCACAAACGGACGAGCTTGGCAGGGATGACAAAATTTGACATTGTTCTATATAGCTCGTCTCTATAGATGCTGTCATACGCGGCCTTGAAATCGATGAAAAGGTGGTGGGTTATCGATTTGAAACTCCTGGGTCCTTTCCAAGATTTGCCGTAGCGCGAAAACTGGGTCGATAGTTGACTTTCCTGGCCTAAGGCCACACTGATATGGACCTATCAGGTTGTTGACGAATGGCTTCACGCCTTCACAAAGTACCTACGGCAGAGAAGATCTTGTAGGCGAGTCAAGAGTCAAGTGATTTTAACAGCTAAAAATAGTTAGCACTAGTTTCAAACGATTGAAAAAATGCTAATAAAATGGAAGAAAATGTTGCGATTTTTGAGCCGTGTGAATTCAACAATAGATCTTACCTGGAATTGAAATGAAAGAACAAGCATTGTTAATATTATGACTAGGTTGGATTAGACTAGATTAGATTAGATTAGATGAATCTTTATTGATACTTAAATTAAAAATACAGTTCAAATATTTTAAAGCATGATCAACAGATCAACATATCAAAAAAGCATTGACTAAGAGTACAAATAAAACTACCAACACAAAATGTGCAATTTAAAAACCCAGACACTTGCTACAAAACACACCTCAAATCGTGTCCTATCTATTTGCCTTTTTTTTTAATGAAATCAAGCTAACAAAAGTGATACGTGTATGCATGTTTGATCTGTTTAAATCACAAAAGAACTCATTGCTTGTATTCACCCGACACTTAATTGACTGAAAATTCAAAAACGAACAAAAAATTCCTCACTTTATCCAGTCATACAAATTTTCCCATTAAACAAAAACAACGAAAACGAAAAACAAAAACCAAAAAAATAAATTCCCAATCCCATTTGCCTTCGCATAATCAAACTCATCGTCATCCTTGTCGTCGGTCGTTCTGTATCAACGTGCACCATTTCGAAATTTATCAACCATAGCCACAAAGCATTGAATACTCACTCACATTAAAACTGTCAGGGGTATAAATATTTAAGTTCCTATTTGCAGATAATCGACTTCAAGCTTCATTAAAATCCTTTTTCGGTTTTATTTTTGCTTTCATTCACTTGACATTTTCAACTAAAAGTATATATCTCCGTCTCTAGCATTTGGAGGCTCGAGCCGGAACCGCACCCATCACCGACATCTCTATAACCAAAGAGTCACATGAATCAATGGGAGTTTTCCACACACACACACACACAGATATTATTGCCAAAGTGTATCATTTCCGCTACTCTTTTGCATTCGGGGTATTTATAAAACCCTGCGGTGTTGTTGTTGTTGTTGTTATTATTGTTTTGGCATTGCCATGTCTGTCTCTTTGAGGCAACAATAAAACGTGCAAAGTGTCATTTCACAGTCAGTTAAGCAATTTCAAATGAAACGTTCCCAAAGTAACAGAATCATAATCATAAAAGGGTATGACAATGACTCAACACGCACGTACACAGAGACACACAGAACACAACAAAGTACAAATAAAATCTCACAAAGGATTTTTTGTTCCTTTCATCTCGACACTTTTTATACTGGAATAAACCTAAGTTTAATGTTTTCGACAGTTAGAAGTTGTTTTCGAAACTTAAGACTTCACCGTGGTACACAAAATCGTTTTCCAGCGTAAAAATGTTAAGCCATATTAGTGTCGCTTATAGCCTTTTATTCAGTTGTGCCAATTTTATTAGCTGCAATAAAGGTCTTTTTCCTGGATACCTCTGACACTTTTTGCTCTCGCATGATTATTATGATTCTTGTTTTGTTGCTGCCGCATTTACAAGACATTAATTTTTGATTCATGGAACTTAAGTGTTATTTCGGTTTTAAATTTAAAAGAAATGTGAGATTTCAATTGGAATTAAGATGATGGCATATAGGAGAGTTTGATGTGCAAACAGGGATTTTAAGGAGGCATAAGGGTTTTGGAGTAGAACGATGAATTTTTATTTTTGCGTGATTTCTTGAAATGGTGTCTAAAAGAACTGTTATAACGCTATCATGAATGAGAAGAGTTAAAGGTTTTGTCAGCTGGGGAAAATTGAAGGGCATCAAAGTCCACAAAAATAAAAACAAAAACAATAATTCCTTATTGTTTGTGTTTTTCTTCTTCATATTCGTAAAGTTACCAGGTTAATAAAGGTATTACACCTAAACTTTGCTTTGGTCTTCCAGACCGTACTTCATTCATCATTCATAGTGCCCTGTAATCCCGGCTGGGGCAGGGCGTCAACAAAACGTCTCCATACTTCACGGTCTGCTGCAAGGTACTTTAGCTGTGGCCACGTCTTTCTCTGTGATTCTGCTTCCGCTAAGCCAGTTGATTTCCATGTTGTCATTGGTCTTCCAACCCGCCGTGCACCCTGAGGATTCCATTCAAAGGACTGCTTTTCAATTTCATCCTTTGGTTTCCTCAGTGTGTGACCAATCCAACGCCATTACGCTTTACTTCACGTATTGTGATATGCACTCATGACATCCTATATGGATATGGATCAACCAAATCCACTATAGTGCAAGCACAATATTGGAGTTGGTCTAGAAAGCTGGTGGGGATAGCCTTGTATCCGTATAGTAACCACCTCATAAAGATTTTTGTTCCAACAATAATTGATGAGTAATCTGACCAATCTTGCAATCTATCACAAGTTGGGTATGTATATTGTCGATACGTTTGATGGGATTTTAACAGCAGTCTAGAACTCTGATCCTTTGACGTTATAGTATCTTCATAACCCAAACCACATTGGAAATTGTCATCTGAAGTACTCTAGGTTTTTTTTTGAAATAAAGCACCCAACTAATTTTGCTTTGCAAAATATGTTATGTTAATTTTTAGGCAAACAAAAAATAACGAAAAATCATCCTCTTTTTTGGACCATACTGGAAATATTCCAGCACTCAATACTTGGATCAAAGCATGGGGCTGAAAATAAGGTTTTAGGATTTAGAAAAAAGATTTTTTCTTAAATTTGCTAAATATATAATTAGGTGTTGACAGCCCCGTCTAGACATAGGACGTCAGTAATTATTTCTCAAAGAAAATTAGTGACGAATTATGAAGAAATAAAATTCTTAAATAAAATTAGCAGGGCTTGATCCAAATGACTCAAATTAGAGACACGTGAACATGACAAGGGAAACTTAAGTTCTGGAGAATTTGTCATTAACTCGCAAGAGGCAGTGTCCATAAGAACAAAAAAACATTAAAGCTATAATTAAATCCTTAAATTGATTCATATTTCGTGTTACATATTTGTGGGAGACTTGGACAGCAATTTCTTGGAGCAGCAATTTGAAGCAGAAGAACATAAAATTTAAAGACTTTAAAGAATGGCATACATTTAACATGAATACAAAAAATTTGAGTCTGTTAAGCCGATAATGCGAAAAAATTCAACATGGCAAATACCAGGTATTTTTAGTAATTGCCCGTGATTTTTGTTTTGCATAGACATATGCCGTACCTATACTAGTTTTAGCACATAGGAGTTATCAAAATTGTAACAGCCGTTTTTGAGTATAATGAGATTTTGTGAAATGCAACCTGAAGTTATTCAAGCATACAGATAAAATACTTTAAGAAATATTGTAAAGTGTTAAAAAAGTTAGTAGTACAGGTTTCAAAAATATCAATCACATCGTTCCCGAAGTACTGAGCTCTAAGAAAAATAATTTGGAAATACTTTTAAAAATCCAAAAACTATTTCTTTTTTTCTAATTAGTACAGGTAAAATGAGATGGATAAATAAAGCCCACAAATTCGTCCCGTCATGAAACTTGGTGAACAGTCTTTACAATAAAAATCACATGGAAAGGTGTTTTCTTTTTAGGGGGAGAAGTTGGGCTCTGCACCTTTAGCACTTCACGTATGGGAAATTTGAAAAATGCCATCTAATTGGTCAGTCAATGGTTAAAAAAGGTCAACTAGTCTCAGAAATTGGTAAGCCCTAGATAACTTGTAACCAAGGCTTAAACTTTCGCAAGGTCACACAAGGTCACTCGCGATTTTTGACACGTCATTTATGGGAAAGTTGCAAGAAATGCTTACCATCCAAAAGATCTGTAGATCGTGAAACATGGTAAACTATTTTCAGTAATTGGTCAGCCGTAAGTTTTTTTTTTAAAGTTCATTTCAAGGTCACAAAAAAACTTTTGGCACCTCATTGGGTCATTTAAAAAAAAAGAACGTCACTTCAAAAGCCACTTCACGGTCATAAAAGGTCAGCTAGTGTCAGGAATTGGTCACCTATAAATTCATTTTAACGATTTAAAAAAAAATTCAAGGTCACGAGCGATTTTGGGCTAGGGATAAAAATAAATCTTTAATAATCTAGTAACCTATCAGATAGTATCATTTTTTTTTTAAATTACCCAAATGAGGTGCCTAAAAAATTCATGACCTTGAAAAAAAAATGAAAAAGTCTTAAAATAAAATCTATAGCTGACCAATTATAAAATAGATCTAAGGGCCTTTTTGATTGTATTAAGTTTTTGCAAATTTTCCCTGAATCGCTATGCCCTTGAAAATAAGATACACGACCGGGTCGCACGTAGGTACATGCTCTTATGTTCAAGACACTGCGGGGCTTAAGAGAATTCTATATTACAACATGGAAGTTATGTAGAGAAGCATGAAATACGACATTTAAACTGGCTAAAACAACTCTTTTGACAGTTTGAGGTGAAAAAAAGAATGCCATCTTAATTCTTGATTGAATATGTTTGTATGGGAAAAAAAAATTTTAATCGTTGAAGCGGTTTTTTGAAATTAATTTTTTATATATCAAATTCATAAAACATTTTTAAGAACATATTTTGGTATGCAAATTTTAAGAATGTATTAATGGGTATATAAAAACAAAATTTGAAAAAAATTTGTCAACCCGTTTTTGAGATATCGAATTTTCAAAAAAAAAATGAAACTTTTTGTAAAAATTCAAAAACAGTTTTTTTTTGAAAATTTCGATATGCAATATTATTTAATCTTATCTGAAATTTGTATATAAAAAACTTCATCTAAATCCGTATAGCCGATAACGAGAAAATTCAAAATAAAAAATACGTTCTATGACAGCAACTATTAATAGTTGCTAAGTTTAAAAATTCATAATTTTTGATAGTAGATCGTACTAATTTTAGTATATAAGAAAAGTTTAATCAAAATCTTAGGAGTCGTTTTTGATAAAAAAAAATATTTTCTTTTGTGATTTTTTAACTTTTGTATGGAAGGTATCGTTATTTTTTCATAAATGTAAATTTTTTTCTAAAAATATTTTAGAGAGTACTAAAAAACTCTTAAATATCGAGTTTCAAGAAAATCGATGATGTCGTTTTCGAAATATTTGATTTTCCAAAAATAATTAGAAACATTTTTTAAAAATCCAAAAAATATTTTTTCAAAAATTTTGGTAGACAAAACTATTTATATTTTTTGGAAGCTTTTGTTTAAAAAAAATAATTGAAATCGGTCGTATCGTTTTGAAGAAAATCAAAAATTAAAAAAATGGTTCTTTGGAGGTACCATTAATAACCATTTTTGAAAAATGGTTTTCCACCCAAAGGAAGCCTTTACTGAAATAAATTTATTGAATTTTTGTTTAAGAAAAGTTTTTGAGCCATTTTTGAGAAAAATACGATTATGTAAAATTGCTAAAAAAATTGTATGGCAGGTACCGTTATTTTTGGTTCTAAAAAAAAAAATGAAAAAAATTTGTGGGCATAATCATCAAAAACCACTATGTACCAAGTTTGAAGAAAATCGATTGAGCCGCTTAGGCTGTAGACGAACAGACAGACAGGCAGACAGACAGAATTGTGCCACCCACTTGTTTGGTGTTCTCTATCATCGTACATGTTTGATTGTTACCTCAAAAAAATTTTGTTTGCACGAATCCAAAACTTGCCTTATAGTCCCTACATATATCGCAAGTAAGAAGATTCGAGAACCATAAGTCCACACTTTCCCCTTTCTGCATTCTGATTCCCTCAGCTTTGGCAAAATTGAAACAAAATCTTACTTCAATTTTCAATTTTCGACCACGAATTTTTGTACACTAATTTTCGACGCGATGGTGGATGAACTCATTCGGTTCTTCTTCGATATTCTGCTCCACAGCAGCCATACCGTCTTCGGTGCGCACTGTGCGGCCCGCATCTCTGAGGATTCGCATTATCCACTAGGACTAGAGTAAACGTGGTGCGAAACCCATCCATGGTTGCTCGAATTACCGACTCTGCTGGGCGATTATATCGACCGAATATTGGACGCAGCGTGCGATGCGCGAACCGAACCATTATTTTGATAATAAATTTGCACAATTTGCAAAAGTTGTTCAAGAGTAAGTCTATTTATTATGAAATGGTAAACCAAACTGAACATAAATCAAGTGACAGCTTTCAAAAAGACCAACTCCGGAAAAAGTATTGCCACATTGAAAACCACACTTAAAAAATAAACACCCTTTACAATATGTAGGTACAAATGAATACCCATAAATTTTAAAACACAAAATTTCAAGACGTCTAAAAGAATTTTAATATTAATTTTAGTGTCAATTAAGTATCACTTTATTATGATATCTTTCAAGACCTTTAACAATACATATATGTTTTGTTAAAGGAACTTTGATAAATCTTTCTCTCAAGAAGTATCATTAATTCAAACAACGAAACAAAAAAAAATGATCCGCGTCACCTTGACAATTTTAATATTTTTTCCTTCAAAATAAGTATATCCATGCTAAGGTTCTATACTTAAAATTGCATGTTTAGTATATGTATAGGCACTTATAGGTAGATACACCTAAATATAAAAGATGGTCCTTTTTATAAAATAAAATGCTAATTTTCTTTTTCTGCATCATGCCCTTTGTCTGAATTTTTATCGAATCTTTAATATAAAAGAAAAGTATGGAAAATGTCTTTTTCTTGTCTTTATGTGCCCGAAGCATAAAGAAAAAGAGACCCATTAGAAAATAGAAAAAAATGCTTTTCCCAGACTAAAAAAAAAACATTACAAATTCAAAGACAAGGACAAAGACAAATCCAGAATGAATACTCTTTTTCTGTTTTTGCAAATTATTTTTTTTTTTTATTTTATTTAATCTACAACGGTTTTATTTAAGTATACAGTTTTAGCAAACTAATTACGTTAAAAGAAAGACCTTTTAGATGTAAAACAAATAAAAGAAGGACAATGGGTACTTTTGGTCCTATCATTTTCACCATAAAGAGTACAATTGTATATACGAAAGTGCTGATATCTATCTGATGCTCATTGACTGGGTGTAAAAATAAATAGCTATCAGAAGAAGGCAGCTGACTATGCGGACAGAAACATGACACTAGAGTTTCGCAACTCAGAAATGAAAAATATGGCAGATGGTGTAGAGTTAATGGAGTAGGCTTATTCTGCATTAAAAATCTTATGATAAGGACTGCTAAATTCCACAGTGAAGAAATTTAATTTGGAGTTTTATAATTCCATAGAACTTTTCCTTCAGATAATATCTCTTGAAGTTGAGTTTGAATAAAAAATGTAAGTAATCTCCTTGCAAGGTACTCGTCATACCAAATTTGGATTCTCTGATTTAAGAATCATCTCATTATAACCGTAATTGTGGTAAAAAAATAAAATCAGTAAACTTACGAAGTAGCTATCAGACCTTCTACCGCTCTCGTTTATAATTAAATTTCGCTTCAAAACTAAAAAAAAAAGAAGAAGTATTTCCTTCCAAATACAAAGGCACTCACTTAAAATCGTCTAGCACACAGGCAAAGCCTTGTGGAAGATTAATTGATTCATTCAATTATCATCCCAGACTTGTTAAATCGAATTACTCGTGCTTATAACTAGTTATAAGACCCAAGCATCTGGCATCTGTTATGTCCTCTCAGCTACATAGTTCCATGCCACATCCCAGCTCCCAGCGCAACGAGTCGAACAAAAAACAAAAAACTTTCTCTCTCATCTCTATCGTCTTCGGTCTTGATCGTGAATTTATTTTCTAAAAAGTGAAACTTCTTTTTTGTATCAATGACTCGAAAGGAAATTCGATTTATTAAATTCCCCAACCAAGTCGAGTATGAAGTTTTAAATAAAAGAAAAAAAAATAAGAATAATTCTGCGAACTTTGAATTTTTCGTGGCCCCGATTAAGAATTCTGGTGGCATTGACAGAGATTCTTTATAGAAATAGAAATCATTTCACACGTTTGCATCCCTTAGAAAAAATATTCCTCTTCGATTTCTTTTTATTTTCTCGTTTTTCTGTCACGATTTGTTTGTGTGAGTTGTGTGGTTTTTTCAAAAATTTGTTTACACCGCAACACTCGACTCTAACAAATGCTACTAGCAACTCCTTTGAATAAACCGGATGTTATAAATAAAAAAAATGAAGGAAGGAAAATAATTCCGTGTCCCAATATACAAACTGGGATTGGGACACGCTTCAATAATCTCTAGGAAGTTTCAGTTATTTGTCATCATCGAAATATTGCTGAACTCACATGGAGTAGGTATAGGTAGTCGTATAGTCGAGTCAGTTCTGGGTCCTTTCATCTGTGATGCTACATCAGATATGGGGATTGGTTCACGGTGGATGCTTCCGTATAAGAGATGACGTGGTGTAGCGAAATATGCTTTGATGATTTGGATTGAAAGGCAAATTTCAGAATTGTATGTGGGGATGGTGGCTCTTTCAAGTTTCACTTTTACTCATTTTGAAGGAGATGTAGGTAGAGCATGTACAGGAAATCGATACGAACTTCGACAAATTAGTGCGGAAAACCACAAGAGAATGTAGGTACTAGTTGAGAATTTTCATCAAACGTGATAAAGGTCAAAGGTGTGCTCTGTTTTCAATATTCTTATATAGAGCTCACTCGCTGTACATTTAAAGGTTTTATAAATTGCTTGAAAATATTGATATGAAAAATATACCTACATTTATGGACCTTGGATTCCTGTATACTGAATGTTGCAAGGAGCAACTTATAACATCCGTTTTTTTGTAAAAAAAATTACAGACTTCAACTTTGCAGTGGTCAAAGTTTTATCCCTAGACAATGATGAAGCTTACTTTAAAAAAAAGGGGATGATGTCATCTTCATTCGTAGCTTAGCATCCCGCCATAGGGTGATCTACCCTCATAAAGGAAACTGCTAACATCAGGTACCTATTCACTTTTGTAGGTAGTGTCTAAAAAAAAAACAATTTGTGCATGGGTTGCCTGTCGAAAAATGATTAAGGCACAGGGTTGCCAAGCAATTATTCTCAATTTTTGGGGTTTTCCATTTATCTGCCCCTGCTAAGAAGGTTAGCCTTAAAGACATAACAAAAATAAAGAACATTTTATTTGAAAACTATAAACTAAGTAATTTTTTGAAATTCTAAATTACAGTAGGGAAAAAAGTGTTAAAAAAGAGAAAAGTCTAGAATCTATTTTCCAAACAAAAATTGAGAGAAAGCTTTTTTATTTTGTGATCGGTAGATTTTTTAAATACAAGAAAATCATTATATTTGTAAACAAAATTTAAAAATCTGCGAATCGAGATATGAACATTTGAAAGTCAAGAATTGCCAAATATCAAAATTAATTCACCATAAATCAGGATGATAGTCTATAAAAAATATTAAAATATTTTTAGAAATATAATTAAAAAAAATTTTACCCGTATTTTTCTAATTTGGTGTTTAGCTTTTAATTTAGTGAAGTAAATTTTTGAAATTTTTTTGAAAATAGATTCTAGACTTTTCTCTTTGTTTACCCTCATTTTCCTTACTGAAATTTCGAATTTGTAAAAATTACGTAGTTTATAGTCTTCAAATAAAATAAACGCTAAAAATCATTTTTTAACTCAAAAATTTCGAAAGTTTTTCGACAATTACTTTTCATCTGAATGAGATGTCAAAAATATTTGTATTTGTGCTACAAAATTACGTGTTCTACAAAAAATCTACGAGCAAATTTTCTGAAATTTTTCTCTTTGGAAATTCTAACTTTTTGACAAAGATTTTTACTTGCCATATTGGTACTATATTGGGCAAGTTTTGAACTCGTGCAAAAAAAAATCGAGATAACAATCAAACATGACATTACGATGATAGAGAACACGAAAAAAGTGGGTGGCACAATTCTGTCCGTATCTTCCTCAACCTACAGCCTAAACTATTGAAGCGATTTTCTTGAAATTTTTAACTTTAGGTTTTTTTGTAACTCTCCAGATGGTAAATTGAATTTTTTTTTGCTCCAAAAATAACGGTACTTGCCATACAACCGTAAAGAAAAAGCTAATTTATTTCAAAAACTTCTGCAACGATTTTGATAAAAAAATCAGTGTTTTTTTTATATATGGTGTAAAACTTTCAAACACTGTTATTAACGGTACCTGCTATTTAACGTTTTTTTTTATTTTCTATATTCTCTTTAACGACTCAACCTATTTCAATCAAATTTTGTATACCTACAAAAGCTCTTTTAAAATGTCAATAAAAAAAATATACAAATTTTGAAAAGTAAGTTTCGTATTTTTTTTTTTTTTATATTCAATACCCATTTTGGATGATTTTTTTTGAAAATAAATTTGTAAATGAATATTTATAAATACAATAAATTGGCATCCAAATTTTTTTTTTAAATATTACTAAAATTTTATATATGGGTCAGTATTTCAAAACATTAATTTTTTTCACTCCAAAGTGGACCCTCGCTCAAAAGAACCTATTTGGTAGACGAACAATTATGTCTCTTAGCAACTCTATAATAACCACTTTAAAACAAGGAGTCATAACATTTGATCAAGTCTAACGGTTTTTTTAGTCAGGGAAACGATACTTGTATCAGGGGAATGACAAAAATTTATATTTACTCCGTTGATTAGATGGATATTTAATTTTGCGAATGGTTTCAGGAGTGTAAAGAAAAAGAAGAACAAATACTAACATGAAAAATAGCATCCATGACTATGTTGCACGAACTTGCTCTCATGATTCAAGAATTTTGCGATACTAAACATTTTATAGTAATAATCGTATTTTTTATGAGAAAAATGTGAAAAAATTCAAAACTACTAAAAATACTGTAAATATGTTTAAATATAATATTATTGATTCTTCTAGAGTTACCAAAACGCAATCAATCATTATAATGAAAAATTAAAAGTCAGGGGAATGACACAAAAAATGATGTTAGGGGAATGACTCCGAAGGGTGTTTTAAATGGAGGTTGTTAGAAAATTAGATGTTTTATATTATTTATCACGTAGGCCCTTGTAAAAGACACGGACGAGTAAAACTTTTTAATTTTTATATCACACGGTTTAGTAAAAAAAACGCGTTAGAGGAATGACAATTTCGCTTGACGAAAAACAAAATCATTGCCTTAACTTGAAATGAAAAAGACAACAAAGTATTTTTGAAACCCTTACTTCAATTTTCATAAAGATCAATTCTGTACCCTTAAACAACAAAAAAATCAGTTTTCTATTTTGAGCCTATATATATTTTTTTTTAATTTCCATTGGTGGGATAGAAATGATCAATTAATGGGGGACACTTACTTAATAGCTCCTATTTAAAAAAATAAAGCAACTAAAAATCATTTAACTATTTTTTAGTAAGGATGCATATATTATTAAAAAGATTGCATCATTAGATTTTTTGTATCGTTTTTAGTTTCGTTGCTAAAATTCAGACAGTGTGGTAAGTAGGCCTGGGGACACGTCAGGGGAATGACATTTTGGGTGTTTAAATGAAGATAGCGGGTATGATATTTTTTGTAGCTTTATTTTTTCTAGAGCGAATCGAATATTGGAACCCGTTTGTTTCAAGCCATCCAATTAACAAACTTATAATAAAATTTTGTACTTTGGTTCAAAAATGAAGGAGACTGAAATATTAATATTTTGAAATATTGACCCATATACAAAATTAGTTTTAAAGAAAACCGCTCCAACGATTTTTAATTTTCTTTTTTCATATATTTCAACTTTCTTAAGTAATAAAATGGCATACTTGGTTTTGAGCGCTAAGCAATTTTACTACTTGTTTAAACAATATAAAGAACGATTAAAACACTTTTTTTTACACTTTTCTATTTTGTCATATATTTTTTCTACAGTGACTTACATATTTAAAAGCTCTTAAATTCCAAGCAACTTGAACATAAGAGCAAGTAGATACGTGCGATCCAGCCTTGCATTTTATTTCTTTTGTGTAAAGTAAACCCAGCCATTTTTGACTTTCCTAATTAAAATAAAATTAGTGCGCTGTCATGTGTCAAAGAGATGATTAATTTGCATATTTCCAATTTTTACCGCTAAAAATAAACTTTTGCAAAATGCTGTAGCGTGAAGTCAACACCTGAATTTTTATTTTCAGAAACCAAAAATTGTGCATGTGTATGTATTGGCTCAACTTTTACTGCATTGTGCGGTATATATTAAAAAAAAATTGCAATTTGCAACTTTGCTGCATTGTACAGTAAATTTAAAAAAAAAGTGCAAATTTGCAAGTTTGCAAAATTTTACAGATGAATTTTTTTGGAAATTAAAAATTTTCTTAAAAAAGAAAGTTGTGCTCGTCTGCAATGCCAAGAACCAAAGAGATACAACAATAAAAGAACGACTGGATCACACGTATAATACTTGTCATTATGTTCAAGAGGCTTAGGGTTTAAAAATTGTAGGTAAATATTAAATATAAGGACATGGAAGCTACGAGAAAAAAAAATGTGAAAAATATAAAAAAAAAAAATACTTAAATTCTTTAAAACGAAACCCTTAATAGTTTCTGGTGAAAAAAAAAGAATTCCATCTGAGTTCTTGATAAAATATATTATTATTATTATTATTATTATTATTATTATTATTATTATTATTATAACTTTATTAACATGTAAGTAAATTACAATATAAACTTAATATCTATAGCACTAACTACCAGAGTCTGCGGCTATTTGATAAAATATAAATGTATGGGGAAAATTTAAAAATTAACTAAAGCATTTTTATATACACTAGTCAAAAAAATTGACGGGACACATTTTTTCGAATTTTTAGTTAGTATTTTGAAGATCTGTATCTTTGTGATGAGTGGTCGTATATGAAGTTGAAACAAAAATTATACAGCTTTATAATAATTTTTCTTACAGTACCGATATAGCGTTATAACATCAGAAATCACCCAAGACAAAAATAATCTTTTTTCGAGTCAATCAAATGTAATGGTTAGATAGATAGCTTACACTTTTGGCTTTAATTGCCAATATCTCAGCAAATAATGATGTCATACAGAGTTCAAGTTACCTGCAACACTTTACTTAACTTCGTTAAAAATAAATTGCTAGATAAGTTTCAACTTAGTTGCAATCGGGAAGTGTAGGTGGTTTTAGTGTAGTAAGAATCTCACACTTCTATGAGCACGCGTTTTTCGGTCCTCATAGAGCCTGATGCTGGTTTTGCACCTACCCACGGATAAAAAAAAAAAAGTACAGAGTTCAAGGACAGTTTTGGAAATTTGAATAAGTTTTCTAACATATTTTGTAGAGATTATTATTTTGTTACCCTTTACCGTTATTTTAAGAAAAGTACTAAAAATGACTTCTTCTGGTCTTTCGGTAAATCTTTTGATTCTTTGCAAAAAAAACATGGTACATTCGTCATCAAAATGAAAATACAGACAACAATTCCCGGCGACATTTTCAAAGTTCTACATTGGTTACATACTTTCTTTTTTGACTTTAAATGAACAAAAAAAATATATTTACCCAAACAAGATACAAAAATTTCAAACAAAAAATATACTTTTTTCATTTAAAGTCAAAAATGTATGTTACCATTTCAAAACTGTGTAAAATTCTTAAAAAAAAAAAAAATCAAGGACAAATTTTGGTAATAAGATCTTAGGGTTTTATTAATGAGCATTTTAAAAATAAAATTGCAAAAAAATTTAAGCCAGTTTTCGAGACATAATTTTCTAAGAAAAATTGAAACTTTTTTTGAAAATTTAGAAACTAATATTTTGAAAAAAAAAAAATCAAAAAAATATTAACAAATCATAAAGCAAAAGAAAAAACAATTGGAATATTTTTTAAAAATCTAAAAATGAATTGATGTAAAATTAAAAATTCTATTAATAATTATAATAAGATAATAATATTACAATCAACAAAATCGTGTCCAAAAAATGAAATATAAGAAACATGGGTCTTTGGAAAATATCATTAATTCAATCATTTCAAATCAATGATAGCCTTTATTAGAAGTATGTAATTTATTGATTTGAGAAAAAAATATAATTTTTAAGAAAAGCTATACCGTTAATTTTGGCTGTAGACAAAATATTAAAAAAATATGTGGAGGGAATGGCCCAAAAACCCTTTGTTTCAAGTTTAAAGAAAATCGATTCTGCTGGTTAGGCTGTAACTGAACGGATAGTCAGACAGAAAGTACCTACAATTGTGAAACAAATTTTTACGTCTTCATCGTAAAAACGAAAGTTTAATTTTTCGAGTTCGATTTTCTTAGGAATGCTTAACTTTCCATATAAGTTTGAGTTGTGCTCAAAAGGGCTCATAGCGAGCAAATTATGGAGTTGTTTTGACTTCACCCCGCTATATGTTTTTTTGGGGATGCTGTATCCCAATATGAAGTTTGTAGCTAAAACTTTGTGACGAAACCTGAAAAAAATGCATAAGTATTTTTGGAAGTTTTATTTTGCTTATGGCTCAAAAACTATCAATTATTCATCAGGGTATTCAATTATTGGAAGTAAGGATACACAATTTCCAACAAATCTCCTTTAAGGGTCTTTTTCTCCATTTGGAACCATTCGGACACCGTTATTCCCCCTATCTTGTTTGTTGGTGACGAAAGTCATGAAATTCATGACCCTGCTGCTGACAGCAAAAATAATGAGAGAAATGTAGTATTATCTCATGGAGGGATCGTGAAGCGTGGTCTTTCCTTTGGGCTAGGGTCGAAAGTCTGGCAAAGTCAAAATTTGTTTTGCAAAATTCTGCTTTCAAAATTCTGCTTTTCAAAATTCTGATTTTCAAAATTCTGCCAATAATAAAAAGAAGGTTTGAAAACGTTAAAAAGCGCGAAAATGTTTTATTTTTGGCAGAATATTGTAAGGCAATTTCTTGTATTTGGTTTTAAGACTGCTCTTTTGTCTAAGACAATTATAATTGTAGCTATAAGCATAGTTTACAGTTCCGTGTGAAGAAAAACATAACTTTCTAAACAATTTTCTAGACGAAAAATGTTTGTTTTGAGCCTAAGCTACCCATTGAGGCATTTTAACTTACCATAAATTAATAAACTACATATAAAGGCTTGAAAATGTAAAACAATTATTTTTGAATGCAAAAATCATTTGCATGCTAAAAATAAGAAACAAAATACAAAATTGGGTGGCGCAACAGCTCGTGGAGAACCAGGGCCTAGTGGCTTACAAATCTCAACCCAACCATTCGTGTGTGCACAAAACAATTGCCGGCAGAATTTTGAAACCAGAACTGTTCCGCTCCCTTTCTTTTACTACGGGGAGTAAAAATCTCCCGAATTGAAAGCCATCATTCAGTCGCTCCATCACCAGTTCGTAGAGTCAACCTCCCCAAATTTTGAATCCCCATTTCAATGCTTGAAGAATCATGAATCATGACCCTTCTGCTACTAATAAGAATGCAATTCTCACAGTGAATACCTGCGAGAGAAAGCGTTAGCATGTGCTAACACTTTTTTAAACCTTCTATACAAGAACAAGCGGAATTCTGAAGAAATTTTTATCAAAAGGTAGACCATTCCAATCTCAAGATCTTATTTACAAGCATCAAAAATTTGCAATATGTACCTGTATTGCAAGTTAAAAGGCTTTCAAACTAAAATTCACGTAAACCATATCTATTATATCACCCTGAAACGCGAAGAATAGTATTTTCGTAATATTTTAATTCATCTTAGTTGCATAGTAGCTTTATGAAAGCTTTGAAACATTCTTGTCTCGAAAACAAAAATAATACAATTTTTTCATCAATTTTAAACTTCTCTTCTAGCCAGCAAAAATCATCCAATTACTGTGAACCCTTTTGAATTCACTTAAACTACCTTCCTTCGTATAAAAATAAAACTCAATCTTTCATCCTTGCTTTATTGGTTATGGTTTCTCACTCATGTTCCACTAAACTAGAAAACCAACAATAATTCAATTTATTATGCATACCTTTATCTAAGAGAAGTACCTATACACTACAGACACTATATCAACAGCCCTTACCGATGCACCCTCTTGTTGGTTGCACACACCCCACCAACAACCGATAGAGACACTTTTGTCCTCTTCTCATTACACGGTTATGAACTTGTAATTTTCCATTATCATACAAAGTGTCATTCTCAGTGTAGAATAAACCAGAAAAAATCGCTTTATCAACAAAAAAAAAAAGGACAATTGCACCATCAGGACATTTTAATGCAAAACCCCAACTTCTCTTTGAATTCTGTCATCGTTCTGAGAATGTTCAGTATTCATTATGATTATCAATATTGTCCAACGCTCCATGGCAAAAGCAAAAAAAAAACCTAACAATGAACACCATCAGTGGAGTGGAGACTTTAACCATCATCAGGATCTGTCCCAATGTCCTCATGTAACTATATACTCTTCCCACAAAAATACTCTGCTCTGCTGCCAAGTACCTACTTAATTTTTAAATTGAAAGGGAGAAAAGGACATCATCGTCATATCAGAAGCAACACTTTACACATACAAACATACATATATCTGTACATGAAGAGTTTATATATGCAAATGTTAAAGAAGGATAATTTTGCTAAAGTATTATTCAAAGGACACTATTATACTATATCTCTGGTCAGTATAGATCCCTTTCATTAAAATATAATGCCCCCAGATTGAGAGCTGCTGCTGCAAAAAAAAATGGGGGAAAAGGGTACAAACTCATGGTCATGGCTCATGTAAATAAAGTAGTTCTGTATGTCCTTATTTCAAGATTGTACCTACTCTCAAGTTGAACTTTATCGCCCATAAAGAAGCCGAAGCGAGCAAAGCGGAAGAGATCCTTTCTGTTGTTGTATTTCCCATTCTCATACATATATGGCCATGGCATACAGACTATACAGAGTGTGAATCTGCTTTGAGCCAAGTATAAAATGTAAAAACGATACAAATGCTTATCGGTTGAAGTGTTATAAAGATTGAATGGTCTTTTTTATGTGAAATTAAAGTGTAATTTATTGAAAATTGTCTGTGCATATATATTATTATCATTGGTAAGGACGAAATGTCCTTTTTGTTATAAGAAAATAGGAATGAGGAAGATACTATAACAAGTTTTTTATTACATCAAACCGAAGGACGCTTACATCAAAATTTTGAGGTTGAGCAAATTTTATTTTAAAACGTGTCCTTAAAAAGTCCTTTGATCTCAAGCACGGCGTGCACTCAAACCGCATGCCAACACATACACTCCATCCATATGCGAATAAAATAAAATTTATATTTTACAGTCGAATGTTATTATTTTTACATATTGAACCATAAATTTATTGACAAGCGAAACAGAGGAAAAACATAAATAAACAACGCGAGGAAACTTGCTGTGAAAAGGATAATTGGTCATAAAAATATCATCACTTTATAAATCATTATATTCAGTGTGGTGTGGCATATTATATTGTGTGTACACAAATACACAAAATGACATCACACCTTATATTGTGACATGAATGAGCACTTTCCACATTGTTAAAAAAGCACACACAAAGGTAAATATTGAGTTTAAAATATTTTTTGAATTTAAATTTAATTTGCAATCAAAAAATGTTAGGATTAATATCTCCTGTAGTTTGTGTTTTTTTTTTTTATTTGTATTGCCTACCTATGTTTGTCGGTGTATGTGTGTGATAATTGTCAGGATATTGCTTGTCTGTGTGACTATTTAACCGAAAAGTTTTCAATGAGTTTTCAATTGATTTGCAATGAGTAAAATTTAATATTAATGAATCCATTAAAAATATAAATATTATTTTTATTAATACAGTGAGTCGAAGTTTGACTTGAATTTGTAGTTTATACAGAAAGTTCTTATGAAATCACAATTTTAGTCCGAACTTTTATAATCGGATTATGCTTTACATCACATACACTTATGGTATAAGTTGCTTCATTCGTGAATCCATATTATGTAACCACTTGAATTTTTCATTAAATTATTTAAATTATATAATTTCTTTCATGAAATCCTGGCATGAAAAACAATTTCATAAAACAAAAAAATAGAAACAGTGAAATCATTTTAAATGCTCTGTAGATGGACAATTCACTAGAAAAATAGAGAAATTGTTATAAATTTCCTATGAAATAGTTATAACTTTATTCCATTAGTTTTTTTCAGAGAAAAATAAAAAAAAAAATTATTTCGATGTGCGTCAATTAGTTACTTAAATTTCACCTTAAAAACCTTTTAACCAGTTTACGAAACCAAAGAGAGATTTTTATTCAAATCATGGAGAAATTTTTAATTGAATTGAAAACAAAAGGAAAAAATTATTATAAAAACTCAATTTGATTTGGGTTCATTTGGACTTGAAAATGAATACTGTATTCAGTTGCTCCTCCACCTTAACAGAAATAAATAATTGTAAATTGGAGTTGGCATTGGTCACTTGTTAGCTTTTGTACTTGTTGCAGTCTTTAAGAAATATTTACATAGAATGGTTATATTGGAAGTTTTATCTGAAGAAAGGCCCTGTCAAAATCGGCAGTGTATTCAATAGTCTTCGAACTTACCACCAGGTTCAAATATGACTTGAAGAATTTTCATTCTATGAGGAATGGTGTGTTGGAATTTTGGCGATAAGAAGAACCAACCATTGACACCGCATTTACCAGCAGATCTTTCTTTGCTGAAACTTAGTTTAGCAAACTTAAGAAAAATGTGGGGCTGCATGAGGTTGTAGAAAAGCTGGTTTTCAGCGTTATTTTATTTTCTCTAATCAATTTATTGTAGTAGACTAGGTTTGAAAATGAAGGGGTTTTTTTTTTAGACGTGTGGGTTTCAAGAAGAAATAAAACGCATATAATTTAGTGTTATGTCGAAGAATTTAGCTTTATTATAAGGATAATGGTTTGCCATTATGTCTTAAAAATAATTTTGGGCAAGTGGCCACGAGGCTGGCTCGAATAAATTCCAGCCGAGGGGCCCAATTTTCGACCACTTTTTGCAGCAATTGGGGCCGTATGGCAGCAATAACGAGTTGTTGATTGTTTCGTTGGCTGTATGGTATGGAGCGCCGTCTTATTGGAACCAAAGGTCATCAACATCAACATCCTCCAATTCAGGCATGAAAAATTCATTTATCATGGCTCTATAGCGTTCCCCATCCCCATTGACTGTAACATTATGGCTGGATTCATTTTTCATCGCAGCGTGCGAACCAAACCATTATTTTGGTAATAAATTTGCACGATTTGCAAACGTTGTTCAGAAGTAAGTCTATTCATTATGAAATTGCAAACCAAACTGAGCATAGATCAAGTAACAACTGTCAAAAGACCAACTCCGAAAAAAGTATTGCCAGATTGAAAACCACACGTCTAAAAATAACACCCTTTATTATTCAGAAAGAAGACTTTGATCCAATTAACAATGAAAATTTGCAAATGCAAAGATAAATTGAGACAACACACAATTTTAAAACTTTGTCAGCGGTGACCATATCAAGAAGAGGAAGATTTCAGTAACAAAAAATAAAAACTATTGTGGATAAGACTTACAGGGGATACCATTTTAAAAACTCCCTCTGTGAATAAAGAATACTGGGGACATAAAGCTAAGTCTAAGCGTAAATTTCCCTCCATAGAGAAATATAATTTGCTAATAATAAGTTCTTCGGATGGTCATCTCAGGACAAAAATGTACCTATATAAGAGTCTTGTAGAAATGTTGCATGCTCTACAACTTTGTTTTAATTTTTTTTTCCCCCATATAGCAACTTTTAAGGATATAAAGGTAAAAACCAGAAAAAGCATATCTATATTCTAAAGTGCTTTAACTCTAAAATTTATTATAAACTTCCTAAAACAAAATGCGTGAACTGTGCGACCAGTGCGAAATCTAAACATGGCCACAGATTTGAGCTAACAGATGAGCTTACTGCTGTGCGTAGCAAGGAGGCAGCGCCATCCAAAACTTTACATTCCTTTCCATTTTCCAACTTCTTCCAAACGCAATTTCCTATCCTTTCCCTTAACTGCCTGATAGTAATAAATGACAAACCAACAAATAACTACCCATCACTAAGCATAGAACTATATTGAACTTGTAAAACCTAACATACCTAAACTTTATTATACCTTTTACCATTATGTCATTATGATTCTTTCGTAATTTCTTTTATTCACTTTTACTTCCTTTTTATATCTTGAATAAACCACACTGAATTATTAGCTAAAAATCCTTTCGTCTTTTATTTATTAAAGTCAACAAGTTTTCCATAAATAATTATCTAGTTTCATCAGGTTATGGGCCTAGCACGCTTCCACTGTATTCGATATGTTCAAGGAGTTTAAAAGCTTAGTTGAAAAACAGTTGCAAACGAAAATAAAGATACTCAGAACCGATAATGGTACCGAATATACCAATAATAATTTTGAACTTTTCTTAAAACAGGCAGGGATACAGCATCAAACTACTAATCCCTATACTCCTGAACAAAATGGGTTGTCTGAACGGATGAACCGGACTCTTGTAGAACGTGCACGATGTATGCAGGGTTGCCTAAAGTTTTTTGGGCAGAAGCGGTTTCTACAGCAGCCTATATTGTCAACCGTTCTCCTACAAAATCATTGGAATACAAGACACCGGAAGAGTTTTGGTCGAGAAAAAAGCCGAATTTGAGCCATATTAAAATTTTTGGATGTGAGGTGATGGTGCACGTACCTAAAGAGAAAAGGAAAAAATGGGATCCTAAATCACAGAAACTGATCTTTGTTGGATATTCCTCGGACAGTAAGGGATACCGATTATATGATAAAGATAAAAATCAGGTAATTAAGAGCCGTGACGTAGTGTTTTTAGAGGATACAATAAAAAGAGATTTTGTAACCATGCCGTTATCGGAATTGGAAAATTCCAATGATGTATCTGATTCATTAAAGCCAAAACATACAGCAGAGGAAACATTTTATGATGCAGATGATAGTTATGTTTCTAATGGAAATGATCATGCGAATGACGAGAGTTATGTTCCTGATGAAACTGTTAAAAGCTTAAGACAAAGCCCTATAAAACTTAGACACAAAAAGACACCAAATAAAACTAATGCTGTTTCTTATCTATGCCAGAATGCCTTAAGAAATGATCCAGATAGTATTGAAGAAGCTTTAGCTAGCGAAGATGCCAACTCTTGGATCGAAGCAATGAATGCAGAGTATAAGTCACTTATTGAAAACAATACATGGTCATTGACGGACTTACCTGAGAATTCAAAAGCAATTGGTTGTCGCTGGGTTTTTAAGACTAAAGAAGATGATGCTGGTAATGTTTTGCAACGTAAAGCTAGACTTGTTATAAAGGGTTATGAGCAAAGAAAAGGTATAGAATACGATGAAGTATTTGCGCCAGTGGTCAGACAGACTTCAATGCGGTATCTCTTTGGCCTGGCTGTTAAATATGATTTACTAATTGAGCAAATGGATGCAGTAAGTGCATTCTTGCAAGGTGACATTGATGTAGATATTTATATGTATCAACCACCTTCCTACGAAAAGGGAAACCAAGTTTGTAAATTGAATAAGGCGATATACGGACTCAAGCAGGCATCACGACAATGGAATAAAACTTTTTGTAAGGTCTTAGAGGACATTGGATTGAAGAGTCTTGAAGCCGATGCAAGCGTCTATTTTAAAATCAAAGAAACTGATATGATTTTCATCGCAATTTACGTGGATGATCTCCTTCTGTTTTACAATAACCAAGAAACAGTTCAAGCAGTGAAGCAGAGTTTGTGCGCAAAATTTAAAATGAAAGAAATTGGACAGGCCAAACAGTGTATTGGATTTAAAATAACCCGTGATAGGAACATCGGTGAGTTATATTTAGATCAAACAGCTTACATAGAACGTATTTTACAGAAGTTCAGAATGATTGACTGCAATATATCCTATTCACCGAGTGATCCAAACAACAAACTTGTGTGTTCAAAAAAGGATGAAGATTTGCTTGTAGGTGTACCCTACCAGGAAGCGATCGGAAGTTTGCTTTATCTTTCACAGGGAACCAGACCTGATATAAGTTTTGCGGTGAACATGCTGAGCAGATTCAACTCCAGACCTGAATCTCAACACTGGGCTGCTGTTAAGAGAGTTATGAGATACCTTAAGGCGACTAAAGATTTTAAACTTGTTTTTAAGAAAACCGAAAATGGAAACATAACAGGATTCTGCGATGCTGATTGGGCTTCCAATACTGAAGATAGGAGATCATGTACAGGCTATGTATTCATGTTCCAGGGTGCAGCAATTTCATGGGCTTCACGAAGGCAGCAGACGGTTGCTCTCTCGACTATGGAGGCAGAATACATGTCGCTGGCTAGTGCCACGCAGGAAGCAGTATGGCTGAAGCAACTAGAAGACGAGTTATGGCCGGAGTTAGAAAAAGTTCCAATTACTCTATACTGTGACAATCAGAGTGCTATCAAGCTTGCCTCAACAGATTCTTTTCACGCACGAAGCAAGCACATCGATGTGAGATTTCACTTTATACGTGACAAAATAGCTTCCAAGAAAATAGAAGTCAAATTTGTAGGAACTGATGAGATGATAGCGGATATCTTAACCAAAGCTACTTTTAAGCCAAAGCACGAATACTGTACAATTAAAATGGGTTTGCATTTAAGAGAGGATGATAGTAATAAATGACAAACCAACAAATAACTACCCATCACTAAGCATAGAACTATATTGAACTTGTAAAACCTAACATACCTAAACTTTATTATACCTTTTACCATTATGTCATTATGATTCTTTCGTAATTTCTTTTATTCACTTTTACTTCCTTTTTATATCTTGAATAAAGCACACTGAATTATTAGCTAAAAATCCTTTCGTCTTTTATTTATTAAAGTCAACAAGTTTTCCATAAATAATTATCTAGTTTCATCACTGCCCTTGCTCTTTACGGACACTCTTCACATACTTTTGCCTCGCAACAAATGAATTTTTTTGTCATCAAAAATCTAAATCTAGTTTTAGAAAAATTTTATCACGTACATTTTGTTTTAATTGATTTTTGAAAAATATGAATGATTTAAAGAATCAGATCAGGATGACCTGGTAAAGCATAAAAGGGGTGGGGTCATAATTCTGTATGTGTCAAAATTTAGATAACAAAATTCTGTATTCCAAAATTCTGTAAATCCAAAATTCAGTAAGTTCCAAAATTCGGTTCTAAAAATACTGTAAAGCTAAGACTCTGTTTTATAAAATTCTAAGAAAAAAATGTTCCGAAATTCTTGATTTCAAAATTCTTTATTCCAAAATTCTGTAAATCATAAAAGAAAAATTGTTTTGATAGAGAAAAAAAGTGCGCACTTTTTTCATTGTCAAATCCATTTTTTTTTACCATTTACTGAATTTTGGAATACTAAATTTTTAGATCTAGAGACCTTTCTAAGAACTCAAAATAGTGGCTTGACAAAGGCACCTAAAAGTCTTAGTAGGAAGAAGAAAAACTGGAATTTATAAGCTTATTGAAGTTCTACCAAAGAAACTTATTTGGTCAAAAGCGCAAGTAGCAAGAGTTCAAAACGGGGAACATATTGATAAAACCTAAATTTAAAAGTCACTTACTAAGAAATAAACAAATTAAGTGTTTGATAAAAAAAAAGAAGAATTTTAAGTCACACTGAATATTTGAGAAGGTTAGTTTTTTTTTTGTTTTTTTCTATCCATTGAACGTTTTTAGTTACAATTCTTTGTAGATTTTTGTTAGTTGAATAAAAGTTATTCAACTGGGATTAAGAAACCTGTTCAAAATTATTACAAAATTTTAATTTAAAAGTTTGGATTCTTTTACAGAATTTCAAAAAGCAGAATTATGGATAAACCGAATTTTAAATACAAACAGAATATATATTGGATTTATAGCATTTTCAAATACAGAATTTTGTATTTACAGAATTTTAAACTACCAGAATTCTTGATTTAAAAAATTTTAAGAATACAAAATAATGGATGAATAATAATGGAATACATAGTTATGTACACTGTACGTGTACACGCAGAATTTTTTATCCATATACAGATTTTTGGTCATACAGAATTTTGGATTACACAATAATGACCCGTTCCCAAGATAAAACTATTGTGCCTATTCACTTAGAATTTGGAGGGCCATTCCACATTAAAGTTATTAACAGAAGAAATCTTAAAGTTTGATAGTTTTTATGATTTGCACTGTGAAAAAACATCTTGTTTGGGAAAAAGTGTGGATTTTCTTTTCCATATTCATAGAGTCAAGTATGAAAAGAAAATTTTGAACAGAGGATGTAAAATAGATACAATTAAGCGTATTTAAATCCAAAAAGGCTTTTCTCATTACTTTATTTCACTGATAGCACGAGTACAGTTTCATCACTTTCAGGGAACATATAGTAAAACATCCCGCCATGGGAGGACCTACCCTCATAAAGGTAGGTACCAGATGAGTGGTAAACAGTTTTGTAGTCAGTGTCTTAAAAAACAATTTTCGCATGGGTTGCCTGTCGAAAAGTGGTCAAGGCATAGGTTTGCCAAGCACCACCTTATATGGTAAGCCTTAAGGATATTAAAAAAAACCATATGTATAAGGAAAATTTTATTTTAAAATTATCAACTACGTGGTTTTTTTGAAGTTCGAAATTTCAGTAGGGTAAATGAGGGTAAACAAAGAGAAAAGTCTAAAATCTATTTTCCAAACGAAAAATGATGGAAAGTTTTTTTCTTTTGCGATCGGTAGATTATTGAAATACAAGAAAAAAATTAAAAAATTTCGAATCGAGATATGAACACTTTAAAGTCGAGAATTGCAAAATAGAGGTTTCGAAATAATTCACCACTACTTTTTTGATGTCTACTTACTACTACTTTTTTGATGTCAAAGCGTAGGATTTCCACTTTCTTGGTCATTTTTCATTTTTAAAAAATGAGAAAAGTTGCGGAAATAGTTCCAGATGCCAGACGCATGTTGGACAAAAAAAGTTGCAAGTTTTTTTCGTGTTCAAAATATTCAAAATTTACAAAAACATGAAAATCCCACCCTTTTAATATTAAAAAAAAGTATGTTCCCGGAAAGTGGCAACACTGACAATTTTATCGAAGGTACTTCTACTCAACACCTATCCTTTAAGATGTCAATCGTTATTTTCCCAAAACTCGTCTTGGTCAAAATATTAAAAACCACCAAAAAAGTGGAAGTCCCAACCTTTTACATACAAAATATGTTTCCGAAAAGTGGCCACAATGACATTTTATCCATAGGTGTGTCCTCTTAACATTTATCTTTTATGACATCAACCGTTATTTTTCCAAGACACATTTGATGTCCGGGGGTGTTTCCGCAACTTTTTTCACGTTAAAAGCAACCAAAAAAAGGGGAAGTCCAACATTTTGACAGTAACAAAAAGTATGTTCCTGAAAAGTGGCAACATTGAAGTTTCAACAGATGGTGTATTTATTCAAAACCTATTTTCCCAACTCACATTTGTCATCTAGAGGCGTTTCCGTACCTTTTTTCATGTTTGAATTATTAAAAATGATCAAAAAAGTGGGTGTTCAAACATTTTTACATTAATAAAATTATGTTCCAAAAAAGTGATAACACTGATATTTTACCCGAAGGTACGTCTACTCAACACCTATATTTTAAGATATCAAACATTATTTCAGGCATAGAAATTTTCCAAGTAATTTATTTAACCATTTGGCCCAGATTGGGCGCCAATTTTCAAAATGGCGTCCAAACGACAGGATTAAGAAAATGATTCCCAAGCCAAATTTCATCTTTTGTATGACAAAAATAAATTTTGTAAAAATAAGATCAACCTCCACAAAAAGTGCCAGAATTTGGGCTTCCTGACCGGAGTACAAGTTGGGTGCCATTTTTTAAAATGGCGGCCAAGCGACGGGATTACAAAAATGACTTACGGGCTAAATTTCATGCTTATCACAAATTGCAAACATAAAAAAAGTGCCCGTCAAAAAACGCACGGGATTCGGTTTCCTGACTGGACTATAAGTTTAGAAAAATGTTTAATGAAGTTTTGGTTTTATTCAAATAATGAAAACTTTTTTTTTAATATTTTTTTATAAAAACTGCTAAATGGTAGTAATATGCTTTCCACTCTAAGCCGACGATGTGTAACAAAACAAACAAGCAATGGGAAAAAGTATCTAACAGAAAAATATCACTTAGTAACGCAAAATTTTGAAAAACACCAACTTGAAAAAAAAATTCACAATTTTGTGTCAAGAATTTTGATTTTGAAATTTAATTTCTCAAAAACTATTGATTAAAACGACTATAGGAGGGTGTGCCATTTATTTCAACTCTGGAATTTCCACATCTAATAACTTCCAAAAGTTGCTTTACATATAAAAATTAAATCCTTGATATTTAATTTTCGTTTAAGTTATTGGCTTTGGCTCACTAAAAAAGCTTGAAAAGAACACCAAAAAATGTTATTGATTATGTCCTAAAAAACAAGGCAATAAGGAACTAAGATCTTCATGGGATTTTATTGTACAAATCATCAAAGAGGTCATTGAATGTGAGAAAACCGCGGAGTGCTATTAAATTAGAGGGCGAATTTTTAAGAGGGGGGTGCAAAAGCAGCCTTTTTGGTTTTTTGCATATAACTCGAAAATGGAGCAAAATTTCGAGATCATCCCGGAAACGTTTTTTGAAGAGAATAAGTTTACCATCGAAATAGATTTTTAAAAAATTTTAAAAAATTTTAGTTAGCTAAATTTAGCTAAATTAAAAAAAAAAATGCCATTTACAAAGCCTTAAAAACTTTAAATCAGCCTAGTTTGAACGACTATTTCTCGGTCAATTTTTACCCAAACCGTTGTTTGAATAATTCATTTTACAGTATATTTAATTATCTTTCTTTTATATGGAGCAATGTCTATACGGTCTCTGCTGGTAAAAAAGTTATAAGCAAATAAGTAAAAAAAAACAAACAAAATTCGATTTTTCACATTTTTTTGCAATGATTTTTTTAAAAAATTAAGCTAACTAAAATTTTTTTTTATTTTTTTTTAATCTATTTCGATGGTAAATTTATTCTCTTCAAAAAAGGGTTTTCGGAATGATGTGGAAATTTTGCTACATTTTCGAGTTATATGCAAAAAACCAAAAAGGGTATTTTTGCACCCCCCTTTCCAAAATGCACCCTCTAATTTAAAAGCACTCCGCGGTTTTCTCACCTTCAATGATCCTTTTGATAATTTGTACAGTAAAGTCCCATGAACTTCTTAGTTCCTTTTTATATGACATAATCAATAGCCTACATATTTGTTATAGGTATTCGAGAAATTAAAAATTAGAGAAAAGTGTTCTGTGAAAATTTTTAAAACACTGACAAATTTCAACTTTGCATTTCGGCGTGAGAAGTCAAAAGATTTCAAAATTGATTTTAAAGAAAGGGAATTGGAGTTTCAAATTCCAGAAGGAGTTTTTGAAGAAAAAAAAATATATCGTGATGTAGCATACCCTCAAATATGGCAAAAAAAACTTTTTTTAATGGGTTTTTAGATATGGATATTTCAAAAAGGATTCTTTAGAAAAAAATTTGAGCGTCATTCTCCTTTTCAGTGACATAAAATTAGCCTATAACATTTTTTTGTTTTTTTGAATTAGTCAAAATTGATTAATTTTGATGATGAATATTTGTCGAAAATTGTATAAAAATACAATTTTGAGTGATTTCGATTTCTTAATTCAAATTTGTATTGCCTTAAATTTGTTTATTTTAGTAAGTTTTATCAGCTCAGATTAACTATAACCATATCCAAGCAATAGACAGAAAAAGTACTAAAAACACAGTTTTCGAAAAAAAAATTGTTATTTAGCGAGCCAAAAAACCATCTAATTTCAAAAATGTTTCACAAATTCTTAATCTCACGATTCTAATGCAACTTTTGGCAGGTATTAGATTTTAAATCTGAATAGTATTTTTTTCGCCATACCAAAGTGACACACCCTACTATGTAGGCTATAGCACATTATTTTTATGAACTTTCGTTGATTTTTATTTTTGAATTTTGTTTTGCATTTAGAGTCTTGTTTTTAGAATTAGATAAAGTTTTCCCCCTAAACGATTTTTTTTTTTTTCTTATTGTTTACCCAAGAATCATGTCCTAAAATATTTTTAACGAATTACCGGAAACCCTGTATATTCAAAATTCTGAGATTTTTCATTCATTTATGAATTTGGAATATCAAAAATCGAATCGAATATTGCGCAAACACACCACTGAAAAGTATAATAATTAATATATATATTTATATATCAAAATGTATAACGTTTTATTTACCTTTTTTTTTGCAATTTCAGCACAACAACCTAATTTCTGTACCAATTTTACAGACTACAAACGCATCCATTCGTTTTCAAATTGTAATGAAATTTCTGCTATGTTGTTGGGTGAGAATGTTGCTTTAAATTTGTGTTTGTCGAAAGGAACGCTATCTACTATCTTAGAGAAAATATACATTGAAGGTTTTGTTTAAAACAAACTTATGAATTGAGTTTTTTGTTCAAGTCTGATTTTTTGTTAAGAAAATTAGTTTTTATACAGTGACTTCAAATTTGTAAAATAATAATTCTAGTTTTCATTTTTATGACTCACTGTATCTTCTTTTCACTAAAAGTACTCACGCAACATTTTTAGCTTTTGATTTAAATTTTAAATTTTTCCAGCGTAATGGCTATGAATTTTGAATTAATAACAAAAAATTTATATAAAAAAAAATATATATAAACACAAAAATTCCAAACCAGGCATAGATATGTATACAAACAAAGACCTCCAATGCAAAGCATCAATTCGAAAGAACTTAATTACGGTAATAACTTAAAATCACTGTGTGGTAATGAATATGCACGTAGTTTACATTTCCCATTAAAATTATGGTTCAATGCATATTTTGTCCAATTTATTTTATTTTAAGGATTTTTTTTTAATTTGTTTCGTCGAAAAAAGAGGTTGACTATTATATTGTATGTTTCAAAACCTCAATACACAACCACATAAGCCTACAAAAACCCTCTGATATTAACTTTAATAAACGCTAAATCAGAGATCATGGTGGACTGGGCATACACTATACACAACGCACGTGAAATAAATTAATTTTCGATTTTGAAATTAATTCATTAAAATTCATTAAAAACGTTTTATTTCATAAAATATATATATTTTACTACATACCTAACTAGCAGCTAATATGTAAAATATTTTGTACGGAAACTTATGTAATGGGACACATGTTATGTATTTTAAAACAATATTATTTCAACAACACCAAAAGAGTTTAAACTAACAGACAAAGTGGAAATAGAAAACCCGGAAATATTTAGAGAATTCGTTTGAAAGTTTTATTAGTTTGGGTAAATAAGTTTACCTAAGTTTTGAAAAAGGATTTCTAACATTCATATAAATTAATAAAATAACTAAGTAATCCCTTTGTAAGCATAAATTATGTGGACAATTTGTCAGTTGATGATTTATTTAGCAGAGGGATATAACCTACATCAATCGAAATAGCAAAAAGTGGTCTGTAAACACAGTCACATCCTACCCTATTCCCTCCTCCAATAGGTATCTACTCAGGAAAAATTAAATTGAATTCTTCATCCAACAATTTGAAAAGACTTAATTTTGCTCGTAAAGACTCTTAAAAACTGTTCAACTTCCAATTTTCTAAAATCCTAACATCTCCCTCCTAAAAAAAATACAGAAAAACAAAAACAAAAACTAAGTTCCAATCAATAACCATAAAATTCAATTACAAATTCAAATCAATAAAACGCCCCAAAACAAACCACTTTGACAGTTGGCATAACAATTTCGAACACTTCCCAAAAACAGAGTGTTTGAATGACTTTATCATTAAATTCATCGCTTAATTTAACGACATTCTTCGTCCTTGGCTGCGTCCCTTAGCTATATACTTACATACATAGTTCGTTCTGTTCTGCCTCACCAAACGAATCGAAGAGATGAAAATTAATTGGCAAATTAAAGATCCAGAGAGAAGTGTAGTTATCTGCCTGCGATAGCTGATGGTGGGGGCCAGCTTTGGCCAAAGATGGAGGAGGGACTAACGAGTTTTATTGCCCCTAAGCACTCAGAATCGTAAAAAGGCAAATTCTTTAGATAAACATGTATAGAAGAGATAGAGATAGTCATCAATCGAAAGGGAATATCCTTTCTGGGAGATTAAAGTACTTCTCTCCATCATGGCCCATCATGCGATGGTTTGTCGTCCGTCGCGTCGCCTTCACCATCACCGTCACTATCACCACCATCGTCGTTGTCGTCTTTTACATCTACGTCTCTTGACTGACCTACTTCAGAGTTAGTAATTTCCCTTTAGTTTCCTTTGAACCAAAATTACTTTCAGAAATCACATAAGTTCCATCCGGAATATATGTTGGAACTCAAAAAACACCCGCCCAGTTAGACAATTCCCTCTCTGCATTCAATGGCAGAAAGTATACAGAGAAAATAAAGTTTCAGGCGGAAGATGATAGTCGTTTTGGTCCAAAGTACTTATTCCCAAAACTACATTCTTACGAGACTATTGTCAAGAGTGCACCTAAAGTCTAAAACTTGGAAATACTACTCTTGCTTCCATTTCATGCAAATGAGAACAAGCAGAGGAACAGTATGCCAGCGAGACAGCATCACGCTGTGAATTCGAGGAAGAAACTTTTCCAGACTGATTTTCAATGCAAAGCTTTTATTCCTTTGGCCCCCAAGAAGAACACAAATAAGAAAAAAAAAAAAAGAAGGAAATAAAAGACACAACAGGACACACACATCAGGACTCAGGACACAAACTCTCATCGCATACATTAGCAAGAAAATGAAACAAATTAGCATTTGGTATATAATAGTTCCAGATATAGCTGACTGGGAGGAAGCAAGCGTCAGCTATATAGCTGCTTTCTGGATGTTTAGGGAGAAAGTTAATCGAAAAACTAAATTATTTTGAAGTTTTCTTTTTAAAGTAAAAGTTTTTCCCCTTATAAGATTGTGTAGCGAACGAAATAGTGAGTGTACAAGCGAGGAGGTTCCATCCATAGCTATATTCCTGTCAGTGATAAGAAAAACGAGCAGGAGGGGAGAGGTGGTAAATCTTAACCTTAATGCGATTTGCTGGAGTGAACATTTAACAACTCAAGCAAATGTTAATTGCGCACATAGGAAGCAAGTCTGTGAGAGTGAATAATAAATTTTGAAGACGATTCGGTAGCTCGTAAATTTACACTTACAATGGCCTTGTTTTGACCTTAATGTTTTCTACAGTTACTTTGGATACATAATTTTGTCAGTGTGTTGTATTTTTGTTTTGTCAGGAAGTTTTGAAACTTCAAATATTAAATATCATCTAAGGAAAAAAACAGCTCCTGCTGTTTATCCTTTCTGTAATGTGAATTTATAAAAAGTTTTGTAGCATTTATCTGCTTTTATTTGGTTCATAAATATTAAACTGTTTCTTGAAGAAAAAAAAAATGGAGAAAACTTGAACATTACGATAAATACTCGTATTTTAAGTTGTTTTTTAGTTTCCAGTTAGGAAACATTATATGAACTACAGTTCCATCTGAGATAGTCTAATTAAGTTTATATACATGAATGGCGCCCAACAGGAAACCGATTAACTTTACTCTTTTTCTGGTAGTTTTTAAAAACCGGATATTAGAGTTCTGGCAAAAAGTAATGAAATCAATTTTAGCTCATACATATCTATAAAACTTATAGAGATCACTGAACAAGTATATAACTAGAGATTCCAATAGAAATCATCATATCTCAAAATAAAATGTTGTCAAATAATTAAAAAGCGAGCGAACAAAAATGCATCTGGCAGCACGAAAAAAGTGCTGCCAATACAACAAGACTCAGTAAGGGGATGGGTTCACGGGTTATTTCTTTTGATATTTGATTAAAAACAAAGAATGATTAAAACAAAAAGTTCAATTTCCACTGACCACAGTACCGTAGCTTAAAATGAAAATGGGAGCCAGTAATTTCTTTTGAATATTGGAAATTACAAACCTTCGGAAATTTTAAAACTATTTATTGAATAATTACTTGGGAAACTTGCAATTAGGTAGGGCTAGATCTTTTAAACAAAGAAAACGAAAGAGGCTGAAGGCAAACATGATGGACCGTTAACACTTGGTCCCGAAAGAACAAAAGATTCTTAAAACGGGTTGTGAGTTCCACTTTATTGGAATTTAACAAACTTCTGTGACGATTTTAGTGTTTAAAAAATCAAAGAGAAACCCTCTTCTCAATAAATATTTATATAGCAATTTACTTAGCCTGTGGATGACCTCTTTTTTTTTCCAATGCCCAATGCTTTCGACCAATCAGTGACCATGGATTTCGGTAACGTCATCATTCAGCAGGGTTGCCAGTTAGGGGGTTTTCTCCCAGATTTAGAGGGTTTTTTTTCATCGTTGGGGGGGGAAATCTGGGAGGACGAAATGCCTGGGGGGAGATCTGGGAGTATTATTTTTAAGGCTAAAAATTAAAAAAAAATGTATGCCTGCTTAATTTTCTTCATTCAAAAAATTATGTCGTTGGGGAATTGAAACAGCTGATAATATTTTTTTGAATTTCTCGATTCCGGAATGGTCGCTGTAAGACGAAATGCTCCAACTTTCACGACTGAAATGTACTTAAACGACGGCCCAAATGATGATGCCAATCGTAATTTTCTTGAATTTTATTTTTTTAAGCAGGGGCGTAGCTACATGTTTCCGTATTTATTATTATTAAGATATTATTGGTAACTCCTACTACTGAAATAATTTATCGCCTTTTCTACCTAGAGCTGATTTTTCAATGATCAAATAAACATTCAGTTAACTGTCAGAGAAATAAATGAGAACAAATGTTTGCTCAACTATTCGGAAATTGATTGTCATATAAGTTTTTTCTTTGTTACTTTACAAAATTTGTATATAAGATACAAAATTAATGAAAAGCGATGATGGACCAATAAAAAGATTCTATTTTCAAAAAGTTTTATAATAGAGCTTAAATTCCCTGTAAGTTTGTTTGTGTAATTTGATTTTGTTTGTATTGTATTTTTATTTGTTTGTTTTATACATCAATCAAAACATTTTGTTTGTATTATTATTTACATAAACCCTTCTGACGAACGACAGAAGCATAGCTTCCGAAATGCATTTAAGTAAATAAATAAATAAAATAAGTGTTTTTAGTTGTTTAAAATAATATCTTTTATTTATTCTTTTAAGAAAACACGTTGAAAATCTCCACTATCAAATCAAGTGAATAAGTAGCTGAATGCACCCATTGGATTGCCTTCCACTGGAAGTCATACCAGACTTCGGTGAATTCAATGGCTGTGCATAAAGCTGGAGTTAAAGTGCGAGTAGGAAAGGCCGCTGGGTTTCAACTGCGTTTGCTCACTCACGCAAGTATGCTGAGTGTTGCTGAATGACAGTGTTGCCAGATGAACAAAAATCTCCCCCCCCCAGAAAAATTTCAAGTTTGCACTCCAAACTCATGCATCCGATAAACTTCAAAAATAATTAAATTAAATAAATTCATAGTTGTTGACTCCAATTAAAATAAACCAATTTGGCGAAAATCGATGTAAGGCCAGTAAAAATTATTTTTCATTGAAGAGGAGAGGTTGGCAGTTTTTCTTCACCTCACGAACCTAGTTGTTGCACAGATTTGAGGGATGGGGACTCCTAGTTAATGTTCCATCTTTTACGTATAAAAATTCAAATCACAAAATAGGTTGGGCAAGCAGCCATTCTCAATACGAGTAACCTCAGCGTCAGCATTCGGGGACCAAATGTCACCGAGCCATCGTCTGTCAAATTTGGATTCGGGGACCAACTTTCACCCGAAAAAAACCCAAGAGAACCGTTTCGCAATACGAGAAAGCCAACTGGGACGGTCTCAACAGTTTCTTCAGGGACTTTAACTAGTCACTATGCTTCCTCGATAGTGACGTAGACAGTACAGATATGGTCACAAACTTGATTCTTCACGGAATGAAAAATTTCATCCCGCATAGGATAAAATCTATCAAACCGAAAGAGAATTCATGGTTTGATTTGAGCTACAAAGAGGTTATCAGGGTAAGATAAGTAAGCTTCCGTTGCTACAAAGCCAACCCTACTGAGGAAGAAGAAAAAAATGTTTGCATGACCAGAAATTAAGGAAAAAAATACTACAGTCCCAAAGGTATAGTAAAAATTTTTGGTAATTCGTAAAAAACATTAGAAATACCACCTCGTCTTCGATTCCAACACTCGTCTTCAATGTCACTCATTACGTTAGCTCAATTGATAAAGCACATTTGCTTGCAGCACAGTTTGCTGTTAACTCGACGCTGCCAGAGAGTGTCACAACTCCTTCTGTACTTGAGAGCGTTAATGATTTCATGAGACCAATCTTCTTTCACACTCGTGCAGTGGCAGTGTTCTAAGAGATCTTGATAAACACAAATCTGCTGGTCCGGATAGTATCCCCCCATTGTTCTGAAGAGGTGTTCTTTAACGCTAGCAAAGCCACTGCGTAAGTTTTTCCATCTGTCCTATTCTACTGGTCTCTTTCCGAGTGGATGAAAAACTGCATTTGTCCAGCCTGTCCCTAAAAAAGGCGAATCTTCTTCTCCCTCTAACTATCGTCCAATAATTGCACTTACGTCCCTCCGCTCCAAGGTAATGGAAACGCTGATAAATTATCAACCTAAGAAATATTTCGAAGAACGAAAGTTTCTTAATGACCGCCAGTATGGCTCTCGTAGCAATAGGTCCACTGGTGGGCTGATGGTATATCTTACCGAGCAGTGGAACAAATCTTTGCATTGTTTTGGAGAAAGTAAGATTATTGCGCTTGATATTTCAAAAGCGTTTGGCATCAAGCTATCTTATCGAAAATGCGTGCATTTTGTATTGATGAATCTCTTCTCCGTTGGATTAGAAATTACCTCTCGGTTTCAAGTCTGATATTCATAAAATAAATGCTGGTGTGCCCAGGGCTCCGTTTTGTCTCCAACGCTCTTCCTTATTTTTATAAATGATCTTCTGTCTGAAACTTCTAATCCAATAAATTGTTTTGTAGACGACAGTATACTCAGCTTTTCATATCCGTTCCAAGATTCGCTTTCTTGTTCTTCGGATGTGGAACTTGAACGGCAGCATATGATAAAGCTCATCTTGGCAGCATTGTCCAATGGGGAATAAAAAACTGCGTAGAATTTAATGCTTCAAAAACTCAATGCAGTCTTCTGTCGTAAAAGTGAAACCTACCCCCTGCCCTATACCACTGCCACTATCCATGAGTGGCACTTGCATCGAGGAAACCGAACAGCTTTCAGTACTGGGTATGTCCATCACAAACCACCTTCTGTGGAATGGTCACATATTCGACGTCGCCAAAAATGCTGCAAAATATTTAGGTTTTCTTCGAAGAAGAAGAAGAAGAATTTGTCTCCCCTTCTTTAAGTCTCTTGGATAGAATTCAAAATTGAGCGTTAAAAATGATAGGTGATAAAACAATAACAGAAACATTTGCATCTCTCGAACACCACCGCGCCGCAATGTTTTGTGCCTTTCATTATTTTATCGGTATATTTTTACAAACAGTGTTCTAGTGAAATAGCCAGTTGCATTCCTCCCCTTAAGCAGTTCCACCGTGATACTCTTACTTCTAAGAATACACATCAGTTTACCCTTGAGCCCAATTTTGGACGTACTTTCAAGTATAAAGATTCTTTTCTTTGTCCACTATCCGAATGCTTGTGTGAATGTGGAATGCTTTACCTGGCTCTGTATTTCCCTCTCATTTTGATATTTAGAGCTACAGAACCAATGTGCATCGGTATCTCCTCTCGAATCCTTTCCTATTTTCCTAACGCTCGAACTGTGTTAAATCACTTTAAAGGCTTGGTCAAACAGAGCGCGGTCCGACGGGACGGTCAATACTTTACTGGGAAAGTAAGAACGCAACGGTCAAATTTCTTTGTAAATTCTTACAAAGATCGCTTGACCACACTCTGTTTGACCAGGCCTTAAGGGTACACAAAACCCATTTAGTGCGTGCTTATTATAAAAAAAAATGGATTCTTTGGAGAAATTGAGACTTTTCCTTAGTCACTGTCGTGAGCAAATAGATTTTGCACGTACTTCGGGAAGATGCTGCTACATATCCCTTGACATTCTAGGAGGCTTATTTTGGCTGTCCACAGTATCAGATACAGTCTGTTCTAAGCCATCTATAGCTATGCATCAAAGCATTTTCGTTGTCCAAGTTCATGTTTGAAGGTCGAAGTGTTAAGTTGTCTTCGACTACCCCATCCAGCTGTCTGCATATGATTGAGTTTTCTGCTGTCTTTTTACAGTGATATAACTACGAGAGGGGGCAAAGAGGTCATTTACCCCTGAGACCTTACAAACAAAATTAATCAAACACTGAAAACTGCATGACAGCTTTAGTCATGATCAGTGTGAGTGATAATCGTTTAATAGATGTCAATCAGATCATCATCTTACTGAGAAAAATATCATCGGATTGACATAATTTTGTAATTTTAAAATCCTTACGGTACTTATTCTTGCAACATTAATATACACAATATGTAGTTCAATCATATTTTAGTTTTGGTTTTCCGAATCTAAGATTTGCGACTATTTTTGTGACGCAACTTGGAAAAAATGCAAGAAATTCTGCAAAAATGTCGGAGAAAAAAAAATTAAACGGAGATTTTTTGGAAATATTGTTTTTCAGATTTTTTTTAATTGATAGTTTTTGAGCCATAAATCATTAAACAAACTCGCAAAAAATTATTTTTTTACATTTCTTTTCTATGCTGCCTAGCAAAATTTCAGTCACAGATTCGTGTTCAGCATTACCGAAAACATTTAGCAGAAGCAAAATCAAAAGTACTCCACAATTTGTTGCTAAAGAAAATAGAGCGACTTACCCATAAAGTTACCATCAGATGTGAGGCAGCTCTATAGGCATCTAAAAAAAAAAAAAATTGGTCAGGACTTAGGGCTGCCATGCTCTGAAGTTTAAGTTTTGGGTTTGTTTCAGTTATTTGACCTAGCCTCCCATCTGGTACCTTTATCAAAAAATCTCACGTTACAGCATCTGAAGGTAGGTAGGTACTCCTTAAAATATCACTCTAAATAAATTTGGTGACGCAACAGCTCGTGGAGAACCAGTGCCTAGTGACTTACAACTCTCAAGAATGCTACCAAGTGTTAAAGTTGTCTCTGAAGATGTAAGAAATTTACAACCCTTCTCATATGGCAGTGATCTTTAAAGCCTTCATTTATGTTCAGCTTGAGTATAGCCCTCACATCTGGTCAGGCGACTCTTTAACCACTTGAATCTCTTGAATGGAATTGAAAAAAGAAATGTAAAATTTGTATTTTTCAAACACCTTCGCATTTTTCCATATTTCAGCGTTGCATCCTCTCCTTAAACGATTTAAATAAAATAGTTGTACTTCAAAGAATGTACCATCTATACTATTCACACGTCAGCTTACCTTTGAGTGCAAATTCGGAGATGTACTGTTAAGTGAAGAGATTCTTTTTTGAGTCTTACTACACGAATGTGCAATGCTTTTTTCTAGCTCAGTTTGTAGTAAATTTCTGTTGTATGTATTTTACATATTTTTCCCCATGAGCGTATTGAAAATAACAACTATAGTTCCCCACTGTAGCAACAATCAGATTTCATCCAATATTTTGTAAACAACTTGTTCCTGTCTTATACAACTGTACCTTCTTATTTGCACATTTCTTTATAATCTGATAAAAGTGAGTTATGTTAATTTTAAAGACCTGCCATGGTAAAAGGGATCTCCTACAAACCCCAAAAAAAAGAAAAAAAAATTATGCCATCCTAAATCTTATCTAAATCTAACATAATTCTAACCGAATCCTAGGCACATAATAATCTTCTATTCCTTAACCAAGTTATTGGAAAATTTCCCCCAGATATATAACAAAACCATGGGACTTCATAAAGACAAAATCGACCTTACCTTGTGTGTCATCAACCTCTCCTTTATTTAAGAAAAATAAAATTAATGTTGATACAAACAAGTAAACCTTTTAAACATTGATAGAAAGGTAAAAACCTTCAAGAACTTGTCTTCCGCTGCCGCATAAGGTAAACCAAATTGATTAGATTTGGGACAAAGTAAAATATTTATCTATTTAAGAGAGACAAACCACTTTATAATGCTGTCCCTTAAAGCCATCACCTTTCCATCTTTATGTCTTTGAAATGCGCACAAATAGGCCCACTGATGGTGATTTCGTTATAACCTACAAAGTATTAAGTCATTCAAAGCTCTCCCCCTCCCACTTACCACCCACACACACATAGGTATTTTAAAATAAGATTTGAAATGTCCCCCCAAAAACAATGGTGGCCTTGCTGGAGGCCGTTTCTAATATTTTACGGTAGGCAATAAATTGCCATTGAAAAGCCCCTGGATGAGTATGAATCCTGGCTTCCTGGAAAACCCGCGGTTGTGTGTTAAGAGTCGAGTTCACACAAATGCATCTCGACCTATTTTCCTTTAATTTTTTGTTTGCTCCGCAAGGGGACCTTTTCATACTAAATCCAAAAATGAAAAGGGAACAACTTCAAAACAAAAAATAAAAAGCCAGAGGCAACCTAGGGCAATCCACAATCCGTTGATCCCATAAATCAGAATAATTTAAAACCCACATCCCAATCTGAGCCCCGAAAAACGAAAAAAACAAAATGAAAGCAGCTAACCTCCTACCATGTATTTATATTTTTTTTCTTGGTCCTTTTGTCCTTGTTTTGTAAACAGCTTCAATGAGCTTTTGGAATCGAAAACGGTCCACAGGCCCCAACCATATTCAATGGCGGAGCATTAAATTCTCATTTGTTGTGCAAGGAATCCCGTGTATATTGGGGCTTCTCTGCTGCCGCACTCTCGACGGATTAAGTCCTTTTCTAGTTTTGTGGTTCTATGTGAAAAATATTTTAAGATTCAATCGGGTTTTAGCCCGCCTGACCCTCCTCTGAAGCCGGTCGGCTGCGGTGCGGCTGGTTTGGTCACATGGTCGCTGCTCCGCATTTGAATGCAAAACCCTGATAAAGAGATATGGTGTGGAGGGGCTTTTTTCCCAAAGAACCACAATAATCCTGTGTCCCCATTTGCATGCTATTGCTATCACGTTGTTTATAAATTAAGCTAAGGGTATTTATAAGAACAAAGGATGCATTAAAGGCTACACGACAATGACGACGACGACGGTGGCAACGACGAAAATCATGACCCAATTCCTATTCGATGAAGGTAATTTTTTTTTTATTTTTGCCCTTGTTTGTATGGAATTATTTCGGCAGGAAGTCCGAAAAAGGAAGAAAGGATCACAACAACCCTAAATCGGATTTACATTTACGAGGGTATGAGAGCATACATATATAATGTATACCTACGTTTTACAGTAATCTTGGAATACATAGGTTTAGCCATGACGACGACGACCAATTCCACTGAACCGGAGCACAACATATGTTTATGCTCGAAAGTCGAAATTAATTCCAAAAATCCACGAAAAGGAATTTTAATTACCGTAAACGATGTTGCAAGGATTTTCCTGATGATTGAACAGTATGTGCGACAAGTTTTAGATAGCTAGATTTTTTTTAATTTTGGAGATTTTATTAAAATAATTGTGGCTTTTGATGGCCCATTCAGAGGGTCTCAAAAAAACTGTTTTTCTGCTGGTGATTGAACAGTATGGGGGACAAGTTATGGTACCTGTCAGATTCGTTCTTTTATTTTGCGGATTTAAGTAAAATTATTGTTGGCTTTTGAAGGCACATTAAAAGGTCTCAACAAACTGTTTTTTTTTTTTTGCTGATGATTGAACAGTATGGGGGACAAGTTATATTGCCTATAAGTTTTTTTTTTTTTAATTTTGCGGATTTTGTTGAAAGTATTGTTAACTTTTGAAAGCGCATTTAGACGTTCTTAAAAAACACTGCTTTTTGCTGATGACTGAACAGTACGGGGGACAAGTTATGGTACATGTTTTTTTTAATTTTGTGTTTTTAATTATAATTATTACTGGCCTTTGAAGGCTCATTGAGGGGGTCTCAAAATTTTTTTTATGATTGAGCTGCATGGGTGACAAGTTGTGGTACCTGTCAATTTTTTTCATTTTGCGGATTTATGTAAAACTACTGCTGGTTTTAGAAGGCCCATATTTATAGGGTCTCAAAAAATAATTTTTTGCTGATGATTAAACAGTGCAAGGGACAAGTTTTGGTACCTGTTAGATTTTTTTCCATTATTTGGATTTAAGTAAATTATTAATGGCTTTGGAAGGCCTATTTAGAGCAAAAAAAATAATTTTTTGCTGATGATTAAACAGTACGGGGGTCAAGTTATGATATCTGTCACATTTTCTTTAATTTTGCATATTTAAATAAAATACTTGTTATTGTTGGCTTTTGAAGGTTCATTTAGAGAGTCTTAAAAAAACTGTTTTTTTTTCTGATGTTGAACTGTATGGGGGACTTTTAATTTTGCAGATTTAAGTAAAGCTTTGGAAGGCCCATTTAGAGGGTCTCAAAATACTTATTTTTTTTTTGCTGAGGACTGAATTGAATTAATTTTGCGGATTAAAGTAAAACTGTTTTTTGCTGATTTTGAACAGTATGGGGGACAAGTTATGGTACCTGGGATTTTTTTTCGGATTAAAGTACAGTTATAGTTGGCTTTTGAAGGGTCTCAAAACTATTTTTTTTCTTATGATTGAACAGCCTGGGCAACAAGCAATGGTAGCTGTGAGATATTTATTTTCTTTTTATTTTTAAGACACAAAAAAAACTTGGTCTCGAAAGTACTTCAGGGTTTGCTTAAGCTAGAGCAAATACTAAAAAAGCTAAATAAGATATCTATGTGTATATTTCTTGTCATACATACTGTTTTTTATTTCCGGCCAAACTCCATATAAGTATTACTGAAAATGTGAGAAACCCTTATCGTCCAGTTTCCGCAAGCACAAAGCATCATTCAGCTCAGTGAAAATGGCAGTTAAAGTGTTTTAACTTCTGCGTGTGACTCTTAATATGTGAATGCAGTTTATATAAATACATCAGGACGTGTATAGGTTTGTTTATACGTAAATATTATAATTGTGTATGTGTGTGTGTGTGTTTTTTTGTCAACAGAGGAATTTTTAAACTGGAGGGCATATAAATGCTACTGCAAGTGTCCTTCATACTTCCTTTTCCTTTCCTTCAACTCACATTTGTGCACCCGAGTTATTGCAAATTTTTGCTGCAACCCAAAGTGTTGGAAATGATCTCCGGTCGGTTTGGCTAAAGAGAAGCTCAAGTTGTACCGGATTTCGCAGAAGTGTAGCATTTCAAACGCCCTTGCACCGCATGTGAGTAGTCCTTTTCTTATGATTGTGTTGCGCTGCATTAAACGCCAGTGGCATAATTATGTCACACAAAGCTGCGTTAGAAAAAAAAAAACAAAGCAGAAATCCTGGAAAAGGAAGCTCTTTAGGTCTCTAGGCCAAACGAATACAAAAATGCACCGTTATTTTTATATTTGAAGGAAAATAATAATTCATCGCATGGGGATGGCGGCGGTGTTGATGACGGAACGAACGAAGTAAAAAATATAAAAAAGAAACCTAGGTAGATTATTTTCCTGCATTTTTTTCCTTATTGGCTAAACGGAAGGAGCACAAGAGCGTGTGGTGGTATGTATGTTAGCTTAAAGTGCCACACACACAATGCATATGCAGTTAGAACACAATCCTACTGTTCAAATATTAAACGCGAACACGATGCTAGAAGCGAAATTCTTGGGAAACAAAACATCACGCGTTTGTAGGTAGGTAGGTCTAGGTACGCAGTTAGATAAGCCAATAACTGGTGAATTTCTGATTTAATTAGCATCGTAACTGGAGTTTGCATAATGTTTCTATATGATTGTGATTGTGTGTGGGTGTGTGTGTGTGAGGTTGCATGAATTTCCCTATGGCAGTCATTATAATTATTATACAAACAACACGCTTTGGTATTCTATAAGGATAATGAACATTTGCATGGCTTGGCAATAATTAATCCTTGATTCTGTGTCCTGTACCCTGTGCAGTGCTGTGATGTGGGGGTGTACCAGGTATACTGTTGAGACAATAATACACAGGTACACCAATCAAAGAGACCGCAAATAATAAGACAGCCTTAAGAGAACGATTCAACTGGAAGCTTTAGTGAGATAAAGGTGATGATGGGGGTGCGATACACCTAGACATACAATATGGTCACATCTATCATTTTAACTTTGGTATGATTTAGATCCGTGATTGAAAAGGCTTAAGGCATCCAATTGGCGATGCGATAGTAAACAGCTTAACCTAAAGTATCATGATTTGAAATTGCCTGCGGCTTACTTAAGTTTGTTGCTTAAAACAAACATTGTCAATAATTGCTAAAAATTACGATAATGGGTCATATGCAAAAAGATGAGTTCAAGCTGTTTTCTCACTTTTTTGAGAACTTTCTTAGCTTCGTATGCAAAAAAAAAAATTACTGACCGAGTTAGATCTCATATGGTGAGCTCGAACTCACACTGATAAGATCGATCTCAGTTTGAAAGCTCTTATGAGATAGAACTCGGTTTGCTATGCAAAAAGATGAGAAAACAGTTGATTGCATGAGATCGATCTCACAAATAATTGAGCATGGGTTTTCTCTTACTCAGATCATATACAACCGTCAAGAAACTAGAATTTCAGCTTAATTTTGTTACAAATCAAGTTCATAAGAATTGGAGCGAAGAACTTTATTTCCAATTTTGTTTTGCATCTAACTACTCTAGTCGAAAAAAAATAAGGGAACAAGATATTTCTCAATTTTGTTAAGTGATTTTTGAAGAGATGTAACTTTGTGGTAGTGGCCGTATTGCGATCAAAAAATCACTTTAAGGCTTCATGTTTCCTGTTTTGAGGATTGTTTGAAAATTAGGTAGGTACCGTTATTACTTACCGTATGAAATGATAGGAGACAAAATTTTCTATTTCTTGGATTTTTATATTTGATATCTGACTTAATGAAAAAAGAAACGTTTTTCTGTGATCACTAGTATTTCAGCAAATAATGACAACATAAAAAATACATACATACAAAACTCAAATTTGAATGAGTATCTAAGAAAATCATTAGAAATTGTATGAGGATTATGGAGTTAATTATTTATATTAAAAAAAGCAAACTTTTATTAAATTAAATTTCATTTTTTCATTGAAAAAGGAAGTAAAAGAAAAATATAATTTTTTGAAAATATGTGTACCTAGTAGATTATGAGTAAACAACTAAATAGGCACTTTTGTTTCGAAGTTTGAGATGTCGCCACAGGATTTTGTTTTTACATTTTAGCTTTCGAAAATAAAAGTAAAAAAAAAATTGAAAACCCGTCCAATAAATTAAACTCAAAACTTACAGCACTAGGTTATCGTTTAATACATATTTGCAAATGGGCAAACAATTAACCAAGAGACAACTACAAAAAATTGTTTTTTTTGTAATTTTCTTTCACCGTAAAAATCCCTAAAATCCTTTCACGAAAATATAGGTTTTGGAGAAAAACTTAATCGAAAACACAAGTTTTCTGATATATTTTTTGTAGCTCCAGGTTTCCTAGAACACAAGTTTTATAGGTATAAAACTAGTTGAAAACTTGTTGGGATTAAGAGATGAACAAAAAATAAGTTCAATGCCAAAAAAGAAACTGATGGGATGCTTTCAAAAGTAATTGAAAATAGCTGACGTAATTCTGTTATATACCAAAGAACGAATCTCGAAATAAATTAATTTATTTAAAATTGATAAATTACTGTTCATATGGATCAAATCAACGTTTTTATTTCCAAAAAATGGAAGAAAAAAAAAATAAAAAAAATTGTGCGTGGTTTGTGTAAAAAAAAAACTGAAATATCAAACGAAAACGTGTAATGTTCGAATGGTTTTCGAGTTTTTGAAAAGTTTTCGCCGGTTTTGGGGTTTGGTGTGGTGTGAAAAGCCTATAAAGGGTCTTTTTGAATACATATTCAAGTTTTTAAAACAGTCCTTGGATTTTGTATGTTGTCACTATTTGTTTAAATATAAGTGATCAAAGAAAAAGTATGTAGGTACATATCTCTTTCAGTTAAAGGCAGATATCTCAAGCAAAACAAAACTGTACATCACCACAAAAGAAAGATAGTTAAAGCTGAATAAACATGTTACATGACTATTATACATTCAATTGACTCAAAAACTCAAATTCAATTCAAAAGAAAGTAAAACCTTTCAAAAAATAAAAAATTGAAAATGTTTGTCTTGTGTAAAAAATTATTTGCAAACAAACCTAAAAACAAGAAAAAATTATTTATTTAATTTCAAAAAAACTTAAACAAATTCGTTTTTAAATCTTGATTTAAATTTGTTTGATTATGGTATTTTGCTTTCTAAACGCAACTTCATACAAACCTCTTTTGTAAGTATTTTTTTAAGTTTGTGTATTAACCAAATCGGTTCTTACATATATACATATGTAGCATCTCACTTCATTGCTTGTAGTTACTTGTAATTGAGAATTATCGCGCAAAAATGTATTTACATAATCAGACCGAATTTTAAGCACCAATTTTCCATTTTCGCATTCAGAAGAAATTTTTGTTTTTTCGTCTTCTACTCACTGCACAGAAAATACTATTTAAAACGAAGAGCTTTTAGATCGATCTCATATTCATCGAGTCAGAGCTGTATAGAGCGAACTCATTTTTTTGCATATGAAACCGAGTCCGAGTTCGGCTCTGCTCGATCGATCTCACACGTGAGTTCAAGCTCGTTAACTCGGACTCAGAGATCTTGCTCATCTTTTAGCATACGACCCAATGAGTAAGTATGAAAACTTTAAGAGTAGTCATCTGATTTCATACCTAAGGAACACAGTGATAATGTTTTTAAGTTAAAGCATTTAATAATATAAATCCGCAATTTCCTTTCAGTTATAGTTTATAGTAAATAGGTATGTTCTTTTTGATAATTAAAAAATTGAAATGCTTTTAACAGAAAGCCGAATTAAATATTTCTTTGGTAGGTAAGCCATCTAGTTGGTATAAACAAAAACTGGTTTTAGAAATTGGTCAGCCATCCAAAATTTGGGATCAATGGCACTTTCCGACACCATTGAACATTGAAGTTTGGTACAACGGTATAGGTCAATTTTCATTCATGTCCCCATTTTTTTCAGAAATTCATATAAATTACATGAATGGAAAACTTCCGATTGTTAAAAAGCAATGAAAATTGGTAGATCCGTACGGTTAGAAGTACATACAGAGGGCGCGACATGCATGCACACAAATTCTTAAAATTGTTATCATATGGTGCACTAATGGTTGTCGTATAGAATGGAGAGGATTGGTAGAGAGGTAGGGCTTGAGGTGCACACAAATAGAAAAATCAAGCATCCACCCACGTTTTTAAAGTTTTTTAATCAATTAAATAGTGCACTTTCAATTCTTGTAGAGCGATGATAATTAGTAGAACGATAGAGCTTGAAGAGCATATAAAGAGTAACATTACAAAAATCAGATTATCCATTCAGGGGGCGTCGCATCCACCCCACTTTCTTAGAATTGCTACTATTTATATGGAGCAATTTTTATTGTTGTAGAATGATAAAATGTGGTAGAGTGATAGGGCTTGATTTCCACTTGGAAGAACAAAATCTTTGCAGAAAGGAAAAGAAAATCACAACAAAAACATAAATTATAATAATTTTTTTCTTTTATGAACAAAAAATCTGTGTTAAAAGTCAGCCATAAAAAGTAATGAGGTCTTAAATATATTCCAAGTTTTAAGTTGATAAAGTTTATATTTAGTTATTTATATCTAAGGGAGAGCACCTAATATCGAAACAATTCCTTATTATGACGGAAATTTTGTATCTAATGATTTCTGATTGAAATTTAATAGATTTACACTTGACAAGTTTTCTCTTAATTACTTAGTTACTCACATTTTCAAACGCGCATGAAAAGTTGACCACTGAACCCACAAAAAATTTAACTATTTTCAAAAAAGTTTCAGACCTAGGACCGTTATTTACGTGCGTTTGCTATTTTATTCGATATAATAAGAAGGTGTTTTGGCGCGAGATCATGGAATGTCCGTTACAAGCAATTCTCAGTCCTGTGAAGGGTATATAGTGGAAAAATGTATATGTAAGGCGAAAGTTTCACACATTCGGTTTCAATCGGGTCGGTCGGTTATCGGTTTCAGTTTGGAATTTTCAAACATACACGGTTCCTATAAGGTTTTTATTCAAATATCAATTTTTAACTCCAAAAATATTAACAAATTTCTAGTCTAAGAGTCAACAGCTAATTTTGCGAGTGGGGGTTTAACCATAATTGGAGTATGAAGGATTATAGGTACATGTATCGTGATATCAAATACCAACGTCTTGCAGATTTTGTTTTCAGCCTTTAGGAGGGGTGTGGGGTGCGTGTGTTACCACTTAGTACATAGGCTGGAGTTATAGCTATTTCACGAGAGCCACCTCGTTCATCAGACTCCTTTAGTGGTGCTTAGTTTGGTTATGCTCGTATTAATTGAGAAACTCTTTGCCGTCATCTATCACTAAAAGAGTCTGATGATCGAGGTGGCTCTCATGAAATAGCTATAACTCCAGCCTATATACTAGGTGGTAACACACGCAAGTTGTTATTGTTCATTCAAAATTATTCAATATATTTTTACTTAAGATATTTATATTAAGGTGGTCCTTAAACTATTTTTTTTTTTAATTCCAACTTGGATAGGCATCAAATGACTTTAAATAGGGAAAAAAAAATTCCTAAATTTTTCAGATTTTTATCCTGGTCTCCCTTTTTTCACTTCAAGGTACAAATAATGGAGTTAGGGTGATTCTTATAACACGCGAAAAAAATCAGAACTTATAGATAAGATTCAGTCGAAAAAAAATTGTATTGGAGGGGGGTCTATTTCCCCCCGTTTAGGCGGGAGGAGTAATTTTCTAAAAATTTGACCCAAAAAAGAAAAAAATTATGAAAAAACAACGGGACCACTCACAAAATGGCATGCTAGCTTTTTTTAAAGTCATGAATCCTGCCTGTAAAATGTTTTGTAAATCAAGTTTTTATTGTAAATAGTTTCTGAAAAAAAAATAATTTTCAAACGTAAAAAATTATTATTTTTGATTCTTTTTTTTTAATTTTTCAAAAACTATTTAAAATAAAAACTTGATTTAAAAAACATGAGACTGGATTCATGGCTTTAAAAAAAGCTATAGCATGCCATTGTAAGTGCCCCGTTGTTTTTTAATAATTTTTTTCTTTTTGGCTCAAAGTTTTGGAAAATTACCCCTCCCGCCTAAAAGGGGGGATATAGACCCCTCTCCTAAGCGATTTTTGTTTTCGTCAGAATCTAATCTATAAGTTCTGATTTTTTTTCGCGTGTTATAAAGATCACCCTTACTCCATTATTTGAACCTTGGAGTGATTCAGCTAATTCGAAACTGCAGGGAGTGAGTGAGATGAGTCACTTTTCTTCGAAAATCGATTCAGCTAGCAAAAGTGAGTGAGTGAGCGAGTGAAATGAAATGTCAGATTACTCGCCAGATCAGTTCAATCCAGACATTCAAAGTGCACGGACGTGTCAGCGGAAAATATTCATAAATAAATAATCCACCCCGAAAAAAAGGGTTAGGTAAAATCAGGTCTACCTGCGGACTACCTAAGTTTTACGACCCTACAGTAATAAAAAAAAAGGGATTTCCCAAAACAGTTTAATCCAGTGTTAATGTGTACCCAAAAGTTTTTATTAAAATAGTGTGTGCGCGTTAATCTGTGTGTAATAAAATAAATCAGTGTAAAGTACCTAATTATCCGTGATAAAGTTAATCCCGAAAGCAAGCAGAGGTAGAACAATGGTGGAACCCTTGACTATTGAATCCGTCTTAGCTGCAATCGAGGCTTTACTGCTTCGCGTGAAAAAGGACCAGGGTTCTGAGTACGCGCGAAAAATCGGCGGACAATTCCAAGAAGTCACCAACAAGATAATTGATGAACCAAATGTAGACAACGGCAACCTATCGATGGACGAAGACATTGTCATACTCACTGGAGATGAAGCCAACTTAACGACTGAGAGTGAGAGCTCAGAAGAAGGAACATCACCAAAGGCAAAGCGACAGAAGAAAACTTCAAAGAAAGCTGCAAAAAAAATGAAGGAGAACAGCGAAACCTTACCTTCAACGAGCCAACAACCAACTACACCCGCTGTAGCAACAACCACCAAACAACCGCCCATTAACAAGCAACCGCCAACAGTCACAAAAGTAACATCAACAGGATCAACAGCAAAAACCAACAAGCCAGGCATTCCACCAATCATTGTGTTCTCCGGCAACATCGCGGAGATAAGCAAGTTTGCTAAGACAATGAAAATTGACTTCACTTTGAAGAACTTAAACACCACAAAAACGATCATCAACGTGGCAACCAAGGATGGATTCGGCACACTAAGGGAATACCTGAAATCCAAAAAGATTGAGAATCATACGTACACCATCCGTGAGGACAGGAAGATTCTTCTTCTTCTTAAAGGAATTCACCATACCTATTCAGCTATAGAAGTCAAGGATGAACTTCAGATCGAAGGAGTACCTGCCATCAACGTCACACTCTTCAGGTCAAGGAAGTCCAAGAACAAAAGTTACAACTCTTTCGTGGTGGAAGTCAGTAAATCGTGTGATGTTGCCGATATATACACAAAACAACTGATCCTCAATCAGAAGGTCCACTGGGAACGCCTCAAAAACACGGATATTGTTCAGTGTAAGAACTGCCAACGATTTGGTCACGTGGCAACCAACTGCGGCATGAAGTATGTCTGTGTTAAGTGCAACGAAGACCACAACCCAGGGGAGTGTAAGCGGAAGGAAAAGGACCGAGGAGTATACTGCGCTAACTGCAAAGAGTTTGGTCATCCGGCAAACTACCTTGGGTGTAAGGTTCTGCTGGCGAAGAAGGAAGAAAAGAAAAAGGCGGAGTCCCAAAAGAAGGCTCAACAAGACTTCAAGGCGAAATCAGTCTGCACATTGACTCGCCCCTCAGTAAGCTTTGCAGCTATGGCCAGGATGGGAAATGCAGCCAAGCCTCAACCTCAACAATATCAGAAGCCAATTCCAAAACCCCAGCAGCCAACAGCAGTCCTTCCACCATGGAAACAAAAACCTAGGACTAACGGACCAGCAACCCCTAAGCTTAACCTGGATGAGGAAATGAAGGAACACTTCGGAACCGATCTGGCATCAGCAATTAAGAAAGCTCGATCCGCAGTGCCAAGCAATTACGCTTCCCTGTGTAAGGAAAAGAAGTCAGTGGCTTTGGCCACCTTTATCTTTGACTTATGCAGCGCATAATGCGCATAAACCGGTTAAAGATAATCGCATACAATGTTAATTCATTGTATAGCGTTTTGAAAAGGACGACATTCAACCTCTTTCTGAAGAAGCACTCACCAGACATAGCCCTTATTAGTGAAACCAACGTCACCAAGCGAAACAACATAGATTTCAAAGGATACAACACCTTCCGAACAGACAAGGATACAGGCAAGAGAGGCACAGCACTCTTCGTAAAGAAGAACATAAAAGCCTCTCAAGTCGTGATCCCTTGTCTTAGATCGTTTGAAGCCACGGCCGTCATCATAGAAGTCGAAGTTGGAGCAACATTAATTATTTTCAGCATATACAACAAATGCAGTGCTAGACAAACTGATATTAATCACGATCTTTTTATTTTCAGCAACCTAGCCGCCCAGCACACCTATGGATTGATCGGAGGAGACTTCAATGCCCGACACCCACGATGGTACGACACAACTACATCTGACGCTGGAAACTTCCTGGTGAACTGGTTGGATGAAAATTTTGAGCATCATTCATTCCTGGTGGTCTCTCAACCAAAGCCAACGTTCCCAAGAACACCATCCTGGTTGGACTTCTACCTGGTTTCCTCGAACTTCATCAACATCATTCCCGAGTTGCGGAATTACTCATGCCGGACCCTTACAGGAGATGCGGACCACGAGCCAGTGGAACTTCACATCAAACTGGGCCAGCCTATTCTAACAATAGATGCCCAAAATGAGAAATACATAAACTACAACCAACTGGATATCGACCGATTCCAAAGAAAAATCGAGGAAACCATAGTGATGCCGGATTCCAACAGAAACCTTTCCAACAATGAAATAGAGGAGGCCATTGAAGCAATGGAGCTCACCATAAACAACGCCCTGGATGAGCAGAAGAGATGGAAGACCTCAAGGGACAGATACCAGCATCTTCCAGAAGGAATTGTTCGACTATATGATCATCGACAGCGATTGCGGAAGCGCCTACAAAGGATTCAACAAAGGGATTGGAACACGGCCAACGGAAACTACCAAATGATGAAGAGTGAACTTCAATGTACGCAAATTATGTTGAGGAATGCTCTTCAACATTTTAAAAACAACCAGTTCCAAAATAGGCTACAATCCATCAAACCTGGACCCGATGCATTCAAGGAAATAAACAAGATCATCGGCAAAAGACAGCAAATACCAGAAAAAATCAGCACCAGGCATGGGGAAGTCACGACGACTCAGGATAAAGCGGAAGCATTTGCCGAATATTTTGAAGGAAATTTCGTGCCAAACCCATCCAGCGATCCTTCACTCTCAGAGGAAGTTGAGTCAACAATTGAGCAGCTGCAGCAGACAGACGCTGGAATTATCTTTTTTAACAATGAAAATCCTGCTAGTGATCCTGAGCTGACTGGAGGCTTCACCAACCCTGAAGAAGTAGCTGAGCTAATCAAAAGTGGACGACCTAAGAAATCATCCGGACCAGATATGATTTCCAGCTACATCATAAAGAAATTTCCCCAAGTTATGGTGCTGTTTCTCACGATCCTATTCAACAACTGCGTCAACAATTGTTACTTTCCGAAGCGATGGAAGACAGCAAAAATAGTACCGATACCGAAGAAAGCCGACAGAGGAACCGTTTCTGGATATCGTCCCATATCTCTTCTTAACAACACCAGCAAAATCCTTGAAGGACTTATTCTTCGGAGATTGAAAGCGTTCTGCACCGCTAATAGCGTCGTTCCGGACATGCAGTTTGGATTTCGGGAGAGGCACTCTACCTTACATCCGCTCTTGCGATTTCATAACGACGTTGTTAGCATCCTCAATAACTGTCAGGTTGTTGTTGGATGCTTCTTGGATATAGAGAAAGCATTTGACAGCATCTGGATACAGGGGCTAATTCATAAGCTAACCACTTTTAATTTTCCAGGTACACTAATAAAAATAATTTTCAGTTTTCTCAATTCCAGATCGTTTTTCGTCCAGATTGAAAACAGCCAGTCAACAACCAAAAACATCAGGGCAGGAGTTGCTCAAGGATCAAAGCTGGGACCGTACCTCTACAACATCTTCACATCGGACCAACCTCAACCCAACAATGCTATGAATTTGCTCTATGCGGACGATTCACTAACATACGCGAAATCTTTTTCACCAATAATTGCAGCCCAAAGAGTAGAAGAGCACGTGAGAAGGCTGTGGGAGTTCTACACAACATGGGGCATCAAAGTCAATTCAGTCAAATCTGAGTTGGCTTGTTTCAGAAGACCAGCGGGACAGCGAAATACACCGTCAGCTAAAAGCTGCCGCAGCATCATCATCAATCTGCCTGACGGATCGCAACTGACAACCAAACCATCGGTGAAATATCTGGGTGTAAACTTTGAGGAGAGGTTACGCTTTAATCCGCATGTAACAGCTGTTCTGAAGAAAGCAAACTACGCTTTCCACCGTATCCACCCCCTATTACGGAAAAGGAATGGACTCAGCCAAAGGACGAAGTTGCTTCTCTATAAACAACTTCTCAGACCAATCATCACATACTGCTTTCCTGTCTGGTTTACTGTTTCCAAAACCAGCATGAAGAAACTGGGAGTGTTCGAGAGGAAGATCCTTCGGATCTGCACGGGACTCCACTTCGACCAACGGCGGCGAAAACATTTCAGCAACAAGCGACTCTACGAGGCATCCGGAATAGCACCCCTTGACAAATACATGATCAGTGCTGCCAAAAGACTGACGAACAACCTAAGCAATCATCCAAACCCTCTGGTGAGAACCATCATAAGTGAAGAGAGACACCCCGAGCCACGATACCTTGATGTGACAGCACTACTGGACAACGGAATCATTCCTATCAACGACGACGAGGCAATTCAATTTTACGAAGATACAGCGTCAAATTATCACCGTGGCTAGAAGCCACAGAAACCCCACATCCTTCCAAAAGACAACCGGATTTGAACAACCCGAGATGAATCATCCTCATAGTATTAAATAGTATAATCATCAATCACAATCTTTTAAATAATTTTTATAAAAATAAAACAATGTATAAAATTAGGCCCCTTATGTGCCAAAACAAATTAAAATGTCAATGTAATAATAATATAAGAATAGAATTAAGAACCAATTGTAAATATTAATTTCCGTTCAATAAAAACTAATGTAAAAAAAAAAATGTACTCGCCAGATATTTCCGCAGTGACTTGGTGTATGTGTTGGTAAATTTCCAGTTTTGGATAGGTATGTGTGCTTTTCTCAAGAATTCCTATTCATGGATAGGAAACGAAATAAAAACCAACAACGTAGATAAAAACAACTACCCTTTTATTCATTCTTAAATCTTATTTTATTATCATATGCACATAATGTAGGTATATTAAATAAAGTTATATTCTATTCACTTACGACACTACTAAACTTTTTATTTCTCAAAGGTGAAAACTCACATTAAACTTTAATTAGACAAACAAAATAATTGAAACAAAAGATACTCCATTATTAAAAAGACTTTAATGTTTACATTAGTATTTGTTATTTCATTTCATTTCATTTTGCGTGACGAGTGTGAAAGGGAAGTAGAATTTAGCTCTTTTATATTTATTCTTTTTCTCATGTTCGAAACTAAATTCGAACTTACTCATTTCACTTAAATAGCTGAATCACTTTTGCGAGTGATGTGAGTTGAGTCGGCTAGTAAGGCGAGTCATCTCATCTCACTCGCTGAAATAGCTGAATCTCGGCACAGGGGGGTGAAATAAAAATCTGAAAAATTAGAGAAATAGTTTTTCAATGTTTTGAATCGAATGAGGGCTATCCAAGACAATGTCCAATTTAAGGACAAAACAAGCTGGTCTCATAGTTCTGTCTGTCTGTCTGTCTGTCTATCCGTTCAGCTACTGGATCGTTTTTCTTCAATCTTTTTTTAGAATCAAAAATAACGGGACCTGCTATACATTTTTTTTCAAAAACTTAACGTAACCGTATTTTTCTAAAATTCGGCTCCACAATTGTTTTTAGAAAAATTCAATAAATAACCTTGAGTACAGGCTACCTTTGTGTGGGAAACCATTTTTGAATTAAAAAAATAATCCTACTTCAATTTTCAATTATTTTTTTTTTTTTTGAAAATTTGTAATCTCAAAAACGTGTTGACAATTTTTTTTTGAAATATTATTTTTACTTGCATATAAATAAATACTTAAGATTTGCATACCAAATTTTTTCCTTTGAAATGTTTTAGAGTTAATTTTTTAAAATTATTTTTCCATACAATTATATATTTGATAAAGAATCCAGATGGTATTCTCTTTTTCCACCTCAAACTATTCAAGGAGTTATTTAAGCTAATTTAAATATAGTATTTCATGCTTTCTGTCGTATCAGGTACACCCTATAATCGGCTGGGTGGATTTGCTTGGTACAAAAACGTATATTGGGCCTACCCCACACGATTTTCAGTTTTTTTCACCAATTTTACAAAATTTTATATTTCTCAAAACCCGCTCCACAACTTTCCTTAACAAAATTTCAGTAAATTTGTTTAAGTCAAGGCTACTTTTGGGTGATAAGAAACTATTTCTCAGAAAAAAATGTACCTTGAGCCATTTTTTGATTTTCCTGAAAACGGTTTGACTGATTTTAATATTTTTTTTTTATTCAGAAAAAAACATTACTAGTAGATATTGCGTATAAAAGTTAAAAAAAAAATATTTTTTGGATGTTTTAAAAATACTGCAAAGAATTTTTTGAATACTAAATATTGTGGAAACGACTTAGTCGATTTTTTTTAATTGAGTAACTAAAGATTATTTAACAAAAAAAAATGGTTTGAAATTTTGTTTTTTAAACTGCTCACAAGCTGGGTTGTACGCAAATCTGTCGGTTGTATGTAGAATAACTGAAATTTGCTGACTTTTTCAAATTTCAAATAACACATTTCAAATGGCACAATTTTCATTATCAGCGATCACCACAAAGTTTATTCAAAAAGAAGTCTTCTCCGAAAACTCACATCCCAACCGTTTCAAAGTATGATGGCAACTGACCTGGAAAGACTCTAAATTGTAGAGCCACGAATTTTGAACGAGACCACACTTGCTATGACCCCAACTCCCTACTGTCTATCCGCACTGTGTGTATCAGCAAGTCAACGAAATCAAAGCTAGACAAAGAAGAAGGGAAAAAAGGCACCTATTTAAGTACCAATCTTATATACCTTTGGAAATGGGACTACTTTTCTTTACAAATCTCAAAGGCAAATGTATATACGTTTATGCAAAGATTTACTCACATATACATATATATCTACCTACAACACATTTTGCCTTGCAAATCACACACTCTAGTTAATGTCTAAGAAAGTTTGAGCATACCCCACTTAAATAATAAAAGCTGAAAACGTAGCCTAAAACTATAAAAAGAAAAACCTATTTTTTCAAGGCATTTTATATAAAAGATCAACAATCAACATACATACACACCTTTACCATTATATGTTCAGTACACGATATAATTTATTGCATGAGTTCTTTTAGCTAACATAACATTTCATGTTTTGCAGGTGGTCCTATATATAGCAACCATCAAAAAAGAAAATAAAGAAGAAAAAAACACCGCCTCTTCAATCTTTCTTCTTACACCAAAGTGTTTTTTCTGTCAAAGCAAAATGCAATTAATTTCAGCAAGGACATTTTATTTATTCATTTCCAAGCAATTTCTTTCTTAATTTCATGGGCTCATCCATACAAACGCTCCAATAAATCACATCCTTAACGCAACAAAATAAAAGTCAACATAAAACCTTTCTCTCTACCATCATTCCCTTTCTACTGCCTTCCTCATTTCCTTTCCTTATCCCCGAACGAGAAGAAAAAATAAGGACCAACTGATTCCATTTACTTATAGGTATATGTATAATGTATACTATATTCGTCCACATTTTGCTAGAGGATTATAATTCGTTTCTGTCATCTCTCAACAATGTTATAACTTCGCTGACGCGCATACACTAACAAAAGTCCAAACGTCCAAGCTGAAATTTATGAATGAAATCCTGCACCAGAAATCGACCATCTTTTCTCTCCTAGAATGAAAACTATTTTTGTAAAAATAAAAAAAAAAATTAAAAAATAGAAAAATAGGAAAAGAAAATTCCTTTGGTAGAAAACACAAAGGGAAATATCTTTTATCCAATGGGAAAGATTTTTTTTTTTATTTCCGTCAAATGGACACAAAGAACATTTTAAGGACAAATTGTGAACGAACCGAGAGAGGATACATTTTCCTATTTGCCGTAAGTTTATATTTTTTTTATCTATTTCGTCCTTTTGCAAAGCCAACCAACCCTTTTAGTCGCATAAAACTTGAAGCTCTATACCTCCTATTCTATAAAGAGTGGATAGACAAAGAAGATTGATCGGTGTAGGTATGAAATATTTACGGTGTCCTTCAGATACAATAATGAGATTACTAGAGAGATATAGAGAAGCAAAACGAAGGATGTTTCGCAAAATTCTTCGTGTTTTATTATCCTGATGAGGTGACGATGATGACGCCAAAGAAAAGGTTTTCAAAGTTTTTGCAAAAAACTATGTACATAGGTAGATTGTACAAGTACAACAAAAAATACTAGTTTCAAATTATTTCTTTTGTTAGTCGGAGGGGGTAGGGCATATATACCAACCTATTAGAAAAAGAGAGAGAGAGAATATATAGGGATCTGAGATCTGAACGATTTTCAACACATCTTGCCAGTGGCGTAAATTTCCAACTTCCTTGTCGACATATTCTTGTGGTTTTTTTTGTATATTTTCAATTTAAGAGCTGTTAGAAGCCAATATGCCTGCAGTGCAGCAGCAGCAGAGAAACCTCCAACCGTTTATAAGGACCTTATGCTGTGCCCTCTTCCTTATGACTACACTTTTCATGATGTTTGGAGTTGTTGCATCATCTACTTGAGGTATTTCATTCGTTTCATAAGTGAAGTGGTGTACTTGCATGTACAGTATATACCTATGTTTGTTAAATTATCCTTTAACTTTTTCACAATGCACCACATCACACAGAAACCTCTCTCTCTCTCTTTGTCTCTTTCTCACACTCGAAATAATAATATCCTTGAACTATTTGACAGGATAAAATGAGAAAGAAGAATGTGTGTTCTTGAAGAGTCAAGAGTAGAGGTATAGTGAAGTTGAATAGCTGCGGTTCTTGAGTCGACAAGTTTCATCAGCTTATACCACCTAGTGGGAGATCGTTTTCGCTTAATTGAAATTATCTTTGCGAGAAATTGTGGATTTTGTCGTATTTTTTTTATTTCAATACAAATATGCTAAGCTTAAGAGTTTAAAGCCATATTAATCAGGATAAGTTTGACTAAACTGTCAAATATTTAATGAAGAGAATTTGAAAAATTAACTGCTTAAACACAATGGTCTAGCTCTAGCTGCCGCTGAGAGTAGAAGCTTGCATGAGTTTACACAATACACTTCTTATTGCTACTGTTACAGCTTCATATTGTGGCACTGTAAACTTTATTCCTACATTTCTGTTTTGACAATGCTTGAGGTTACAGCTTCACAATTGTGGTCAAATACTTAATTATCACCAAGAACTTAATAGCCAATACTCACTTATTACTTCAGTGAAAATACACATTAATTGAATTCCTGTTGAAAGCTTCCACAGAACGCTGAAACTTGGTGGAGATCTTCAATTCATCACAATGAATCAACCAAATGAAGTCTTTGTCAATCCATAGCGAATACAAAAACTTATTCAAGTCTATTTTGTGTCTTAGAGACAAATGCTTGGCCCCAATTTCCAGGAAAAATAAGTTTTTTTTTGCCAACCGAGTAAGTATGACCGTTTCTTATTGAGAAGAAATATTTTTAGGCAAGAAAATAATTTACCGCAATTTTATTTTATTAATGAAATAATGAAGAAAAATCTGACAAAAAAAATAATTAAAAAAAGTGCGTATACAGATACACCCACGTGTACCAAACTCAAACAAACTCATCTTCTTGATAAGAAATCGCTCGTCAGTTTGATCAGGGATGTTCAAAAATTGTCTTGAATGTATTAAAAAAATTGTTAAAAGCGATTATTTAACTGATATAAGTCCAGTAAAATTAAACAAAATAATTCGAAACATCTACAAAAAATACTCCATCGATTTTTTTTGTATTCCATAAAGAGTGCCTGTTGGAGGGTGCAAATCCACAAAGTTCGAACAAAAAAGTACATGCATTGTCTGTTGTTTTGAAAAAAAAGCGTTGAAAAACCTAAATGTGACTTTTTGGGCTCCTATTGAACGAGAGCAATATTTTTTTGTTTGACTTTGAAGGTAAGATATTTTATAGAATTTTTTCTTGCAATGGTTTTGACATCTCATTCAGATGAAAACTGTCAAAAAACTGTTAAAACTTTTAAGTAAAAAATGGTTTTTACCGTTTATATCAACTCTTGTTCGTCTGACTTAAATAATTTTTTGTAGAACAAGTATATAACAAATAAAATGCACGACTGGGTCGCACGTACTTGCTCTTATGTTCAAGACACTGCGAGTTTAAGAAAATTGTAAACAAACATGGAAATTATGAGAGAAAAATGTAGAGAAGCATGAAATACGACATTTAAACTAGCTAAAACAACTCTTTTGACAGTTTAAGGTGAAAAAAAAGTATGCCATCTTAATTCATGATGGAATATGATTGTATGGGAAAAAAATTTGAAACCGTTGGAGCGGTTTTCTTTTAAATTAATTTTTTATATATAAAATTCTTAAAACATTTTTAGGAACAAATTTTGGTATGCAGACTTAAACTATATATTTATGTGTACATAAAAACAAAATTTGAAAAAAAATTGTCAACCCGTTTTTGAGATATCGAATTTTCAAAAAAAAATTTTGAAACGTTTTTTAAAAATCCAAAAACTTTTTTTTTGAAAATTTTGATATGCAATATTATTTAATCTTATCTGAAATTTGTAAATAAAAAAACTCATTTAAATCCGTTAAGCTGATAACGAGAAAACTCAAAGTAAAAAAATACGTTCTATGACAGGTACTACTAATAGTTGCTATGTGTAAAATTTTATAATTTTTGATGGTAGATCGTACTAATTTTAGTATATGAAAAAAGTTTAATCAAAATCGTAGGAGTCGTTTTCAAGCAAAAAAATATTTTCCTTTGTGGTTTTTTCACTTTTGTATGGAAGGTACCGTTATTCTTTCATAAATGTAAAATTTTTTCTAAAAGTATTTTAGAGAGTACTAAAAAAGTCTTAAATATCGAGTTTCAAAAAATCTATGATGCCGTTTTCGAAATATTTGATTTTCCAAAAAAAAATTTGAAAATTTTTTTAAAAATCCAAAAAATATTTTTTCAAAAATGTTGGTACACAAATATATTAACATTTTTTGGAAGCTTCTGTATAAAAAAAATAATTGAAATCGGTCATACCATTTTGAAGAAAATCAAAAATTTTAAAAATGGTTCCTTGGGAGGTACCATTAATAACCATTTTTGAAAAATGATTTTCCACCCAAAGAAAGCCTTTACTAAAATAAATTTATTGAATTTTTTTTAAGAAAAGTTGTCGAGCCGTTTTTTAGAAAAATACGATTATGTAAATCTGCCAAAAAAAAATGTATGGCAGGTACCGTTATTTTTGGTTCTAAAAAAAAAATTAAAAAAACGTGTCGGCAGAATCACCAAAAACCACTTGTACCAAGTTTGAAGAAAATCGATCGAGCCGCTTAGGCTGTAGACGAACAGACAGACAGAATTGTGCCACCCACTTTTTCGGTGTTCTCTATCATCGTAATATCATGTTTGATTGTTATCTCAAAATTTTGTTTTTGCACGAATCCAAAACTTGCCTTATAGTACCTATAATCGCAAGTAAAAATGTCTTAAATACAACATCATAAAGTTGCCAATATCCAGCAAATAATTCCTTATGGGAAATTACGATTCATACTGAGGTGCAAAAAAATAACGGATTCTTGTAGCAGCATACAATTCAAGTATTTCTTATCTTTAGAGGGAGGTCTTACCCCTCCCGTTGAGGGAGGATGGGTGATTTTCTGAAAAAAGTTACTCAAAATGAAAAACACTTACAACTTTGTACTATGTATATTATTTTAAAAGGTAGAAGTCTGTTCTATTATAACATGAACAAACCATGCTATATAGATATAAAATCCATATTTGACTAGACTAATAATAAATTATTCTTAAAATGGATCAAAACTCAATATATCGGCAAAGTTCTCAAAAAAGAATTTTTAAAAAATTAAAAGAAGAAATATTGTGATACTTTTTTCAATGTTAGCTCTCAGTTTCAAGTTATTTCGATATGAAAAATTGTCTAGTTAAGAAAATTCAGGATTTTTCCAAAGCTTTAAGATTGAATGTATTTTTTCGAAAACTATTGATGGAAATAACTTATATGAAAAACTTAAGGAACAGAGTTCTGAACTCCAAAATACGTACACGTACATTAATCTGTTTAAGAGTTACTAGTAGTATAAATATCGGACTTGAGCAATAAAATTGTGCTCCTAGTGTAAAAAAATATGCTCATCCAGCCAAAATTGCTCCTCATAGAGCAAGTAGTACTGTGTACGAAGTAGTGTGTGTGTGTGTAGCGATGAATGGATTGCTTGTGCATGGAAAAAGGTGGATGAAATGTGTAGGATAAATGTGTACGATTTATTTTTAGAGTTGAATGAAAATGTGAGGAAAAAAAAATGTGTTGTTATAAAACTATCGTTGGGACTGTAAAAAATCCTTTTCGGGCATAGAAATAGTGTTGGGAAAATTGTGTGTAATGTTAATTACAACAACTATGGAGTAGTATAAATATCGGACTTGAGGCATAGAGCACTTTTTGGAGGATTTTTGTGGTTATAAAATATAATTTTCGGGGTGAATTTAGTTTTCGTGACTGTAAATTGTGGCTAGTGATGTTCTGAAAAATGGATGTGTATTTTGTTGTTGGATACGGAGTGCAGAGAAAAATATTTTGCTTGGAGGTTGACGTGGTGGAAGTGTACCTTGTAGATATATGCTAGAAAAGGAATTATCGAATGGTTTGCAGGTAGATTTGAAATTTGAAGTGGGTATACCTGTTGACATGAGTTTTGAATGGTAGTGGGATCATGTCATAATATGTGAGTTCATTGACTTTGAGATGCATTTGTAGGTTGAAGGGAGATAATAAAAATATACTTTAAGGAGAGATGCATTTGTAGGTTGAAGGGAGATAATAAAAATATACTTTAAGGAATACTAATTTGGGGGTAGAAAGGAAACAATATATTTTATGTCTTTTATAATAATTGTGATTTATTAATCCATGAATTGTTAGCCGATGGGAAGCCAAGCCATTTAACATATACATTGTCTCCATTACTTTTAAGTACTTTTTCAACGAGATAAATATTAGGATATTTAGTCTTTTGTAATTCTTTTTCGTAAAAACATCCGCTGATAGGTTGACCATTAAAATCTTCAAGGAGATATGTTGCTGGATTGGTTAGGTTTACTTTTCTTATCGTAAAAATTTCCGTTGTCCAATTTGGTGTGTAGCCTTTCTCAAAAACGTGTTTGAACTTGCTTATTCTAACATTGTCCCCAACTCGAAATTTACCCCGTGGAGCGATTTTAATTCTATTATAAGCCGTAGATAAGAGTGTTTTAGAGTTTTCCTGATTCACATCGTATTCAATTTTACTGTATTTATTTTTTTCTGGAGAACATGTTCACTCATGCTTATTCGGAGCTGAGTTCATATCTTTATACATATCGATACAGTTAAATGCAGATTCAATTTTCTGTATAAATAGCGGTTTCAGTTTAAGATGCATCTCATATCCTCAACGATGAATCTCAAAGAAGAACTGTTAAAAGTGGAAGAAGAGGTTGCATTCAAACCTTGTAAGAAGATTTTTGAATTAAATAAAAATGAAAAATATCCTATTGACAAGCTGAAACGGTGTGTAACCAAATTTGGTGAACGAATTGTTGCTGATTTGGGGCAATTTCAGGTAATTGAATACATATTTATAGGTTTTATGCATACAACATAAATACTAAAGACCTTTTCCTTACAGACTTTCTTTCCAATGCGCTACAGCAAATTATCAGATGCTGCCATAGCTGAAATAAATCAAGGGTCATTTAATGTTATGTATTTGGGTCCACTAGGACGAACTTCTAATATTAAAATTGAAGAACAGTTGTACTAATATATTGAATAAAGCATATCTGTATACATATTTATTTAGTTTTAATTATCTCTTTTATCTCTTTTTGTTAAAAAGTATTTGTTGTAAAAAAAGCATTTGGAACATGTTTCAACATGTTTGCATTTGATTACCATTCAATCTTAACGCTCTCTACATCAATAGTAAGTATGCGATAAAGATGTAATGGCTATATGAATCTTGTCAAATTGTTAACGGTTAAATATGAAAGGGTCAAAGATTTGTTATAGTTAGAAAAAAAAAAATCAAATTATAAAATTTAAGAGCTAGGGATATCAATATGGTGCTTGAAAAATCATAAAACATTAAATTTATAAGTACTCAGAAAATCTAAACGGAATTGATTATCAGGTACATCTATAAAAACGTATGCCAACGGGTTGTTTAAATTTTAGTGAACATATGAAAATCCTAAAATCAATAAATACTGATGCACGCTTATTGACACATACCATATCAGTATATTTTGATGCTCTCATTATTATAGCAGGATCCTGCTTATCATAAACAAAGATTCTGGGGGTGAAATTAAAAGTTTGTTTATTTAAAACCCAACGTATGCCAACAGGTTGCTTAAATTCCAACGGGGGCATGCACGCTTATTGACACATACCATATCAGTATATTTTGATGTTCTCATTATTACAACGGGATCCTGCTTATGATAAACAAAGATTCTGAGGGACAAAATTATAGTTTGTTTATTAAAAACCCAACGTATGCCAACAGTTTGTTTAAATGCCAACGAGGGTTGCTTAAATTTTAGTGAGCATCTGAAAATCCTAAAATCAATAAATAATGATGTACGCTTATTGACACATACCATATCAATAAATGTTGATGCTCTCATTATTACAGCGGGACCTTGCTAATCATAAAAAGATTCTTGGACAAACGAAGATTTGAGTAGTCGTCCTGTTCAAAATGTTTTTATTCTTAAAGAATACCTCGTCCAGTACGATCGTGTGCTCAGCGTTACTAGTAATTTTTTTTTAATAAAAAACAACTAACTATCACCATGAAATCGTTTTTGTGTGAAATTTGCGGTAAAATCTTCTCGTCCAATTTTAATTTAAGAAGGCATTTGGCGAAAATCCATGCCATTTCGGTTAAAAAACCAGCGGTCAGAAATTTTTGTGACTTGTGTGAAAAAAGTGTTGCTATGGGGCAGTGGTGTGAACATGATAAAACCGAAAATCATTCTTTGTTGGCTCGCGAACTTTTAAATAGGATGGATTGTGATCAACAAGCTGCCCCGGCAAGAAAATACTGCGAAATTTGTGAAAAAAGTGTTATTTTATGTCAATGGAACGAGCATATTAAGGACAGCGTACATTTGAAGCTCGTCGAGGGAATATTTGCGGGGGTTGATATTGAAGACGAACAATTAAAAAAGAAAAGGTGTGACATTTGTGAGGTTGAAGTGGAAGGTGACTGGAGCAAACACGTTCGTCGATACGAGCATAAGAAACTTGTTGCTGAGTTACTCTCAGACAACTTTCGTGTTGTGAAGAGTTGTTTTAAGGGCAGAATTGAAACGCTCTTATATGAAAATAAGAACGAGGATAACTTAAATCCCTATAACTTTTTGCGAGAGGCAGAAGATGCTATTGTGGAGAAGCTCCAAGAACATTTGAAAAAGTTGACGTGCATCAAGTTCAACCTAGAACTGTTTGGTGAGTTTATAAAGCTCAATTCCGAAGACGAAATGCAGCTGAGCATTAAATCCTTCAATACAAAGATGGAAATAGCTTTATTAAACTCAGATCTCTCCTCCACGTACTCAGACATGGTAACGGAAATAGATACCAAAACTCAGGAGTTCCAGGAAAAAGATAGTGGTTGGTCATTGCTCAGAATACTTCACGTTGAAATAAACGTAAACGAATTCACACCCATAAAAGGATCCAGATACTTAGAATTACCTGAATTTATCAAGAGAAAAAGAGCATGCATAAATGTTCGAAACGACGATGTGTATTGCTTTAAATGGGCAATAATCTCCGCTCTGTTCAGCAAGAGTAAGACTAACCTAGAAAAACCGGAAACCTATAAAATTAGCAATATCAGTGGGAGAGTGATTTATAAAAATGGCCTAAGGATTGATTTTGGAAGCCTACAGTTCCCACTAAAACTAGAGGAAATTGGACAGTTCGAAAGGCTAAATCCTTCCATTAGCATAAACGTTTTCGGACTCGATGAGGAAAAGAAAAGTGTAATAGGACCATTCTATATAACGAGCCAGGAGAAGGAAATCCACATCAATTTACTTCTTTTGCAAAAAGAACAGGTGTCACACTTTGTCTGGATAAAAAATATATCAAGGTAAATTTTACGAATTTATGTCTTAAAATATATCTAAATTTAGCTTATATATTTTTTCTGATTACTTTCTAGACTTATATCAAACCAGGTCAAAAACTACGGGGGAAGGACTTGGTTTTGCAACACATGTTTGCTGGGGTTCAGATCCGAGGTAGCAGTGACATCTCATAAAAGCGAATGCTGTAGGATGGTTACTAAGATGCCCAGAGAAGATAAAGCCTCCATTAGCTTTGATCATCACGAAAGGGAGATAAATGTCCCATTCGTCGTCTATGCAGACTTCGAGTGTATATTGGAAGATGTTGCGCCAGCTGATTCAGGTACAACAAATAATTTTATACAAAAGCACACCCCATGCGCTAGCGCATATTATATAAAAAATTTTAATAATGATAGTTTAAGTAAATTTAAGTCATTTAGTGGTAGTAATTGCACTAAAGATTTTTTGAATTCTTTAGTGAAGGACTGCATAGAGTTAAACGGTATGAAAGCCAAACCTATGAATCAACTTTCAGAAATTGATTTAAATTATCAAAATAGCTGTCGGGTTTGTCATATTTGCAACAAAAGCTTAGGTTTAGATCGAGTTGCTGACCATTGCCATTATACAGGTAAATATAATGGACCAGCGCATAACACATGCAACTTAGCATATAGAAAACCAAAATTTTTTCCAATTTTCTTTCACAACTTCTCGGGCTATGATTGTCATTTATTGATTAAGGAACTTGCTTCACTTAAGGGAAATATATCTATAATCCCCCTAAATAAGGAAAAATATGTTTCTGTATCTAAGACAATCTATTTACCCGAAAATAAATCGTTTGAATTAAGGTTTTTAGATTCATTTAGATTCATGCCTTCTAGTCTTGATTCATTGGGAAGGAATCTTACGGCTAGTGATTTTAAATTAATTAAATCCAACTTCCCAATTGAAGAAGAGTTTAAGCTTCTGACTAGGAAAGGAGTATTTCCGTATGATTACATGAAGTCATGGCAAAGTTTAGAAGAAAAAAACCTTCCTCCTCAACATAACTTTGATAATAAGTTAACTGGAGAACCTTGCTCTTTAGATGACTATAATCATGCGAAAGAGGTATGGAACACTTTTAAATGTAAAAACCTTTTTGACTATATGGAATTATATTTGAAAACGGATGTTCTTCTCTTAGCAGATATCTTCGAAAATTTCAGGAGTATTTGTAAAAATATTTACAAACTAGACCCCTGTCATTATTATACAGCCCCAGGATTATCTTGGGATGCCATGCTAAGAATGACGAAAATCAATCTTGAGCTTATTCAAGATATTAATATATATAATTTTATAAAGAAGGGAATAAGAGGAGGCATATCTCAATGTTCTCATCGACATACTATTGCAAACAACAAATATATGGAGAGCTTTGATGAAGAAAAAGAGTCTCAATATTTAATGTATGTTGATGCGAATAATTTATATGGTTGGGCTATGTCATCCCCTCTTCCATATTCTTCGATTAAATGGGTGGAAGATTTTGAAAATATTGATTTAATGAATATTTCTGATGAATCAGAAATAGGATACATTTTTGAAGTTGACTTGGAATATCCGAATTCCTTACACGATTTACATAATGATTTGCCATTTTGCGTGGAAAACAAAAAAGTCAATAACTCGAAATTCGTTAAACTTATTGCTGATTTAACACCAAAACACAATTATATAATTCATTATAAGAACCTACAGCAATGCATAAATAATGGGTTGAAAATTGTTCGTGTGCATAGGGTTTTAGAATTCAAACAGTCGCGTTGGCTTCAAAAGTACATAGACTTGAATAATCAGCATCGAACTCTTGCTACCAGTGATTTCGAGAAAAATTTTTTCAAATTAATGAATAATAGTGTCTTCGGAAAAACTATGGAAAATGTCGACAAGCGCAAAGATGTTAAGATTGTGACTTCTTGGGAAAACAATAAAAAGCGCCTTGGAGCTAGAGCTCTGATTGCAAGACCAAATTTCCATAGTTTGACTAGATTTACTGAAAACATGGCGGCCATTCAAATGAAAAGAGTGAGTACTTATTATAACAAGCCTTTGTACTTAGGATTTTGTGTCTTAGAGTTTTCAAAGTGGAAAATGTACGACTTCCACTATAGTTACATGAAACCTAAGTATGAACACAATCTAAAACTCAATTATATGGACACGGACTCCTTTATCTACAGCGTAAAAACTGATGATTTTTATAATGAGATAAAAAATGATATTGAATTGTATTTTGATACTTCTGCATACTCTCCGAACAATCCATATAACATCCCCTTGATGAATAAGAAAGTGTTAGGAATGATGAAAGATGAGAATTCGGGGAAAATAATGAAAGAGTTTATAGGTTTGAGATCAAAAATGTATTCCTTTTCTGTTGAAGAAACCGAAGTGAAGAAAGCAAAGGGTGTCAAAAAAATTGCACTCAAAGACATAAACTTGGTAAACTATAAAGATTGCTTATATAGCAAACGAGTCTACCACGGGGAAATGTTTGTTTTTCGATCTGTGGCTCATCAAATATACACCCAACAGCTAAATAAGATTGTTTTAAGTCATCTCGATGATAAGAGATTCATAAGGGAAGATGGTATAAGTACATATGCTTGGGGTCATTACAGAATAAATAATTAAACAGTCCTTTAGTTTTAAATAAATTGTATTTATTTATTAAATAATGTTGATAAAGAAAATTGTAAAATTGTGTATGAAAATCATTTAATTGTAAATAAAAACTAAATACATATGTAAAAATTATAAAGAAAAAATAAAGAAAAGAGAAAAAAAATGGTAAAATGTTCTTCTTATTTCTCTAAAAAAATTTCAGGAAAACTGTTGTGAAAGCTGATTATATAAGAAATTCTTTAATAAGAATACGTTTTGGAGGGCACAACATTTGCTATGTGATAAGCATCTTGATTCATTTGGAAAAAGTCTTTTTAGTTCTTTGAAGCTGGGGCAGTTTATATTTTCAACATTTATTACTTCAACATTTTCATTTAGGATTCGCTTTATCCATTGTAATTTTTCATCACCTTTAACATAAACGACGCGATTTATAATATTATCTTGAAGAAATTCTTCTACTTTATGATATTTGGTGAATCCGCCATTCCAGTGCAAACCATGATGGTTTTGATACAGCCATTTTGCTTGCCTTTTTAATGATGTTGATAAATGCTGATAGTCAAATGGAGGTGTAATTATGAAGTGATGATGGTTACGTCCATGTAGAATAGCAATTTCTTTAACTATAAACTTATCATTAGGTCCTCTAAAACCTTGAATATCAATGATGAATGCCATTGCTAGGGCTGGTGTGTTCTTGATTAAGAGCTATACTGAACTAAATCTTTTAAATATTTCGGGATACTAATTGACTAAGAGGATTATAATTTATAATTCGATCATGCAACATTAAGCAATACGCTGATGTATTTGGTGGTAGTTCCTTAGCTGTTTTAATTTCCAAACGAATATCAACTGGACCAGTTTTCACTATTTCATTCTGATGTCTACAATCAATCACAAAAATAGGTGCTTGTGACTTGAAGAGGTTTCTTGTCAGCAATGGCTCTGCAACAGAGCAATTATAATAGTTTCTTCTAAACTCACTGTACATTTGATAAAGAATACTAAAGTTGTTTTTTTGAAATGATATATTTTGATCTTCATAGGGATAAACGTCTGAATTTAAATATGCCTTGATGTTGGTAACGTCACAATGATCGAAATAGGTAGGATTTGCTTTCAGTTGATTTCTCTTGTTAGTTTGTAAAGCAACAATAATATATCTAGGCTTCTCAATTTGCGAAGTTGTTTTTACATTCCAAATATGATGATCACTAGTAGGTAAGGCCGGATATTCATATAAATCCCAATTTCGAAAGACGATTTTCATGATGTCATTATCATTTATTGATTTGAATAGTTTCAATTTCAAAGAATCAGTAAGATGAACATGTGGAACTTTCCATTGAACTTTGAGTAATGTTATCTTCGCTTGCTCATCTGCATCAGCTATAAGTGAATTTTGATCAGTACGAGAACGTGTTAGAATTAAGTCATGTCGAGCATTAGGAATTATTTTTTTGAAATCCTCTGCAAAACCCAAAAGTTTATTGAGTGGCAAGCAAAAATTAAAATGTGATCCATCTGAGTTTACTGAAGAATTCGGACACCAGCCTCCATTATACAGCATTACGCTTTCATTTTGACTCAAAGAAATATAATTTTTAATAGAAGTTGTAACCCCAACATTACGATTACTATCTATTTCAATACCATTTAGTTCATATCGAATTTCATCAAATAGGAATGCTATACAATTGTTTACAAGCTGTGTTTTTTCGACCTCCGATCCATCATTTTTCGATACAGTCCCCTCAACATAAATGTAACTTTCCGAAGGTAATATATTGAGATTTTGATGTTGCACGCAGATATGGATGATGTCATTTTTACCAAAATTATTTAAATACGGTGAATAGGAATGATATTCGTATTTTGAAATACTTTCATCAAATGCCGGTTCTTGAAAAATATTAAGCATATTTTACTGTATTAAAGCTATATGTATGTATGTTGTATGTAGTTATTCTTTTTTTTCCTTCAAGGTGAATCCCAATGATAATAAAAACGATTGGTTTTCTGCTGAAAGCGTTTGTACTTTCGCTTTAGGAGTTGATGAAGTAGTGATTACAGAGCTCAATGAACCTTGTCTTTTATAGAAACTATAAGCATCAGTAGTAGTATTATAAACTATCATTTTTGATGATTAAGGTGTAATCGTATCGTTATTAATTCACCTCGAAAGTTAATAAGCTTTCCGTCTTGATCTAATAAATTTATTGTTATTGAACTTATCTTCTTCACGTTCACTGGCAAATAAATAACATTTCTAGGAACTTCAATTATTTTATACCCCGGGCTGACTTTGATTGAAAATTGATGAAGTATATGCGCAGGTTGACTATTTATAAATGTTCCATCAATTATGTTACACTCAACTCTCACTGTATTTACGCGATTGATATCAACGTAAAGATCGGATTCGTGTATTTGTTGTGCCAGCAGTTTTCTTTTACTAAATCCTAAAAGTGAACCAATCGAATGAGGATGTGAAAAATCTATATCTTCAGTGGAATATATTTCGCATTTTAAAGTGTTGTTATTTGCTCTAATCTTTACACTTGCTGTACTATTTTTGTTTTTAAGCTCTTCTTGAAAATAATTATTTATATCTTCGATTTCGTAGGAGCCAACAGGAAGCACTATTACATCATTACCTATATGAAATAAGTTATTCACTACATCTACGTTAGGTATAGAGTTATATGTTTGAAAATCCACTAATCCACACACACAATTCGAGTCTAATACTATTGGTGGAAAGTACTCTGTTGTTAGAGCAGACTTGTTTCCGCACAGCGTAAGTGTTATCGACATTATCGGCGTAGGAGAAATGAAACAAATTTTATATTGTATAGCTTATTTATTTTGATTTAAAAGAAACTCTAAACATAAGTGACCACAATTAAAGGTATTAAAACGTTGTAAACATTTATGATTGTAAGAAATATTATTTCCATGAAAGTATCTTACTATTTCCTGGGGAGGTTTTAAATTACCAAAGCTATCAAAATATTTTACATTATTTTTATTTTTGCTATATGCTACCCAATGAGTACCGCCTCCGCTATTAGTATCTAAATTAACAACCCCACTTTCCTTTTTCAAAAGTTTGTTTGGCAATGTATCCCTCATGAAAACACCTCGGAAATTTGGGATATAGTTTTTACAAAAATTATATATATCTATGTTAGTGAGAGGACGGTTGGGTAGCATTTTTAATAGTTTTTTGATTCTTGTGGACTTAAAAATAACCCTAAACCATTTTTATATGGTTTTAGATATAGACCCTTTCCTTGTTTCAGTTTAATTGTTTCCATAACTTTATTATGACGTTTATTTTCTTCCAACTGTTTTCTTCCGATCTTTGAATCATTTATAGCTTTAGCCATTCCAGCAACACCACCAGTTAGAGAGCCTACAGCAGATAACCCTGCTAAGATAGGAAGCAATGGTAAAAGTCCTCCAACTTTTGGAATTGGTATTACTCGGGGTAATGTAATACTGCTTCGTTTTTTCTTAATAATTTGTCTGGCTGCATGTAAGGCAGTCGTTGCTAGTTTATTTGTGTCTTCAGTGTTCAGATTTTTGATTGCCGCCTTAGCTTCTTTTACTGCATTTTTGAATAAATTAATTTTCTTGACCCTGGGACATTGACGGCTTTTCTTTGTTTTTGATGTTATACCCATTCCAAGGGTAGATTTAGTCTTCATCATGTTTGTTACTAAAAGACTATTTAGTTTTTCTGATAGTGATGAATCCTTAGCTTTGAATCTTTGCCAGGACTTCTCTGATAAAATTTTATCTGCTATTTGTCTGTAATTTAAATTATTACTTTTACTATAAGCTATATCGTGTTCGCGACAAGCTTCGTCTAGTTGATTGATTCCTCGATCACCTCTAGCAAGACGCTCCTTAAGTTTAGTTCCGGGTCCACAGAAATTATAAGATGGGAGATGTAACTCAAATGGAAGCTTGTTTATTAATGAATTAACCAATCCGTTTCCCTGAACTGAATTACTAGAACTGACTAATGATGTTCCAAAATCAAGCATTATATATCTGTTGTGTAAGGCGTAAGAAACGATTATGAAATAATGTTTATAAAACACGGAGATTTATATGAAAAGCTTCATTCAACAAAATGAAGTTTGTAAAGCAGCAACAATCTATTTTCATTCAAAATTTTGATGGAAATGTAAAACAAAAAAAGAAGCATGGACAATTATTCCCTAATAGTATTCGGGGGATAATTGTAGGCCCATCTAATTGTGGAAAAACTAACGTTATGTTAAGCATTCTCTTAGATGTGAATGGTTTAAAGTTTGAAAACATTTATATATATTCGAAATCATTACATCAACCAAAATATGCATATCTAAAAAAACTTATAAAATCAATAAAAGGAATGCAGTATTACGAATTTTTAAATAATTGTGAAGTTATGCTGCCTTCTAAGGCTGAACCAAATTCAGTTTTTATATTTGATGATGTGGCTTGTGAAAAACAAAATACTGTAAGAGACTATTTCTGTATGGGGCGTCATAGCGGTGTAGATAGCTTCTACTTATGTCAATCATATACTCATATTCCAAAACATTTAATTCGAGATAACGCTAACTATATAATTCTCTTCAAGCAAGATGAACTTAATTTGAAACATATTTATAATGATCATATAAATTCAGATATGTCGTTTAAGCAATTCAAAGAGCTCTGTTCAGAGTGCTGGAAAGAATTGTATGGGTTTCTAGTTATTGATAAAGATAGCTGTGTTAAAAATGGACGATATAAAAAATCATTTAAAGAAACAGTTATCTTATAAATTGGAACAGTCGATAAACCACTTCTGATATTAAAACACCTATCTAAAAACTGCCTTGTATTGAACTGCCTCCTGTATTGAACAGCCCTGTATTGAACTGCCCTGTATTGAACAGCCCTGTATTGAACTGACCTGTATTGAACAGCCCTGTATTGAACTGACCTGTATTGAACAGCCCTGTATTCACTCATTCCTATTGGAAGTAATCTTATCAACTACTGCATTCAACTACTCTATATAGATATGGATACCAATGTAAAAACACTTAAAAATCTTATAAAGACAAAAGAAGCATTGAAGAAAAAATATATGCTCCTCAAAACTGGAAAATTTATTAAAGATACTGAAATTGAAAACACGTTTAAGACAATTGTTGAACCCTTACGCAAAATCGCTAAAAATGCAGAAAATAATGAAACCATGAATGGTGAGTTAAGAAAAATGAAATCACCCACTGTAAAACGTCGTCTTAAATTTAAAAGTCCTCACAAAGATGAAGCTGAATTGAAAGAAGACGAGGATGAAAATATTTCTTCGGAGCGGGGTTTAAATTTATCATTAACAAATTCTGGGTTAGTCGAAGACGACTCCATATTTAAAACACCTATAAATAGCTTCAATGAAAGTACTCCCATCAACGGAAATTTAATTTCAAATTCAGATCATGATAAGATTTATGGCCCATACTTTGATGTTGAATCGAATTCAAATAAGTTGGGGAGATCAAATTTTCAAATTAACGATGACAGCAATATTGTTATTGATGGGGAAATTTTCAATGGAACTAAGGGTCTTCTTGAACTTGTTCTACTTAAAAACCCCCGAAAGAATATTTATACTAGTGAAGATTTAAAACAATACCTGATAATATTACAGAAAACATGCGCACACTTGAGGAATCATGATATGAATTCACAGGTGAAAGGTAATAAAGGACAAAAGTATAAGAAAATCATCAAACCTTTGATTCAGGGTATGACAAAAATTAAAGAAAAGAAAGTAGGAAATGCATATAGAAATAATTCCCCTACAATGATTTACTCAGCTAATCCTATTGAATATGTTTATTGGGACAACCCAAATGAGCTTGTAGATAGGTTGAGACTTTTAATTGCATCTGAGGCATCAGGGCATAACAACCATACAAATGAAATAAATTCGATTGTGGAAGAGCTGCGAGAACAAAATTTAATTTATTAGCAAAATGAGTGTTGACAAGTTCGGAAGAAGCTCCAGCAAATTACAAAGAGCAATCGCTGGTCCTCAAGGTCCTCCTGGCAATGGATTTAAGAGAACGGAGTTTGATGATTTTGATATCGAAGGAAAACGTCTAAGCAATATTGGAGTTCCTATAATGCCACATCAAGCTGTAAACAAAGAATACACAGATGAACAATTGGAGATTAAAGAAAAAATAATAAGAGATTACATCGATCTACAAAATTTGAATACACTTCGCTTGTTGGATGATCTCCGAAAGTATTTTCTTCTTGAGATAGGAAAAATTAAAGAGAATCAAGAGGGGGAACTAAAGTATTTTTCATATAAGAAAACATAACTAACCAAACTTACTTTCAGTTATTATTTGTAAATCAACAACAATACCACCATCATGTCTGATATCAATATAACATTAATTTTAAACGAAATTTTGATTTTTTTAAGTATTCATAAAAATGATTTGCTTGAAGAGCATCATGAAGAGTTTTTAAGAAATATTTCCACTTTAAGTTATTATAAAAATGTTGATAAAGTTCAATCTAAGTATGGATGTCATTTCACAAACTGTTCGTGGTCTTCAGATACATGTAAAGAGGGGCCAGATACTTGCGGATGTGTTTTGATTGAAACGCGTTTGATAAGAATCAAAAAACTAATGTCATTGTATAAGAGATTGAAATAAATATAAAATATATATATAAACTATAAAAATGATTTTTTATTTCATTCTTTTGAAAAATGAGTAAACGACAAGTTGTTGAAGAGCTTCACAGGTCAGCAAGAAAGAATTTCAAACGACGTAGGGTTCTTATCAAGGGGTTTGATGACCTATGGCAAGCTGATTTGGTTGAAATGATACCCTATCACCAAGAAAATAATGGCTATAAATACCTAATGACAGTCATTGACACTTTCTCGAAATATGCATGGGCAGTTGCTTTAAAAAGTAAGACGGCTTTATCTGTTACAGAAGCAATGAAATCGATTTTCATCAAATCATCACGACATCCTAAAAACCTACAAACTGATGATGGAAAAGAATTTTTTAATAAGATGTTTCATGATTTAATGAAATTACATAACATAAATCACTACTCTACATTCAGTTCACTGAAGGCATCAATTGTTGAACGTTTTAATCGCACAATCAAGGAGAAAATGTGGAAGGAGTTCAGTTTTAATGGTAATTACAAATGGACATCCATTATTCATGATTTGGTGAATGAATACAACCACTCTACACATAGAACAATAAAAATGTGCCCAATTGATGTGAATCAGGAAAACTCTAAAACACTCTTATCTACGGCTTATAATAGAATTAAAATCGCTCCACGGGGTAAATTTCGAGTTGGGGACAATGTTAGAATAAGCAAGTTCAAACACGTTTTTGAGAAAGGCTACACACCAAATTGGACAACGGAAATTTTTACGATAAGAAAAGTAAACCTAACCAATCCAGCAACATATCTCCTTGAAGATTTTAATGGTCAACCTATCAGCGGATGTTTTTACGAAAAAGAATTACAAAAGACTAAATATCCTAATATTTATCTCGTTGAAAAAGTACTTAAAAGTAATGGAGACAATGTATATGTTAAATGGCTTGGCTTCCCATCGGCTAACAATTCATGGATTAATAAATCACAATTATTATAAAAGACATAAAATATATTGTTTCCTTTCTACCCCCAAATTAGTATTCCTTAAAGTATATTTTTATTATCTCCCTTCAACCTACAAATGCATCTCTCCTTAAAGTATATTTTTATTATCTCCCTTCAACCTACAAATGCATCTCAAAGTCAATGAACTCACATATTATGACATGATCCCACTACCATTCAAAACTCATGTCAACAGGTATACCCACTTCAAATTTCAAATCTACCTGCAAACCATTCGATAATTCCTTTTCTAGCATATATCTACAAGGTACACTTCCACCACGTCAACCTCCAAGCAAAATATTTTTCTCTGCACTCCGTATCCAACAACAAAATACACATCCATTTTTCAGAACATCACTAGCCACAATTTACAGTCACGAAAACTAAATTCACCCCGAAAATTATATTTTATAACCACAAAAATCCTCCAAAAAGTGCTCTATGCCTCAAGTCCGATATTTATACTACTCCATAGTTGTTGTAATTAACATTACACACAATTTTCCCAACACTATTTCTATGCCCGAAAAGGATTTTTTACAGTCCCAACGATAGTTTTATAACAACACATTTTTTTTTCCTCACATTTTCATTCAACTCTAAAAATAAATCGTACACATTTATCCTACACATTTCATCCACCTTTTTCCATGCACAAGCAATCCATTCATCGCTACACACACACACACTACTTCGTACACAGTACTACTTGCTCTATGAGGAGCAATTTTGGCTGGATGAGCATATTTTTTTACACTAGGAGCACAATTTTATTGCTCAAGTCCGATATTTATACTACTGTTACTGTTGTTTTAATTTTTTTTTTTTACTTTACCATTTTTTTTAAGGAAATTTCCGCACCCCCTTTAGAATGGAGGAGGTTAGAGGTATAGAACTTTAAGTTGGCAACACTATTTTTACTGGCGGCCATTTTGTCAGCTGTCAAGTTTTTTATTTTTAGTTTGGTTTGGCATTTTAATATGAATAGACTGACACCTAAAGACAGCTTCCAAATTGTGCAAATTGGGCCACAAAACAAGATTGCTGTTGATCCCAATTTTCATAAGCGAATTTCGTTTAGCGATGAAGCTCAATTGTGGTTGAATGGATACATTAATAAACAAAACTGCCGTGATGATAATGCTCAAGTGTATGTTGACACATCGTTACATCCGCAAAAACTGACTGTTTGGTGTGCTTTATGGGTTGGTGGAATCATTGGCCCGTACTTCCTTAAGAACGATGCTGGTAAGACGTTACAGTCAATGGTTACTGCTATAGAGCCATGATTACTGACTTTTTCGTTCATCAATTGACCATGATGTGCAGGAGCTGTAGTTCAACAAGACGGCGTAACATGTCACACAGCTCGTGCCGCTATTGATTTAACCTCATAGTTGCACGTTACGGACCCGTGAATGGGTCTCCAAGATCGTGCAATTTAACGCCACTTGACTTTTTTCTGTGCGAATATGTGAAGTCGCTTGTCTACGCCGATAAGCCTTAAACGATTGACCACTTGGAGGCTGGCTGCAATATTGCCGATATACGGCCACAAATGTTGAAAAAAGTCATCGAAAATTTGACCTCCAGATAAGACTACGTCCGTCATATGCCACGTCGTCGGTCATATGCCAGAAATCATATTTAAACTATAGTGCCAGAAGATTATCTTTCGAATAAAGTAAATTTCATGTCAATTTAAATAATTCATCTTTGTTTTATTTCATTTCAAAAGTTATATACCTAAAAAAAAAACACCCCTTATAATAAAAATCATTGTTTTGCGTCTATCTTAGTATTAAAATGCACGACTGGGTTGCACGAACTTGCGATATGAAATTTATTTTATTAAGAAATGGAAATTATTAGAGGAAAATAATTAAAAGCATGTAATTCAATATTCAAATTCGCTTAAATTCGTAAGACCTTTTTTTTATCTAATTTTTAGGGACAAATTTTGGTATAAATATCTTAAGTTTTTATTAAAGTATACACACAAATTAAATTTCAAGAAAAAAGATTGTCAATACATTTTTGAGATATCATATTCAAAAAAACAGTATTGACTCTTTGAAGATTTTGATACGAAGTATTATTTCACTTTATTAAATTAAAGTTCACCAAAATCACCACTAGACAACCGGGATGAAACACCCCGAGAATGAAAAAGTCAACCGACACTTCAATAAATTTTGACATGTATTCTATACAATTACAAAATTTTAAACTTAAGACATAGTATAAAGTTAGGCCCCCTGTGCCGACAAATGTAAATTTTTCAATGTATCTTATTAGTTGTAAGCCAAATTGTATATATTATGTTCAATAAAATAAATTAAATTGACCTATTAAATTAAAATTATTTCAGCCGATAGTGAGAAAATTCAAAATAAAATTGTTCTGTGGGAGGTACTATTAATAGTTGCTTTGTGTAATTTTTTATAATTTTTGGTAGTAGATCATACTTATTAAAAACATACTAGAATAACTTGAACAAAATCATTTATCTAAAAAATAAGTTCTTCCTTAACGATTTTTTAACATTTGTATGAAAGGAAGGTACCATTATTTATTCATAAAACAAAAATATATTTTCTTAAAATATTTTAAAGGGTGTTAAAAGGTCCTAAGGTATCGAATTAAAAAAAAAGGATTATGCAGTTTATGAAATATTGTATTTTTAAAACAATATTTTGTAAATTTTTTAAAAAATCAAAGACTAGTTTTTGGAAAAAAAATGCTTGCAATACTATGTATTTTTATTATTTTAAGAAGCTTTTGCTAGGTAGCCTTTACTCCAAGTCATTTCTCGATGTCTTAGGGAACAGGTCAAAATAATAGTTTGAAAATTCTTTTTTTTTGTCAGCAAAAAAAAGCTTTATTAAAAATTTTGATTTTTATGTGTCTGTCTGACAAAATTCTGCTTTTCAAAATTCAGGTTTTTATACACTATGCCAATGTTTTATAAAAAAAAGTTCTGCCATTTTGTAACTTATTAACAAAATCAACCAAAGCTAGAGCAAGTTATACACAGGAAAAAATGATTCAAAATCAGTCGTTTTCGAGATATATTACCTTTTTTTATGAAAAAATAAATTAAATGAAAAAAAATGTTCCCTCATGCCAATTACTTTAAAAACTTGAATCCCAATTTTGAAGAGAATTTAGAAACTAAAATAACGAGTTTTTGAAAAACACAGTTTGTCTATTAGGTATAGTCTGTAGGGACCTGCATTATTACAGTAGACGCTCGAAGAAAGAGCCAAATGGCTCTACTTTCTACAATCATTACTTGCAACACTTTCCCACAAAAGTTGCCGTTAAACAGTTATACTCGAAAAACCGATATTCTCATCGATTTACCTTTTTTAAATAAAGCTATTTACTTTATTTCCTAAGCCCTGGATCTTACGAAAAAAAGTATTTCAATATTTTTTGTAGAAAATTGCGCGATCCACAAAATTTACTTATACAGATACTACTTTTCGATAACATTCACCGTTTGAAAGTCAATTTCTGCTCAAAAGGGCAAACTGTGGATTTTTCCAATTAGCAAGTAGGACGAAAATCAGCGATTTCTCGAAGACGAATGGAGGTATTTGAAATATACACAAGAATTTTTAAGTAAAATATTCATACTTCAGAATTACCACAACCATTTTTTCGTAAAAAATTACCTCGAGAAAAAAACATATCCTTAAATTTGCATAAAAATGCATTTTTCAAAATCTTTAGATTCGAATTCCTCAAAAACGTGACGTGATAGAGCAATTTCAAGGCCATATTCGAACTCAGCGCATCAAAGACCACCAGAAAAAATTATTTTGGTTCATGTAACAGACAGAAATTCAAATTTTTTCACACAAAGTAATTTCTTAGAGCTTTCGAGTGGATTTTTGAAAACAGTAAAAATACGTCAATTTTCGACTACCGCTTGAGTCCAAACGGGTTGTCGCAGAAAAAAACCTTAAATAGAGATTTTTTGGAAATTGTGTATTCAATGGTTCTTTGATGTAATTTCGAATAGTTGGTAGGTTTCGAGCCATTAGTGAAAAACCCTCAAGAAATGCATTTTTGCATCATTTTTTGCGTTTTTTCCATGTTGCGTCACGAATTTTTGTTGGCAAACCTCAGATTTGGATTCAACACCCCCGAAAACATAAAGGAGTGAACAAATCAAAACTACCCCACAATTTGCATGCTAAAAAAACAATATGAATGGACTAACATAAGTAGATAGTTTCTGACTTCCAAATACAAAACTTTACTCTCAAGCTGCTCTAACTGGTCTTTGGATATATCTTTAAACGTATAGATAAGACGAAACAACACTCTCTAAATGAATTTCGATCGCACTCTGGTTATTGATATTCCTTTCAAACCTTAAAATAACTCATTTCCTATACATTTCAAAGTACCAGTTGCTGTCTTTTTAGAAAACTCAAATCAGTGCTTAGTGGGAAATTAAGCTATGACTTGTTTGGCACATTAAAAATTTCCTATTTTAAAAAAAAACTTTTATGAAGCATAATCAATCAATATCTTTCTTGTTATTCCCCTGATGGAATTATCTTATCTCTAATCTTTAAAAATGAAAAACATTTTGAGTTCAAACCTAAATACTTCCAATTTGCGTCCGATTTCCAAATTGGCCATCAATCTTTTTCTGTTTTTTTTTTTTTTTTTTTTTGAAAAATTGAACGGAAAAGACGTCTAAGAGAATCCTTTATTTTTGTTTTCTTTTTTTTTTTAGATCGCAAGGGAATTACAATAGCTCCCTTTAGAAGGAACTTTCATACACATAATATCCGCTTTTACACTCACACCTAACCTACACCTCCCAGTTTACTTACATTCATATACGTACCTACATCGGATTCATGTTCATTAATCTTCTTAAGATATTCACTTAGTAGAAACGTGCAATACGATTTGCACGCGGAAAATGTGTTCTGATTCCCAGCTATGTACCTACATACATATATGTATTCTGCCGCCAAGAACAAGGAGGAAGTATCAGTATCAGTAGCCAAAATGCCAGAAATGAAAGAAAGAACAACGAAGAAATGCCAACGATGCACGCAAGGATTTCGCATTGCTTTGTGTCGTATCGTAAATCCTTTTACTTGGCCCTCTGTGAGAGGGTAAACTGATGGAGGAGCTCTACTTTTGCACACATAACATGCTCGCCAAGAATAGAGAGGGTGTAAGCGGCTTAAATTTATTTTATTCAATAGCTTCTTCCAACTGTCAGAGAAAGAAACAAAGATTATAAAAGAGATTGAGAGAGAAAGAGAGAGAGATATGGTGATTTACTATATAAGAAACAAAAGAAGCAATTAATTAATTACTTATGTATAGCTTGGAAAATTCAACGATTAGACGAAGTGATGGAACTGGAGGTGTGAAAGAGTCCTTAATTTCAGGATTTCAGGTTCCTTCTACCATATTCGAAGTGATTTCCGGGAGTAAGGGAAACGAAGATAGAGCGTGCGAATTAAACGCACTTGTCCGGATGTAGTTTAACATTTTAATGGGCGATAATTTGTCATTGTTGTTGGTTGTTTTTTTTCTGTTTCTTAAGACAAGAAGAGTAATCCAAAGAAGGAACAATAATTAATTTGTTTTTCCGAGAAATAATACAGGAAAATGGAAAACATGCAAACCAACAGTTTATTTAGGCAATGGAAAGAGGGGTCCAGAAATAATGGATATCTGTATTGAATAAGGAACTTTAACTTCGAAATTAATAGGAAACAGCGAAGCACTACAATTTAAACGTTGTAACCGTATTTTATGTCTTGAATTGATTCTATTGGAAAGTTGTTCGGTTTAAGCTCACAAGGAGCCTATAATAGACACTCATATTGGAACGAAGTGTTGAGTTAGTTGTAGCAAAAACTTTAAATATTCAAATGACTATAAATACTGATAGACAAAAGTCTTATACCAGTTAAAACTTTGATACCAAAAATCAACTATAATTGTAGATCATTTATCATAGTTCGTTCCAAAAACCACAACAGCAAGCTTAAATATAAAAGTTGGGACGTACCTACACAAATTAATGTCATCGTCATTGTATAACTTTAAACTGGAATTTACTGTCCCTTATCAAATGAATTAATATTTTATTAAAATAAGTAAAACTTTTGAGAACAAAAAAAAATATGTATTCTTTATCCCATGAGACGCACAGTATGATGAAATTCTCCCAACCACGTCCATAGCTAAACCTACTACATTCCTATCTTACATCTACTCCTTTTTTCCTTGTGAGTTGATTAAAATAAAATCACCCTCTAGAGAGCTTTATTCGATAAATTAATTAATTCAACTAACTTCGTCATTAAACAAAACTCTAAACTCATTCGTTATTACTACCAACCATCACCGACCTCTACGAACACCCCGGTGAAATTATGTGTATCTTTTCAGTTATTTTCCATCGTGTTAAACAGGGCTGTCGTTTGAATGAATCTTAAAAGTTGTACTGTTACAAAACAAATGAGAATTGAATTGAATTGAATTGAATTGAATTGAATTGAATTGAATTGAATTGAATTGAATTGAATTGAATTGAATTGAATTGAATTGAATTGAATTGAATTGAATTGAATTGAATTGAATTGAATTGAATTGAATTGAAACATCATTTCGCATACCATTTCTTGATAAATATTGATGAAGTTTGGTACACTTAACTAATTATTTGGGAACGTCGATTTCAAAGGTACTCCTTGAATGGTCCAAATTAAATAATTTAATTGAAATACATTGTCCAAGTTAGAACTTAGTCAGGCTTATATTTGCATAATGAGGAGACTAGAACTTCCTTATACCAGAATACCAGAATATCAGAATACCAGAATACCAGGCTACCAGAATACCAGAATATCAGAATACTAGACTACCAGAATATCAGATTACCAGAATATCAGAGTACCAGAATGCCAGAATACCAGAGTACCAGAATACTAGATATTCAGATGAAGCTAGATTACGCAAATCGAATACCAGTTTTTCTTCAGAGCGACCGTGGGCGAGGCCAACAACCAGTGCAGAATTTATTATTACATTTATCTAGCACATCGCAGCTACGAAAGTTAAATCAAAATTGTTAGAGCTGTTTTTGAGAAAATTTAAAATGAAACATTAAAATAACCGTTCTAGATGAGGTAAAACATAAATTCGATTTTTGTCTCTAAGAAATCACATAGAAATGATTGATACCAAATTTAAAGCAAATTCATCATAAATCATCGAATTTTTATGCACACACAACCAATAATTTCCCCTTACATATTCTATGGAAGAGCAAAAAAAAAGCAATACAGCGCAACAGCTTGTAGAGATAGAGAACCAGATCCTGCGTCCTAGTGACCTACAATTTTTAACCATTCCCAGTGTGTTTGTAGGAACAGATGTGTAGGTAGAATTCGGTCAAAAATTAGCTACAAATAAAAGCACAATTGTACTTTCTTGCCTGCTAACTTTGACAGCCCTGGTTGCTTGACTCTGTGGGTTTTTTTTTTGTTGGTAAAAGGACAATTCACATCTCGTTTTGTGACAAAAACCCTTCATAGAGCATTTTGTACGACACAACTTTTTAAGTATTGTTTTAGCGTTGTTTTTCGGTATCCCCATATTTCATTCAATTCAGTCTTTCCATTCCATTCCTTTTCCACTCTGTTGTTCACTCTTCATCTATTCGTAATGCTTACAATGCTCATTGCATAAATCCCCCCATTAGCGGTTAAGCTTAATGACATTCGAAAAGTTTTTGACGTATACAGTAGTAATTAACGGTGAACAATGTATGGGTTATGCATGTATATTGCATATATGTATGTATAGTTGTGTACACATAAATAATATGAAATGACGTAAAACAACTCTTTTTTTTTTGTCAGAGGAAATAATTCTATATACGATTATCCTGCCGTGTCGTGCTATGGAAGCCCTTAATCTCTAGTATAGAAATGTGACTATTTATGTGTTAGTGTGGTGTGCTTATGTGTTTATTGGATCTTCCTGGTATACCTACTCGACTCAACTCAACTCGTTATGGGTCAAAACAAAATTGCACGTTTTATAATGTTTCGCCCAAGGCAGCGGGGTGCGATATGCAAAATGGATTATTCACACCGAACAAATTATGCACACATTATAACGTTTCGTTTAAGTGGGAACCGAGTGTGGAATGTTAAGCACATAATACATATACCCCTGCCTTAACCCACATTCATTCCAGACACAACATTTTCAGTGGCTTGCAACTAGCATTAATGACTTGCAAATTGCATAGAGTAGCGGCGGCGGTGGCGTGGCGGATAGAACCCGAAACTACCATGTAGGTGTAGGATGTAGAAGAATGTTTAGGGTAAAGCCTCTTCCTCTTTTATTTGGGGGTAAATATGGCATAGAACTTTTAAAAGTTTATATATGGAAAATTATGCTCAAGCCACTTGTTCATTGCATATGCTGAGAGACAAATTTTAAATATTTAAAAGAAATACATTGATGGTAGAGATAAAATAGAATCATGTTTGCATTTTTTAATTTAGGTTGAAATAACAATCAGTATTTTTTATGGCAAGTAATGCATCCATATAAGAAATGGAAATAAGGCACTGATAAAGAAGACGAAAAAAGTTGATCCCACAATTCTGTCTGTCTGTCTGTCTGTCTTTCTGCCCGTTGAGCTACAGCCTAAACGGCTAGATTGATTGGCATTTAACTTGCTACTATAGCGTTTTTTGGTCATTCTCCTCACATATTTTTCTTAGATTCAAAAATAACGGTACCTAACATACAATTTTTTCTGCAATTTTACATAATCGTATTTTCTCAAAAACGGGCCAAGAACATTTCTTTAAAAAAAATCAATATATAACTTTTAGTTGAGGCTTCCTCTTGGTGGGAAACCATTTTAAAAAAATAGTTATTAATGGTTCCTCCAAAACAACCATTTTTTTATTTGCGATTTCTTCAAAACGGTCAGACTGATATCAATATGTACATTTTCTTATAAAGAAGCTTTAAAACAATGTTAATAACTGTGTACAAAAATAAAAAAAAAATATTTTTTGGGTTTTTAAAAAGTGTTGACAATTTTTTTTTTTTACAAATATTTCGAAAAAGACATGATCGACGTTTTTGAAATTGATACTAACAGTTTTTTAACACTTTCAAAAACATTTTTAGAAAAAAATTTATTTTATGAATAAATAACGGTTCCTTCCATTCAAATGTTAAAAAACAATAAAGGGAAATATTTTTCTTCTTTCAAAGTGCTCCCACGATTTTTATAAAACTTTTTCGAAATGTTTAGATTTGTGTGATCTACTCTCAAAATTTATCAAAATTTAGACGTAGAAAATATGAGCAGGTGAGCTCAACTCCAATTATAAATATTCAGTCACTCCACTTAATCAGAAGAATTTCTTTTCAAATTTTCTTGATATTCTACTATTGTATTAATAGTAGCTCTTATAGGACCTTTTTATTTTGAATTTTGTCATTTTCAGCAAAGATTATTTTTTTACTTGCAAGTTTTGGATTCGTGTAAGAAAAAAATTTTGAGATAACAAAATATTACGATAATAGAGAACACGAAAAAAGTGGGTGGCAAAATTCTGTCTGTCTGTTTGTATCTGGATCTACAGCCTAAGCCAATGATGCGATTTTCTTCCAATTTTAAACTTAAGGTTTTTTTGTAACTCTCCAGAAGGGAAATTGAATTTTTTTAACGGTAATTGCCCTACAACCGTTAAGGAAAAGCTTATTTATCTCAAAAAAAGCTCCAACGATTTTGATAAAAGAAATCAGTGCGTTATTGTAAGCATGGTGCATATTTTGGTAAAACAAAAAATTACCAAGAACGATTGATAACGGTACCTGCCATATAACGGTTTTTTTATATTTGATTTTCTCAATAACGGCTTAACGGATTTCAATCAAAATTTTTATGAAAAAGTTTCTTCAAAATGTTAATAATATTGCATATCAAAATTTAGAAAAAAAAATGTATTTTGGATTTTTAAAAAAATACTAAATTTTTTTTTTTGAAAATTCAATATTTAAAAAGAAGGTTGATACATTTTTTTAAACTAGGTTTTTAAATGTATTTTAATATTTTCTAAAAATATTCATCCCAAATTTGTTTTTAAAAAATGTCACTAAAATTTTTTAAATAAAAAATAAGTTTTTAAGAAAAGCGCTTCATCGATTTAATATTTTTTTTTGCTATTTTTTCAAGTAATAAAATGGCATTTCTGAGTTTGAGTGCTAGGCTATTTTACTACATGTTTATAAAATTTAAAGACCGATTTAAATGCTTTTTTATACTTTATTATATTTTTTTATATATTTTTTCCATAATTACTTACATAATTTAAAAAGTTATTAAGCTCCAAGCAACTTGAACATAAGAGCAAGTACGTGCGATTCATTCGTGTATTTCATTACATACAAATTTCAAATAAGATTTTATAATAATGCATACTTAAATTTTCAAAAAATATTTTTTTTTTTAATTAAAAAAAAAAGTTTCAATTTTTTTGAAAATTCGATATCTCAAAAACATGTTTACAATTTTTTTTAATTTTTCTTATATGCACATAAATAAATACTCTAGACTTGTATACCTACCGAAATTCGTCCTTAACCCTCTACCGCATACAAACCCATATATGGTTCACCAAATTCATTATCATTTATTTCCATTATTATTTCACAAGTGGAACAAAAATGCACTATTGAATGAAACTATGTCTATTTTACTATAATCCACCGGATTTTGTTTTTTTGGAAAAGAGTCGTCATACCCAAATAAACTCATTGTTCAAAGGGCACTTGCCAAGTGCAGCTTAATGAAAAAAAGTTCGATCTTTGGATACATTTTTTTATAATAAAAAGATAAATTCCATCAAATACAAAATTGTTTTCTTATGTATTTAAATTTCTTTTTTATGTTTATAAGCTTTATTTCATGTTTATTTAATTATTTATGACTTTTTTTTGGGGCTTTTTCCTTGAGACCATATATGGTCTTTCATGCATTGTAGGCTTTTTTATAAAGCCCATATATGACCTTATATGCATTAGAAACTTAACTGACTTAATTTTGTAAAAATATGTTTTAACTTGTAGAAGAAAGTCAAAGAGTTTTTATGGAAACAATAAACTAATAGTAGGGTCGCTTAGCAAGAAAATCTGTTTTTGCCGGACAAAAGCACCAAATTTTTTGTAGGTACTACTCAGGTCCATAGCTTGAGATTTAGGGTAGGACCCATCTCGGCGGTCAGCCATCTTGGATTTTATAGCCGCCATTTTGAAATTCAGGTATATTATTAATATCTCGGCTTCTAAATCACTTAGGATCCCAAACTTGGTGTCTAGGTATACATTTTTGGGGTCAGGGAATACAACCACATACTTTTCAAATGTTAAAGTTTGCAAATATACGAAGGGGGCATGGGGGTCATGGCCCCCTTGCTCCAAGACAATCATATAATATACTTAGGGTCGAATATATATATATACACAAGTTTAAAATGTATCTGACTAAACTCATTCAAGGAGGGAAATGGGGGTCATGACACCCCCCCCCCCTCAGAGCCCAGGAAAAAGTATAAATCAAAAACAAACTTCATTTAAACACACAGAAGTGCAAAAACTGACGTGACGTAGGTACGGCTAGCCCAAATTATTTCATAATGTTACCTTTTATGAGACCATGGTAATATTATTCGCGAAGACTGTATGTTAAGTTAAATGCAAATACAAAATGCAGATTTTCATCATCTTGGACTCCAGTCAACATGAAAACAGAAATAGAAAAAATCTTAAAATATCATATAGATGATCATAAATCAAATTTAAAATTTAATTTCTTTGTCAGCTATGTTTCGGTTAGTTGTCTAAATGCGACCATTTACGCAAGATTTTTCTAAGTCCCCTATTACACGATGATTCTTTGCCTCTGACTCTTTTCGAACATAATGAAGAATGGCTGTAGTAGGTGTATGGTTCGTACTGTTGACACGGACGTGGTGGTAATCCTCATTGAAGATTTCTGTTGCCTTTGGTACCGGCAGATCATTTAACTACCTATATAGATATCAATGCTTTTAACGAGAAACTGGGCATACAAAAATCCTTGGCCTCCCCGTATTTCATAGTCTTACGGGTTGCGATAAACCATCTTCATTTTTCGGACGAAGCAAGAAATCTGCGTGGGCAGCATGGAATTGTTATCATGAGGTGACACATACCTTAACATGCATAGCATTACATCCCTACCCTACGCTTCACGGTAATATTATATGATAAATACAGTAATTCGGACAGTTTGAATGATGTCAGCAAGGAGCTGTTTTGTCAGACGACTAAGACAATGGAGAAACTTCCACCAACAAAAGATGCACTACTTCAACACTCAAAGCGGGCTGTATATATCAGGCTCCTAGTCCGGAAGGCTGGGGCTGGACTCAGAAAGAAGAAGGTTGATCAAGGGTTCCTAACACATTACCTATAGCTTCAAAGGCATGTACTGAATTGGTGAAATGTAATTGTAAGAGTCAAAAAGGATACACTGGTAGATATGCTTGCAAAGCTGCTCGTTGGAATTGTACTGATCTTTGCAAATGTCAATGCTTGAAGACGACATAAGCAATCCATATATCTAGATAAATGCAATTCAACATCTTTCATATGTGATTTCTCTTGTATTTAAATTTTATATATTAATATGTATGTACTTGTACATGTAATAAATAAATAAATAAATTGGGTGGCGCAACAGCTCGTGGAGAACCAGGGCCTAGTGACTTAAACTCACAACCATTCCTGTGTGCGTGAAGTTGGCAGGAATAGAGGGGACCTACAGGTTTTTGCCGAGTCTGAACGGCTAAATGAGAAGCACATTTTCATGACAAGTATACTCTTGGAGGATTTGTCAGTTCCTCGCAAGAGGCAGAACCTCTGATAAAACATTTCTGTTTTTAGGTGGCACGGCTGGGAATCGAACCCACACCTTCGGCATGACAGTCCTACGCACTAACCATCATCATGTATGTAGGTACATGTACATATGTATATCTTATTTCATTTTCAACCTTATATCTTAGAATTTAATATTTTTGTCACTCGATTTAATAATTGGATAGTTTGTTATTAATATATACATATACAACCTAACTTAAATGTATTTGCATTTAACTTATTCATTTGTCTTTCAGAAAAAATCGATACGACAAAACATACAGTCTTCGCGAATAATTTTACCATGGTCTCATAAAAGGTAACATTACGGCTATGAAATAATATGGACTAGCCGTATGTCACGTCCGTTTTTGCACTTCTGTGTGTTTAAATGAAGTTTGTTTTTTATTTATACTTTTTCCTGGGCTCTGAGGGGGGGGGGGTGTCATGACCCCCCATTTCCCTCCTTGGATAAGTTTAGTCAGATACATTTTAAACTTGTGTATATACTTTATCCGACCCTAAATATAATATATGATTGTATTGGAGCAAGGGGATCATGACCCCCATGCCCCCTTCGTATATTTGCAAACTTTAACATTTGAAAAGTATGTGGTTGTATTCCCTGACCCCAAAAATGTATACCTAGACACCAAGTTTGGGATCCTAAGTGATTTAGAAGCCGAGATATTAATAATATACCTAAATTTCAAAATGGTGGCTATAAAATCCAAGATGGCTGACCGCCGAGATGGGTCCTACCCTAAATCTCAAGCTATGGACCTGAGTAGTACCTACAAAAAATTTGGTGCTTTTGTCCGGCAAAAACACATCATCTCGAAATTTGACGCTAAGCGACCCCACTATAATTAATGATATACCTGGCGACAGCTTTCGAATGATGTATGTCTAGCTTCCGATAGTCTGGTGATAAATATGTTCGTCGTAGTGAATTTCAACATAGCTCAAGTTTTAATTCCGGAGATAGAGAGCGATTACTCCGATGACGAACCCGAACCAAATCTTCCGAAGACGACGAAATCGTGTTTGAAAAAAACTAGGATTGTTAAGTTAAACGGGTAGCGAAACATAAGACAGTCATTTAAGCCACAGAAGCCCAGGGCCGTCAAAAATTCAAGAACGCTCAGAGGAAAACGAGATAGAATATATGATTTTTCTTTGAACATTTTGAGGTGTAATAATTATTATGACCATAGGCCAGAATGGCAAAAAAGAGCCAAAAATGTGGAATTTGTGGGATAAAAAAATTGACGTTGGGCTGGAAATTTAACGTACTATTGTGCTTTAAAGATAAACGGATCGTTTGACTCCAAAAGCAAAACAAATTGAATTAATTTAGCCTTTAATGCATAATAAACCATATACGGGTTCTTAATTTGTAATTGAAAATGGCTTTAGTGCATGATAACCCATATATGGGTTATTTATGTAAAACATTATATACATGTATGTAAAAAAAATTCTATGTAAAACCTTTTCTTAACCCCAAATAAAGGTTAATTAGTGTCCAATTATTTTTGTTTTCATTTCCTTCATAATTCATGCAGTGAGGGTTAAAAATGTTTTAGGAATTTGATATGAAAAAAAAATTAAACCACTTCAACGGTTTCAATATACAATTATATTCTTTTAATACCCCACACTATTACAGGAATTGTTTAAACTACTTTAAACATCGTACATATATCAAGCTTTTAAAACATTTATCTCTCATATTTTCCATATCTTCATTTTATTTTATTTTATTTTATTTTATTTTATTTTATTTTGTTTTATTTTATTTTTAAATCAAGTTGTTCTTATGAACAACTAAACAAATTAATGAACATAGCCTAGGAAAATATTTTTCTAAAGTTTTTTTTTTTAGTTTAAATTAAAATCTAATTTAGTTTCAAATTCTCTTACCTTTTCGAATGCAAGAATGAGATATTATTTTTTATTTAAATTTTTAGAAAATAAAAATAATACCAAAACTACACTAGTCAACGAAATTAAAGGAACTAATTTTGTTTCAATTTTTGTAAGTGTTTCTTGAAGACCTGTATCTTTGTGACGAGTGGTCGTATTGAGTTGAAACAAAAAGCATTCTACAGCTTTATGTTTTTTGTTTCGAGATTTGTTTGCAAGACATTTTTTTTTTGAGTACCGTCATTGCGTTATTGCAAAAAATGAGATGAGACAAAAAACTTATTTTTTTAATTTTTTTTTTAAGGTCCTCATTTTAATGGATAACTTTTTTTGAGTTTTTTGAGTCAATCAAATGTTATTAATTTTTTTTTTTGCTGTCGTACATTTTTTGTTTGCCTGATTTATCTGACATTGAATGAAAAAAGATACTTTTAGCCTTGATTACCAATATCTCAGCAAATAATGGCGTTATAAAAAATTTAAATACAGTTTTGAAAATTTGAGAAAATGTTTTACAAGATTCTGTAGAAATTATTTTTATTTAAACGGTGAGTTAGTTTAAGAAAATACTAAAAACCGTGTGGTCTTTTCGTAAATCTTTTTTTCTTTGCAAATATTGATTGCATGGCTTGCGTTGGTATGCAAATTTGTAGACTTTTTAAGCATTAATATTCCTGTAAATTTTCAAATTGATTCATTGTTTTTCCGCACCAAAATTTCAAAGTCTTGCAAACCAGGTAAAGGAAAAAATTGTAAAGTTATCCATAGAAAAGGACCTTAAAAAATAATGTTACTGTCTCGTCTTATTTTTTGCAATAACGCAATAATGGCCCTTCCAAAAAATGTTTACAAAAAAAAATATCGAAACAAAAAACATAAAGCTGTAGAATGCTTTTTGTTTCAACTCAATACGACCACTCGTCACATAGATCTTCAAAAAACACCAAACAAAAATTGAACAAAAAAAATTGTTCCTTTAATTTTGTTGACTAGTGTATATTTTTTTGTCAAAATTTTGTTCTTTGATATATTCATCACTCACTAGGAATGTACATATATTTTAATCGTAGTAAAAAGCCCTCTGGATTTTTGTTGTTGATCATAAAGTCCAAGGTATAAAGTTCTTAACTGCCATATATTTTATAATCTAGCAGTTCTTTATAAATTGCTATTAAATTAGGAGATTCCAATACTCTATCCATTATTAAAGCAAGTATCCCAACAAAAAGAAATATCAACCTTGCAAGTTAACCCAAAACCATGCCAACAAAGAATCTGTCACCTACGAACATTAAACTTTTGATTTTTCTATGCTTCTATGCTGGTTTCCTGCTGTGCGGTTGAGGGTGGCACTATATGGAGGATAATATCTCTCCCTTTCTTCATATTTTATTTTTTATTACAGACAGGATAAGTACAGAGACGATAAGTGCATGTGTGTGCTGATGACGTGAAAACTTTTATTTTATGAAAGAGCAAAAACCAATTTTTTGTATAGATCTCTCTTAAGCCATAGCCGCCCGTGCCACCATCATTCAAGGATAAGGCGCGAAGTAACTTTATGAAAAAAAAAAACAGAAAAAAAAATAAAAACAAAAACACACAAACATTTTTTATTGTCCTTTGCTTCCTTTACAGATGAATGCCTGAGTCATAAATCTCTTGTGTGTCTCCCATTTTTTGGCCGTGTTGTATACACATGCACTACATAAACGGCAATCGGCAAGGACATGTATGCTATGCAGCCATGTGGAGGGTGCGCTTCTAGGGTGAAAGAGGGTAAGAACTACTCTCCTTTTCCATTTTTGATTTGAAGGGCAAACTATGTGGTCGTGAAAAAAAAACTGTGATTTAAAACAGAAAAACAGTGAATGCTTAAAAATATTTATGAACTGCCTGTCACAGTATGTTATTCTGGGAATGAATTTCTCTCATATTCAATATTCATGTTATAAATGATGAAATATTATGCTGGCAACATTCACGATAAAATTATTTTAAGTTGCTGCTTAATTTTACAGTAAGTCAACAAAAATTTTTGTTTGCAAAAACCAAATTGCTTCTTTTCCGAAGGCTTTTGATGTCCTGAATTTAATTCCGATCTTAGAATTGTGAAAATGGCTCTTGTTTTTTAGATAAAAAAGGAACAAGAACTTTCATTCTTACACCAATTGGAATATCCGTATGAAAACGGTGATTTTAAAAGATTGAATATGTTTTTGACAGAAAAAGCTGATCCCGATCTACCACCGGCTTAATTCTTCTTTCACTTGCCAATTTCGTCAGATTAACCGAGGTTCAACAATGGTTCAAGCATGTAATTGACTATTATTACATTCTAACCTTAAACCATCGATGAACCTCAGTTAGTTCACCGAAATTGGTGAGTTTGAATTGCTGAGCTATATGGATCAATATTATTGAACTACGTTTGCACAACCTGCCTTAGCTAACTTTGATTTAACTTAAAGTTAACTAAGCACTGAAAAACGGGCCCATATTAAATAAGAACCTAATATTATCTTAATCCAATTAAAAAAAGGAGTTATTAGCCATAAGCAAGCCCTTGCGACCCAGCTGAGCGTTTTATTTTATTTTTATTCTTGATAACAAGAAATTGTTGTTACGAGAACTGTAAGTGGTAGAGCAGCATTGTAGTTATGATTAATTGTTCTTTCTTTGTTGTTTTCACTGCAAACATTTTTTTTTGTTCAAATGTTTATTTTATTCTTTTATTTTTTTTTTTTTTCAAAAGGGAAAACCAAGAGGAAAGAGTAAAATTTTTATTTGAGCCTTTTTTTTTTCTTTTATTTGTTTGTTTTCTTAAAGCTTTTGATATTAAAAAAACTTTTGCAATGTTTTGATTTTGTTCACTCTTTTTGTTGTACTCTTTATACATAGTTGAAGTGAATGAGTATGGAAAAGGTCGTGGGTTCTTTAGATGTACGTGTTTCTTTTCACATCTGGAAATAATATGATTGCAATAAATGTTAACACATTTTTCCTGGAAAAACTTTGTGGACAAAATGAAAGAGAAAAATTATTCTATTTAATTTGATAAAATACTGAACTACTTTATTGTCAAAGTGGGAAATCATAGAAGACTTCGGGTTTCACACCAGTGAAATGAAGTAGATAACTTTACATAAAATTCAAGTGTCATAATATCTTCGATACCATCAAAGATACAGTAATTGAAATACTCTTTAGAAGACGTGAAGACGATATTGCCCATGAATTTTTTGCAAAAGTTCTAAATTTTCGTAAAAGGATTGATATTTTGTGGGGTTGTAAAGCTAGTTAAAAGTATCTAACGAAAAATCCCCGCTTCTAGCAGTTGAGGAATCCGAGTAATCAACGTTTGAAAAAATGGTAAAACTAAAACAAAAAATTTTAAGGTAGATACCTATATTTCTTAATAAAATTTAAAAAATTCACAGCTAGTTTTTTTTTTATAAGGATGAATAATTTTTCTTATGTATGTATGTACAATTGTACACTCGTATAGTACCAATCAAAAAAGTTTAACTTTTTTTGTTTTATTAACAAACAAATTCTGCGTCGTTTGGTATATTACACAAAATTTTTCGTACACCTTTCAGTTAATAAAAAATAATTGTATTCAAAGAAAAACCTTGAAAACAAATTTTACTCTATTAATAAGAAAAAAATATACTTTTCGGTACATTTTAGAGTCTTGATAAATACTTTAAACAACGCAGAATAAAATTAAATATAATATCGCTATTTTTTTTATATATATTTTACTGTTCAATTATTATTTTTTGTTTTAAAAAACTTCCAAGTAATTAATATTTTTTCACGGTATTTACTTTTAGAATGAAAGAATGTAACAAAATCAAAAAACATAGTTTTGCTCACTATGTAGATATTTAATTTTGCATTGTTTGAAATATTTTTTATTTTTTTTTTCTACAGACGATTCTGGAATAATTTCAATAAAATCCATTAAGAAACATGAACAAAAAATCAGAGGTACAAAAGTTAAAAAAATAACTGTAAATTTCAGAAAGTTAAAAAAAACTCAAACGATGCTAAATATATACATTTTAATTTATATAAAATGCCATTAAATTGTTAAAATTTAAACTGAATTTTTGCAGTTTATTTCAAACAATATTAACAATTAAAAGTAATAATTAAAAAAAAATCAAAATACGTCAAATGACGCACAATTTAATCAAGCATAGGAAAAAATACTTTTTTAAAAGTTGGTAAAAATTTTAGTAAACGTTGAAGAAACAAAACTAATAATTTTTTGCTGTCTTTTATCATCGACATTTAATAGTCAAGAGATTTTTATAACAAAAATTATTATTTTATTTCTTTATAATACCATTTTACATTTTTAAAATGTTTTGCAAAATTCTGCTACTTACTTTTTCTGGAAATTTTTTTATTTACTCAAGAAACAACCATGAAAAAACTTAATTTAGGGGGAAAACAAAAAAATATAACCGTAAATTTCTAAAACTTTCAAAATATTTCAAATCACGCAAAAATAAATATTTTTGTAAATTGCATACCAATTTTATTAAAATAGTTCTGATTAATTTATCAAATTTCTATCAAAGGAGACGGTAGTGCCCAGCCAAGTTCGCAGCACTATACCCTTTTTACAGGAACAAACTCAGGCGATTTTCAACCCCCCTCTAACTTCAGTACCCATAAAGTCAGGAACTTCAAATTCGCAGTATTTGCTGAGCTGATCAAACACAGGTGACTCAACAAATTTCAACTCATTAGCATTTAGCAATTCAAAATTCAAAAACTCAAAATTCATTAGAAATTCCCGAGATATAGGACTTCAAAAATCGCAAAAACCGTAACTGACTGGCTCACTGACTTACTGACTCACTGATTCACTGACTCACTGACAGATCATCAAAATTATGGAGCACTTCCCGACATCTTAGGAACTTAAAATTTCGCCCAACGGTGGGCATTGTAGTACATACAAAGGAAATAATCGAAAATCCGCAATTTTCTATCCAGGAGCGTGGCATCCCCCCACTTTCTTTAATATTCTTCTAAATTATATGGAGCACTTCCGATTGTTGTAGAACGATGAAAACTGGTAGGTCGGTAGGGCTTGAAGTACTTCGAAAGAAAAAAATCGAAAATTTGGAATTTCCATTCAGGGGGCGTGCCATCCACCCATTTTATCAGAATTGCTATTATTTATATGGATCACTTTCGCAGAATTATGAAAATTTGTAGAATGGTAGGGCTAGATTTTCACCTGGCAAAATTAATCTTTGCAAAAAGGAGTGAAATCACATCAAAAACATAAATGTTAAAAAAAGAGCCAAGTTCTTATGTGTACAAGAAACCTGTGCGTAAAAAGTCAACCAACAAAAGTTATGAGATCTAAAATATATGCCAAGTCTTAAGTTCATGAAGTTTAATATCAAATATCTTAATTTGAGTAATATCGAAACACTTCCAAATCATGACAGAAATTTGATATTTAATGATTACTGATTAAAATTTGGTGGACTCACTTGGCAAGTTTTCTCTTAAATACTTACTAAATCACAAATTTAAAACGTATGTAAACTTGAATTGGCTCTTTTGATAACGTTTATGTTTTTGTTGTGATAAAATTAACGAAAAAAATTAATTTCTATTACTCTGGATACATTTTCTTTTATTAAATGGTTTATTTAACGCTATATTTATCAATTTATAATCTTATTTAGCGTCATTTGAAATATTTCAGAAGTACCAATACCACACACTATTTTGAATATTTTTAGTTTAATCCATACAAAATATTTTATATGCAACGGTTCATTTCCCAAACTTCTAAAATATTTCAAATGAGGTAGAATTTAATTAAAATTTAATTGGACAAACCTTAATTGAATGCTGGAACAGTGCAAATATTGCAAGTTTTTTATACTTTTTACGATTAAAATTGAATAGTTAACGGTACTTAATAATTCGTAAATATAGTTTTATTGTGTTCATGGTCTTCTTCGCCTCTGGTGTTACTGTATGATATTCCCTGGCTAGTACCACCCAACCAATCAACACAACATTTTTAATCGCTTACGAACAAGATTTTACAAGATTTACAAGATTTACAAGAATCTTTTATTGAACGATTAATATTTACAATTTGCTTAACGTTAGTTACCTTAAAGTATACATTGATTATTACATAAAATATGAACGAATGCATACGAACTTTTATACGAGATATTTTATATTCAAGATATTAATACAAGCAGATGTTCTGGAGCGTGTGGCAGATCTGTTGTTGCAAAAAATACACTTTTGAAAAATTTACATCGCCAATCTGTTGTTTTCAAAGCATTTCCCAGCCAGGCTTGGAGTGCTTGATGGTAAATGCGATATGAATGCTAGATCAGCAGCTTAAGTAAGAGGAAGACCAGGCTAAATCAGATTTAGAATTTAACAGAAGATTAGTAATCACCCTGTAGTAACCACGGTACTGTGCTTCATCAAGAGATGTCCTTCGCAGAATATTGAAAAGTCCAAATATTGCTCCACAAGCTACAAGCTCCTCCTTCGTGGCATATTTTTGCAAGAATACATGCAAATCAGTCCTCAGTTGTTCATTGGCCTCCAAAAGCTTTAATGCCTTTACTCATGCCATCCTGTAAAAAAGTGAGGTGGTATCGCATCCAGTGAATGCCAGTTCAACAGGGCGCAGGTCACCCAATGCATCCATTCGAATCCTTTCTGCTTGTATGTCGTCCACAGCTCTAGATTTCAGGCAGAAAGCCAAATTTTCTGACATCCTGCCGAACGATAAGATCAAACTAAATTAACCTCCATTACGAATGTTGTTTTCAAAAATTTTACTTTTCACGTTCCTTTAAAAATATTACTCGTAAAATATTTTGTATTACGTTTTATTTAAGAACAAACAATTACCAAACATTTTGCTTCATTTGAATTTGAATTCCATTTAAGAATTTTTAAGGCTCATGCTAAGCTGGGATAGGCTAGAAAGCTAACAGATTTTTACAATATTGACTTAAGTACACTATTTGACTCAGCGGAAGATGTTTAACGACTGTAATAAGGGCCAATGGCGGCTCTGGACCATTAGCACCTCATATGAGGGAAATTTGATAAAAAAAAAAATGCCATCTAATTGGTCAGTAATTGGTCAGAAAAGGTCAACTGGTCCCAGAAATTGGTCAGATAACTTTTAATCAAGGCTTAAACTTTCTCAAGGTCACACGCGATTTTTGGCATCTCATTTTAGGGAAATTTGCCAAAAATGTGTACCATCTGAAAGATCTCTTGATCTATATAAAAGGTCAGCTAGTTTCAGTAATTGGTCAGGTATAGATTTTTTTTAGGTAATGAATTTTTAAAAATTTCATTGTCATAGCGATTTTTGGCACCTCATTTTTGGGAAATTTGCAAAAATTTGATACCATTCAGAAAGGCCCTGAGAACTAACGGGTGATTTTTTAAGAGGTTTAGAACTTAAAAAAAAAAAAAACACAAAAAATTCGAAAAAATGAATGAAATATTTATTTGAATCGATAGTTTGAACCTTGCAATTTAATGTTTAAAGATAATTTCATGCAAATGTTGACCGCGGCTGCGTCTCAGGTAGCCCATCCGCTGAGTCCAATTTTGGCATACTCTTTCACACATATCGGCCGGTATCTCACGAATGAATGCATGGATGTTGGCTTCCAGTGCGTCAATCGAAGCGGGCTTGTCCCTATAGACATTAGCCTTGACATACCCCCACAAAAAATAATCTAATGGTGTCAAATCGCACGATCTAGGCGGCCAATTGACCGGCCCGAAACGTGAATTCACCAAACTCGCCTCGCAATTGCGCCATTGTTTCGCGTGCTGTGTGGCATGTGGCACCGTCTTGTTGAAACCACATATCATGCAAGTCAAGAACTTCCATTTCGGGCAAAAAAAAGTTTGTTATCATCGCTCGGTAGCGTTCACCATTGACAGTAACGCTGCAATTCGCATCATCTTTGAAGAAATATGGCCCAATAATGCCGCCGGCCCATAAACCGCACCAAACAGTGGCTTTTTCGGGATGCATTGGTAGCTGTTGCAATGCTTCTGGCTGATCTTCACTCCAAATGCGGCAATTATGCTTATTTACGTACCCATTCAACCAAAAATGAGCCTCATCGCTGAACACAATTTTTCGATAAAAAAGCGGATCCTCGGCCAGCTTTCCAAGAGCCCATTCACCAAAAATTCGGCGTTGTGGTAGGTCGGCTGGCTTTAGTTCTTGCACCAGCTGTATCTTAAAAGGCTTTACGCCCAAATCCTTCCGCAAATTTTTCCACGTAGTGCTGTAACAAAGGCCTAACTGCTGGGAACGGCGCCGAATCGACATTTCGCGGTCTTCTGTCACACTAGCTGATACGGCCGCAATATTTTCTTCACTACGCACAGTACGTAAACGTGTTGGTGGTTTAATGTCCAACAAAGTAAATTTGGTGCGAAATTTGGTCACAATCTTCCGAATAGACTGCTCAGAAGGTCGAGAATGCCGACCATAAAATGGAAGCAGCGCGCGATTAACATTTCGAACCGAGCACGAATTTTGATAGTAAAATTCAATAATTTGCAAGCGTTGTTCATTTGTAAGACGATCCATGGTTAAATTGCAAACCAAACTGAAGCTGTTTGACAGTGACACAAGGTACTAAACACATGTCAGCTGTCAAAACCAGTGTTGCCAAAACCAAACCAGCTAAAAAATCACCCGTTATATAGAAGGTCAGCTAGTTTTAGTAATTGGTCAGTCATAGTTTTTTTTAATGAATGTTTAAGTTATTGTTCAAGGTCACGCGCGATTTTTGGCGCCTTATTTATGGGAAATTTGCAAATAATTAATACCACCCGAAAGGCCCTAAGATCTAAGTATATAAAAGATAAGTTATAGTTTCAGTAATTGATCAGCTATAGATTCTTTTATACGAGTTTTTTTTTAAGGTCATGAACGGTTCATGAAAAATACTTTAAAAATCGTAAAAATGAATCTATAGCTGACCAATTACTGAAGCTAGCTGACATTTTATAAAAGTCTTGGGGCCTTTCGGGTGGTATTAAATTTTTGTAAATATCCCATGTATGAGGTGCCGTGCCTTGAACAATAGTTTAAATATTCATTAAAAAAAACTATGGCTGACCAATAACTGAAACTATCTGACCTTTTATATAGATCTAGAGATCTTTCAGACGGTACAAATTTGTATCAAATATCCCTTATATGAGGTGCCAAAGGTCCAGAGCCGAACAGACCTCTAAATAAAATGAGCTGTCCGTTTGTTGGCACGTTTTCTCTTTGATATGAGCAAGAAAAAAGGTTCAAGCCCGTTTAAAGGATTGTTTGTTTGAAGAAGTGTCTGCTTAAAGGAGTGCAATTTGAGTTTGAAATTTGAAAAAAATTTATTCCCGAAAATAAATTATGTAATACATTTTTAATGACGCGGCAGCTCGTTGAGAACCAGGGCTTAGTGACTTACAACTCCCAACGATTCCTGTCTCTGTCTTGTTGGTCAAGAATGGAGGGGACCTACAAATTTTTTGGCGAGTCCAACGATGCACTTATCCATGAAAACAGATTTTCTTGGAGGATTTGTCAGTTCCTCGCAAGAGGCAGTTTCTCGGAAAAAAAACATAACCCGTTACAATTCCAGGGAAATTGTCCATTTATTGGAGCTGTCGGCTACTGGAGCTTTCACTATATTATACAAACCTATTATTCGCAAGTAATCATCAGTGGATATCTCGTTTGTTTTACTTCACTTCCTTGTTTTATACATTAAAAATCAGGAGTCCTTGTTGAAATATCCTTTCAACAAGATTAAAGTTCTTAATACACTCAAGGTACCCGGCACTATAGTCATTTCTTATGAGTTTTTTTTTTTTTAATTATTGTTATTTGTTTGTAGGATACATAATGTAAGTTTGTAGAATTTTAATAATTTTTCTTGTTTGCATTACAATTTTGGATGAGTTTATAATAATTCAAGAGCTAAGGAACTGACGAACTTTATTTTTTTTCCATTTCCCCTAAAAATTCAGAAGCCAATAGGGAGTTAAGTGGCAAAACAGGAAATAAATATTTGTTTTGAAGCCAACTGAAAACCGGAGATGTTTAGTATCACTCAAAGTGACAGACAAGTATTCCGCTGGGCCTTCTCACCTTTTTTATAATGTTCCATCATGAACTGGAATATTTTATTCCATGTTTTATATCAAATTTTAATAAACACATCAATTGTGTGTCTAGAAATTGAAATTTCCCAGTTGAATTTCATCTGCAACTGACATACTTTACGAGAGTAGCTATATAGTAGCTTCCTCCATTAAATTACAAATCCGACATAAATATTCTTATTTTCTAAGTACCTACATGTAATCCTTATTTTTTTTTTTTGTACGTTAAACTTGAACACAATTCCACAGAACGTTTCCTTTTCCAACAAGCTCTCTTTTATTTTCAATCAAAATGCAATTTTCCCATGAATATTAGGTGTCTCAAGAGAAACAGAACATCGAAGCATCTGTGTGAATTGGATATTCGATCTGGAATTGAGATGAAGTTTCTGAGCAGAAGGTAATGCGGGTGAAAATCATCGGATTACATATTGAAATTTATTATACAAGATTTTTCCTTCCAATATTATTTTCATGTTTTTTTTTTTTTTTGCTTGGGTGGAAGGATAACAACCCTTCAGTCGATTGACTTGCAGTGTATTTTTGAATATTTATTTTTGTATTATTTATTATCCGCGTATAACCTCTCTGGTGTTGTGCAATTTTCTCTCTTTGCAGATTGGATGAGGATAATTCAAAATTTGAGCAAAACAAAAAATAATAATAAAAGTTCAATTGGAAATTCAATTTTTATGTTGATGCTATTTTACGTTGCGGTTTGTGCTTTCGTATTTTTCTACTACCTATACCCACCGTAAAAGTTGCTTTCTGACGGTTTTTTTTTTTTGGAAATTATTATTTTCGTTTGGTGTATAACAACAAATCCAATTTCGAGATTTAAGTGGAAATTTAACCGTGAAACGTTTTCCCAAAAATTATATGATATCACAGCGATGAAATAGACGGATCGTGTGGCTACACCGAGGACACCGAGACTATGCGAGTGTATGGATAGACATAAGAAAAATATTGGGAAGGACGGAAAGGGCAAAGTTTCAATTATAGAAATGCAAATTCTATTTCGATTGAATTTTTATGCGAATGCGATGAAATGGATTTGTGCGGTTTTTCCTTATAAAATTCATTTTGTCTGAGGGCTTCGGCTTCCCTATAAATATTTTTTGTATATAATTTATGCTACGTATAGCAAGCTTTTATTTAGATTAAAAATATTCACATTATGCGTTTCCAATTGAAATGAAATTTGTATAAAATAAAGAAGAACAAAAAGAAAGGAAACATAGATACGGAAAAAACGTGGAAAGTAATGTAGGTATATCTCATTTATATGCGAAAATATTTTTTGTATGGAGTTTTCTATTAAAATTGTTTTAAGGTAGGAATAAAAACATATTTTTGTGTCTGCTCCTGCTCCATAGCATGAATGCCATATTTGTTTCGTATAGACAAAATTTGAAGATACATAAGTATTAACAAGATTATGGTAAAATCCAGAACACTCAGAAAATTCATAGATCCCATTCGTTTAAGGGTCCTAGCTGTTACTATGACTTTCATACACAAAATACAAACGAAATGTAACTACCGAATATTCATGGCAATTTAGAAGAGTTTAATTTCAAAAGCATAATTTTTGTCTAAAATGTTTCGAATAGTAATATGTACCTGAGGCCAATAAACCCAGGTTTTCTGAAATATTAGGATAATCAACGATTTCAGCAGCTTTCGGATGTACATATATAAAGTTAGCAGGACACTTTTGGAAATGCAGGTTAAAAACTATCCTATCATTTGTTGCTACTTATTGCGAATTAGTTATGCAAAAAAGATTTTATTGCATTTTTGGTTTGCGAAAAAATAAAGATAATCGAGCCGAAAAAAGTTGGTTGTTGATAACTAATTAATTGCGAATACGCAAAAAAATATATACTTTGTTCGAACGTCTCCAGAGCTCTTAAGGTACTTGTGGAGACGCTCGAACATGGTGCGAGTGAACATAGTTCGAGTACTATGTTCAAGTTGATTTAACTTGTCTGCGGGCTGGTTATTTGGTGTCACTAAACAAAAATTTGGTATCACCAAAATCAAAAGGAGTTTGATATTTATCGATGTTCGAGGGCGGGGCTAATCGTTTGTCGTACCAGATTCGACTGTTTGCGGACCGGTTTCGTATTTTTACTCGAACATTTCCATTTAATTTTGAGTTTCAATACTAAAAATAAAAAGAAAAATGTCAAATAACCTGAATTAAAATAAAATAAATGTGACAGTGAATATTGTGAATGACATATAAATCGTAAGAATAATGAAGTTCGAGTAGTTTGGTTTCCCCTTGGTTTCAGCGTGTTTGGTGTTTATTCGAACTATGTTCACTCGCACCATGTTCGTAATAATAAAGTAATAATTTACAAACAAAAAAATTGAACTAAACATTTTTTCTTAACAAATTTTGTTCAATATTTTGTTTAATTTCTGTTTTAAGTATTCAATGATCTGATCAGTTCTTACGCTTTTACTTATAGCTGTATACATAGGCGTAGGAAGGGGGGAGCAGAGGTGGGCAGTGCCCACCTTAAAAAATGAACTGCCAACCTTAGAAAAATCGGCAGTAAAACTTTTCTGGTTCTACATCCCAAGAAGCAAGATTGAACAACTTACTGTGAATGAAATTTCAGACACCAAGTTTAAATATTGCCTACAGTTACAGTTGATTGTCACATAAAAGCAATTTTTGCCCACTCTAATTTTGTTTGTATTTACGCATTGCATCACTGTCCGAGAAGCATCAACTCGGTTTATTAATCCGATGCAAGCACAAACCTAGTTGTACCGGTTTAAATTTGTCTCAAACCAAGTTACCTTGAAGATGAGTAGTTTGTTAGGTTTAAAAATCGGAATCACCAAACGTAAGATATATGTTAATCGCCAAAAAATCGCAAAATTTCAAAATTTTCCACTCTATAAAGAACTAAATTAAAAAAAACTATTAAAATTAATTTAGGAATAAGAAAGAAATCGTTTTTCAGTTTTGGGGTGCGTTCAGATTTAATACTACGATAGCTCCATCTAGCAAAATATTACATCATAAAACGAATGTTAAGTTTAAGTAAAACTTGAAAAAAATATAAAGACTTGAATTCAAAATATTAAAATCGCCAAAAGCTAAAATTATTGCCTGTTTTGTGAACATCGCCAAATCGATTTTTGCCACCAAATGAAATTTCAAATTGTCTGTTTTGCGATAAATCGCTACATCTGACAAATTTGGAACATGAGCCGAAACGTAATTCGATGTGGTTTGTTTAAAATTAAAGCTTACGGTTCGCTTTGGTATGTATCAACTCGTTTGTCATCGACGTATTATTTGCTCTGTAACAGACAAATCAAACCGAATAATTGGAGTTTTATAATAATCTAAACCGAGTTGCTTCTACCTATCGCCTGCGTTTTATGGAGAGCAATATAATGTGGATTAATTAAAAAACCTCAACAAAATCAGAAGTTTTTAGTTTTTTACTGTTCCGGAAAAAGACGATTTAAGGGAAATTGGGTGACATTTGGATCAAAATACACTTTTTCTGTGCCAGTACTTACACTCTACAGTCTAGTACAGTCCATATCTTTGAAACATTAAGGAATGATTTTAAAATTTGGTTTGAAATAGAAAAAAATTCACAAAAGTAAGAGATTTCCTTAAAACCTACGAGCATCAAAAAGGAGACGTCAGGAAAAACAAATTTACTTTCCAGCAACAGTTGTGGCAAAAGCAATACAATTGGAGAATAAATATTATAATTTGTACCCAGGTAGATTTTTTAATCAAGATTTTTTTTTTTGATTTTTTAATGCAGCTTTGATTTGTTTTTAATTGTCTAGTACTTAAATTCATATTTTGAAGTTTCTTTTCAAAATGCGATCAAAGTTTTAGTGGAAAAATTTACTTTTCTTTTCAATAAATGACTCAAAAAACAAGCTCTTTTTTAAAGAAAAATCAAATTATACTCTGAATTTAAATTTGTCAGACGGTTGAGTAGTTACACAGTTTCTAAAAGTTCTTAATAGTTGGAAATATGCTTTGTTTAATTAAATAAAATGCAAAGTTTGACAAAAATGCCGTTAACCAAGTAAAATAACTTTAGGACAAGGGTTAACAAAAGTTTTAAAAAACTTTTTGGAGTAGGACAGCTATCAAATTTTATAAATACGACCGTATAACTTTTTTTTCGACTAAGGTGATGGATAACATATCGTCGACTTAGAATGAAAAGCGGCTAAAACCAATTTTTTTTTTTTACTATAGACCACTTCAAAAATTGCTTAAAAATACAAAAATCAATCAAATCTTTTCAATTTTACCGAATTTCGCAATAAAGTGTGTTGAAAAACACTTAACGTAATTTTAGTTTAATTCAAATAATGCGAACACTTTTTTTTTTAATAATTTATTGTAAAAAATGAAAAATAGGAGTTAACTGATTTTCACTCTAAGCCGACGATATATGTCAACTTCAAAAGGAGATTTGAAAATACATATTCTATGGGCCCATTAATTATGGCCTTTGTCAAATTATATATGAGTACTGCAGACAAATGCTATCAATAACTTTAAAGATGTTTTAAAATGAATTCAATAGCACTGAGTGCAGAAGTCTAGATTATGAAAAAATATGTTCGAATTAAAGAACTATGAAATAAACCTTGATAATTAAAAAAAACATATATGGATATTTTCAAATGTTTATGGGTCAATATTTCAAAACATTAATATTTTTCACTCCAAAGTGGATCCTCGCTGAAAAGAACCTATTTTGGTAGACGAACAATCATGTCTCTTTATAACTCTATAATAACCACTTTAAAACAAGGAGTCATAACATTTGATCAAATCTAACGGTTTTTTAAGTCAGGGAAATGATACTTGTATCAAGGGAATGACAAAAGTTTATATTTACTCCGATGATAAGATGGATATTTAATTTTGCGAATGGTTTCAGGAGTGTAAAGAAAAAAGGGAACATATGCTAACATGAAAAATAGCATCCACGACTATGTTGCACGAACTTGCTCTCATGATTCAAGGAATTTGCGAGACTAAACATTTTATAGTAATAATCGTATTTTTTTATGATATTTCGACCGAGAAAATGTGAAAAAATTCAAAACTACTAAAAATACTGTAAATATGTTCAAATGGAATATTATTGATTCTTCTAGAGTTACCAAAACGCAATCAATCATTATAATGAAAACTTGAAAGTCAGGGGAATGACACAAAAAATGATGTTAGGGGAATGACTCCGAAGGGTGTTTTATGAGAATTAAATGGAGGTTATTAGAAAATTAGATGTTTTGTATTATTTTTCACGTAGGCTCTTGTAAAATACACAGACGAGTAAAACTTTTCAATTTTTATACAACACGGTTTAGTAAAAAACACGCGTTAGAGGAATGACAATTTCGCTTGACGAAAAACAAAATCGTTTCCTTAACTTGAATAAAAAAGACATCAAAGTTTTTTTGAAACTCTTACTTCAATTTTCATAAAGGGCAATTCTGTACCGTTAAATAACAAAAAAATCAGTTTTCTATTTTAAGCCTATATATATTTTTTTTAAATTTCCATTGGTGGGATAGAAATGATCAATTTATGGGGGACACTTACTTAATAGCTCCTATTTAAAAAAATAAAGCAAATAAAAATCATTTAAATATTTTTTAGTTAGGATGCATATATTATTAAGAAGACTGCATCATTAGATTTTTTGTATCGTTTTTAGTTTCGTTGCTAAAATTCAGACAGTGTGGTAAGTAGGCCTGGGGACACGTCAGGGGAATGACATTTTGGGTGTTTAAATGGAGATAGCGGGTATGATATTTTTTTTAACTTTATTTTTTCTAGAGCGAATATTAGAACCCGTTTGTTTCAACCCATCCAATTAAAAAACTTATAATAAAATTTTGTACTTCGGTTCAAAAATGAAGAAGACTAAAATATTAATATTTTGAAATATTGACCCTTATACAAACTGCAACGGGCCGCATTACCGTTTCCGTTTAGTTGCGCCAGTTTTGAAAGAAGTTTATCGGCAGTTCGGCGAATAAAAACTTTGTTGAAAACTTATTTTACCCAAAACCATTAATTTTAAACGTAGATACATCGTAAGACATTGTTGCAGAGTTGAGTTTGGTAGCACTTTTAACGTTTGTTAATTTGCTTTATTGTAGACGTCGTTATCGGCTTCATTCATTTAGGGCTTGTTTCACAATGTTTGAATAAAGTTCTGATTAGATATCCGACACATAAATATTAGCACAGGGTAATAAGTCCAAAGAAGAAAAATTCACAATTATTGCCTTATGACCCACCTGGTTAAGTTATAAATTCATAAGCAATTTTGTATTTGTGAACATATGATCCTGCCTCAGAATTTATGTGTCGAATAACTAATCAGAACTTTACTCAGAGAATGTGAAACAGGCCCTTAATCTCTTTTGAACAAATTCGGGAATTAATTAAATGCTCAAGCACCAATAAAAACAAAGTTATTGCGGAATCACTTGCACCGAAAAAATGTTTAATGATTAGGTTTGGTTTGGACTGGTTGCCCACCTTAGAAAAAATTCCTTCCTACGCCAATGGCTGTATACAAACATGCTTAAATTAAATGTCATAAAAACTACATTCTTTCGGAATCCAAAAACGAAATATTTTTCTTATTATACTATTTTACAAAAGTAATATTCTTTGGCGGATTGATTGACATTTTAAAAATATGTGAGTAATAGAAGATGTTCCCATTCGGTATTTTTTTGAGAATTAAGGTCGCAACCGGGGAAAAAAACTGTCCTGACGGGACAGTTGATGTTATGCCTGAAATCTGAAACATCTCGAGTAAATCGGGACGTCTGGCAACGCTAAAGTTATGCTTCATTCCAAATTATAACAAAGTATACAAACAGTTTAAGATTATGACAGTTAAAGTAGGAATCGACACATTGTTAAAAATCCAAATACAGAGTTATAGTATTGGTATTGAAGTTTTATCGCATTCGTTCAAAGTAAGTTTCAAAATGCTGGTCTTTTATTTTTCAGCTTCATGAACAATATGAAGTTTGTCAATGAATAGTTTACTGAAAGGCCTTTTCTTTATTAATAGCTGTATCGGAACAATTATTTATGCCTTGGTCAGTAACAAAACTCATAAAATTATTTTTAAGTTTTCAATTTTGCCGCCCTTAACTTTTGCCGCCCGGAGCAAAATGCTCGGCTCGACCCCCATAGATCGGGCCCTGCTTCAAATCGACTGAGTGGAAAGCTTATAACTTCGGTTTAAGATTTCCGATCTTCAAAGTTAAGGTCTTTAATTAAAAGATAAATGTTAGGCTGCATTACTGTATAACATTTTATGAGAAAAATCAATTTATTTCATACAAGGGAGCATGTTTCGAGTTCGGTGCTGTAGCTGTAAGCAGCAATTCTTGCAGACGTGCTGCACATCTGGTTTAGCCATAAGATACGTTTTTGATGTGTGTATGAGGATTTTGTCACTTTCGTGGATGGGTTTTAGGAACTTCCGTGTTCCATATTATTAAACTGGCGAAAAGTACGAATACGCAACGAAAAAGATTGGAGAACAAGAGGAAACGGCTATCACTGATAAAAAAAAATCCTTTCCATAAGGAAGAAACTGTTTGCCATAAGAGATAAAAGGCGCCAAACATTTAAGCTATTTGTAGTGAATGTTTTAATTTTTCAATGACAGCCTTCAATCCTTTTCTTGCTAAAACCAAAACTTCGAACTGCAACTAAAAAGTTCTTGTTGCAAACAATATTCACTATCACAACTCATTTTACTACTTTTACCTCCAAGCAAATGAGCCTTGAAGTTAAGCGGTCTAATATCTATTTACACGTATTTTTGAAATTTAGGCGTAGGAATATACCAGATTGACACAAAAAGTTTAAGAACTTACAGTAAAAATTTAGCCCATTACAGAAAGATATAATATTGTTTGGCCCAAGAAACTTCTTCAAACTGATAAACATTATTCCTATTACCTACAAGAATCACACCTTTAAACCTTAAACGAATAGTGTTAATTACAAACAATATACATACCTATTTCTCAAAATATTTTTTTTTTTGCCTTATTTGGAAAGCACGACATCCCAATCAATGCGCAACTATTATTATTGTTATAAAATGCTATATTTTTGTATTTTTAGTTAAAAAAACTTTCAAATTTTCAGAGTCAATCTGGGCCTACACCATTAGACATGAAGTCTTTTCTGGTATATTACCAAAAATTTCAAAAATAGTGCCTAGTGTTATAAACTTTACTGATATAAGACAGTGTGAACTGAAAGATGATAAAATTCAAAGACGTGATTTTATAAATTCTGATTATTAACACCGACTTCGCAAATTATTCAACCTCACATACATTGTCAATCACAGCATGATCTATATCGTTTGCTACAAGCAGTTAAGGAACTACCAACTAATGCGATTAACGTTTCTGTTAATTTCTTTTGCATTTTGTGAACAAAACTTTTTCATTGTTGAATACAGTGAAAAACGACATTCACAATCAATTTTTTCCAAACACATGTTTTAAAGCTTTAAATTCTTGAGTGACTTAGTTAAACGCTATTCCCCATAAATAAATATTTGTAGTGAATTATTTCTACTTGAAGTTAACAGTATTAAATACGTAATGCTTGTAACAAGGATATTTTTCTAAGGGTGTACAGCAGTCACTGCCGAAGAGAAGTTGGATGGAACTTTTACACCTAAAGATATGTATTCTTGGCCGTTTTTGAAAACGTCAAGTCAACGTCAATTCGATTGTCAAATGATCGTCATTTTTCGAATATTGCTATTGTATCGAACTACATGAGTCTGGCTTATATGAAACATTTAAATGAAAACTTCACGAAGGCTAAGTACATATATTGTTGTAAATTAAATGTATAACGAAAGTGAGTCATAATCGAAGACTAAACCGAGAAGGTCAGACGGAAAGGTTTAATAAAGAATGTGTTTTTCTTTGTATTTTCCACTATAATCATTGTGTTTTATTTCAATGTTTGAAAGTTTGCTTTTGTATTGATGGACGAAGGCGTCTGAGCGATACGGTTCATCCTGGCTTTGATCTATAATTTTAATCTAGCTAAAATTCAGTTATTGTCAAATTAATGCAATAGTTTTGTTTGCACAAAATATTTGTTATCAATGTCCTTCAATTTTATTGCAAACGCATTTGACGTTTATAAACACGTTCTCCGACTTCTCAATGCTTTTGTTGCCAACTCGATTTTTTACTGCAGAATTGCACCATACATGATGTTTTTGAACATGTGGCTTTAGCAAACTGCATTATCGAACACAATGCTTATGCAGTAAAATTGTATTTGACTTTTGCAGTTTGCGTTTGAGAACATTCAGGTTAGGTTAGGTTGTCCCAGCAAAAGAAGAGGCTGGAAATTTCACTCGAACCTGAACGTCATGTGTCTGAATAGGAACATACCACTGTGGCATTATGTTTTCCGAGCATAATTGTGGAGCTACGCAGATCCAGAGGGAACTAAAAAACGCTGTAACCATGCTATAGCTACAAACTGCAAAATTTCATTTCACATAGTTCAAAGCACCCGCTGTTCGAGGCACTGGCAGTTATGAAAGAGTTAATTCCTTTTTTCAGAAGTAGGACGAGATGCAAACCCAACTTCAGTAAATGAAGAGGAAGACCCAATACCACCAGCAGAGTGTTTTCAAGCACGGAAAGGACGCGTTGAAAGGGTCCAAAAAGGCGATCCTTTGTCCTGGAAGAACTATAGAGGCATATCCCTGATAAACGTCATATACAAGATTCTATCCAACGTACTGTGTAAGTATCTTAAGCTGTTTCACAACACTATAATCAGTAAGTACCAGTGTGGTTTCCGGCCAGGCAGATAGACCATACACCAAATATTTACTCTCAGGCAAATCCTGAAAAAGACCCATGAATTTTAAGTTGAGACTCACCCTCTTTTCATCGACTTCGAAGCCTGGAGATCTGTATGGTGATGGCTGAACTATGGGATTCCATTAAAACTGACCCAGTTGTGTAGCGTGACATAAGAAATACGTGCTGCATTGTGTAACTATGGAAAAACTCTCCCGAACTATTCCAAACACGCACACGGTTTCGGCTAGGAGATGAGCTTTTATGTGATTTCTTCAATCTCGTTCTGGAGAAAATAGTGCGCAGTGCTGGCGCTAACGCTGAATGTACTAAATATTTTCAACAGATCTGTCCAACTTCTAAGGTATGCCGATGATATAGGCCGTTATAGTGATTTTCCCGGCAATTGAAGAAAAATCAAAACTTGTTGGTCTTCAAGTAGGAGCGAGGGCAAGACCAATTACTTGCTACCAACAAAATATGAAAGATCTGTTCACCGGCAAAGGACAAATCGTCACTGATGTTGATAGCAACAACTTCGAAGTAGTAAAAGAGTTCATCTACGTGGGAGTAAACATCAATTCCACAAACGACACCTTAGTGGAGATCCGGCTTGGCGCAACAGATGGGTTCAAAACACCTCACTCGAAAGATGAAGTGCACGCCAGTCCTGCTTTATGGCGCCGAGTGATGAGCAGAATGGGAGGACTGATGGATCTTTGGTCCTGTGAGCTGTGAGTGTGAAGGGTGAATAGAGGGAAGATACATCCGCAAACTTTATAAACTGTGTCAAGATGTGGATGTAGTCCAGAAAATCAAAACACGTTGACTACATTGGCTCGCCAACATCAAGTGAGTGGATAATAATGCTCCAGCTGCTCCTATGTTCGTGTGAAAGAAAAATACTGAACCTCCAGTTTAAGGACCAAGTCCTCGCGTATGCCAGAAAGCAAGGTCTTTTTTCTGTCAGACTCTGCTATAATTTAACAAATTCAAGAGTAAATTTTGAGATACCATTGATTTTAGTCGAAAAATCGATGTGTCTAAGATGAAAATTGGATATTGAAAATAGTCTTTCAAATAGTCAATTGATGAGTTCAAGTGAGATCACCAAGATGAAACATCAATTTTTAAAATTATTTAGAGTAATTTTTTACTTGTATTCATTTTATAAATAAAAAATAACAATGAAATTGATAGAAATGACAACTCTAACACAATGAAAATATAAAAATTGCCAAATAATGGAGAAAAGTAAGTCAATTTGTCAATCTGGCAATATTTTTCCGTTCATATTTTTGTAGCTTTTGCCATTAAAGTTCAACATAACGGATTCATTTAAGAGTGCTCAGCAAACTAGCATTCTTGCAAAATCGCAGAAATATTCACTTGAGTATAGGAATTTAACTGACATTTCATATTCTGTGAAAGAATCCTTGAACTATTTCCTTTTTATCTCCGTTTTTTTTTACAAGAACTGTCATAAGTGTCAAAATCATTTTGTTTTTTTTTTTTCAAAATTCTGAAAACAAAACAAAAGCCTCATAAGAGAACCTATTATATGTATCTAAGGGACACTAGATATCATCAAAAGCAGCACCCAGCACATAGCACACATATCACAAATCTAAAAACACAGCATTCACTTGAACTCAAAAGCCAAGCCAGTGTGTCAAATTCGAATGGATGGTATGACGCCTCTCCAAGGACATTTCGTGACCATTCTATAGCTCTACTCGTATACTTGCAGCGTAGTCGGTGTCAACTCACTGTCAAAGTGCCCCATATGTGCGTTTTGTCCTGTTTTATTGTCAAACACATACAATAATTCCCATGTTCGTGTTGATGCGAGAAAACAATATATGTTGCAAGAGGAACATAAGTGTTTCAGTGTTATACAATTTCAGTTCAGGTCAGCTCCCCACTTAAGTGAGGAGGAAATCCTATTTTTTTTTTTTTGCTTGTGTCATTGTTGTTGTTGTTGTTATTGTGCTTGTTATGTTGCTTCTCTGCATCTGTAATTCCAATGAAAAATGCACAACAAAATAGCAACATCTGTGAAGCTCTGTTTTGTTGTATACAAGTTGCATTCTTGAAACATTTATTGTATTTATCCATTTCATCATCATCAGAATGATGTACATACATCGCCTTTCGTTGTCCTTATCATCGTCCCTTGCTGTCATTGCATCATTATGATTGCACATTGTCCTTCCTCTGTTCTTTGGAATGGTTTAGATTTGAGAACGTGTTTTGCTCATAGGATGACCTAAATTGTACATATTCCATTTCTAATGGGAAAAACATACATACATATACACAAACGTCAGGAAGGATCAAATCGTTCGTTCCTTTAAAATACAAAAGTTTTGTGCAGTTGAAATTTTTCATAGTGTTCAGCAACAATCTTGAGGAAAGTTTACATAGTTTTGTTTAGAAATTTTCTTTTTTTTATTTTCTTTCATTTTGTTTTTTTTTTTTTCTCAAAGCGAAGTAATTTTTCCTTTGTGAAAGTTTTGTGTTTTTTTTTTTTTAAACAATTTGTTTGAGCGATTTTCTTGTGTAGGGGATAAAGCAGAATGCATTACAAATGATTAAGCAACATGATTTTAAGCAAAGGGAACTGAATTGTTTTTAAGTGTTTTTCGTTAAATTTAATTGGAAAAAGCAGTTCAATTTACGATTGGCTTGAAGCCTTGAAGGGATACAGAATAAGAAGTATTTTTGCTTTGTTTTTTGACTTGTGAAACTCTTTGACGAAATTATTCGAAGCATTGAAAATATTCGAAAAACAAATCTTTGACTTTTGGAAATTTCTCAAAGCAAGTGAACTTGTAATGCTTTACATTACAGGAAAAAATTAATTAATTTCTTAACAGGATCCCGCCTCTTGAATGAATAGCTTCAGCTTGACAGATACGGCAGCTTTCGAAGGGTCCAAAATGAATTTGGGAGTTTAATCAAAAAGTTTATCTTTGTTGGGCATGATTTTCATTTATTTCATTTGTTGGCTCTTTTTCCAAAAATGCGGTATAATTTTCACGATTTTTTGCGAATTTTCCATTCAATTTTTTTGCGCTTTTTCCAAAATTTGTATTTCAAAATGTTTTAGCTTTTTTCCACAAAACTCTTTTTGGTGAAGCTTCCGATGGCGTAATTTCAGGGAGCCACTAAAACTCTTTACTCGTAAGTCGGTATTAATTACTCGTTTTTCACTACGAAATTCGCCTCTCGCTTATTTCTTGGTTCCATTTCCAATCCGTCTTGGATCCTTCTCCGATCCGCTTGTGATCTGTCTCCGATCCTCTTGGGATGTGCCTCCATTATAACTTATATCCGTCTCCAATCCGTCTTTGATCCGTCTCCTATCTGCCTTAGGTCCGTTTTCAATCCTTTAGGGATCCATGTCCGATCCGTCTCCAATCCATCTTGAATCCATCTCTGATCCGTCTCCAATCCCTATTGGATCCATCTCCAATCCATCCGACCCGTCTTCTATCCGTCTTGGATCCATCACTGAGCTGTTTTAATTCTATCTCCAATTTATCTTGGATCCATTTCCGATCAGTTTCCAATTCATGTCCGAACCTTCCCACATCCATCCCATTATATTCTATATCTGTCTTGGATCAGTCTACGATCCATCTCCGATCTATCTCCGATTAGTGATTGGTCTCTCTCTCTCTCTCTCTCTGATTTATTTTTTAAATCGAAAATTACATATTTTTAAACTTTTTACTAAGAACAATTATTGTGATATTTGAAGTGCAATAAGGTTCAATTCATATTATTTATTTCTTGAATTTTAGATTGAGAATCTCAAATGCAGTGGAGGCAAGATATTTCCAGACAGCAGAAAGAGTAAAGGGCTAAGTACTCATCCTTGAGGTATGCTAATATTCTCCATCAGTTAATATTTCATATTTTTGTCTACTCAAAGGGTATGGCGAAACTCAACAGAGAATTTTATTACAAAACCAAATATAATATAAAATTTTCTTATGCTGAGGTATGGTATGGACACTATTAAAAGTAGATGAGAACGCTTTAAGCCGTTTTGAAAGGAAAAGTCTACCGTTGATTTTTGATCTCTACTGCATGGTTAACGAATATGGAGAGGGACAAGATACAAAACCACGAACTGTACCCTGTACCGACTGTACATTGACACTGATCTAGCCAAACAAAGATTGAAAAGCCAATGAAAGAGATAACTGCCCAACTAACAAAATTGCTTCGCATTTCAGGCATTAAAGTGTTTATTTGTTTCTATAGCGCTCCTATTACCCCTCTGAAAGGAAGTAAATACCTTTTTGGAGCATTATTGATTCCTTAAATATTTTCTGGTGCAAATTATATCAGCTTTATAGAAGCGATATTTAAATGTGTCTTTAATCTCTCTATATATTGCTCTTATCTTATGAAATGACAACTGTGCTTTCACTTCTATAGTTTTCCATTAAAATTATAATACAGTCCCTATGTTAGTTTCTGTTACTTCTTGTATTAGTATGCTTAGGTGCAGCCACAAACCATATTTGCTATACTAGTGAAAACACAAAACAAACCAGCAGTGTGGAGAAAGTGCATGAGTTTTTTTTTTTCATCGCAAATATATTCTTCTATGAGAGGACCATGTTTCGAATGAAATGATTATGAGAAGCTTCTTTGGATGATTATAGGGGCAAAAATTGTTGGTTGGGTGGATCAATGGAAACCAATTTATACATACTTTGGCCTCAAAAATCTTTAAATCCACATCAGGGACGGTAAAATAGAGGGAGATAGCAACTCTAGGGATGCACGAGAGTTAAAGGAGTACCTCAAGCTAACCCAATATGGCATCTGAAATTGAATTGAATCTATAATGAAAAAAAGTAACAAGAAAATGCATTACAAAATGAAAAGATCTTAAAAATCTTAGAAGGTGGACCCACAGCTTAAGCAATTCGTTTTAATATTTCCAAGAACTCTTCCTTAGTTTGCCTAAGACCACAGAATATTCTGTGTACATTGATAAGCTTGAAAGACTGTTTTCAGGGTGGAGTTCCAGGAGTCAAGACATATCTTTTTATAGATAGCTTTGGAAACAACGAGAAATGCGCTTGAGCATAACTTTTTCTCTAATAACTTCGTCAACTGTCGAGAGCATATCCATTATATTTATATCGTTAAACAAGAGTAGATAATCCAAAGAAAGCACTTGTTTCTTGTTTTTCAGACGTATGTAGAGCTGAAAAACGGGTGAGTATCGTCTCGTTATCGTCAAAATCCAAAAATTCCAGTATCGTCTCGGTATCGGTCTTTGTTTTTCTTGGTCTTGTATACATCAGTCTCGTCTCGGTCTCGGTATCAGTATCAGTATAACTCGTATAGCTTAGTCTCACCTTGATCAAAACGGTTCTATCGGTGGAACTGGTTAAAAGAATGAGTTTGGTAAAATTTTTACAAAAATCCTTGGAGCAGTTTTCGAGAAACCAATATATATATGAGTATAAATAGGCGTGGCAGTGGGTGGAATTCATTAAAGTCACTTCCTCCAGCTAAAAAGAACTAAGTCTGAAAATTTCATCCAAATCGTTGGTTTCCAAGAAACAAAGATTAAGCAAAATGGGGGTGGCAGTGGGAGGTTCTAATTAAAATCATTGCCTAAACATTCTGCTTGCTAAAATGAAAAAAATGCTGTGAAAATATCATCCAGATCGTTATAGCATTTTCCGAAAAACCAACTACAAAAATTGTTTTTGTGTTAAATTCATAATAATTTTCAAAAGTCCATTTTTTCTGCTGATACCAAACAATTCGACCGAAATTTTTGTTTAATTTCGGTCCAAATAGTACGGTATCGCCCCGGTATGGTCTCAATATAGTATTGGAGCTGGTTTTATCTCGGTATCGTTTTGATTTCCGATACCAATACTAAACGATACCGAAACTTTCCTGGTATCGTGGTCAGCCCTATTCAGACAATGTCTCTGTTTTTCCTCCATACACTCTATTTCAGTCCATCTACCATTTACGACCGTTGAATAGAGACCTGTTTCGGGGAATTTGAAAAAAGCCACTATTGTATCGTCATGTGATGTATCAATACTCTTTTCTATCGTTATTGTTATATCAAACTGTATGTACTTTTAAAAGCTTTTTATTCACTTTACAACGTTTCAAAAGCATCAGAAATAATAAAAAAAAAAACGAGTTAAGTCATTGAGCTCCCACCAACGTTCAAAAACACGAAAAATAAAAATAAACGTGGGTACCTAGGTGGTAAGTATAATCACATTCTGAAAATGTAATTATTGTGTATCAACAAATGGCCTCCGGCTTCAACATCATCAACGATGGAAAAAGAAGCACTCAATACCGCTCTATGTATGTGAAAAGTTGCTCCAACCCGAAACTACAAAACAGCTCTTCATTATACTTCAACCAGAATCCTTGCACCTGTTTTTTGATGTGCTTCGAACTTATTTTTAGTTTTTTTTGTTTTGTTATTTTCTATTTTTCTGTGCACACTTCACAGACTGCTTTGGGCATTTTACTGACACTCTACAGAAAACTTCACTGCAAAAACATGTTCAAGGGGGCGATACCATAGGACACCGAGAACACACCACCTCCTTTAGGTTTACCATCAGCATCAGAACCAGCATCAGCAGCATCAGGAGCAAATAGCACTCGCATAATTTATTTGTTATGTTATCCTGGTTGAAATGTGCACACACAGGTACACCACACCGCACAGTCCCACATACAGCCTCATCACACTAACAACAAAACGCACACTCACTCAAATATTTCTGTTATGCACTCAAACTTAACAAAACGAACGCCCCCGGATGCAGCTCGCTCTCATGTTTACCAGATGTCGGTACTCGGTGTCTCTATCTGTATATCTTGATTCTGGAATCTACCTGGTCGACTCTATAGGGTATGATGTTAATTCATTAACATTAACACCTTGTTAAGGAATAAAAAATAGGTGGGTACTGTTTTCCTTGTTTTTTTTTTTTTTGTATTATTTTTTGTATTTTGTTCACAACCCAGTGAACGATATTAATCATCCTAAAAGCGAAAAAGTTTCGCATTGCAGATGTGCTCTTCCACAGGGCCTTCGATTCGCTCCCCCTGTCCTGAACTTTTACCCATTTTGAAATTCTATTGTTATTTCCGGGAGTTGCTGGTTTAAGGCATAGCTTTCCCCTAACCTGTTCTCATTGTACAGCAACTGACAGGGACCATCTTAGTGTCAAAAGTTTGTTAATTTAAAAATAAGCCACCAAAATATTGTACCTACCAATTAAATGGGACAGGAATATCCAAACTTATATAGAAATAAAATGCACAACAACTGGGTCGGTTTTTACCTATTCGATACTGGATATGGTGACCATTTGCTCTTTATTTGAAAAAAATTTTCGTTTTGTTTATTTTTTTTTAATCAAAAATAGGTCTTATAAATTTGTCTGTCTAAACGGCTGGATCAATTTTCTTTAAATTTGGTAATTTGGTAGGTACAAAGCGTTTTTGGGTTATTGTATTCCTTCCTATCCTAAGCCAAACTAGTTTATCCTAGGGTAAACGACGGACAGAATTACGCGACCTACTTTTTACTTGCGATATAGGTACTATAAGGACAGTTTTGGGTTCGTGCAAAAAAATCATTTGAGATAACAATTAAACATGACATAACGATGATAGAGAACACCAAAAAAATGGGTGGCACAATTCTGTCTGCCTGTCTGTTCGTCTACAGCCAAGGCGGCTCAATCAATTTTCTTCAAACTTGGTACATAGTGGTTTTTGGTTATTCTACCCATACTTTTTGTTTAATTTTTTTTATAACCAAAAGTAACGGTACTTGCCATACAATTTTTTTTTAGAAATTTTACATAATCGTGTTTTTTACAAAAACGGCTCAACAACTTTTGTTTAAAAAAAAAAAATCCATAAATTAATTTGAGTAAATGCTTCCTTTGGGTGGAAAATCATTTTCAAAAAATGGTTATTAATGGTAGCTCCCAACGAACCATTTTTTTAATTTTCGATTTACTTCAAAACGGCTTGACAAATTTCAATAATTGTTTTTATAAGCAGGCTTACAAGAATGTTAAGTATTTTGTGTACAAAAATTTAAAAAAAAATATTTTTGTAGTGTTAAAAAATGTTCCGATTTTTTTTTTTTTTTTTGAAAATCAATATTTCGAAAACGACATGATCGATTTTTTGAAACTGGATACGAAAGAGTTTTTTAGTACTCTCTAAAATATTTATAGAACAAATTTAACACTTATAAGAAAGTAACGGTACGTTCCACACAAAAGTTTAAAAACCACAAAGGAAAGTTTGTCCTTAAAAATGTCTAAGGAATTTTATATATAAAAAATTAGATTTCAAGGTTGAAATTAACGAAAACCACTTTTTTTTTTAAGAAAAACCTTTTTTTTCAGTTCTTACATGACTGGACTTAAGGTTAGGAAAATTTAGAATTAAGAATTTAAGAATTAATAGTATAAACATACGAGTGAATGGGGAAAAATAAATTGTCCCGCAGTAGATGACCAGGGGGGGGGGGAGAAAGGTGGGGGACTTTTAATCCAATTATTATATCCCATAAGCTCCAAATTATTGAGAAAAATACCAAAATCTGTTTTGTTGGTTTTTATTTATATCTTCGACGAAAAAAATTTGATTTTGATGAAATTTGATTAATGAACATTTTCGTGTCTCAAGCAAGCCGTAATTAGTTTGAAGCAAAATACACATTTTGGAATTTTTGCTTACATATGTACATGATTTGAAAAAATTGACAAGCAAATTTTTTTTATTTTCGAAAATATTAAGATGGCTTTAAAATCTACTTTTAGACAATGTAAAACACACACACACTTTCAATGTGAAAAAAAGCATTGCCAAAAATTGTAAAAACGATTTTCTCATGTTCGATTTTTCTGAAGTGCCAGTTATTGTTCATCGTTCATTCAACGAAGTAACGAAGTAAAACGGTAACCGTTATGTAATATAATAAAGGAACCGTTAAAGGTTCGGACCACTGAAATCCTAAGTGTCCTCAAATTTTCAAAATAAAAATTTTTTGTCAACTTTCTGATTGAAAAATATGCAATTTTTCTAAAATAAGGCCGATGTCAGTGGCACAGTGGCACTTTCAGTACAAATTTCTGGTCATCGACTGTTTTTTAACATTGAAAATGTTTATAGGGTCGTTTTGAGTAAATTATGGTGTTACTAAAATGAATAAAGTGAACAAGTGTGTATATGAGATGAACGCTGGCGTATAAGGGGGATAAGATCGAATTTTTGGTGGTGTTACTAAAATGAATAAATTGAACAATGGTAATATGAGATGAACGCTGGCGTATATGGGGGATAAGATCGAATTTTTGGTGGTGTTACCATTCATTTTGGAATGAACAAATATGTATAGAAGATGATTGCAGGCGGATAGGGAGGGTACGGTTGAATTTTTGGTTGGTGTTTCTAAAATGAACAATATAAGTTTTAACTATACATATTACTATAATTATAAAATGCAAGAGCTAGTGCAGTCAGCACTCAGCAGTGCATTGTGCTTCTAAAACTAAATCTAAGCTTTGGAAATTTTTTGAAAATGTTTATGATAGGAAAATAATGTAGAGGTGCAATATGACGATTTTTAAAATATGGTTTTATGTGAAATGGTCGAACAAAAAAAGAAAACAAATGAGAAGTGCCAGAGTAATATTTTTTTTTGTTTATCGATGGTTAAGTTTAATATAACAATTTTGTACATATATTTTGCAACTCCAAAAAATCTACAAAGTGAGATATTATTGGTTGTAAGTTCAAAGTTCTAAAAAGATGGCTTACAAATGCTACACATCAGAGTTAAGGCTGATTGTACTAAATTGTATAGTTTAAGAAAGATAATAAATAACAAATTGTTTCGTTTCAGGAAATTTTGATACCTAGTATTTTTTTATATTTTATATATTTTATATAATTTTTGTTGATCGATTTTTCGCAGTTATTATTTTTTATCTTTTAAATGGTTGCATTTAAAAATCTCAAATTCATACCGGAGATAGATTATATAGATTCACATATAACATGTAAAATTTGATTTTTTAATCGTACCTAAGCCGAGATAATAACATATTTCTGTTCATTTACATATCACCTACTAACTCTTTAATCTGTGCACCTAGACAATTAGCTTTTGTTTTATAAGCAGCTTGAATAATTGACAATTATTTTGATATATCATACGTTGCTGTACGTTCTATATAAGCTTCACAAATCGAAAATACAATTAATTAAAAAGTGGTACTAAATCTTTAATCAATATTCCTAAAATTCATCGTCGTCGATTTGCAAGTTTTTGTGCGGACAAACAGCCCAAATAAACAGAGCACAAAAATATAGTGCCATAGTTCATTCAAGATTTCTTTCTATCTCTGCCAGGGTTGCAAAAGTCGATAAGATTGTACTTTTTTCGATACACTCCACTTTGCTAAAGTACACAAATACACTTCTAAAAATTCGATACACTTTTGCATTCAACGAAAAAGATAAAGTAAATTAAAAAGAAAATCATCTGCCTCACAAAATGTATACTGTGAACCGAGGCTGACAACGATATAACAGAAGAAATAAAAATGATTAATACAGTTTGTTCGAGAAAATGGCATCTACAAAATACCGGTTTCGACAATCTCGCAATTAAAAATCGAAAACATTAAATTTATCAAATTTAAATCTCGCAAAGTTGAAGGGTATTGCAAACAAATTCCTACAGTTTTGTTATAAAAGTTTCGCATATGTAAGTATGTACCTTATATGTTAATTAACATAAACAGCTAAGTTGTTTAATTAATTGGATATAGAAACATTACATACGTTCATACAACAACAAATGTGGACAAAATATTATCAAATCAAATCAAAAAGTACAATTCGATACACTTTCCTTTTATATTTTGATACATTGCTGAAACACGATTTCATCCCTGATATCTGTCTAGTAGTTTATTATGAAAGACTGTTCATTTCAGTGTTCAGTGGTTCAGTCTTCAGTTGCAAAGATGCCTTGGAGTGGGAAGGTTCGTTTGCGCTGTTTGCCGAAATATTTTTGCATTGTTAGTATAGAATGCGATGTGCGTGAAAGGTAAGTAGGATAGAATGCATGTGGGATGTTTAGTTTTCAGGTAGGTTCGTTAGGATATTTGTTGGGGGTTTTTTGTTTGTTTATTATTTTACTGTTGTGTTTTGTTTAGCTATGATTAGATGGATTAACGAAGAAAATGAAAAATATGAAATAAGAATACCTACAAGTGGGAATACAAATATAGGTCAATAAAATCACAAAACTAAAACATAAAAAAGTTATAATTTTTTAACTTCCCATTGGAAGTTATTGTAAATGGTCCGATTTGTCAAAATAAAAATTTTAACATATCTTCACGTTTCGCTCCCTAGAATCGGATTCCATTTTTGTAGAGAGATGTCTGTGTGTGTTCGTACGTTCCTTCGCTTTTTTTGTTCACCGTATCTCAAGGACGAATTAAGATATCGACTTCGGATGGATTTTATTGTATACACAGTAGTTTCATTACATTCCTTAGTCTCAGATATCTCGAGAACAAATCGACTTCAGGTTAATTTTATTCTACGCAAATTGACGTAATAAGGAATTGATTAAAATATAGAAGTATATCAACTTATAGTTTTTTTTTAATAAAAAAATGTAGATGAAAATTGTTGAAAAAAGTTGTTTGGCTCGAATATCTTGAGTCTTGACAACAAACAATGATATTGGCTTCGAGGTTATTTTATTTTATACGCTAGTTTATAGATACAAATTGATAAAATTTTAAAAAATATTGAATTAATAGTTTTTTTTAAGCGAAAAACTGCAAGCAATTCTACACACTGATTATTAAAAATTGGTTTTGCCTCAAAAATCTTGAGAACAGATAATGACATGACATCGGGTTAATTTAAGTCCACACACTAGCTTAGAATTCATAATTGATAGGATTTATAAAAAAATTCAACAAAAAGTTTTTTTTTTAAGTGAAAAAGAACTACAAGATAGGTACTTCACCAAAAATTGTGGAAAATATTTTTTCATCTCAAATATTTTGAGAACAAACAATGATATTGACTTCAGGCTAATTTTATTCTTTAAATGAGTTTATAATAAATGATTGATAAAATTTGTAAAAATATTCAACAAATAATTATTTTTATCGAAAAAAACTACAAGAAACTTAACAAAAATGTAGAAAATTTTTGTTCGTCCCAAATATCTTGAGAACAAACAATGATATTAGCTTTTGGGTATTTTTTTTTCTATAAATAAGGATTTGTAAAAATATCCCATAAACAGTTTTTTAAGCAAAAAAAACTACAAAAAACCTTACCAAAAAATGTTGAATTGTTTTTAGTCTCGAATATGTTAGGAACAAATAATCATATTTGGTTTCGGGCTTCTATATATGTATGTACTAGATTATAATTGACAATCGGTAGGTTTTGTATAATAATTCAACAAACTGTTTTTTTTTAATGCAAAAAAAAAAAAAATACAAAAACTATACCAAAAAATTGTTGAATACAAAAAAATAACATTGGACCTCTAGCTTCCGGGGCACCACAAATTGGAAGTTACTAGTGTGGGTCACAACCAGCCTCTTTTTGAAAATGCAATAAAGGACCGTATTGCAAGAGTCTCTTCAAAACAGACTGGTTGATTAGACTAAAAGTCGATTTATCGTTATTGCTAATTTGTATTAGTAAATATTTTCCTATTTGATAGAAATTTTAAGTCCATCAAGAATTTTTGGTTGACTTTTGTCTTGCCGAATTTTTCGAAAAGACTCGTAATCAACCCCAAAATTTAAAAAAAAAACTACAAAGGGCATAAGAAAAATAGAATTTTTCTGACACGTACCAAACAGCAGCGTTGAAAATTCGTTTGTAGGCATATATTTGAGGGAAAATCAAATATAAGTTAGCGTTGCCTACCACAATTAAACAGTTACACGAGTTAGGAAAAATCTATTCAAATACAGACCGAAATAAACAAGCAATAGGTGTAGAAATTTTTAATTTTTGTTTGGTGCTACCACAAAGCTAAATCAAAAAGAAAAAAGTAAGGTACCGCACGAAGTAAATGAAAAATATAAGATTGGAAGACAAGCGGGAAAATAATTTATGTGGGTCAATAAAATAACAAAAAGAAAACACCTCTTTTGTATATTTGAAAATGAAACAAAATAAAAAAAACTACAGTGGGAATAAGAGAAGACAAATTTTGGGGAGAGGTAACAACTACCAACATTAAATATTTGTTTTTGGAAAATATAATTTTATTTAGTGTTACAAAAAACGTGATTTTGGAAAACGAAAAACGAATACAGGACGAAATAGGAAAAAAAAAGTAGTTATACATATGCTAACATCATTTTGCGCTTAGGGAAGAATCAAAATTCGGTTGAAGATAAAACGGAGGGAAAATTAAATGTATGTATTAAGCAATTAAGAGCTCCGATTTTTGTTGGATTAACGGCTTAAAAATTATCCTTCCTTAATTATTTTTAAAGCTGAAGAAAAAAAAAACAATTTGGTGTAACTAAGCGCAAGTAAAGATGGAAGTGCGAATAAAGTTTGTTTAACAAATTTTTAGTTTTCTTAGTTCAATATAATGTTTGGATTGGTCTTCATAAAAAAGATGAACTAAATTGATATGTATGTATAAATTGGTAAAGATAAAATTTAAAAGAGAAAAAAGATTGTATAAATTATAAAGATTAAGGATTTATCTAGCATTAGCAAGTCATTTTCAATGTCCCCATCGTTACTCAAGGAGTGAAATCTGTAAATTTTTTTTTCTAACAGGGGAATTGGAAATTTTCTAATAACAATATAACTGTTAAGGAAAAGCTTATTTATCTCATAAACTGCTGTAAAGATTTTGATTTAAGAAAATTAAAATTGTGAAAATAGGTTTTAAAATGTATATTCAAATTTGAATGTTACTCGTTTATAATAATACTTTTTGCTTTTGATTTTTGTGTCATGTTAGTAGTTAGCGAGGGCTAGGGTCATCTCGCAGTTTTTATGTGGTATCACAATGGGCCTATTCTGGCCTAAGTGTGTCAGTAGTTTTCCTGGCAGCCACCTTAACCTAACCTAACCTAGTAGTTAGTGACATTTAATAGACAAAACGTTGAACAAATCATGCAAATTCATCCATTAGTTCGAAAGTTATTCGACGATCTCCAAGTTTGTTTGAATTACATATGTATGATAAATCCTTGATAATAGCCCAGGAAAATTAGACAACAAAAATGACAAAATTTCGAAAAAATTACGACAGAGCTGAATTTTGGTCGAGAGCTTTGTTTTGACATCTTAAACATTTCCTAAAAAGTTCCGTAAATTTGGGCCGGGACAAATTTTTTTGAAGGGGGGAAGCTTTTCCTTAACCCATTAACGCCTTTATCTTTTTTTGTTTAAAATGTTCAATGATATTTGTTGAGATTGTTCCTTATAGCTTCTAGGACCTAGGAAAAATTAAAAAAAAAAAAATTGTTAATACCCCCCAATTCCTTGGAACTACCCGATGCCATATGGCATCGCTGGCATTTGCCCTCAATATTTTTTAGGATTTAGCTAGCAAACGAAATAGAAAAATAGAATAGATCAACCGGAATCAAAATGAAGTTTATTTTTCAAGAGAACTTTTTAAATATTTACGTTTTTAAGTGAAGACCCATAAAACAATCAACACACAAGCCGACTTTGCATTTATGGCACATTGTTCTTGTTTGTGATTTGCAATTTGGCGTAGCCCATCTCTTCCTTTGTTTGTCTGGTGTAGAAACAATCCAATGGTCATTGCGATTAAATCTTATATGGTCCAGCACCCAGGCCGAAGAAATGTTCCTTCCAGAAGTTCCGGGGTTTCTCTTTGAAACTGCAAATTTTGTAAGGTACGTTTCTACGATTGCGCGTATGAAATTTAGTTGCGTTGTTTTTTTTTTCGAAAGTATCCATGAGTTTTCTATCACTGTCACTGCATCGATCATCCAAGAAAAAATCCCATACCACCATTTCTAGTAACGTATGTATTAGACTGATTCAAAAAAATTAAAATGTCTTCGATTTTCAATGCCACTAGCTTTTTAGTTAGAGTTTAATGAAATAATAATCCTAGCAAAATTTCAGCCGCTTAGGTCAATATTTAGAGGTCGCTCATCGCTACTTTCTATTTTCCATACAAATCGTATGGGAACTTTTTTTTGATTCCTTGTTTATTTTATAACTTTAGAAACGGTTATCATACAGAAATGATCAAGGTAGAATCTGAAAGAAGATTTGAAGTTCTTAAAAAAAGGTCCTTACGTCTTATCTAATTAATGTACTCCTTCCAAAGTTATTCAAGGTCAGAGTGGTATTCGTGGTGAATTTAAAAGTTTTTTGGATTCCGTGTTGAAAAAATCTGCTATAGTACAAGGTGTTTTGCAAAAGTTGTAACAAAAGGCAAGTGCGTGTAAGTTGAACGCAGACAAGAAAAAAATCGTCTCAGAGTGGGGGTCTATTTCCCCCCATTTAGGCGGGAGGGGCAATTTCCTAAAAAATTGGTTTAAAAAAGAAAAAAATATTAAAAATCAACGGCAATACTTATAGTGTCATGCTATTAATTTTTTAAGGCCAACAATCCATTATTTAATTAACTTTTTAAAAAAAGTTGTTTTTGTAAATACTTTTTGAAAAAATTAGTTTCAAACTTAGATTTAAAAAATTAAAAAGTGATTTTATTTTTTAAATATATTTTTGAAAAATGTTCCATTATCAAGTACAATTTTTGTTTATGGATTTCAATACCTTCCTTAATTTTTAATCAGATGCTGAAAACCGCAGGCTAAAATGTTTTGTAGTTTCTGAGAAAATTGAAAATTAAAATACCTACTACTACTACTGGAAATTGGGTGTTTGTAGGAAGGAACAATTTAAATTCCAGGGCGTCAAATAACAAGAAACTTGGTTTTTGATATTTTCAGTTTTCTCAGAAACTACAAAACATTTTAACCTGCGGTTTTCAGCATCTGATTAAAAATTAAGGAAGGTATTGAAATCCATAAACAAAAATTGTACTTGATAACGGAACATTTTTCAAAAAGATATTTAAAAAATAAAATCACTTTTTAATTTTTTAAATCTAAGTTTGAAATTAATTTTTTCAAAAAGTATTTACAAAAACAACTTTTTTTAAAAAGTTAATTAAATAATGGATTGTTGGCTTTAAAAAAGTAATAGCATGACACTATAAGTATTGCCGTTGATTTTTAATATTTTTTTCTTTTTTAAACCATTTTTTTAGGAAATTGCCCCTCCCGCCTAAATGGGGGGAAATAGACCCCCACTCTGAGACGATTTTTTTCTTGTCTGCGTTCAACTTACACGCACTTGCCTTTTGTTACAAATTTTGCAAAACATCTTGTATTATAGCAGATTTTTTCAACACGGAATCCAAAAAACTTTTAAACTCACCACGAATACCACTCTGACCTTGAATAACTTTGGAAGGAGTACATTAATTAGATGAGACGTAAGGACCTTTTTTTAAGAACTTCAAATCTTCTTTCAGATTCTACCTTGATCATTTCTGTATGATAACCGTTTCTAAAGTTATAAAATAAACAAGGAATCAAAAAAAAGTTCCCATACGATTTGTATGGAAAATAGAAAGTAGCGATGAGCGACCTCTAAATATTGACCTAAACGGCTGAAATTTTGCCAGGGTTATTATTTCATTAAACTCTAACTAAAAAGCTAGTGGCATTGAAAATTGAAAGCATTTTCATTTTTTTGAATCAGTCTAGTATGTATGCTTATCCGGCAAGCGTTTATATTTTGATCGATGCGATCTGTTCCACCCATTCCTTTATTATAACGGTGGATTATTGAGGGGATTTGTACTTTAACGTTTTTTTGCTATCGGGGGAGTAGCGTTTTACTGGCACAGTTGGACTCACTCCAAACTTTGTAGATCCGGCGGTCACAACATCATTATCCCTCCAACGGACATATAAAATCCAACCATTTTGCTTTATGGCTCTGGCAATAGTACCTTTTGGCTGTTTTTCGAAATCTGAATTACTGGGAAAGATGACTTTTGAAGTTTTTCTGTGCAAAATAAGTTGCCTTTTTTGCTTTTCTTTAGGGGTTTGCTTTATTTTCTTGTTGGTAAGCTTGGGACGGATGATCTTGGTTTTTTTCTCAACAACGCTTTTTTTAGATGATGATGCATGTGTCACTTTGAAAATCCTATTTTCACGGAAAGTTCCAGTTACAGAGTAATTATTATTTTCACGCAAAAAACAGAAAAGACTTGGTCCACAAAACAAGTTGTCCAGAAAAATATTGAGTGGAAGATTCCGAACACTGTTAGGTAATTCTGTTAGCATCTTAGTAAGAGGTGCTGCTGCTTTTCCAAATAAAGTCGCATGCAGTGGATCTACTTTCTGCAGTTTTCCTTGATATTGTTACGAAAATATCTCCAGAAATAAATCAATGGAACACATCTTTTCGGAACTTATCCACGACCACGTGGTTATGCAAATAAACGTCAAATAACTTCAAAAGAGAAAGAGAGACCTGGTGAGGAAGATGACTATTAGATCGAGGGGACATTTTGTGGAGACTAAAAAACCAATAAAAGGGGACATGGATGACAGATAAGATTCTTCTTGCTGGCGAAACTTTAAGCAGCGAGCACAATCCTTGGATCGTTGACTTCAGCCACATTTGCGAGATCAAGTAAAAACTACAATCCAAAAAAAACAAAAAAAAATTACAAACCTCTCGGGAATCAGAAACTACTTCAATAAAATTTAAATTGAAAGTTAACGAGATTGTTTTTTTTTATTCTCTTTTTCTTTCCAAAACGTTACTTGTCGAACTCATTGCCGATTTTTGTTACAATATAATTATAATATCAAAATTTATCAGGTACCCATCGGGAGAATTTATGCATCAGGCTTTGAAGCCAAATCTGATGGACTTCCCTCTAAAGAATTGCTTCATGGGATGCCTGCCAAAATATTTTATCATGCTTTCATCATAGTCAACATCTGCGCTTGGCACAAAATGTTCCGCATGCACCTCTTTTTCATAATGTTGATCAATTTCCGCGGTTTCCATACCTTGTCGGTAGTATCAAAATCAACATCATTGTCAGCACAGTGTATGAATTTTAGGATAGACAAAAATCTATTTCTGCACATAGCATTGCTGACCATTTCATAGGACATATCGGCTTTCTGGTTCCAATAATTACGAGAGGAAGGTACAACATTAAAGCCGCTTAGGACAAGAATCCCCACAAAACATTTGAGTTCTTCCACCGTTATTGGAGTAACAGTTACATGTTTTTGGCCCATCTATATCTGAGTTTCTTTTCGTAAAAACTCCCACACTTCTTCATCGAAAAACTCCTCAAAAGTCAGGGGGATCAGACTGAACTGATGTTGATGGTTCAGCTTGAGATTATATTTGATCGTTTTCATCCATGTCATAAACTTTTTGATTCCCAACAAGTATTTCCGCTGGGGCCAATAATTGTTTCCCAGGCAAATGACGAATATCTCGAACCTCATCTTCTCCGATCAGGCGCGGATACAAGGGGGGGGGGGGCAATGTTTGTAATTGCCCCCCCCCCCCTGGGCAAGAACGAACGAAGCATCAAATTGACTTAATATTAATTTTAATTAAATAAATTAATAAAATTTAATCAAAAAGAAAGGTTATTTCGATATACGTTTATAAAAATTTTTCTTGGCAGCGCAGCGTTGAAGCAATGAGTGGTTGTTCGTTGGCCACTGGCTGACCAGGTTAAATTAAGAAAAGTTACATTATGCACAAATAGTGCCTTCAAATCGACTGAGTGGAAAGCTTATAACTTCGGCTTTTGATCTCGATCTTACAAGTTAAGGTCTTTTATTAAATGATAAATGTCAGGCTACATTACTATGCAACATTTTGTGAGAAAAGTCAATTTATTTCATACTAGGGAGCAGATTGAATCCCTAATCGATTTCCCTTTCACTTTTCAATATGCTTTGAACGAAAAATTTCACAATTTGGAAAATAGTGTTTTAAAAAGATATTGCTCAACCTCCAACCCTACTCTACAAATTAGTAAGTGGTTTTTTATACTTAAATGTAATGGGAGAGGCGACAGGGGCACTCATCTAAATTTTCAACCTTGAAGTTGATTTCAATTAAAAAAAAAAAAAATCTTTAAAATACGTCGATTTACGAGTAATTACTTCAAAAATTTCTAAGTTTGCTTCAAATGCCCGGATCTACAGGATAAAGATAGCTCATTAAAGTTAAAAGAATAAACTACATTTATGTATAAAAGTTATTGAGAAATACCAAAAAATTTCATACTAAATGGGTGATAGAGTTCTTTTTGTGATAAATATTAAAATGTACGTTTCTATTGAGGGAGTACTTTTACTAGAAAACTCTCGAGAGCGACTCTCGGATATCTGTCTTCCCCTCTGGTGAGCTTATTTCATGACCGTCTCTGTGTCCACTTTCGAGTTTTACTCTCGAGAACTTCTTCAGGGCTGATCACTGCCTTTTACTCTGAAATGGATACGCACCCTAAGAGTATGCACATGCACATGTGTTTCTAGTTCAGCGCTGTACGCAGCGATGCGTGCAGACGTGCTGTACATCTGTTTTAGCCATACGATACGTTTTTGATGTGAGAATTTTGTCACTTTTATGGATGTGTTTTGGGAACTTCCGTGATGTTCCATATTTTTAAACTACCGAAGAGTGCGAATGCATCGAAGAAGATTGGAGAGACCAGGAAACGACTACAGCAGTCACTGCCGAAGAGAAGTTGGATGGAACTTTTATACCTAAGGAAAGTATAGTTGTTTCGTCATCTGAGCAAATGATACGGTTCATCTCGGTTTCGATCTATAATTTTAGTTCAACAAAAATACAGATATTGTCAAATTAATGCAATGGTTTTGTTTGCACTAAATCTTTTATCAACGTCCTTCAATTTTCTTGCAAACGCATTTGACGTTTATGAACACGATCTCCGGCTTCTCAATTTGTTTGTTTCCAACTCAATTTTTGACTGCAGAATTGCACCACAAATGATGTTTTCGAACATGTGACTTTAGCAAACTGATGCGTTATCGAACACAATGCTTATGCAGTAAAACTTGAATTTGCATTTTCTAACAGCAGACTTTTGCAGTTTGCATTTGAGAACATTCTGCAAAACGCATTTTTGACACTGATGAAGTTCTCGAAAACGGTCTTTTACAAGCAAGGTTAGGTTAGGTAGTCAGCTAAAGAAGAGGCTGGAAATTTTGCTCGAACTCGAACGTCATGTGTCTGAATAGGAACATACCACTGTACCATTATGTTTTCCGAACATAATTGAAAAGTTACGCAGATCCAGAGAGAACTCAAAACCGCTGTAAAGACACCATGCTATAGCTACATACCGCAAAAAAAATTATTTCACAAAGTTCAGAGTACCCTCTGTTCGAGAACTGTAGCAGTTATGAAAGAGTTTATTTGCTATCTTCAAATTTCAAACTCATCAACTCACATTGCTTTGAGTGTACTCAAATTTTCTGTAGACCTCATCAAGATTTTGGAAACTCACGAAAATTCTATTCTCTCTGATTTATATTCGCATCATTTTAAACAAACAATAAGCATCATCAAATGATACATTAATGCACATTATTTGTAAAAAATGGACAAAGTTCCTTTGTGTGTCTATTCAGTTGAAGCGGAGTGTATATTAAGACCCATATGTCTCAAAATTGAAGAATACAATTTCGTCAATGAAAGCTTATCTTGCTATCATAGGTTCCTTATCACAAACAAAGAACCAAAAATAGTAACTTTCCTACAGTTCTTTTTTTTCTCTGACTATGAAAATAGATACGAAGATTGAAACTTTTGTCTTGAGCATTTGTAACTCATGATCATTCAATCGAATAGCCCTCGTTTAGTGAAATAATTAATATTGATATGATTTTTGGTAAAACGTTATATGGAGTATTTATAAAATAATTGCCTCCTCCGACACATTAAAAGTTGTTGCTGATGCTGTGCCTCAGCTCTATCGTGCCGTGAAATTGATTGCCACAATGAGTTCGAGTTGAGTCCCTTTTATTTTGACAAAAGACCATAGGCAACTACATATATCTACGACCTGGCTCTATATACCTACGCATAATCTTCTATATATACAAATACATATATCAAACATAAACCAACACTGGTTGTTGAGTAGAAAGTTTTAAATTGAGCTATAAATTAAGTGAGAGATAAAATGACAGTTTCATTGAAGGAAGCTGTTCGGTGTTTTTGAAAAAGGACTTCTGATAAAACTTTCAATCAATCAAATCGTTAAGACTTATGGGTGAATCATTAATTTTGATTCTCTGGTGCTTGAAGTTATAAAAAGAGATTTTATCAAATGAACATGCGTTTGAGTGCGAAGCAACACTGTGTGACGGAATGCCACGGCCACGGCATCGGCATGAAGTGTTAATTTAAAGTGCCGGTTTTTTTTTTTTTGTTGAGAAAGTCAAGATTGCTTACTTAATGATAGAAGTTTTGGAAATTTTTATCTGACGAGTTGGATTAATAAATCTTAAACAACAAATTTCAATTTAACTTTAATCACTTTTACCTACTTATAATTTATGCAGTAACCTAAACTGAAAATTAAAGTAAAGATTTCAAAATTGGTAGCAACATATTGACACTCTGCTAGAGATTTCGGAAACAGGCTAATGGTAGGACCTTTGACACTAAATTAATTTTTTTTTGAAGGCGTCTTAATGCTCTTGATTTATAAAAGTGCCATTTTTCATTTAAGAAATGTCAAAATATGTAAGCTACAAAACTTTTAATTGGTTGCATTATTTTTCTATTTACTTTTAAATTGAAATCCTTGTGCAGCGTATATACAAACATAACCCTGTAGGGTTCAGCATTTTAAATCCAATTCACGCCCCAAGCACGTTAACTTTTTTATCCAAACTATCGAAACTTCTATGTAAATATTAGGGATATCAAATTTTGAATACCTACAATCCCAAAAAAAAAATGCAACACACCAACTCATAACGTGCCATGCAGTACTTTGAATCCCTCGGGTAATATTTTCATTTATGTATGTGTAGGAGTGGGTATAGGTATATCCTTCGCATATCTCCTTCAAAGGGATATCTTATTATCATAACGACAAAATGATAAAATAAAAAGATGCCATAAAAGTTTCTGAAAAACTTTTAGAATATTTGCGGGTTTAGTCTTAAAAAAAAAGCAAAAAGAATAGAAAAATAAAAACTTCAAATAAAATTATTCGAGGGGTTGATTTGGTTTTATTTTTAAGCTATTTTTTTTGTCAGCTGCTGCATTAGTATGCCAGGAATGTTGTGAATATCTTGGGTGGCACTGTAGCAGTGCTGCCGGTGCCACTTTTTCCTCAAAAAAAAAAATACACAAATATGCAAACTTCTGAATTCTTTTTGTTTAATTTTTTTTTTGTTTCTTTTGATTCTCGAAAATATCCTCGAGGACGAAGGGCAAAGTTTAAGGATTTCTTCTCTAGAAAACGCTACTTTTCTTTTTTTGGAAATAGATCGTTGAGGATGAATGGCAACTGATGGGGTGGAAGAGCGGGTGATGGTTGTCATGCAAATATGTTGTGGCATGGCTTATGGAATTATGTAGCGTTTTTCGATCTGATAGATATTTTGAATTTTTATTTTCTGTTTTTTGTTTTTTTGCTAAAAGGACTTTTCATGTTAAAAAAAAAAATGAAAATCAATAAAGTTGTTGAATAACCAAGTGGTCTGGTTGGTTTTGTGCATCATTGAAGAAGTTAACTTCCTTTTTGTTATTGTTGTTGTTATTATTTTGTTTCTTTCTAAGGAGAATTATAAACAGATGGGACCAATTTTCGATCCTTTTGGGTATGGCGATGTTTTGTAGATGTATACATACATATTTACTGCTTTTTTTTTTTCATTTTGTGGTGTTTTGTGTTTATTTTAAGTTGTTGAACAACTCTTACCAACAGGAAAAAAGTTATTCATTGAAGTTTTGGGCTGTTTTTTTTTTTTTTAATTTACCCACGAACATAGGCCAAGTCGTCTTCATCGTACCTATAGTCGGTCGTGGATCCCCAAAAGAGAAAATTTATTAAGAATTTAAATTTTCTTCAAAAAGCAAATTTTCTTTTTGGACAGGGTAGACTATCCAAATAATGACATAACAAGTTTTTCTTGCGACCAGAATAACAATGTTTACAATTCCATAAGGATGAAGAATATAAGTTGCAAGAGAGAAAACTTCATTAAGGACGAGAAGTTATTTAATAAGAAGATTGCTTTCGGAAGGTCAAAGTTTCTGGTCGGATATGATATGAGGAGATGGTTGATGTGGTGGGTTGTAAAGGTGAGATGAGTTTTTGTTTTTCCTAAATTGAGAGCTAACACTTACCTTCATATTTTAAATAAGAATATTTGGGTATATGGAGGTATTTATGAATAAATTCAATAAAAATGTAAGACTAATTTTGACAGCAAGATATGGATTTTGTTTAAAAAGAAAATATAATAAGAAGCTTATATAAAAATTGTCATGTTTTTTTATTGGAAAAGGGAACATAGGAATCTTTTTGTGTCCAGGAATTTGTTGGAGCTTAGAGCTGTGGCGATAAAGGTACGTGTACGCATGGCTGGATTTCAAATAGGTATTTGTACTTGTTCTTTTGATTAAAACTTATATTAAAAGGGCTAAGATCTGGAGATTTCAGTTATTAGTTTTGCTCCAATAATGACGTAAAGTAAATAGTAACAGGAATATCAAAACTTCAAAAACTACCTACATAGATGGCTTAAGAAAAAATAGAAAAGTTTTGAATGTAAAAAATATTTGTTTGGTAATTTCTCTACGTTGTAAAAATATTTTTAGAACTAACAAGTTGATCAATTAAGTGATATGTTGGAGACCGCAACGACAATCGATTTTTGTAACGCCAACCACTTTGTAATAGGAAGGACCATGTTTCAGCACAAGGTTTGCCACCAAATCAGTTGGGTGTCGAGCGGACAGACAAGCAAATTCCAACCAAATTGATTACTTCGGAAACAGTCGGCGATTTAGGAGCAGTCTCCGGGACAGTCAAAACAGATGAGGTGCAGACATGGGAATGGCCCGGGACCACCATCTGATGGTTGCTACAGTAAGATTACGCACAACTGTAGTTCGGAGATCCCTAAGAAACACCCGAATGCCCAAGTCCAATACCCATAGAATTAAGGATTCCGCAGTCCGCCAACAACTAGGGGACCACCTTTCACAAGGATTGAGAGCAATCAGTAGCACGGAACCTATCTCCATCGACCACCATTGATTGGTGGCTGTGAAAAATGTTTTCATATTAGGTGCTGAGACCTGAAATTATAGTCGGCCGGTCGCAAGGAAGAAAAAGTGCCTGGCTTTCCGAAGAAACTTGGGCTAGGATCGAAGAAATAAAACAACTCAAAGCTCGCATTGCAGCAAGAATAAACGAGTAGCGTGCAACGTGATAAGCGTAACTATATCAACACATTGGCAACTGAAGCAGAAGAGGCTGCAAGTAGGTGTGACAGTAGGACCATCTACAGAATTACCAAAGAGCTTGTGTCCAAAGCTCTAAACAACAGGTGGTAAAGGACGTAGACGGACCACTGTTAGGTTGGGATGAGAACCAGCTCAAAAGATGGAAGGAGAACTTTTCAGTGGTTTTTATCAGCGAAGTCAACCCAACACACAGTGACCCGTGCGTAGTAACAAATTCCCGAATACGCACTGTATCCACCAGAAATCTTATAACCGCAATCAGAGCACTGAAGAACAACAAAGCGGTTGAACTTGACGGTATTCTCGCAGAGCTTGGGAAATAGAAATCTTTCCTGAGGAGTGGAAAAAGAGAATGACTAACAAGGTATCAAAAGAAAGGAGACCTTACGCAATGCGAAAAATGGAGAGGAATTTTCGTGCTGCCTGCTGTAGCCAAAGTGATAGCAAAAATCATCCTGGAGCGAATGAAAGACCACATCGAAGACATGCTTGACGCCGAACATGCTGGTTTCCACACTGAATCTTCCTGTGTGGACCACATCAACACCCTGCGGATCATAATCGAACAGTGCGTTGAATATCGATCACCACTTCACCCGCTGTTCATCGACTTCGAAAAGGCATTTGACAGTGTCAAAAAAGAATTGTTGTCAGAGGAGTTTGAAATCCAAAATGGGTATAGACAAGGTTGTATACTGTCACCAACAATGTTCTTGTTGGTAATAAGTGATGTAGTGCATGCAGCTTTGTCGACTGCAAATAGAGGAATTCAGTGGAATCTGCAATACACCTCAAATATCTGGACTAAAATGACAACAAGGGTGGAGATAGAGAAGCTGAATTCGTTATGGGCTCAAGATCAATAAGGCAAAAACAAAAAGGATCGCACCCTTGGAACTTCCTCATCGACTTAAAATAGATATTTCTGTGAAAATGGTAGAGAGTTTCCAATATCTTGGGAGTATTGTCTCTACTGATGGTGCGACTGAACTAGATGTAATCAGCCGAATCGGGAAAGCAAAAGCTGCGTTCGGAATGCTATCCAAAATATGGAAAACAAATATATAAGCCTTAAGACCAAGCTACAACTGTTCCGGTCCAATGTTGAATCCGTGCTTCTTTATGGGTGCAGCACTTGGAAAATAATACCCGCTGTTACAAGAAAGCTGCAAACGTTCGTGAATAGATGTCTGCGAAACATCTTGAGGATTTTCTAGCCTTACCGTATCTTATATGATGAACTTCATGCGAGAAAAGGTCAGGAAACCATCGAATCTATAATAAGAAAACGTAAGTGGCAGTAGATTGGACATATGTACGCTTCGAAAAGGTCAAGAGTGCATTGCGAGTCAAGCGATGCAATAGAACACTCTCAAGCAGTGAGGTAGTGGAGTACTTAGTGAAAAACGGTCGAAGAGGAATCAGCACAACTGGGGAAGAGTTGGTGAGAGCTGAGAGGTATATCTCTAGAAACCATACGCAATGGGGCGTAGGAGTAGTAGAGGCCTCATGCCTTGCAAAGGGAACCTCATGGACGTAAAAGGTCCGAGGGCCTAGGTAAGTAAGTAGAAAAGAAAATTATAGAAAGCCTGAGCACTGGCATTTGTTTTCTAGGGATAAATAGAATTCACAGTGTATTCATGCCGTGAATTTTTATATGAGTCGGTAAGCATCGACCAAAATTTTCTTCTTAGAAGGGTACCACACCTTATTTCCTCAGTTTTTTTTCCAATATTATGATTTTCGTAGCATTAATACTGAAAACCTTTTTATTGAGTGTAACAGAAAACCGTGGGGAGATACTTATTTAACAAAAAAAAAATTATTTAACACCCTATGTGGACAACCAGGTCAATGTTTTCAAGAGCTGCATCTCCAATCTTTTTGAAAAACATGTCCCAATTAGAACCAAACTAGTGAGAAACCCTGAATGTCACAGGAAATTTTAAAAACTATGAATGTACGTGATCGGCTTTTCCGAAGATGGAAAAGGTTTGAATGTCCCGATATGCTTGCAGATTTAAAAACCGCAAGAAATATTATGTCTACCAAAATTAAAAGGGTAAAGTGCCTATTTTACTCACCAAAGCTAAACTTAAGTCTAGACCTAGACTGCTATGGAAAGAAATAAAGACAATGGGACTTGGTAAAAAGTCTCTGACATTAACCGATAATATTAATATTGAGGAGTTAAATAAAAATTTTACAAACCATTCGCTTGTTTTTCCGAGTGGTTCATCAGTTCAATAATCCGAAAACTGCTCAGAAGATGCCTTCTATCTATGCAACACAGACTATTCAATGTTGGGAAATGCTCATTTTTCAATAAAATCTAAATGTATTGGGCTGGATAATATTCACCCAGACTTTATTAAAATTCTTTCTCCATTCATTCTCCAGTAAATAACATACATCTTCAACTCAATTCTTACCAATTCAATTTTTCCCACTGATTGGAAAAAAGCAAAAATAATACCCATACCTAAGGGATCCAAAAATCACCGAGAATTCTGACCGATATCCATTCTACCCTTTCTTTCAAAGGTTTTTGAATCAGTTGTAAGCAAGCAAATTAAGGCACGAATTGATTCAAACTAACCTCATAGATAAGGAACAATCAAGCTTTAGAACAAAACATAGTTGCGTTACGGCCCTATTGAAAGTTACCGACGATATACCCCTTGCTGTGGATGAAAAAAAGTTATCTCTTCTCACCCTCTTAGACTTTTCAAAAGCCTTCGATTCGTTTAAACCCAACATTCTTTGCCATTAATTGACTACACAATTTAACTTTCCAAATCATTTTAGCAATCCAATTAACAGTTATCTAAGCAACCACGGTATCAAGCTGTTTCATTTCGTATGACACTTTCATCGTTTCTTCCTGTCAAAAGAGGAGTGGCACAGGGGTCTATTCCTGGGCCTTTGCTATTTTCCCTTTTCATTAATGATCTACCAAAGGTTTTAAAATTTTGAAACCATCATATTTACGCAGATGGCGTGCAGCAATATTTGAGCTTGAATCATAATTCTATTAATGATGCTGTCAACAAATTGAATGATGATTTCCGTTCAGTGGTAACTCGGTCTTGTCAAAATAGGTTGTTATTAAACCCCGTTAAAACGAAATGCATTCCCATTGGTAGATTCCTGCCAAACCTTGACGAGTTTCTGCCAATTGTTTTGATGGGTTCTAGAATCATAATGGTAAATAAAATAAATAATTTGGGGGTAGTTTTCAATAGCGGTCTAACTTGGGATGATCATATAAATACAACTTGTGCAAAGATTTATGCCTCGCTGAGATCTCTATCCACATCTCGTGACTTTTTACCTATCCACGTAAAATTGCATCTTGTCAAAGCTTTGATTGTTCCAATTCTAAGCTATGGATGTGAAATAACTGCGCCGATCTTGACTCTACCTCTTTTCGAAAGCCCAAACTCGCATTGAACTCTGTCACAAGATTCGTTTTTAATCTCCGAAGGTACGACCATGTGTCAACATACACGCCTCTGGTTCTTGGCTGTGACATACAGTGTTTCCTCCATTATAAATGCATAGTCTTCCTCGTAAAAATAATTAAAAGTAATTGACCACAGTATTTAAGAATTAAAATAACTCTTTCACACTCAAGTCGCGGAGTAACAATTATACCAATTATGTTTTCTTGCTTGATATCGAGACGTCAATTCTTCATTCACTCCGTAAGACTTTGGAATAGCCTTCCTCTTTCTGTTAGATGTAAAATTGAACAAAACCAGTTTTTAACAATCGTCTTTAATTATTTAAAAGGAAACTTTTCAGCCTCACAGTAATTCAACTTAACTATGCATATTTATATATTTATATTTTGATATTTATTATTAACTTTAAATGTGCCAAACGTATTTATTATATGTATTTATTTTCACAAATTACCTGTACTATTATATGAATTATATTCACATTGTACAGAGTCATAAATAAATGAAATTGAAATTGAAATTGAACAGCAACTAATTGATGGCCCAACTGTTGTACTCAGCGTTGCCATTAGTGCAGATTCATCTGCATTTTGCTGATTTTCATCTCGTCAACAGACTTTTGAAAATCAAAAATCTGCACCGCAGATTATGTCTCCACTCGTACCTACTTTAATATTTTGTTCTTCTCTTTTTCTCTTTAAAAAATCCTCAATAATTTTGCTGTATGCAATCATCTTTATATAAAGTTCTATTCCATAAATTTAAATCATTGCAACTGCACTGACTTTAAAGTAAAATATGAAATGCTTTAAGTATTTAGGTAACTCTGCTGTGCACGAGTACATAAAATAAAAAAACAATGTTATTTTTATTAATTGAATTAATTTATGTTATTTTATTTTTTACATTTTTATAAACAACTTTATTTATGAAGAAATATTTTTCTTTAGAATACTTTAGAAATCTGCATTGCAGATTTTTTTTGTCATAATTGCAGATTTCTGAAAAAAATTTATTGGCAACGCTGGTTGTACTTAGGCGAAACGCAATTTATGGAGAAGAGCTCACTTGAACTTCTTAATTTGAACTTAATTTATAAATATAAGAGGTATAGATCGGTTGAACTGGATTTATATTTTTGTTGGCAATGGTGCAGTGAAGTTAGTGCTTGACTGCTAACTTAGAGGTGTGGGCTCGAGCCCCATTCTAGGCAGCATTATTTTCTATATTCTCCCAGCTTAACGCCACCTGTGAGATTTAATGATATAAAAAACACCTTGATCTCAATCCACTGTGCCAAATCTTTCCTATGCTCCTACTCTTTCTAACTAGTGCTGTGCAATTCAGGTTGCATTTAAAAGACCCTAGGTCTTACAGGCATATAGTCAAAATTATTATTATTATTATTATTAAAAATTTTAAATAAGATTAAATAATATTGCGTATTAAAATTTTCAAAAAAAAAAAATTTTAATAATAAAAAGTATTAAATTGTTTTTTTTTTTTTGAAAAATCGATATCTTAAAAACAGGTTTAAATCTGTTTTTTTTTTTATTCTTAAATTTTTCCTTAAAACATTTAAAGAATTTAATACATCAAAAAATAGTTTTAAAAAAAGCTCCAATTAAAAATGTTTGTTTCCATCAAATTAAATTTGATCAAGAATTTAACTTCAAACTTATAAATTTTTAAACACTTTTCTCTCGTTATTTCCATGCCTTTATACACAATTTTTCAAAAGCAAGTAACGGGTGATTTTTTAAGAGGTTTAGAACTTAAAAAAAAAAAACACAAAAAATTCGAAAAAATGAATGAAATATTTATTTGAATCGATAGTTTGAACCTTGCAATTTAATGTTTAAAGATAATTTCATGCAAATGTTGACCGCGGCTGCGTCTCAGGTAGCCCATCCGCTGAGTCCAATTTTGGCATACTCTTTCACACATATCGGCCGGTATCTCACGAATGAATGCATGGATGTTGGCTTCCAGTGCGTCAATCGAAGCGGGCTTGTCCCTTATAGACATTAGCCTTGACATACTCCCACAAAAAATAATCTAATGGTGTCAAATCGCACGATCTAGGCGGCCAATTGACCGGCCCGAAACGTGAAATTAACTGTTCACCAAACTCGCCTCGCAATTGCGCCATTGTTTCGCGTGCTGTGTGGCATGTGGCACCGTCTTGTTGAAACCACATATCATGCAAGTCAAGAACTTCCATTTCGGGCAAAAAAAAGTTTGTTATCATCGCTCGGTAGCGTTCACCATTGACAGTAACGCTGCGATTCGCATCATCTTTGAAGAAATATGGCCCAATAATGCCGCCGGCCCATAAACCGCACCAAACAGTGGCTTTTTCGGGATGCATTGGTAGCTGTTGCAATGCTTCTGGCTGATCTTCACTCCAAATGCGGCAATTATGCTTATTTACGTACAAGAGCCCATTCACCAAAAATTCGGCGTTGTGGTAGGTCGGCTGGCTTTAGTTCTTGCACCAGCTGTATCTTAAAAGGCTTTACGCCCAAATCCTTCCGCAAAATTTTCCACGTAGTGCTGTAACAAAGGCCTAACTGCTGGGAACGGCGCCGAATCGACATTTCGCGGTCTTCTGTCACACTAGCTGATACGGCCGCAATATTTTCTTCACTACGCACAGTACGTAAACGTGTTGGTGGTTTAATGTCCAACAAAGTAAATTTGGTGCGAAATTTGGTCACAATCTTCCGAATAGACTGCTCAGAAGGTCGAGAATGCCGACCATAAAATGGAAGCAGCGCGCGATGAACATTTCGAACCGAGCACGAATTTTGATAGTAAAATTCAATAATTTGCAAGCGTTGTTCATTTGTAAGACGATCCATGGTTAAATTGCAAACCAAACTGAAGCTGTTTGACAGTGACACAAGGTACTAAACACACGTCAGCTGTCAAAACCAGTGTTGCCAAAACCAAACCAGCTAAAAAATCACCCGTTATATGTGTGACCCATTCCTGCATTTCATTTTAAATGCAACCAAAAGCTATATTTATATACATACTTATGTATACTAATTTTTGAATGAGTCTCAGTCTTTGGCAGAGTTTTTTTGGTCCGTCAAACGACATCTGGTTGACATATTATGTACATGACGTACATAAGTCAGATACATACAAAAAAATAAAACACACGACTGGATCCCACTTATTTGCTCTTATGGTGTCGTGTAGTAAGTTACGTACCTTTTTGTATTTAAGCAACAAATAACGTTTTATTTGATTTTTATTTATTATCTTTCATCATTTCATATAGTGTAGGTACAGCGATCCCAGTTGAAACCTTGTATCACAAAAATAAATATTAAATCTGTTTCATTGACAAAACATGCATACCTACATATTCCTACTATAAGTGGCTTACAAAAATCCATAGAAAAAATTGAATTTTATCCATTAACAATTTCTATCAAAAAGGTTTAAGGGAATTAATTTTAAAACTGAAAGCATACAAATTGGAGTTACATTGTGTTGGCATTTTTAAGAGTTATCCATGCTTACCTAATAGACCTTAAAATTTAAAATTTGAAAAAAAAAAAAATCTACAGGCTACAGTTTTTTTTCTTTATGTATAAAAAAACTTTTTAAACAAACTTTAAATTCTATCACACACTCATTCTATGTATTTGAAGCTTTTGCCAACAATTAAACAAAATTTTTATTTATTCTCAGAAACAAAATACCTACTTAATACTTTAAAAGAAAAATAAATTGAGTTTGAAATATTTTATTTATGTTGAAAAAAAATAATCGCCCCCGGGTGGACTCGAACCACCAACCTTTCGGTTAACAGCCGAACGCGCTAACCGATTGCGCCACGGAGGCTATGAATTAACGTATGCAAATTTTTATTTTCGTCATTGTTGTTTATACAAAAAAAAAATCCCCATAAATGTTGTAAGCTCTTTTTTTTTTTTTATTCAGTCTTGATTGAAAAATGTGATGAGGCACTGATGAGCTTCAACAAAATAAATTTCATTTCTTGAAAGGAATTAAGACATTTCAAAGTTACGCTTGATAAATATAAACTCCATAATGAGGTATACTCTTGTTTGGTAAACGAAAAAGCTCTTAATAAAAGAAAATCTTTTAAGCTCATTGAAAAATTAAGATGTTTCCATGTACATAAAAAACCTCCGAAGTTCTAAAATAGGTGTCCAATACTCTTAAGTCCAGACATTTTACTTTGAAAAAAAAATAAAAAAATGACCAACCTTCAAATTAAATTTCCCATCGGAAGTACCTTTTTCACTTTTAACGAGTGGACTTAATATTACAGCCTACTTAAAACACAGACGAGCACCTAAACGCCTTTTCAACGCCCTAACCTAAGGTTATCCATGAATTCAAAATACACATAGATACACACAGTACACACACACCCCATCGGGACGAGCCATAAAAACAAGCAAACAATCCATTTGTATATCTTACAAGAAAACATGGTCGGAAGGAGGAAGTTGGAGTTTCTAAGGCCTAAGACAAATCATACATTATTTGTGTCAAAGTGCGATTTTTCCTAATTTATTTTCATAATTTTTTCGTAGGCGTAAGCTTTTTATTTATAATTTTTGCAAAGCTGCATTATTATTTTTTGTATACTAAGGTTCTAAGTTCTAAGTCCCTAGTACTAAGTAAGTACTTTTTGTACAAATGAAAACTTTGTTATAATCTCAAAGTATCAAAGTTTGCAAGCTTGTTCTGTCCAGGCGCGGATACAGGGGGGGGGGGGGGCAATGGGTGCAATTGCCCCCCCCTGGGCAAGAACGAGCGAAGCATAAAATATGAATTTAATAAAATTTAATAAAATAAGGTTATTTCGTTATACCTTTATAAAAATTTTCTTGGCAGCGCAGCGTTGCAGCAATGAGTAGTTGTTCGTTGGCCACTGGCTTACCAGGTTCAGTTAAGAAAAGTTCCGCTATGCACAAATAGCTTTCAAATCGACTGAGTGGAAGGCTTATAACTTCGGTTTTAGATGTCCTATCTTTAAAGTTAAGGTCTTTAATTAAAAGATCAATGTCAGGCTACATTAGGTACTTTATAACATTTTATGAGAAAAGTCAATTTATTTCATACTAGGGAGCAGGTTGAATCCCAAATGGGTTTCATTTTCACTTTAAACAATGGTTTGAATGAAAAATTTCAGTTTGAAAAATAACGTTTTAAAAAGTTATTGCTCCACCTCCAACCCTACTCTACAAATTTGTTAGGGTTTTTGTATAGTTAAATGTAACAGGAGAGGTGGCAGGGGCACTTATCTAAATTTTCAACCCTAAATTTGATTTTAATTAAAAAAAAATTTAATCTTTAAAATGCATACGTTGCGTCGATTTAATTGGCTTCAAAAATGTCTGAATTTGCTTCAAATGCTCGGATCTACTGGATGAAAATATCTAATTAAAGTTAAACTAATAAACTTCATTTGTGTATAAAAGTTATTGAAAAATATAAAAAAAATAACGCTAAAAGGATGATAGAGTTTTTTATAGTAAATATTTAAATGTGCGTTTCCATTGAGGGAGTACTTTCACTAGAAAACTCTCTAGATCGACTCTCGGATATCTACCTTCCCCTCTGATGTGCTTATTTCAAGACTGTGTCTGTGTCCACTTTCGTGTTTTACTAAGATACGTTTTTGTTATAAATGTAAGTACTCCTGAGAATTTAGTCGATCTCGTGGATGCGTTTTAAGTACTTCCGTGTTCCATATCATTAAACTGCCGAAGAGTACGAATCTAACGAAGAAGATTGGAGAGAAAGCAGGAAACGACTACAGCAGTCACTGCCGAAGAGAAGTTGGATGGAACTTTTACACCTAAGAAAAGTAAAGTTGTTTCGTCAATTCGATTGTCAAATGATCGCCATTTTTCGACGCACATATTGCTTTGTATCGAACTGCATGAGACTGGCAACTCTGCAGTCTATGTTTTAAGCTTATGATGAAACATTTATATTAACTAAATTTTACGAAGGATAAATATATTGTAAATTAAATGAAAATAGTGGTTTTTTCTTTGTATTTTCCACTATAATCATAGTGTTTTATTTAAATGTCAGAAAGTTTCATCTCGGCTTTGATCTATAATTCTTGTTTTGCTTAAATACAGCTACATATTTTCAAATTAATGCAATGGTTTTGTTTGAAAAACTTAATCTTTTTTATCAACGTCCTTCAATTTTCTTGCAAACGCATTTGACGTTTATGAACACGTTCTCCGTCTTCTCAATATTTTTGTTGCCAACTGGATCTTTTTACTGCAGAATTGCACCGCAGATGATGTTTTCGAAGATAGGACTTTTGCAAACTGCATTTTCGAACACAATGCTTATGCAGTTAAACTTGTTTTTGCCTTTTTGAACAGAAGACTCTTGCAGTTTGCATTTGAGAACATTCTGCAAAACACATTTTTGACGCTGACGTTTTCGAAAAAGGCATTTTACCGACAAGGCTAGGTTAGGTTGTCCAAGCTAAAGAAGAGGCCGGAAATTTCACTTAAACTCTAACGTCATGTGTCTGAATAGGAGCGTACCACTGTGCCATTATGTTTTCTGAGCATAATATTGTCGAATTACGCAAATCCAGAGGAAACTCAAAAACGCTGTAGAGATACCATACTACAAACTGCAATACTTCATTTCACAAAGTTTTCAAAGTACCCGATGTTCTAGACACTGTGGTAGTTATGAAAGAGTTAATTGCTTTCATCAAATTTCAAACTCACATTGCTTTGTGTGACCAGGCATGTAGAGCGGTATTAAGTGTACTCAAATATTCTGTAGACCTCATCAAGATTTTGGAAACTTACGAAAATTGCCCCCCCCTGAACGAAATCCTGGATCCGCGCCTGGTTCTGTCTAAGTCTTTTCATGGTGAAATTGTAAAATATGCTGAGCACAAATCATCTGTTAGCTGTTAAATTAACTGTCACTACAAACAGTGTTGCCAATTTAATACCAAACCCTTTAAAAGTATTATTTACAAAGATTTGCCGTAACTTGCCCATTAGACCAAGATCCCAGGTCCGACAACAAACGTCGTTTTTATCGTAGGTATGAACAAATGGATAGTGCGAACCTTGCATCCGGGTACGTTTCGGAGGAATTAGGTGCTAAAGGTGCATACGATTAATGCAAAATTACGTTATTTTATCTAATCTAACTTTTCTTATTTTTTGTACGTATGTATGAAAGTATTGACTTTATACAAATACGTTCCACGTCGTCTTGATTCCAAAATTTTATATTTCTTTTTTTCCATTTTTTGCTTTTTTACTCGTTAAGCCTTCGTTTGCCGTTTTTGCTTTTTTTTTGTCTATTTTGCCTATTTCCGTTCATCATTGTTCAATGTTTTTTAAGATAAAAATAGAAAAAATCAGTTTTAAGTATCTGTGTACCTACGTACTTTTTTTATTGACTAACATTTGCTTTGTTCCAAAGATTGACAAAAACGGCCAATGTTGCTTTCTGTAGCCAAATTTTGTCCAGTTCCTGTTCCACACTTCAAAAATTGGGTTGATTTTGGCAGAAGAGAGTGCTTACCAGAGAGTAAAATATTTCGCTTTCCTGACAAATTCTGTCTAAGATATTTCCTTGGGCAGAAATTCTAAGGTCTGTCAAATGCCAGATGTCAGTGATATAAAAACAAAATCAAAAACTTATCAAAATTTGCCAGACTGACAATTTTTGCCAAATGTCTTGAACAAAACTATTATTTTCATCAAAAGATATCAAGTGGTCAAAGCTCTCAATTTTTAGGATCTCAACGAAAATTTGGTTAAAATGAAGGGCCGATTGCAAACGAAGTTTTGAAGAAGTTCACTGCTGTTTTAAATGCAAATATGACACTTTAAACTGTTGTGCGCAACAAATTGTGTAATGTGTAATGAATAGCGACGTCAATTTCCTTCAAGGTGTTTTTTAGAAACAATCGTAGAAGCTGTTACCTTTGAACTTTAAAAAACTGTTCGTATTTTAATGCTACTATAAATGAACGTTAAGTTATGTTAATATTCCCTTTTTAAATACCTTTTTTGCCTTTTTCATGATTTTATTTTGTCTTTTTTTAATTTGTAGGTCAACAAAATCTTTTTCCTGATTATGATAAACTTCTTTAAACACATGCCAGACACCTACAGTGGGACCCCAATGTCAGCCAGACACCTTTAAAGGTGCCAAAAGATCGTTAAATTTAAGTTGTAGTATCAAAACTGAATTTTGTATAAATGTTCTTCGGGCAAGTGTTACAAAATATTGGAATTGCAATGTTAAACCCCACTGTGGGTGTCTGACGGCTTGAGAAATATTGTGAAATAGTTGCCAGAAGTACATAAAACCTTATTTTTGATACTAAGACGTAAATTAAAATATGTTTTGAAAAAAGCTTCGATGAGCCCATCTGAGCATGTACTTTGTCGTTTAAATGATCCAGCCCTGAAGATGAGCCCGCCATTGACGGTAACTCATCTTAGTCGACTGCGTATCTTATTCAACGAAATTGTATTTTCATGACTTACGTGAGACTTTTAGGTGCGTATCCTTATGAAAATGTTATGAACAGTAGTGTGCAAAAAAAAATCATTGATTATAATATTTGTTCCCAATTTTGTATTAGCCGGGGAATTTTTGTTTTGATTTTGTTTCATTTCCTTGTATTTGAAAATTCATAATTGGTGAGTTAATTGAAAAATGATAAGGATCAGATGACCTATGTACACCAAGAATTTTTATGAACACAATACATATTCTACGGGTGCCTGTAACTTTTACAAAATTCCATAAACACAGATTGGTATCAAAATTATGATAATTACAGTTGGAAGGAATATTTAATTAGGGTTTGCGTGTCCCAGAAGATTTTATAAAACTGTTGCAATGATTATAATCGTTAAGGTGAAAATCATCACGCGTGGAAACTATCATGCGAGAAATTTTTCACACGAGAAACCTGTTCTGTGAGAAAACTATCATGCGAGGAATATTATCATGTATCATGTCTCTTTTATGTGAGAAATATATCATGCAATAAATATATCATGCAAAAATATGTCATGCGAGAATACTATCATCATGAGGAAACTATCATGCGATAAAACTATCATGCGAGAAAGTTATCATTTGAGGAATTTATCATGCAAGACAATTATTATTCGGGAAAACTATCATGCTATTAAATATCATGCGATAAAACTACATATCATGTGGAAAAATGATCATACAAAAAGCTATCATACAAGAAAATATCATTCTCATCTGTGAAATAGTATATCATGCGATAATTATATCATATTTTATAACTATCAGCCGCAAAAGTATGTTATTCGAGAAAACTATCATGCAAGACAAATAGTATGCGGGAAAACTATTATCACGCGAGGAAATATCATGCGAGAAATCTTTCATGTAAGAAAATTATTATGCGAAAAAACTATCAGGTGAAAATAGATGATTCGAGATGATTACCATGCGAGAAAAATATCAAACGAGAAACAATTAAACGAGAACCCAACTGGATAAATGGCGAGTTTTTGAAATCGAAGCTCTGGATAGTTTTCCAAAGAGAAATCTAGTTGAGGAAAACTATTCAAATACTCGTGAGGTCTTTGCCTGTAAAAACTTGTAGGGGAAGTCCTGCTATCTAATTAGAAATACCCCGTTTATAATAAAAACAAATACTTAATGCAATGGTATGAATAATAAAAGTTTTAAGCTGTTGATTTTCAACATTGCAGAGCTGTATTGTGTATAAGCCCAGTAATTGGTGTATTTTATAGGTAAACAGAAGATCCCAGGATCGAATTTTAAATTAGAAAACTTTTCTTTATTTTTGTTACCATCCGAGGCAAATGGGTAAGTAATTGACAGGAGTCTAGTGAATTTCCATATGGGATCACCTGCTAGCCCCTTGTTAGAATCTGTACAAACTTCTCCAGTGCCCCATCGAAAAATAGATTGATCCAGCTAGGAATTATATCAAGTGAATTTTGAGTTATACTCGAAGACTAGTATAATTGCAGAAAATCTCTAAAACTATAACTTTTCATCATCATCAAGTCCTGTAACCCCGGTTGGGGCATAGGGCGCCAACAAATCGTTTCCATCCTTCTCGGTCTGCAGATAGATATTTTAACTGTGGCCACGTCTTTCTCTGGGAGTCTGCTTCTGCTAGAACTGTTGATTTCCATGTTGTTCTTGGTCCTCCAACCCGCCGTGCACCCTGAGGATTCCATTCAAATGACTGCTTTGCAATTTCATCGTTTGGTTTCCTCAGTGTGTGACCAATCCATTGCCATTTACGCTTTCTTATGTCAACGTCCAGCCGCTCCTGGCTTGTCCTGCGCCACAATTCCTCGTTTGATATAATTTGTGGCCAGCGAATTTTTAGAATATGGCGTAGACAACGGTTCACAAAAGCCTGCAATTTCTTTGAGATGGTAGTCGTGACTTTCCAGGTTTCGCAAGCATATAACAGCACGGATTTGACATTGGATTCGAAGAATCTCAACTTTGTGCGCAAGGAGATTTGACATGATTTCCAAATTTGGGAGAGAGAACCGTAGGCTGCGCGAGCTTTATTTATTCTACTTTGAACGTCCAGATCAGTACCACCATTTGCTGAAACAATACTTCCAAGGTAGTTAAATTGTTCCACCTCTTCAACTGGCGTCTCCTGTATTAAAATACGCTGATGTGTGGAGCGGCCTGTGAGCATTATTTTTGTCTTTTTGCTATTTATTTTCAGACCACTCGCCTCTCCTTTTACCTTCAGAGCTTGACACATCCCGTTCAGCCCGCTGATGTTATTTGCCAAGAGACATATATCATCGGCATAGTCTAAGTGGCTAAGCCTTTCAAACGGTCTCCATTGAATGCCCTGCCTCTCTGATGTTCCAACACTGGCCGTCAAGACATCGTCAATCGCCAGTAGAAAGAGAATTGGCGATAGAACATCTCCCTGTCTCACACCCTGCCGCACTTCGAAAGAGTCGGATAGCTGCCCATTGTGTAAAACAAAGCATCTTGCGTTGTTATAGGACTCTCTTATAATGGCAACAATTTTTGGGGGAATTCCTCTACCAAGAAGTGATCTCCATATACATTCACGGTTGACTCGGTCAAAGGCCTTCTCAAAATCCACAAACATGAGGTAAAGCGGTGATTGAAACTCCGCAGACTGCTCAAGAACGATACGCAGAGTGTTGATATGGTCGACACAAGACCGCCCACTGCGGAAACCAGCTTGATGCCTCTTGAGTGTAGACTCGATTCTAACCTTTATCCGCTCCAGAATGATGGTTGCCATTAATTTTGGAAAAACGGACAAAACTGTAATGCCTCGCCAATTGTTGCAATTCTTAAGATCACCTTTCTTTGGCAACTTAACAATTACACCATCCTTCCAGTCGCTGGGATAGATTTCATTTTCCCACACAGCTTGTATCAACGGGTGTAAAATACTAGCCGTTCTGACAGGGTCAGCTTTCAGGAACTCGGCTGGTATATCATCAAGTCCAGCTGCTTTGTTGTTTTTGAGAAGATTTATCGAAGATTGAATTTCCAGTACTGTAGGGGGCTCGATGTCAATACCCCTATATGATCTACGCATCTCGTTAATCTGGGGCACTTCAGCACTCTGCTCGACAGAATCCTCATTAAGCAAGGCACAAAAGTGCTCCTTCCACCTGCGCAGCTGATCCTCGATTGATACCAAAAGTGTACCATCCACATATATTACAGGATGATTGGTGTTGCTTTTCTTCCCGACAACTTCCTTGGATATTTGGTACAATTCCCTCATGTCTCCTCTTCTTGCAGCGTTTTCCGCATTTTCTGCGAGACCGTCTAACCTCACCCTCTTGTCTCGTCTCACACAGCGATAGACCATCTTATGTGCTAAGCGATACTCTCTTCGCAATTCAGCCTTTCGTTGAGTATCTGCTTCGGCATTTATTTGCATCTTCAACGATTTGCGAAGCTCGATTTTATCCCAGGTGTCTTGGGATATCCAAGAGTCTCTAACTCTCGACTACTCGGGTACAGTTTCGGATCCAGCATCCATAAAACACTTTTTATATCACCCCACATCTCATCAATTGTTGAATGTTGTATTCCGTTTAATGACGACTATAACTATACGTCAAATAATTTCTTCGCAAAATTCATGAAAAGGAAAGTTCCAAAATAGAAGCTCTGTTCAAAGTACATTTACTTCCCAAAGCTGCCAGCTTTTGTCCAATTTCACATTTTATATGAATCTCGACAGAAATTTGGACTTAAACTATTCTAACTAATGGGCAGCTTTGGAAAGTAATCTGACAGAAGATTTACTGGAAGAAATTTTTTAAAATCCAGCTTTAAACATTACGCTTCTGATCAAAGAATAAACAATATAGACCGAGAGCCCACAGCAGATTTTGGGTGTGATTGATAGCAAAAAAAGAGGTATTATCGTCGAAATCTTCATTAAGGACTATTCAAAAGATCAAAGTCTTGCAGTCCACAACTGGGGCCTTTGCGAGAAACAGTGCATCGAAAAAAAAAATGTGAATGCAACTTCAAGGATAATCGTGTTAGCCGAAATTGGTTTTCACTCCCTAGATAAGCTCCTCAGATCACATATCACGGAATCTGAGACCATTTGAGTGTATACTTCGCTCTACCAGACCGTTTGAAAAATTCAAAACTCTAAGTGAAAAACGGTTTTTTTAAACAGTCTGGCAGGGCAAAGTAAACACTCAAATAATCTCAGATTCCGTGATATGGGATCCACGGAGCTTATCTAGGGAGGGGTGAAAACCAATTTCGGCTAACACGATTATCTTCTAAGTTGCATTCATATTTTTTTTTTTCGATGCACTGTTTGTTGCAAAGGCCCCAGTTGTGGACTGCAAGACTTTGATCTCTTGAGTAGTCTTTAATGAAGCTTTCGACGCTCATACCTCTTTTTTTGCTATCAATCACACCCAAAATCTGCTGCGGGCTCTAAGTCTAATATTCTTAAAATAATTTTTTGAAAAGTTTCCAATTTTTTTTGCACCGCACTATTATCTGCTATCATCCTCTTTCTCAAAAAATTATGAAAAATGTTATTAGACAAAAATACATTATTTCATGGTTAACTACCTGCTCTTTGGCACAAAAGGGCATAATAAATACTTTTGCCGTCAAATATGGCAAAGTAGGGTGGATTTATTTATAACCCGCAATAATGGTTAATGGGATTTCCATGTTACAACTTCTAGGTATTTAAAAATTATATATTTTTTTTTTGTTTTCTTTTTTTTTTGAACTGGAATATATTTTGAAAATTAATATATCTACCATCGTTCATTTTATAAACAAAAATGTAGATATGTACAACATATAAGAGCAAAATTAAATAATTTTAAGGGGAGCAACGTTATCATTTATCATACTCTCCGTCTCCATTAATTATAAGGAATTCATTTTTCAATGTTTTTTGAGTTTTTAAATAAAGAAGCCTTGTATGAACAGAATATGAAGATTTACCAATTCCGATAGAAATGGTTTTCTATTATAATTTTTGGAATATATCTAACTGCTTTTAATTTTTGCTTCAAGCGATTCGTGGAAATTAAAACTGGTTTGCGGGGAGATAAATGTAGATGAATCCTTAAAAAAATATGATGAGAATGTTTTTAATTCTGATATGCTACTCGTACTATGTATATGGACTTATTTTGAAAATCTTAAAATCCAATAAACAGCATGCTGTGAATAGAAAATACCAAGACTAGATTTAGAGAAAGGCTAAGACTATGTAGCTTTTTTAATAAAAATTTAAAATTAGTTTATGTTGTTGTTCAGCAAAAAATAAATTCGTTGAGTCAGTGAATTTATGTAATGTTGTAAGTTCATTGTTCATGAAATAAATTAATTTATTCAATTAAATCAATGAAATAAATGACACGAATGAAATTAATTTTATTGAATAAAATGATTGAAGTGAATGAAATGAATGAAATGAATAAAATTAATGAAATTAATGAAATTAATGAAATAAATAAAATTAATGAAATTAATGAAATGAATGAAATGAATGAAATGAATGAAATGAATGAAATGAATGAAATGAATGAAATGAATGAAATGAATGAAATGAATGAAATGAATGAAATGAATGAAATGAATGAAATGAATGAAATGAATGAAATTAATGAAATTAATGAAATGAATGAAATGAATGAAATGAATGAAATGAATGAAATGAATGAAATTAATGAAATGAATGAAATGAATGAAATGAATGAAATTAATGAAATGAATGAAATGAATGAAATTAATTAAATTAATGAAATGAATGAAATGAATGAAATGAATGAAATGAATGAAATGAATGAAATGATTGAAATGAATGAAATGAATGAAATGAATGAAATTAATGAAATGAATGAAATGAATGAAATGAATGAAATGAATGAAATGAATGAAATGAATGAAATGAATGAAATGAATGAAATGAATGAAATTAATGAAATTAATGAAATTAATGAAATTAATGAAATTAATGAAATTAATGAAATTAATGAAATTAATGGAATTAATGAAATTAATGAAATGAATGATATGAATGAAATGAATTAAATGAATGAAAAATGAAATGAATTGAAATGAAATGAAATTAAATTAAATTAAATTAAATTAAATTAAATTAAATTAAATGAAATTAAATGAAATTAAATGAAATTAAATGAAATGAAATGAAATGAAATGAAATGAAATGAAATGAAATGAAATGAAATGAAATGAAATGAAATTAAATTAAATTAAATTAAATTAAATTAAATTAAATTAAATTAAATTAAATTAAATTAAATTAAATTAAATTAAATTAAATTAAATTAAATTAAATTAAATTAAATTAAATTAAATTAAATTAAATTAAATTAAATTAAATTAAATTAAATTAAATTAAATTAAATTAAATTGAATTTACATTGGGCCAACGAGGTCTATTATCGGCTAAATTTTAATTTACGCTAAGATTTTGATCAGTCATATTCGACCTTCACGACGATAAATAAACATTCCGCAATTTATAAAAGTTATAACCCAAACATAGGTTTCAGCGATATCTTTTTTATTTTTTTAATTGGAAAACAAACTGAATATTCTCTTTCTGGTGTAATTTATGCACCATTTTGTTTTTTAGTTTTTTCAAAACAATTTCGAACAGTTTTTCATATTCTGACTTAAATAACATAATTATGTGTAAAACATTTTGGCCTCCAAAACAATTTCCAGCAATTTCTCTATACATTTCAGAGAGCCCTCTTAATATTTCGTATGGTTTTTCCTAAGCTGCTACTGAAGCAAAAGCTTGTCTTGGTTGTTTAAAACTTTATGGAAGCGTTACGGAAACTTTAAAGAAAGTCTTACTGACACAGGGCAATTATTTGAGCTTTACAGAAGCTGATTTATTTTATATAAGCATTATATAAATTTCAAGAAATCTGATTGAAAATAATTCAAAAATTTTCGAATTTCCAAAAAAGAAAAATTTGTTTCTTTTTGTATTTGGATTCACCTTAAAATAAAATTTGGGCAAAACTTGTTCGTTAATCGAAATTTAGAGATTCAAAATTGATGGCTCTAACTTCATGCTTTGCGAAGTTTATTTTCAGCTGTTAACGTTGAAACCATTTCATTGATTTCTTATCTTTTCGGTACACGGCAGCAGTACTACTATTAATTTTTTTTTTTAAAGAAAATCGAAGAGAATAAAAATGGGTTTGTTGACATAAATAATTAAGAAAATCAAAAATGCGATGCTTATTTCCCACTTCGCAAACATTTATTTTCAGTTAAATTTGTAATTTTTGGATAATTCTTGTTATCTCTTCATCACAAGGCAGCAACGTTTAGGCTCATAACTTCCATTTTTAGGAAAGTCAAAAATGTTGATGCTAAGTTTAACGCTTCACAAAATCTAATTTTTGTCGTAAAAGCTGAAAATATGCTAATTTATTCTTATACCCTTGATACAGGGCAGTAGGAGTTATGTTTTTTTTTTCAGAAAAATTGAAAATACTGAAAACATTCCGTTTGCAAAACTTTGCAAACTTGCGAAATTTTGTGTGTTATATTTGTATATTTTCGCATCAAGGTAGCACAAGCTTGAAACATAATAGCAAACTCTGAAAATTGAAAAAAGCAGGGCTACTTCACTCTGTACTTCCTTGCAAAGAATTCGCAAAAATGCGATTTTTTTTATTTTCAGTACAAAGCAGCATAAGTTGAGCAATTAAACTATACATATTTGCATAGCTTGTGTTTTTAGGAAAATTTAAAATAAAAAATGGTTCAGTCCCATGATTTGTAAATTTGCGAAGCTTTGGCTTTATGTCTATGGCATACAAAAAGCAGCACCAAAGGTATAAAAGTACAACTTGAACTTCAATTTGCAGAACTCACAAATATCTAAGACTTTTTATCTCTTTAGCACAAGTGGCACATTGACAATAATGAACAATTTGTGTTTTTAGGATAATCGAAAAAAAATGTATTTGTTTTAATTTTAGAAATTCAAAAATGGTGCTGTTAAATTCACTCTTCACAATATATATTTTCATCCGTTAAAGCTTCAAATATGCGATTGTCTTCTTATCTCTTCGGCTTACAGTAGCAGAAGGAAAATCCAAAGAAAGAAAAATGGTTCTCTCGCAAAAATTTCGCGCACATTGCAGTACATAATACAAAAACTCTTTTTTTTTTACATCAAAAGTGATATTTGCTGAATTCACATTTCGCAAGCTTTTTGAGTGATAATAGTTGCGAACCTGCGAATTTCTTCTTACCTCTTCGGTACATGGTAGCACGAGGTTGAGCGCAATACAACAAAATTTTTATTTTTTAGGAAAATAGAGAGAATACAAATGGTTAATTTTACATATTTTGCAAATTTGCGAAATTTTATTTATTTTTAGACAAGACAGAATAATTTTGGCACCTAACAGCACGTTTCATTTAGAACACCAATAAATGGTGGCGAAATTTACGCTTCGCATTATTTATTTTGCAAATATGCAAAAGAAATTGAGCACAAAACAGTTCATCTTATGCTTTTTTTTTTACAAAAATCGAAGATTATAAAAAATGTTTCGTTTGGAAAATTTTCAAATTCAATTTTTTTTTAATATGCATATGGCTTTTTAGAAAATCAAAAATGGAAGTCATAGTTTCACGCTTAAAAATACTTTTCCTCTATAAAGACCAAATCTTGAGTCAGGAAAAGATGGGACCATTATTTTGTATCACAACGCAACCTCCTTTCTTAAGAAAATCTAAGATTGCGGTGCTTACTTTGCACACATTGTACTTGTCTCATAAATATTGTTGATAAGTACATAGTTAATTTTAAAAATGTAAACAATATTGTTCGAAGGTTCACACGTTCATTTACCTTGAAAATAAATCTTGCAGCTTCCCTTCAATAAAACGCAGAAGTTGATATTATCAATTTTATTTTATTTATTTTGTTTTTTTTTTCTCCATGTATAAGCTTCTTCCATGTTGTTTTCATCTTTCATTTCGTATCCATTGAATGGCTGAAGTAAATTTCAACAAAAACAACCTGTTCAAAGATTCTGATCCTTAACAAGCTTTCACCAAACAGGAATCCCTTTAAAAACATAATGTGAAAAATTTGTCATCATGAAGCCTTTTTTTCCATTGGAAAGACCATTAATATTGTATCGTCTGTAAAATAACCTTATAGTCACATCTAACATCCCAAGGCACAAGAGTACAGATCTGAGCTTTGAAATTTTTTTCTTTCGTTATTTTGGTGAAAAGGTTAATGTTTGTTCCATTTCTGAAGTAGCACTTCAAAGTGAGACAAATAAATATAAAGGAGTATCCCACCAAACCCACCATGGAAATCTTACTCAATAGACGTACACAGAAACAGAGAAGCTGAGCGAAAAAATAAAGAATCGAGGAGGCATACAACAGCTCAAGCTCTCTCTCTCTACTAGATCTAGCTATATAAAAGGAAAAAATGCTCCTGGCACATGACAGTATATTTATTATTTTCCCAGAGAAATGGGATAACAGGTGTATATTCCCTTCGTGTTCTTTCATAAACCCTTTTACTTCCTTGGATTTCTTTCTCGTTTTTGTATAATTTTCTTTTTCTTTCAATTTCTATGCACACTACATTAAATCCATTTGTCACGAATTCTATGGGAAATACTCTATTTATATGTGTAGATAGTGAATAAATGGGGGAGGGAATGTTTGAAGAAAATGTTTTCACATTATTCACTTTAAAGATCAACCCCTCAAAACCAAAGCCCACAATCCCTATATAACAGGGATATGGATTTTAAGTTTAGTGCTTGGTAAATAATATGTGAGGCCAAAAGTCACTTTCTTTTATTCAAGTTCAAGTGGTGACGGAAAGTACTTAAAAAACACCTTGTCATTGAAAGTTCTTGGTTTTTTTTTTTTTTGTTATTTTCTTTTCGGCTTTGTCATCCCGAGAAATGGAAGTTTTTCTGAGATATAATGACGTTATAATCGATATTTATTTCTCTTCACTTGAATTCCTTGAATGAAAGAATTTTATAAAAATAAGGCTCCACATGAAGGACTTTATACAAACAGGCGTGAATCTAGGTTTTTGTAGAGGAGAAGCAGAGAAGAGGACTGTACAGTATAAAAGTATATGATCAGATGGAATTATTTGAAAAAATATGCACGACCAGATCGCACAAACTTGCTCTTGTATGTAAATAATGTCCCTCAAGTTAGCAGAGCAAAGTGAGCAGAACATATATTTTAATTTTAGCTTATTAAATGCTAATTAAATGCCCAACAATTAAATTTAATGCTTAAGTACATTTGGTAAAAATCAATGTTCTACTAACTTGATTTAAAGTTAGGAGAACAATTTCCTTAAATGATTAAAACATAAGGTACGAAAATTGGGTTTTGGTCCTATATTAATGAGCTATTTAAATGCTCTGCGAATCAAAAAAAAAAAATAAAAACTTGATTTTCACAAAAAAAAAATAATTTGGAAAAAATAAATATAATTTTTTTTTAGATTTTTCGACTGAAATCTTTTTGATTATTTAAATGCTCGCCCAAATGCAATTAAATGCTCCAATTTCGAAACAATTTTTGAAAATCTGAGCTACATCACTTACAATAAAATAAAAAAAAGGTATACTGCCTTTTCGGATTCGACTTTGGATTTTAAATTTCCTTGAAAACTTACTCTTATGTGCAGATTATCACATTGGGAACCATGGATCGTATGTTAATCACTTAACATTCAATTTTCGACTTACGCGACTGCCTTTTCAAAATCGATTAAAAGAATGTGAAGTTATAGTAGGTGAGCCCACTAAGGGATTTTGGGATTTACTCGAGCGCGTCAGATTAGTATAAAGGGGAGTACCTTGCACCCTGCTGAGTACCTCCGCCATATATCAGTCCTCTATGTAGGGCCGGGCGCCTAGGGCAGGTTGTCAGATTAGTAAAAAAAAATCGATAGCTCGAAATACTCGAGCGCGTCAGATTAAGATAGGGTAGGTTAATTACATGCTGAAAAGTGTGTATTTCAATAATAGGGTTACAAACTTGCAAAAAAAAATCGTCACCTGGACATTCTCGAGCGCGGCTGAATTTTTGTTATTGTAAAGTATATAATTCTAGGATAACGGGAAAAGTATAATCTGCCGTTTTTCTCGTCCCGTTTAGGAGGTAGAGAGAATTTAAAAAAAAAAACGACTTAAATGGAAAAACAAATATTAAAAAACAACGAAAAAACTTCAAATATAAAACAATAACTTTTTTAAAAGCCAAAAATCTGTTCTTTAATCTTACATTTAAATTAAATTATTTGAGTCAACAGTTTTCAAAATATTTACATTTAAGCTCAAAATTTTGATTAAAAAAAATGCAAAAAAAGATGTTTGGATCAATTGTTCTCAAAATTGTGAAATGAAAAACTAAATTTTCTTTTTGTGATGCTTTTATGTCTTCTAGGCTTTTATGTCTTCTAGTTTCTAAGAAAATTGAAAATTACTGATACTACTTTTTCATGAGATAATTTATATCATTATGTAGCTGTTCTCAATAGTAGCTATTGACATTGGAAGCAGAGAATACATTGAAAGTTCTTTAAATGCAAACGAAATTTGGCAAACACCAAACCTCGCACATACCTCAAATCCGCCCAAGCAGGGTGGTGGCATACATGTCTCACTTTTAAAATGCAGCCGTAATGCTGGCAATGCAAGCAAATTACAAATATCTCAAAAACGTAGTATCAGTAAGTTGCAATTTTCTCAAAAACTAGAAGACATAAAAGCTTCTGGTTTTTTGTATTCGATTCAAAATTAACCACAGCATTGACAAAAAAAAAGAAAATTCAGTTTTCATTTCACAATTTTGAGAAAAATTGATCCAAACATTTTTGTTTGCGTTTTTTAACAACATTTTGAGTTAAAATGCAAATATTTTGAAAACTATTGACATAAATAATTTAATTTAAATGTAGGATTAAAGAACAAAATTTTGGCACTTAAAACCGTTATTGTTTTGCATTTTAAGTATTGTTATTGATTTTAAATATTTATTTTTCCATTTAAGTCTTTTTTTCGAAAATTACCTCTACCTCCTAAATGGGGTGACATAGAACCCCCCTCACACAGTAAAAAATGCTTGTACATATTTGACCCTTCTAAAAAATCCATTTTCAATTTTTGGCGCCCAAGTTATGATACTCTCCCCAGTGATTAAAAAAACTCTTGAATACAAATTTTTATTCTTTTCAAATCGTCAGATTAAGAAAACCCCTCCAGATAATCGTCAGATTAATGTTCAGCACATGTAGGACACCAAGTTGAACCATATACATATTATATCAAAATCTGATGCGCTCGAGTATTTCAAAATGGCGATTTTTGTTTGCATTTTCAAGGAGCTGCTGCAAGCTTGCGTCACATCCGAATCGTCAGTCTTTTGAATGTGAGCATCCTTGGGGGTCACTTAACATCCCCTCTTAAAATCTGACGCGCTCGAGTAAATCCATTTGTTTTTCAATTTCAACACTCCCATACAGCCACTCCCACCACGAAAACCGGTAGATTAACATACCACCGTTATAAGAAAAACCTAGGCTACACTATCAATATCTGACGCGCTCAAATATGTCCATGTGACTGTTTTTTTTAACAATTTTGTACACCTGTAGATGCTCCCCCCACCGATGAAACGGTATACTTTAATAACATTTTTTTCTCTCTATCATCAAATCTTCAAAATCCATTAGGTCCCAACGACGCTCGAGTAAATCCACATTTAGCATCGTGGGCTCCCCTACTATTAGAGTTGGTATTCAGTGCACATTATTGGCGATCCGCAAGATATTGATATGATAGAAACATCTAGTACGGCATCTTGCTTATTTGGCATGAACATGACCATAGGGTTTTGAAGAATAATTCTTAAGACACGTTCGATATCAGGACCTAAAGTCTGATTTCAGATAAAGAAAACAATTATTGTATCTTGTCAAACGATCTTACTTTTTATTTCTTCACTTTATTTGAAACTAAAATCTTAAACATTCCATTTGATGCTTAGTATCGTGGAGCTTACTGAACTACAATCTGAACCAGTAGGAGCAACCAAACCATGAACTTTATGATTTTTTTTATTGAAATTAGGTATGATTTCATAACAAAATTAATTTGTTTTTAATTTAAAATTCACTATTTTCGATGTCATTACTATTGACGATGAAGTTGTTGTTGCGTCACTGCACATGCACGATGAACTTCCAAGACAATTCGTAATTAACTCATAGCCCCTTAAAAAGTTGTGGTTTTATTTTGATTTGAATTTCAAAGTATAGGTAATTTCTACTTTCTAACGTATTATTTCAATTTTATTTTCATTGAATATTCTATACCAGATGTCAGTTGCTGAACCATTGACTTATTATGTACATTCATAAAATATATTCGTTACAATAAATCGTTTAATATTTCAATGCGAATGGATACCATAATTGAGGTATAATTTTTTGAAATTTGTATAGAGGTACATTGTGTGCATATAGTAAACTACCACATTGTAATTGCACACAAATTAGCTATAAATTAGATTCACGTGGATCTAGGTACGTACCTTCAACAATTTTAACAGAAATGTATTAAAGTTCAAATTTTCCAAACGTATCCCTCTTAATGTGATTACATGTCCAAAACTAACTTTATATTGTGTGCAGTGTGCCTACTAAGCTATACTTCCACATTCGATAGTTGTTGTTAATGTACTCAAAAACGTTGCAATCAAAGTACACCATTAGAACTTTTGATAGCTTAGCCATTCACATAGTCGTTCACTCTATGGCTCCGTATGTCGGGACGTTTCATCACTACCATTATAATGCTTTATATAATTTTCGATGTTAACATGGCAGGTTATTAGGCATCAGACAAAGCTTTTAACTTTAACTCAAAATCATTTCTATTCTGCAGTATAGTTTTCTAGGTACATACACTTTGTAGGTATTTCTGGAACTTCAGTGAATATAGAACGAAATTCTTTATAGTCTGGGAGATTATGTTGAATTAAGGCTAGTTAGTGCTGTATGAGGTACCATAATATAAATATTACTTAAAAATAAGTCAATCCAAAGTGAGTCTTGTAATTTTGTCAACCTGTTGCTTAGTTACAGTATAATGACTGTGTCAATTTTGTCAAATGTTTTTCAAGTGTTTTATGACAATCCCCACACATTTTTTTCGATTTTATGAGGGACAAATAGCACCATACCTTTAAGAATTTGAATAAATATAAGTTTAATTCTTTTCCAAAACGTTTAATAAAAAGTGGGCCAACATGATAATGAATAGAATACGAATGCAACTTTTACCTGCCTCCAATAATGTTGTGTCCGTTTTATTTTCGACTTTCTCAAAATGGTTTAGCAAACTTTAATAATATTTTTCCATGCAGACCACCACGGCAAAGTTTTTTAAAAGTGAAAAAATATTATTAACTATAATTTAAAAAAAAAAATATTTTTTAATTAATAAAAACACAATTTTTTCAAACCTTGAAACCTAGCAGATTCAATTACATCCAGCAAATAGTTTTTTTTTTTTTTTTTCAAAAAATGTCTGGCCATTAAAAACAGAAGATTAAAACAAATTCTTTCTTTTTTTGAAAAATCCATATTTCGGAAGTGGCTTATTGATTATTTTTTGAAAATTTGATTTGTCAAAGGAATCAGATATCGCACATTTTTTTTATTGAGCTAGTTTCATTTTTTATTTTATTTTAAGCATAGTACGCAGCTGAAGTGAAACGAAAATTCTCATACAAAAATTGACACAACGAAACCGTAAACGAAAAATTTCGTAGTCATTTTTGTTATGTAGTACGCAGTTCGACAGTGAAATGTCAATAAAACAGAAAATCCTAGCAGATACTCGAACCAAGTCTCCACTTATTTTTCGTATACATTTTATTGTTCGGAACATTATTTCAGACGAAAATTTGAAAGTTTGTTATATTTTGCTGTTGAATTTTATTTAAAAATGAACATGGAAGAAAATACCGTCGAAACGAACTGCAGAACACAATTATTTGGAACCCTTAGCACCAAAACAGACGACACGAAAACAAAAAAAAAACAAGAATTCACATCAGACGAGAAAAAAATTGACTTAAGATTTTAAACTGTTTTATTTTTGTATTTATTTTGACATCTTTCTGATAAAACTCTCCATATTTTTTTCGCAATCACTTCGTTTCTGATTTCGTTCTCGAGTTGGAGACCCCAAAAAATTTTCGTTTCACTTCAGCTGCGTACTAGGCTTTAAAATGAATTTTCTATATTTTTTATTTTTTTTTAAGAGTAATGAAATGTTTAATATATTATAGACCGAAACTTAATGCGAGAGAGATAGATGATGTTTTTTGCAGCTTGTTATTTTCACTTGCGAAACACTTTGTTGGTAGGTACTATAGAGGGAGTTTTAGATTCGTGAAAAAAAAATCGAGGCGGGAGGGGCAGTATGCATTATAAAAAGATTTACTTAAATTAGAAAAAAAAACGTTTTTAGAAGAACGGCAGCATTTATGTTATTGGTTTTCTAAGAGCGAAAAATTCACTATCTAATTTTATTTTAAATAATGTTGTTTTTTATAAATAATTTGTGAAAAAAAAAATAATTTTCAAACTTAAAATATTGAAAAAAGAAATTTTTGTTTACTTATTTTTTTTTTCTTCGAAATTTTACGTTATTAAGTACAATTTTTATTTTAAGTATTTAATGCTTTTATTAATTTTTAATTAAACACTTAAAACTGTATGCTTAAATGTTTTGAAGTTTCTAAGAAAATCAAAAATAAAAATGCATTTTATCATCTAAATTACAAAATGTAGGGATCTAAAATTTCAAATACAGTTTTAAATTTTTGTGTATCCTATCTTTTAAACAATTTATACCATCATCATTATTATGTATCGATTTAATAACAGAAAATAGGAATTGATATTCTGTTTGCCGCGATTTGTCTATTTTATATTTTTCGATAATAGTACGCATACGCCCCAGTGTACCATTAAACAAAAATCGAATAGCTTTTTTTTATTGCAAAAAAGGGCATTGAAATGTTAGTCGTAATGGAAAATTATAATTAATTATAAATAAAGTGCAGACGGTAGGAAGTTTGAAGTTGCATTTGTAAGTTATTTTACAGTTAGATACAAAAGAAAATATTCTGAGAAAAATTTATCTACATAGGGTTCCTATTATTATTCGTGCTCTATATTTTGGGGGATGACTCCTGGGATTATTTTCAGAAAAAAATTATATGAGGGAAATTATTTACACCTCCCCCCCCCCCCACACCTGAGGTAAGGGCGATTTGAGAATTACAAAAAAAAAAAAGTCCTTATTTTTTTTAATAAAAAAAAAACTAACTTTTAGATGTTGTTGTTTCAAATAGACTGAAATATCCCTCTCTCATGATTATTAAATGCTGTCAACACAATTTATTCGTTCCAACAACAATTTTCTTAAGTATTGTCTTTTAACTTCAGGGTTGCCAATTTAGTGGCTTGCCCCCAGATCAAGAGGTTTTTTCATCGCTGGCGTTAGATGAAAATCTGGGGTGAAGAAATGCTGGGGGGAGGAATCTGGGGGTATTATTTTTATGGATACAAATTTTAAAATGTGTATGCCTGCTTGGTTTTCTTTTGTTTCAAAAAATTACGTCGTATGGGAATTGACACAGCTGATATTATTTTTTGAGTAAGATATTCCTTACAGTGTTCCAAAATTTAACTCCGTGCAACGAAATGCTGAAAACTTTCACTTGTGAAATATGTTTTAGCACAAATGGTTTCAGATTCCGTGATATGTGATCAGAGGAGCTTATATATAGGAAGGGGTGAAAACCAATTTCGGCTAACACAATAACCCTCGAAGTCGCATTCATATTTCTTTTTTTCAATGCACTGTTTAATCTCAAAGGCCCATGTTGGGGAGTGCATGACTTTGATTTTTTGAATAGCCTTTAATGAAGCTTTCGACGCCTATAATTCTTTTTTTGCTATCATTCACATCCAAAATCTGCTGTGGGCTCTTAGTCTATATCGTGCTATTTTAGATATTATTTTAGTTGAAATTAAAAAATAAACATATAGGCATGACCAAACTAAAGGATCGCCGAACAGGTACATTATGAGCGATATCAAGTTTTTCGAACAAGGAGTACAGATTTATATACTTTGCTGTTGCCAAATTCCGAGCCTAGTTGTAGCTAATTATTTATAAAAAATAATTTTTCATTCTCTTCGTGACCTCCGATCATTTGTTCATTATTGCATTACAATCTTTGAAATAGCTTTTTTTCTTGAGCATGATTGTTTCGTCCTCTATGGACATTCCGCACTGCACTATCCATTGTCAATTCGTCTTCTGGGCATTTTTAATATTTTCTTTTTTTTTGCATTTTTGATAAATGATTGACAATTTATTCCCTTTACTACTGTCACTTTGTTGAAATACCTACTTCTTTTACTTCAGTTTCATTTCTCTTTTTATCTCATTAATTGCGTTGGTGATTTTGATCTTAAAATATAATTAAAATATAACAAGGTCTGTTCATTTACTTTGAATTTCTGTGATTTTTTGTGCACTTCTGCGCATTTTTGTCCAAAGTTCTGTCAAACTTCATATAAACAAAATATTTTCACAGCTCATTGCTTGATTTTTCCTTTTCGGCAACAAGATGTTAAATTGTCATCAGATGGTCGCTTTTCTTTGAAATGTTTCGCGTCACAAAATTTGCAAATTATTGACCCACAACTATGTGTACCCGCGCGAGCTTCTACAAAATGTATTGTTTCATTACGAATCACTAATCACTAGGGAATTAAGACCATTAATATGACGATGCTGTTCTTCATATGACATTCGCTCAACTTTTTGTTGTTTGGAGGCAGTATTATTTATATGAAAAGTTTTAATTGTTTTGCGTTAGTCCATGAATACATATATCATTGCTGTGATGCGTTATGAGCAACATGATACGTGGCTGATTGGTCGGTTGTCATTCGTTCAATCTACATATTGGCGCTGAGATTCAGCATGATGAGCAACACTATGAGTTGCTAATTGTTCAGGTGATATTTGAATTATGCGTTCTTCATGAGATGCAGCATCAAAGACACGAATTTTAGAAAGCGATTTCTGACTTTAGTTTGCACGGGAGCGCTACGATATCCCGCAAACCAAAATCTCGAATAACGAAATCTCGCATTTTTTTAAAAATCTCGAATAACGCAATCTCGCAAATTAAAAACTTGTTTTTCATAATCTCGCAATTACAAAATCTTGCTTTTTACAATCTCGCATTTGCATCTCGAACCTAAAAATCTCGAAAATTTCAACCAAAATCTCGCAATTTAAAATCTCACAAATCAAAATCTTCCAACTTCAAATTTCACAGCAACGAATCGCACACAGCTTTTAGAAAAATTTGTTTTTTTTTTTTGAGAATACCCAAGAGCACTTTGCATAAATTTTCTTTCCAACTAATAACTATACCCATCAAAACAAAAATGTGTACATCCTTTATTACTGTTAATAACCTCTATAATTATTTTGGTTGTCTTTTACGCGTTTATAATGGAACTAAAAAAAGTATTTTCAAGTTCAACGTCAAATACGATTAATGCAATTTGCACATGACACTTTACAACTGGATATACCATCTCAATGTTCTCTCTTTTTCTTGTTCTTTTGACAACAATAATATTGAAAAATCAACAGTTCAAATTAATAATAACAGTGTGGTCTAAAAGTACTCAGACACTGGATTATATATTATGCAGTAGGTAGGATATGTCGCAAAATTGAATTGCATTGCAACAAATACATTTTTTTAATCAAAATCTCGCAAATTGAAATCTCGCGCGAGATTTTAATTTGCGTGATTTTGATTAAGAAAATGTATTTGTTGCAATGCAATTCAATTATGCGAGATTTTGATATGCGAGATTTAAGTTTGCGGGATTTCGTTATTTGCGAGATTATGAAAAGCGGGATTTTGTAATTGCGGGATTATGAAAAGCGAGATTTTGTAATTGCGAGATTTGGTTATGCGAGATTTCAAATGCGAGATTTTTATTTGCGAGATTTCGTAGCCAGCCCGGTTTGCACGCCATCCCTTCTGTCTTTTATTAGCCAAGTGACTCTTTCTATGATAAAAAAAAATATTTATTTTAAACCTATCACACATATTTTCACTAACAGAATCACAAAATACTTGTATGAACCAAGGAAACCACTTCTTTATTAAATAAACCTTAGTTTTGTGACCTTTTTCACTCTCTTTCAGACTTATACATATTTAAAAAAAAATATTATATTAAATGTATGTAACATTTGATAGAAAATACTTACAATAGCAAGGGTACTATAAATGTTTGACAGAAAAAATGAAATGTCTCTAAAATGCGCTTGAAACATAAGGGTTGTTCCTTTACTTTGAATTTCTGTGATTTTCTGTGCATTTCTGCGCATTTTAGTCCAAAGTTCTGTCAAAGTTCATATAAAAAAAATTGATCAAAAATCACAGAAGCTCAAGGTAAAGGATCAGACCTATAATATTTCACATATTCAAATTAATTATTTGATATTTTCAAAAATTCAAATTAATTATTTGAAGTACCTACCTATTTGTTTCGAAAACAAATTTAAATATTTTCCAGCGTAACACAGTCAGTCAGTCAGTTTGTGAATCAGAGTGATCATCGTATAAATACATAACTTATTATATGGATAAAAATTAAAATCATTGGAGTGGGTTCGTAAAAAAGTTATTATCAAATTCCTTACACATTTTTAAGAAAAAATTTTGGCATACAGATCTAAATTATTTATTTACGTGAATATAAAACTATTTTTTTTTTTAATTTGCTCACCCCCTTTAGATATATAGAATTTTCGAAAAAATTGATACTTTTAAAAAAAAAAATGAAAATTTGAATATGCTTTATTGAACTTGTTTGAAATTTATATATAAAAATATAATCTAGACTCGTTTTACCGATAGTGAGAAAATAAAAAACAAAAAGTTCTATGGGAGGTAGGTACCTACTATTAATAGTTGCTAAGTTTAAGTTTAAAAATAGCACTGCTTTTTAGTGCATTTTTATCTTCGCTTTTGGTATAACTCCGTATTGTTGTTGTGTTTAACATGCTGTATTTTTTTAAGCGAAGATAAAAATGCACTAAGAAACAGGGCCAATGCTTGGTGGTATATCGCATCGAAAAGTCTTATCAAAATCGTAGGAGCAGTTTTTAAGAAAAAAAATAGTTTCCTTAACGGTTTTTTAACATTTGTATTGAAGGTACCATTATTTTTTCATAAATGTAAACTTTTTTCTTAAATTATTATTCTTTAAAGTGTTAAAAACCCCTTATATATAATACCGAGTTTAATAAAAAATCGACCTTTTAGTTTTCAAAATATTTGATTTTCAAAAAAAAAAATTGAAAATTTTTTAAAAATCCAAAAAATATTTTTTTTTAATTTGGATAAGAAAAACTCTATATTTTTCAGAATGTTCTGTACAACAAAAATTGAAATCATAAGTACAGTTCTGAAGAAAATCGAAAAAAGTGGTTCTTTGGGATGTACCTACCATTAATAAGCAGCCCTTTAGGTTGTAGACGAACAGACAGACAGAATTGTGAGACCCACTTTTTTCGTCTTCCCTATCATCGTAATGACACGTGACTTATGTTTCTTTTACACTTGACAAAAAAAACCTATTAACATATATTATTTTTAATGTCTTTATTAAGCTGAAGAATCTTACGAACTAAAATATACTTTTATTAAATCTTAACTGAAGTATTTTATTATTTTCTATTTCAGCGGAATTGCAATGTCTCGAAATAATATTGTATTTGTGGACATTGCATTTCCGCTGGGAAAATTATTGTAATATGATTCTTTAAACAAATTTTATGCTACAATTCCCAATTTATGGGAATTTGAGATTTTGTCTGAAGCGTTGCAAGCTTGGACATAGCCCGTGTGATCAAAATCTCGACTTCAATTTTGTACGAATACATAAATTGCCCTATAGTACCTACTATGTACTTATGTTTATATTTATATCGCAAGTAAAAAGAATGGAATATGTGAAAGCTTTCAAAAATCCTATAGCAGACCATTGTTTGTTCTTTCGTTAATTAAGAAAAAATGTTGCCATTGTAACTCAAGTTGTGAGAAACTAAAGCCCATCCTCAGGCCAGGAGATAGAATTTTCTCCTATACAATTTTTTTTCTTAGATTAATCCCAGGAATCAGTTATTTACAAGAGCAAACAGATGTGACCCAGTTCCGCATTTTAATAGGTTACCATTTTCATTAAAACAAAAACATAAGATTTCTCAAGTGAAGTTTCCTTTAGTTGGAATATTATCATAATTAATGTTCGAGAGGAATGTAATGCTATTGTGAATAAATTTTCATATAGACTGCAATTTTATTACGATTTTTTTCGATGAAATTCAACCCAAGTGGAGCTCATTTTTGTAAAAGAATGCAATTAAAATTTTTCTCGACATTTCCGGTGAAATATTTTGAACTTACTGTTGGGTTTCAACTTTTTGTTTTTTTTTTTTTCTTCAGCCACTCACTTATTTTGTTAAAATACCAAAATATCAAGGACAAGCTGAGATATACCATAGCGTATTTTTGGGTAAAAAAGACACTAGTGAAAGAAAAAGTCTAACATATTCTCAAATAGCTTTGAGAGAATGGATTTTTCATTTTTAAGGAAGAGAGCTGCTAACCTTTTTGTACGCCATTGTTTATTAGGTTTGATTATTTTTCTATGACAGAAAAAGTTGCGGAAGGGAAAAACTATTGAATTCTGGCTCAAACCAAAAAACTAACTTCCCTATACACTATATATTCATAGCTCTACCCAATTTGTTGGAAGCCCAAAAAAATAAAAAACATTAAACAAAAATAAACCAATAAAACGTGGCAGAATTACTAAATAACTTCCAACACTAATTCCTAGACTAATCCAAATCATAGTATCTCACAAAACCAAACCAAATGCCAACAACTACTGAATCCATCTATGGATGTGAGTTTAAGCGGCAAAATGCAATTACAACAGCAGCCACTCTAGTAATAGCTTTCCGCGGAATGAAGGCAATTTAATTAGTCTCGCAAAAGCCAGGTAGTTAACATTGACAGTGACTTTTTAACGAAGGCTTCAGAAACAAGTACAGGTACTGGGTAGATTATAATATAGGTTCTGCTGGCTTTGGTGGAAAAGCATTTTTTTTATTTTTAGATTTTAAAGAAATTAACTCAATTTGTAATTTGTTGAGAGTCATTTTCACACCCCAGCAACCAGCACTATGATGAGTAATAACGTAGACAAAGTGAACAATATTATCTATGCATATATTTACTTGCATCGTCAACAGATGTTGTGATAATTCAAAGCTATGCGAAGAGTGATTATAAAACAATTCAGTGATTTATTTACATACAAAAAAAGCTTGTCTTTAGAGTTGAGAATTTGGCCTTTGCTGAGAGAACTTATATATGCTGCAAGCTTATTAGTAATTCATTCACGCTTAAAGTTTTCTTTCCTTTAAATTTGCACATAACTTGAACTTTATTAAAATAGACAACATGAATTGCCCATGACAAAAGTTTCTAATGATGAAGTTAATCAGATAAGAAATGTATAATCACTAATTTAAGAATGTTAGACAGTAAATGTTGACAATAATCTAGAGCGTGTGCAGTAAAGGTAAAGGTCAATACAAGAAAAAAGTCATAGGGGAAGGGGGTTTAACAATATATATAAAGGGTTTTCCAATAGGGACGGATCAATATTCACCGTCTGTGGCAGCCATGATATTTTGGCAGTGTCTGTAAAGTCAGTCACTGGTGTTGCCAAATCGCGTTGGCTAGTTACACGACTGACTAAACGTGCAAATAATAAAATATGCTATTAAAATGGGTGTTTGAAGGATTTAATGCATAACATGGTCGTCCTTCCCAGTTGAAACTCAACATCTAGTGGCCAAAATTCAGTGAACAATCCGTCAACATTAGCCGAAAACATTGGCACTGCCAATCATTAGAGTGGGAAAGAGAGCGTGAGCTTTTCAATTCCGCCAATTCAGTTAAAAGAGAGCCTTACCGATCGATTATTTAAAATTTCTTGGCCCAAATTTTATGATATGGATGTGAATGACATGTAGTTCCAACAAGAACTACGTGTCACACAACTTATGCCATAAATACTATTCACGAGAGTTTATAGGAGTTAACGAGGTTGACAATTTCATCAATTCAGTGAACAGAGACCTCAACCGATCGATTATATTGTACTTCATCTGGCCCAAATTTGATGATATGGATGTGAATGACATGTAATTCCAACCACAAAAGTAATTCATGAGAGTCTACTGTACAGGAGAACCCAACGCTGCCAATTCAGTAAACAGAGATCTCTACTGGTCAATTATATACAATTTCCTCTGGTCCAAATTGTACTATATGGATGTGAATAACATATGGTTCTAACAGGAAGTATGTGTCACACAGTTTATACCAAAAAGGACATATACTATGAGAGTGTACATTGTACAAGAGAACACGAGGCTGTCAATCATATCAACTCAGTGAACAGAGACTTCTACTGATCGGTTGTATACAATTTCCTCTCGCCCATATTTGATGATATGGATGTGAATGACAGGTGGTTGTAACAGGATCTACGTGTCACATATCTAATGCTACAAAGGACATTCATTAAAGAGAACAGGAAAACCCGAGGCTGTCAATCTCTTCAATTCAGTGAACAGAGACTTCTACTGATCGATTATATATGCTAAGTTCATGGATATGAATGACTTGTAATTCAAACAGGAACTGCGTGTCACACAGTTCATGCGACCAGGGGCGTAGCTTTTCAAGAGTCGGCAAATTCAGGAAGCTTGATTTAATAATTCAAGCAATTAAAAAAAAAAATAATAAAACCATAAATTTTACAATATTTTTCGGAAAAAGTTAAAAAAAAGTAAGTTTGTATTTTCATTATATTTAGGTTTTTAAACTTTTAAATGTACCTATGCAAATCGACATTTTTGCCGATTGCAGATTTTGGAAATATGCCGAATAAATTAAAGAGTCGGCAAATCAACGAAGCTTCATTTGCAAACAATTATGAATAAAGCGAGCCCAAGCATTTTTGCCGATTGCGGATGTCGTAAATTTGCCGACTAATTCAAAAGTCAGCATATCAACGAAGCTTCATTTAAAAAAAAATTAATAAAACGAGCATTTTTGCTGATTTCGGATTTCGCAAATATGCCGACAAATTCAAGAGTCGGCAAATCAACGAAGCTTAATTTGAAAAAAAAAAACATTTTTGCCGATTTTGAATTTCGCAAATATGCCGACTAATTCAAGAGTCGGCAAATCAACGAAGCTTAATTTGAAAAAAAATTTTATACAACTAGCATTTTTGCTGATTGCGAATTTCGCAAATATGCCTACTAATTCAAGAGTCGGCAAATCAACGAAGCTTAATTTGACAAAAAAAATCTAATAAAACGAGGATTTTTGGCGATTGCGAATTTCGCAAATATGCTGACTAATTCAAGAGTCGGCAAATCAACGAAGCTTAATTTGAAAAAAAAAATTAATAAAACGAGCATTTTTGCCGATTGCGAATTTCGCAAATATGACGACTAAACATCATAGAACACGCCGTGTTCCAAGACGAATCGATGAAAATCCAGAAACAGCTTTCGACTTCGATTTCCAAAGATTTTATCGAAAAGAATTTAGAACGGTTTTGCAAGTTTTTACGACGTGTATAAACGATAATTTAAAAGATAATTTTTCATTTTTCGAACCTTTTTAAAAGATTTTTGAAATTCCAGTCGACAGAGGCAATGTCACATGGAATCAGTGGAATCCATAATGAAATTGGAGCCCCTATTTTTTAAAGAAGATCCAGAGTGTTTGCTTTCTGAAATGCAAATTCTTCTTGATTCATCCACAAACTGTATAAATTTCGAAGACATTACCAAAGTTGTGTTCAAGTTGAAAATGGTAATTCCCTTAGCGCACAAACTCATTTGCTTCATTTCAACTGCTCCTGTGACATCAGCTTATTGTGAACGATCATTTAGTAAATTAAAATTAGTCTTAAACTATTTGCGCACGACAATGGGTGATGATCGTTTGAATAATTTGATGCTGCTTTATTCTTCAAAAGATAAAGTGGACGAAATTATTCTTAATGAGGTCGTTGAAGAATGGTCCTTATTAAAACACCGCCGAATTAAAATCTAGATAGTACAATGTTAAATTTAAATATTAAATTTTCATTACAACTTATTAAGTTGCTGCAATAAAATAATAATAAATATAAATTAATAAATTTTATTATTAAAATTAATTTATTATAAATAATTAGCTATATTATTAAAAATTGTTTATTTTAAATAAATAAACTGCTGCAATATTAATAAATTAATGTATTTTATTATTATAAATGACTAAGCTGCTGATGCTGATAGAATTATGCATTACTTTAATTTTGTATAAAGATTGTTTAACACCTATACCTAAACAAAAAAAATTTGCTGCAATAATAATATAAATGTTCATGAATTTTCGTTGTTAAAAATTATTTCTTATTTAGATTAATCGTTGCAATAATAATATTAATTTATTTATTCCATCGTTATTATAAATAAATAAATATAAATAAATACATAATTCCAAAAATAATTGATATCTTTTTCTACCAAATAATAGTTCCCAATATTTTAGAATTGTTTCATGGAAAATCATTGCTCCTAAGTTTTTTAAATCTCTTACATCAGCTGAAGGCGGTTTCATTGAAAAATCTCGCATTTTTACATCTCAAAAGTGTATGTGGCGAAGTGAAGATTTGAGCTAAAATCGATCAGCCCTATCAGGAGTTTCGCCCGAATGTCATTCCACTCGGAAAAAATCCCTTTTTTCTTCTCCCTTATTTTGAGTTTCACCCGAAAAATGCTAAATCTATACAGTCGGCAAATTTTTAAAATAAGTCGGCATTTTAATGAAAGTCACCCCCCCACGGCTCGAACCCTCGCTACGCCACTGCATGCGACAAAGGATATTCATGATAGTTTACAGGAGAGCCCAAGGCTGCCAATTCTGTGAAGAAAAAACTCTACCAATTTTTCAATTCAATTATATGGATGTGAATTACATATGGTTCCAACAGGTACTACGTGTCACACAGCTTATGCCCCATTCATAAGAGTATACAAACAAACCTGAGGCTATCAACTTTGTGAATTCAATGAACAGAGACCTCAACCGATCGATTACATGTATATACAATTTCCTCTGGCCCAAATTGGATGATATGGATGTGAATGACATGTGGAGTGGAATTGATATGAATTGGCCATTTGACCCCGTTAGCCTATTTTTTTAGGGGTGTTAGAAGTCATAGGATTATGTCAATGAGCAGCAATTGGCTAATACCATTGAATAAATATAAATAGAAGGTGACACCGGGCAAAATGGCCGCATGATTTTATAGTAGCTCTGCCTTCGCTTTAAATATTATGATGAGGTTGGTGTATAACATAAAATTAATTTCCTTAATTATAAAAAGTTGGTGTATTCGAAAGGGAATTTTTCAATAATAGCATTGTTTGTTATTTTTGTTTATTATGAATTGCTATGGAAACGATGGGTGTCAGGACGATTGTAGTGTCTGCTTTGGATGTTAGTTGTGTTCTAATATAATATGAAACTTAAATTTTCTTTAGAATTTGTAGTTTTGAATGATTTTCGTTGCCTTTTCAAATTAATTTTTTTTTTCAAAGCTTAGTAACTATATAAATAATAAATGTACTGATTTTCTTGATACGAAAGCTGCATAGCATTGCTGAGGTATCCAACTTAAGTTCAATTGATCTGATCATTTGGATAAAGTTTTTAATATGCAGGAGATAAAATAAGCTACATATATTCTAGTACCACTTTTTTGAGATAGGCATGGGAGAAGAATATAGGTTGGTAAACAGAATTTCCAAACGCCAAAAACTTTTTATTAATGTTTAGAAATTCGTTCGATTTTATGATGAATATTTTAAAGATAAGAAGGTTTTTGTATACATAATACAAATTCTATATACTACTGAAAAAATAATTCAACAAGTCCAATCCTTAATGCTAAGTCTTCTACTTGGCTGATTTATTTCAGTAGTACTATATAGAATTTGTATAGTAAAAAAACCTTATAGGAGCTATGCCCGACCCCGGACAAAGAAACTTCCAGCTTAAGATTAGGAACTCTAATCTTGTTAGATATAGTTTACAATGGTTTTTAGCCAAAAAGTTAAACTGAACTTAATACAAATTGCGTATGACAAAGGCCCGCACTATGTCACTGATGAGCCCAAGTGAGTAAGCCGGACGAAACGCCATTTTTGAACTAAAGGCCATAAAAAGCTATTTTAAATATTCATATTCAAGTTTAAGGTCTATCAAGGCTTTTGAATAAATAATTAAGTAGATGTTAAGATGTAAGTATAAGAACTAAAAATAAGAATATTACCGTCATTTACTTTGAGCGCTTATAGTAACAGCTAGTTTGGATGTGGATGCATCACCTAAATATGAATATAGGGGTCTGGTATGTGCGTTTTGATATCGATAAATTAATCGAAAATCGAGGAATTGAAAAAAAAGAGGTATAACAGACTAAGTTCTTGTACTACTTATATTACAATTTTGTTTATGACATCAGTGACGGTACAGACGTGTTGTTTACACAAAATAATCAAATAGGTACCGGCACGCGGTTGAAAACGAAATTAAAAACTTATTGGGGCATATTCATAGATGTAGTTTACGCATTATTACTAGACAAATCTGATGGAGATTATCTTATAGAGTTATAAGGTTTTGATTAGCAACAACTTATAATTTTTAGGAAACTTTTACTTTGTTTGAGACTGACATAATTTTTTTGATTGACTAAATAATAATTGAAATAATGTGATTCTAAGATGTTATGGCCATAAAAAGAGAGGAGATCTCAAAATTAATACAACAACTACTGAGCAAGTAAAATCGTTTCGAACTTTGTATTAAGTTAATTAATTTCAACAAAATGTCGGAACTGTTACTAGCTCACTAATTTACATATATCAGGATAATTCTTATTTTAATTATACCTCTTTCAGAACCATTACCATTTTTAATAAATTTGGCTGAACTTCGAATAATTTTGAATGAAAAACAACAACCTGTGTGTGTTACCACTAAGCTGTTTAGCATGGAGTTATAGCTATTTAACGAGTATTTCGTTTTGCTCATATTTATTGAAAAGCCCTTTGCCGTAATCTGGGAGAGATCTATGAATCAAGTGACTCAAAAGCCGATACACAACACACCGTGGCACTGAGGCCAGATGATTAGACCAATCCCAATGCAGGGCCCTGCATAACGAATTACGATTATCGTTCAAAATCCATCGTTTTCGTTACATTGCGATTTAGTCCAGTCATATTGTGTTTTTAGCATTTATTTTATTTATTTAAATAGTGGAGAAGTTTTGATTTGTTCCCTGATGCTTTATGGTTTCGGGGGTGCTGAATCGGAATCTGAGGTTTTCGAATAAAATTTCGTGACGCGACGTGGACAAAAATGTAAAAAATGATGCAAAAGTGGATTTTTAGGGAGGTTTTTACTTATGGCTTGAAAACTATCCATTATTCGTGAATTACATCAGAGAGCAATTGAAAGTGTTATGCCGCGAAATAAAAGATTTGTCGAGCTTCGTTTTATTAAATAAAGAGGTATCTTTATTGTTTGGAGTTTTACTTAAGACTAACTTACAAAAATTAAATGTGGAAATATCAACCACAGATTTACTCTTATACATACATATGTACGTATAGATAAACAAATGCATCAAATATGAAATTCATATTAAACATTCTGTCTTAAATCAAAATGAATTTAATGATGAGACGTTTTGGTCTCTACTTGAAATATAAACAAAATTGAAACAACGCACTTGAAAAGTATAGTGTTACTATGCAACATATATACCAATCGAAGTACGAAGTCAACAGACAAGAGACTTTTAGACAATGGCTCTATAGCGTTGATTTGAACAAAGAAACTTTATGATGAAGAATAAACATTCAAAATGCAGACTAATTAAAAACGAAATTTACTATCATGCTTATGCATAACAAAAGCATAAACAATTTCCAAAAAATCTCTGTTTTAGGTTTTTGTTCTGCGGCAACCCATTTGGACTCAAGCGCTAGTTGCAAATTGAAGTGTTTTTACTGTTTCCGAAAATCCACTAGAAAACACTAATTTACTACTTTGCGTGACAACATTTGAATTTTTGTCTTTAACATGAACCAAGATATACTTTTTTTGGTGGTTTTTGATGCGCTGATTTCGAATCTGGCCTAGAAATTGCTCTAGCACGTCACGTTTTTAAGATATTCAAATCTAAACATAAAAAAGAATGCGTTTTGATGCAAATTGTTTAAAAAAAAAACTCGCGGTAATTTCTTTTTTCGAATTAATGTTTATGGTCATTCTAACTAAAGTATGAACATTTTGCTTCGAAATTCTTTTTGAATCTTCCAAATACCTTCATTCATCTTTGAGAAAATCATTAATTAGTTGTTAGCTTTCGTCTTAAACAAAATAGTATGAAAGTACGCTAAATTCATACATTTTAATTAAGGATTTCTTAGAGAGAAAAAGGAATAGCCTAGGAAAATAAGACAAACAAATGGCAAAACTTCGAAAAAATTCCGTCAAAGCTGAAATTCGGTGGAGAGCTTTGTTTTGACGTCTTCAGCATTTCCTTAAAAGTTCCGTAGATTTGGGCCGGGGTTTAATTTTTTAGGAGGGGGGTAAAATTCAAATCTTTCTTTATTTCACGAAAACTAGCAGTTTTTTTTGAAGGAATGTGTAGCTTATGTAATCTTACACGAAAAAGATTAACATATTTGTTTCATACAATTAATAGGTTCAGAGAAAATCGTGCAAGAACTTCATGGTGAAGCTAATTTTGTCAAAAAATGTATTAAAATTTCATTAATCGATGGGCAAATTTTTTTGTACGAATTGTGTTTGGCTATATCTTCTCAATATAAAACCAAGTTTGTGGGTTGCCTGCCCGGGGTAAGGAGAAGGCCGTCATCTTGGAAAAGAAAGTGATTTGGTTTTTATTCAACAGCTCGATCGAATTTTATTTTACGACAAAATAATGACAGAATAACATTTAAGCATTTATCAAAGACTGATTTTTGAACACAGTGTATCGACTGTTATCAAGACCAAAACCAACGTCTATCTAGGTGTGGATCTGTCGATGCTTCATGACAAATCGTTTCAGGTCTGAATTCACCAACTAAAGTTTCATATGCGTGGATACTCCTACAGAGGAGAAATTATGACATTAAGACATCAATAAGAGCTTCTGAGCAAGATGTTATAAGTAATGTCCTAGCAATGGACCTGTTGCACTTCTCATGGTTGAAGCCACGCACTTTAGCTTCCAAAAGGTGACAAAACGATTTCAAAAACAAAGTGTTTATCTTGTTTAAAATATGACTTACTCTACTGAGCCAGTACATGCGTATGTACAGTACATATGTCGCTACATCCCTTATTAAAATCTAAGAGCAAAAATTATTTTTCGCAGAAATAATACAAGAAACTAATCGAAAATGAACCCTCCACCCTGCATAAATAGTCAAAATCAATAAGTCTCTAAGCTTCCCACATATATTTTTTTTTATCTAAACACATTATGAAATAATAATAAGACTATCCTCAAATAATTTTGTTCTCTATTTCAATAAGAAAAATAAATTCTTCTGCTTAGCTTGAAAAATCATAGTCATGGCAACAAAAAAAACAAAAACAACCAATACCAACATACCTTGTAACACAAATTGTAAACAAAATTTAAATACAAAATAATAAATTGACCCATAATCGTCATGGAAACCAGTAATAAAGGAAATATTAAATAAATAAATATCCCTTTGAGAATTGGTTTGCGTACGCAAAAGTTTCATAATTTCTATTTATTTGTTTCTATTGGCCATACACCTTCTAGTAGCGCTTTGAGTAATGCGGTGTCACTTCTATTTATATTTATTCAATGCTAATACCCTTAAAGTTAACATAACCAATAATACCCCATACGGCCTGTTTTATTCGATGTCAACATTGACTAGCTCTTATTGGAAAACCCTTTCGTTTATTTTTCTAGATCTTCTTTTGTAAGAATATCTATTTGGTATTAAATATAATGAGCATTCTTCCATATCTCTTTTCAAACAAAAAAAAATTAAGAAAGTAATGCACTTTGTGACACCAGACCATTTGCCTTGCAATGATTTTGTCAATTTTCCTGTGAATTGTCTAAAAGGTATATTGCAGTTTCTCTTTGCAGCACTTTTTTTTGTTGTTAAATTTCCGCAAAAATCACTTAAGGTACTCACTTCGAATCCAGACTCTGCATAGCACTTTTCCATTTCAATTTACTTCCCAAAAGAGATGATGTTAAAAGAATACAAAAAAAAATAAAAAACAGACACACATCACTATATATGTATCTATAGATAGTCCTGTATATGAGGAAAAAAAAAATAAAGATGATGATCCCAAAAAGAAGATCTCATTTAACAGGAAAAAGCCGTCTAGTGGCTTCAGGAGATGAACGAATCTACACTTCTAGTTATCTGCTTATAGTGTGCCACCATTCAAACCAGGACCTAGGACTACGAAAAAAAAGTTTAAACTGAAAAGAGAATTTGTAGGTACACACAGAGAAAAGGACGCATAAAACCATTACCGCCTTTGGCACTATATACAGTTGTTGTCATCACCGTTATCTTCAGCATCAGCATCATATCGTGTCGGTTGGGTCGTGCAATGTAGTCTGCCCGAGCAGATAGACGTCTTATCATCCTTCTGGCGTTGAGATAAACCAACTTCTCAGAAAGGTGACATGTGAATGAGAGACATGGAGCTGGAGGTGGGTGATGGTTTATTGCCAAAAGCCCAACGGGAACAAGCCCAAGCGATGTGTACTGAAGTCAGCAGAGGTCCTGAATAAATATCATATTTCAATAAGGTTCACTCTTTGAACTGAAGAATATCTCCTCACAGCTCATGCTCAGCTCGGGGAGGTGAATGGTAAATGGTGAATCCATGCGAGTTCATCTCCCTCCGACAAAAATAAAAAAAATATGTCTTACATATGGGTCCTGCCATGTTATCCTCGGTTGCCTTTGAAATTTTCTTCTCGTAAAACTGTTCGAGGCATCTAGTAAGCTATTTACTTAACCATCATCGCCATCATCATCCTGATAATCGCCTCTGTCAAGGATGTGTCTGGATGTGGGCGGTATATGTCGTGGTTTTGATGGTGTATGTAGTGAAAGGCTGCAGCACAGTGTGACGGCAATTTAAGTTTCAGCCAGGAATGAAATTGTTTGCATATAAATTGGAAAATTGTTTTTCATTTGCATTTGACGCCATTGACGTTGTCCTTGTCGCGTCTGGGGATTTCCTTTTTTTTTTTGTTATTTATACGAATTTTATTTTTTTTGACTTTCCATCAGACTCTTTCCCTTTTTTTTTGACGGTGAAACGTTTTTGCCATTTTATGATGAGGACATAATTTTTGTGACGGAAGTGTTTACCGTACGCTCACAAAGTTTCCTTTTTTGTCTGATGTACTTGTGATTATAATAATTTGACGTTTTTACCATTGGCCCTTGACATGATGAGTATCCAACCATAATACATATGTAAATTTAAAATTTATATTTTCAACTGCATTTCAGTTTTATTTATTTAAATTTTTTTACTCTCAAAGGATGTATATCGGAAGCGGATACAGAGGGATATAATTTTGATTTATTTATTTTTTGTTTAATAGAATGAGATAAGTTAAAAATAAAAGGTTAAATGATTTAATTCAATAAAACGATTGTGATCAATGTTATTGAGCTTGTATTTATCAGGATATAAGTGAATGTATAGAGTAAAATCCTCTCATTAAAAAATCGCATGAATGAAAAGTATAAATCTCGCCTAAATGATACCAGCTTAAGTGAAAATCCTGATTTTCTGATAAAAAACAGTAATTGTTTTTGTTTGCAAATGTATGCCAATGAAAAGCTATGAATAAAATTATTACATGTTATTTGTCCCCATTCGTGAGTATTCAAAAGAAAGACTAGCTGTAGGTAAGTGTTTTGCTAAAGACTCCATTTTACAAAATGCATTTTCATAAATATCTCAAGAGCTAGTTATCTTAAGGTGCGCGTTCATTTGAGAGTAAAAATGCTGCGAGCAACCTTCTAGTAGCTCTCGAGAGTCGAGAGCAAACTCACAAGTGGACAAGTCTTGAGAGTAGCTCGCGGGGTGTTGACTTTTTACTCTCGCCCCATTAAAGTATGTTTCCATTTGAGAGTACTTTCCCTACAAAACTCTCGATATTGACTCTTGGATAGAAAGCTCAACCAATCTATGAACTAATTTTATGCTGTGTCTACTTGCGACTTTTACTCTCGGGAGCTGGTTGAGAGTTGCTTGCAGTTTTTTTACTCTCAAATGGATAAAACTTTTTCCACCTATAGGAAACCATCTTAAACTAGACTAAATGCTTTATTTTTCTCCTTTGGCTTCTAAAATAGAACACATTTTATGTACACATTTATGCACAACTGGGTCCAACGTAACTTGTTCTTGAGTTCAAGAGGCTTAGAGCTTCGAAAATTATATACATAAAACATGGATATCTACTATAATGAGGAAAATGTTTCAAAGCATGAAATGCGTTCTATAAATTAATAAAACAACACCTATTATTGTTTGAGCTAAAAATAAGGATTCCATGTGAATTCTTGATCAAATATAAAAAAAAATATTTAAAAATCGTGGAAATGGTTTCTTAAAAAAATATTTTTTTTATATACAAAATGTTTAAAACATTTTTAAGAAAATTTTGGTATACAAATTTTGAGTGCAGATAAAAATTAAATTCAAATTAAGATCATAAGCCAGTTTTTGATATATTGAATTGTCGAACATATAGGTATTAGGAATTATGTTTTCTGAATTTTTATTATTAAAGCATTTTTTGAAATGTTTGTATAAGAAAATTAATTTAAATCCGGTCAGCCAATAATACGAAAATTCAAAACCATAAATACAGTCCTATGGAAGGTGCTATGCTTACTAATAATTGCCTAGTTTAAGATTATTTTATATATAATAGTTTACCATACTAATTTTTAACAAACAGAAAAAAAAATCAAAATCGTGGAGGGCGTTAATTGTGAAAAATTATTCTTTTTGCTGCATTTTTTACATTTGCATTGTAGCTATATGTATAGGTAGATACTAATATTTTATAATAAAACTTTAATATTTTCTTAAGAGCTCTGAAGAGCATTGAAAAACTCTTAATTAGCAAGTTTAAAAAAATCGTTAAAAAAATTAAAATAATTTTCAATCACCGAAAAACATTTTTTGAAATTTTTGATATACAATACTATTTAAACTTTTTAAAGGCATTTTTGTAGAGCCATTTTTGAGAAAAAAAATTTATGGAGAATTTGTTCCAATCGAAAAAAAAAAATGGTTTATGGTACAGAACAATACCAGAAAACGTTGATTTTCCTGGATATGTGACAAAATCCAAGTTCGATTTCTCTGGATTGGAAGGATATACCGAAAATCTGATCACATAGAGATGAAAAAGTATTGCCATATAGAATCCATTCCTAACTCAAAATCGGCAAAAGGGGCGTACGGCATAAACCAATTCTCAAGTGACGAGATCTTTATTCAAGTAAACAACAAATAGGCGGATTTAAAAAAAGATAAATGTTCAATAAAGTTTTCGAAATTTGTATCTAAATATCGAGTCTAACACTCTTTTGTTTCAATCATAAGCAGCACAGAATGGGGCGTGAATTGGTGCAGATTTCAAAAATAAAAAAATAATTAAAGTTGGGTTTTTGTGTGTAAATGGAAATCGGGTTGGGGTAAAAATTCTGCGTGTGCAAAAATTCTGCTTTCAAAATTCTTTTTTTCATAATTCTGCTTTTCAAAATTCTGTTTTTCAAAATTCTGTTTTATAACTCTGTTTTGCAAAATTCTGCAAATAAAATAAAAGAAGTATTTTGGAAAATGTTAAAAAAGCGCGCGCTTTTTAACATTTTGCAGAGTTGTAAGAAAATTTAAATTGTAACTTTAAATGTCAATTTAAGATTAACGTGCATCGAATTCATGCAGTGAATGCCAACATTTTTCGTTGTCTATGTGATTACCTCTGACTTTTTGGACAGCAAATTGTTACATTAAAGAATAAATAAGAACAAAAACATATTTACAGCTCGAAGGGACTGTTTTATGTCAACTGCATTCACTGGTAAGCGTCGGCATTTATTAAACAAAGAAAAACTCATATGCCCAAATAGACTGGGTATGAAAAAGCAAACATAAAATAGGAAGCTGTTCTTCAAAAAAATCGCTCTTTAATTCAGACCCGCAATTTTGTCCATCTGGCTTTCTGCACCTCTATATTTCTCCTTAACCGCTGTGATGCGACTTCTTCATGGGTCTTAAGGTTTGGCTAGAAGGATAATTGATTTTTTTTAACTCCCTTAATAACAGTTTCTTCCATACAACTCTCAACAACTGTATGCATGTTGTTGGCAAGAATGGTGTTAAGAAAAGCTAATTTGTCTGGCTCTTTAGGTTTTGGTTAAATTTTTCCTGCTTATAATTGGCTCAACAGAGTATTTTGTTAATTGGTTATACTAAACAAAAAGCAGAATTAGCAGAATTTTCTTCTTCTTAAAACAAATTGACAGAATTTTGAAACCAGAATTTTGACCTGTTCCCATGGAAATCCACACAAGTGCAGTACATGCTGCGAAGAATACTTGGTGGAATAAACTTGGTGGTAACACACATACGTGTTTGCTTTTCATTTAAAACTATTCAATAAAAAGTTTAATTTTCAGTTAGATTTAACAAAAAATTCCAAGGCTTTTAAAAGGCTATTGGTTTCTGCTTTGGAAGTAGCCTTAAAACTAGTCAAACAAGTTCTCTTACAGTATATTAAAATATTGGGTATAGATATCAGCCCCAGATCTATGGGGGTTGGTAAGTTGCCACCTGGGGCATGTGCCCCAGGTGGCAGCTTACAGGGGTGCCAAATCCATGCCTAAAAAATTGAGAATTGCTCGCACTTAATGAAATGAATTGCTTGCAATTAATGAAATGAAATGAAATGAAATGAAATGAAATGAAATGAAATGAAATGAAATGAAATGAAATGAAATGAAATAAAATGAAATGAAATGAAATGAAATGAAATGAAATGAAATGAAATGAAATGAAATGAAATGAAATGAAATGAAATGAAATGAAATGAAATGAAATGAAATGAAATGAAATGAAATGAAATGAAATGAAATGAAATGAAATGAAATGAAATGAAATGAAATGAAATGAAATGAAATGAAATGAAATGAAATGAAATGAAATGAAATGAAATGAAATGAAATGAAATGAAATGAAAAGAAATGAAATTAAATGAAATTAAATGAAATGAAATGAAATGAAATTAAATGAAATGAAATGAAATGAAATGAAATGAAATGAAATGAAATGAAATTAAATTAAATTAAATTAAATTAAATTAAATGAAATTAAATGGAATGAAATGAAATGAAATAAAATGAAATGAAATGAAATGAAATGAAATGAAATAAAATGAACTGAAATGAAATGAAATGAAATGAAATGAAATGAAATGAAATGAAATGAAATGAAATGAAATGAACTGAAATGAAATGAAATGAAATGAAATGAAATGAAATGAAATGAAATGAAATGAAATGAAATGAAATGAAATGAAATGAAATGAAATGAAATGAAATGAAACGAAATGAGATTAGATATGGCAGTAGAATTTCAAACTGTATTTTTCAGTCACCCTTTAAAAGTGTCTTCTACCATTTCTTCATTTAAAATTACAATAATTATTTCAAGCTACCTACACTTTTGTAAAACAAAAGTTAAATACTGTCCTTATAGTCTGGGAGGGCTATGCCAAAAATACAACTCAAAAGTGCATTTTCTAACCATTAACACAAGATAAAGCTTATCCCACTAAAAGCCTTGTAAATATTTGGATTAAAGCTTTCAGTTGGCATCCTCTTTTTGCGTGGCCACGATGAGATAGGTGATCTTATGTTCGACTCCCGGACTGTTATTAATTATTTTCTGAAAATTTCATAAAACAAATTAAAAATAATATAATAATAATAATAAGCCGAACAAAACGCCAATTTGTAGGACTAAAGGCCTTTTATCTACTTTCATACACAGGTCAAACGAGTTATGTTATCAAAACGGCGCAATCCAGTGCTAATTGGGCAACAGCGAGTGTTACGCTCTTGCCACCATTTTTACCTACCTACCTAGGACTAAAGGCCATAAAAAGCTATTTTGAATCAATAATTCAACAAGTCCAATCCTTAATGCTAAGTCTTCTACTTGGCTGATTTATTTCAGTAGTATATACACTGAGAAAAATATTGAATATATTCATGTTTAAATCAAACTCAAACACATACGATTTGGCATGGAAGCGATTTCTGTTTGATTTGAACAGAAACGTATTTAATCATAGTTGACTCAATTTAAACGTGTTTTTGTTTAAATTTACTTGGTTTCTATTTGATATAAACATATTTCTATTTGTTTTAATTTACTTCATTTAACTTTGTTTCAAATAGAATCATATTCATTTTTTTTAACACTCCCGTGTTTGATGCAATGATATTTTATGTTTAAAATATGTATAGATATGTTAATATACTTACCCAAACTTATTTTTTATTTTTACTCAATAAAACTGACCAGGACATACAAAGAAAAAAAAAAACAGTAAAAAGTCTTTGAAAATTTCAATAAATCTTTAATCGAACATGAAGAAAAAAACACATTAAGTTCTTAGTTAAAAATTAAAAAATTTAAAAAAATTAAACTAAGCTTCTAAATTGTACCTAAATTTATGTTCCATTTAATAATTGAATGTGGAAGTTTGTGGAGTACCTAGAATTGAATTTACAGTACATATTAGCTTTTTTGACTAAAGTTAAGAAAGGTTTTACTCTTATTGTGATATACTTACTTTGGGTAAATTTTTGGTTTAAGTCTTCAAACACCCAAGAAAGCCTCAAAGTACAGCATTTCACAGTTGAACAAGGGTGATTTGTGATAATCGATAGTGAGTTTTGGCTTAAAAATGTCCCCAATACTGATTATAAAAAAATCATGTCAAGCTGTTTCATTCAATTTTTTGAAAAGACAGTTCTTCTTTTTCTGTATATAAAAAGGAGAAAATATGATTTAATTTTAATATCAATACCTAAAAAAATGTTATAACTTACCAAAAACCTCCTTTAAAGATTGCAAGTGTTCCAAAAACTTTTTTCCCCCAAATGACATCACCACAAGGTAAATTTATCCCCAATTTTTCTTAATTTGAGTTCAATTCAAACTGATTTGAGTTTAAATTTAAGATTTCTGTTCAACTTTTTTTTCTTGTTAACATTTTCAGTGGGTTCATATTTAAAACAAACTCGTTCATATTCATTTTATGTTAAATACTTTCAAGTGGGAACAAAAATTAAACAGGCCTTTCAAAAATCAAAGTCAAGCTAGTTTGAATCACATACAAAAATTATTCACTAGTTCTGATGAAATATTCAAACATGAATGGTTTTGACTTAAACATAATTTACTTTAAAATAATAGTATTTTCGCATTTAAACAGATTACAATAAGGTTTAAACCGAATTCTATTTGTATTAGTTAAACATATAATCAAACATGCATCTTTTTGAATAACTCATAGTTCAGTTTTCTCAGTGTAGAATTTGTATTATAAAACCTTCTTATATAGAAACTATGCCTGGCCCCGGGCAAAAAAACTTCCAGCTTAATGATTAGGAATTCTAATCTTGTTGGATATAGTTTACAGTGGATTTTCGTTGAAAAATTCATGTAAGTTGAACTGAACTTAATACAAATTGCGTATGACAAAGCCCTCACTATGTCACTGATGAGTTCAAGTGAGTAAGCCGAACGAAACGCCAATTTGTAGGATTAAAGGCTATAAAAAGCTATTTTGGAAAAATAATTTTAATTTATTGCAAGGTTTTTGAATTTGGATTTCCCCTCTTATAACATCTGGGAACTACATATGTCATTTTAACTTAAAAGAAAAATAAGAAACTACAAAAGTCTATTTTTTTGTGGTCATTAAAGATTTTTATCGACACTGAATAAGAAAATGTAACAATTCAGAGATAGATTTATTTAGAAAAAGATCCAACATATGACTTCTATAGACTTTTTACAGAACTTAAATTTTCCTATTCTATGCCACGTGACGCATCTCAATTTAATAAAAATTAATTTAGGGAGTTTCCATTAAACGACCACGCAGAACTGAAAAAGATACTTACATTAATTATAACGGTTAATACCGTGAAGAAATTTCAAATTTGAAATCAAATTAACGTCAAATGTCACAAGCATTCAAGATCCGGTTGTTTAACAAGCTCATCAAATCAAACCAAATTAAATTTACTGAAATTCACAAAGCTATCTCTCACTCTCGAAAGCTCTTTTATTTGTTCTTTACACTCTTTAAAAATAAATCTATTAACTCGAGTTAACCAAATCAACCTACGAATACACCGTTAAATTTGATACTTTACTCCGTGTGCTTTTTTGGTGGGGATTTAAAAACAAAGACCGTTTGTGCCTTTTGCTCAATTTAAACAAACAGAACCTCTCGACTCGACTCGACCGATCTCTCTCTATATCTATTCTCAGTCTCTCGTAGGTTTTGTGTTTCCTTATGCTTTGGTTTTGTGGGTTGTCTGCTGTTTGTCTTGTTGCGTTTTCTCAACGTGCGATCGGTACATTCAACCAAGCACCCTTAATGGGTGAAAACATCATTGTTCTCGTGTTAGCTGCAACCAGCAGCGTCTACAAAGTGCAAATACCAAGATAGTAAACAAAATAAAAAAAACTAAAGTTCGTCAAGACCGCCGATCTTGCGCCAAAAAAGATAAAAGATAGATATTATGTAGACAGAAAACAATATAATTTGTTTATATAGTGCGCTGTAAAGTATTAAAATAATAAATATTCACCAAGACAATACTCGTATATCTCTGTAAAAGATAAGATTTGCTGAATTCTATTCTCAAATTTGTGCAGAAGTGAGTCGGAATCTTTAGCTAAACCACTGTCATCGTATCCGACAAACAAACAAACCAAATGCAGATACATTTTGTGCTTGGAATTCATAAGCGCATTGAGTTGAACTTCATAGTTGTAGATAGATAGCCAGCTACTCCCGCGAGTGCAACGACTTTTCGGTCAAAACTTTGTTGTTTGTTGAGTTCGCCTGTGTGTTCTGTGTGGTGTTTGAAATTTCCCAACTAAGTGACCAACGGGCCAGTTGCTTCCACTTGAATTTCCTCTTCTACGAGTTATAAAGGAGAAATGCATTTTGGCGCGACGTGCACATTGCTCTAGATACCAACTTTACAAAGAGTTACTTTGTATCTTTTTTTTTTAGTTTCTGGCAAAAAGTGTAATTCGTTTTCCTTCGTTATTTTTATACAACATATTAAATGTTGGTCAATTTATTTATTTCCACAAGTTTTTGAGGCACACAACATAAGGAAGTGGAAAGTGTACGTAAGCAGTGAACTTTATTCAAAAAGAGAAAGAGTGAAACAAAAGTACCTACATATTTCTATAGAACACCATCATCATCATCATCAACAACAACTGGTTAATCGAAATTAATTTATAAAAATAAAAGTACAAAGAAAAAAAAACAAATAAATAACCCTACTCATTGATTGGATTGCATTTTGTGTGTCTGGGCTGGACATATATCGATTTAATTCCTCCTGGGTAAGTTACTAATTAATACTTAATTTCAACTTGATTGCAAGTGCGACTATTTAATTGCATTTTTAATTCAATCATCAGCTGATGGTGCAAATACCTATGTATAGTGTTGTAGCTATGTTTAATGTTATTTCGATTTTATGCAGTGAATTGAAGTTGTTGAAAATCTTAGAGTGTCTTTCTTCTCTATTTTTTAGTTTTTTTTTCTTCTTTTTCTTTGTGTGTAGAAAATTTTTTCTTGGATTGAGAACATTTTACTAAGCGCGAGATTATTGTTTCTAGTTAATTCAGCAAAAATATATTATTTTTATGAACTATCAGAAAGCATTGTTGATGTTTTTTTTATGAACACTTACCAAGGCAAACAATAGTTAGGTTTTAGATAGAAAAACAAATTGTGAAAGGTGAAAAATTAAATGGACAAATTGCTTTTGAATGAACTTTCGTTCGTTGAATTTTGAATAATGTATGTACATGCACAGGTATGTACAAGTTTTCAAATAAAAATGATTTTAGAAAAATAAAAATTGAAAAAAAGTTGTTATGAAATACGGTAATATTACCTAATTCATTTAAACTAAAAAATAGCATTTGTATTGAAATCCGTAAGGTGATTTGCGATAAAGTCAGAAATTTATAAATACTAAGGTACCTACCTACCTAACTACATACTAATTTATTTACTGTTGAATGCTCAAAAATAACCGGCAGGTGGTCAATACTGGTCAGCCATAGATTTCTTCTACGAATTGTTTGTTCTAAGGTTTTTGTTCAATGTCGAAGAGATTGCTAGCACTTCTTTATTGGAATATTTGAAAAACATTAAAAATTCATAAAATAAAATTCTATAGGTGCTATTAGTCATCTATAGAATTTGTTATTCAGACTATTGAGTTTTGATGACGATGTTGTGTAGTGACCTTTAAGATGATTTTATTTGTTTTTATTTTTTTATTTCACAAATGAGTTGCTTACATTCTGTAAAATGAATGTCACGAAAAATGAAATGCAAGACTAGATCGCACATATTTCTTCTCCACAATTAAGAGACTTTGAATTTACTTTTTAATTTTTTTTTATTATTATTTTGCGCACACCAAAGGGGGTTTGACTACCCTTTAAATGATTGAACACAGTACGAGCGTTAGGAAAATAGGAAAGCATCTAAAGGAGATACATTACACATTCGTGTGGTTCGGCTAAAAAAAAAGAATTTTTGTACTTAAAAGTACTTTCAAAATTGGGCTCAGGGGTAAAATGATGAGAATTGCTGAAGTTCACGTATTACGGTGGAATTGTTTTAGGGGGAAAGGCAACAACTGGCATTCTCTCTTACTTTCAATAAAACACTGTTAATAAAATAAGCGATAAAATAAGGCGAGGCATAAAACATTACGCCGATGCTCAAAAAATTCGAATGTTTCTGTTATCGAACTGTAACTTATTATTTTTAAAGATTTTTTTGGATACGATCCAAGAGACTTAAATGGGTTATGGGAGCACCTGCCCAAGCATGAGAATTGTTTTTAAGTTTTCGACGAATAAAGACTTTATAGAATATAGCCAGATCAGAAGGGGAGACTAATTTCTTGATTCTTCAAAGAAAACCTGAACACTTTGCAGCATTTTTGGCAACGATGAATATTTGATCATTCCATAGAAGGTGATATGTGAAGCACTGTACCATGAACTGAAAGTTTATCAATTTCTTCGATGCAAGATCCGCCCTGGGCTGGGTTTTGCTTTAACAATAGTAGACAGCATGGGTTTTTGAAGCATTAAATTTTACGTGGTTTTTAGTTCCCCACTGGACAATACTGTAAAGATCAGAGTGTAATGAGGTTATCATACGCTGCCGTTCAAGTTCCACATCCAATGGGCAGGAATATGAATCTAGAAACAGCAAAACAATTTAATGGATTAGAAGTTTTAGATAAGAGATCATTAATGAAAATGAGAAAGAGAGTAGTATACAAAACGGAGCCCTGGGGCACATCAGCATTTATTTTATGGATATGAAGCTTAAAACCATCCAAAACAACTTGTAATGATCGGTCAGAAAGGGATCAATACCAAATGTACGCATTTTCGATAAGAGAGCTTGATATCAGACTCTATAAATCACTTTTGAAACATCAAGCGCATTAATCTTATACTTTCTCCAAAAAGATCTAAAGATTTGTTCCACTGGTCGGTGAAATATACCATTAGATCACCAGTGGACCTATTGCTACGTAAGCCGTACTGCCGGTCATTAAGAAGCTTCCGTTCTTCAAGATAGTTCTTGGGCTGATAATAAATCAGCGTTTTCATGATCTTTGAAAGACGAGACGTTAGAGCAATTAGTCGACAGTTGGAGGGAGAAGAAGATTCAAATGCTGTTTTCCATCCACTTGGAAAGGGGCCAAGAGTAGGACAGATGGAAAAGCTTACGCAGAACTCTTCAGAACAGGGTTGCCAGAACGGGGTCTTTATCGCCAATTGGGCTACTTGAACTTTTCACTCACTTCTTCAAATTGTGATTTGTGATGAATCCCAATTTGGGCTATTTAGTTTTGAAATTGAGCGATTTTAGGCTCCTTAAAAATTAAGACAGAAAATTCAATTTGTTTTAAGTTTCTATTTTTACCATTATAGATGAGAACTTTGAAGAATCTTAGTGAATGAGCCTATACTTATGTACATTTCAATACTAACCAAACTCTAAACTCTAAGCAGTTTGCACGCTGTACATTTACGGAACAAATTAATAATTTGAGACCAGAGATTACAATATACATAGGTAAGACTAGGAACATATATGTAATTGATAATCTCTGATTAGGACCCTTGAAGCAATAATTCGAGTTAAAACCAGATTCAGTTGGCTTAAAAATGCTGTAGGATTTTTGATGTGACTAAAAATACGTTTGTACTTATGACCAGTTTAATAAAAACATTAATACAATTTTGAATTCGAAAATGACAGATGAATCATCGTCTACCATGGAAAGCATTTTGGAAGAAGTTTGCGTGTTTTAATTGAATTTTGTAAATTATGAACATTAGGGTGGCCCTTAAAATGGTCACTGTCTTATTTTAAATAACGCACCCCCAAATATATAAATAAAAAACCCTGTAAAATTTGAGCTTAATGGTTTAATGGATTTAATGGATTTAAATTTAAAACGAATAATTTTAATTTACTAATTTTTTTGAATCATTTTTGATTGGGGCTATTTTCGGCTCCAAGCTTTTTCAAATTGGGCTCCACTCATCTTAAAAAATCTGGCAACACTGCTTCAGAACAATGGGAGGGATATTATTCGGGCAAGCGGAATTGCGTACGTCGAGATCTTTTAAAATTCTTGCTACTGCACAAGTGCGAAAAAAGATTTGTCCCATTAAAACAGGCGGAGTCATGACACTCTCTGGCAGCGTCGAACTAACAGCAAACTGTGCGGCAACCAAATTGGATTTCACTAGTCAGCTGACATAGGGAGTGTTATTGAAGACGACCGTTGAAACCGAAGATAAAGTAGAATTTCGAATACTTTTTACAAATGACTAAACAATTTTACTTTCTTCGGGACATTATAGTATTTTTTGTCTTAATTTTTGCTCATGCAAAATTAAGTTCTTTGAATATGGCCGTAACAAGTATTTGTAGCTTTTTTTAAACTTCTTCTGTTTTTCATCATTGGGATTGGCTTTATAACAACGGAAACTTAGTTTTCTGACCTTGATAAGGAGGCTCGAATCAAACCATGCGTTTTCTTTCGGATTGATAGATTTTATGATATTCGGAATCAAATTTCTCATTCCGAAAATAATTAAATTTGTAAACATATTTACGCTGGAGTCTACGTCACTATCGAGGAAGCAAAGTGACCAGTTAATATTCCTGAAAAAATAGTTGAGACTGTCCTAGTTGGATTTCTCGTATTGCCAAACGGTTCTCTTAGGAAATTTCTCTTTAACTGAGGCCTTTTGGCAAGAGAAATTTGCTGATATGACATAATACCCAGCGGGAAAAATTAAAAAAATCATTGAGGAAAAACCTGCTTTTTCCTTGAGGAATGGAAACCGCACCTGCCACTTTTCAGCTTATTCCTTTGATGAATTTAACATGGGCGTGTCATTGGCGTGAAGCACATGCTAATTTCTCGATGAAAATTCACTAACGAAATCACTACTTCAATGCAAGTTGTTTATTCACCAACCCAGGTGATGAAAAACATGGTGATTGCATAATCTGAAAATTCACTACATACTGGTATTTAGCTTCTTCAACAGTTCAAAAATTTCGATGAAAAATGTAATGAAAATTCAATTATGAAATCACAATGTTAGTGGTAATTTCTTTTTCATCAAATAAATCCTCATATTTGTATTTGTTTAGTAAATACCAGTCAGAAATTTTCAAAAATTTACCGAAGAATCCCCAGCTTTTTCCTCAAGGAATAGAAGCAACACACGAGGAATACTTGTTTAATCATTTAGTGAGATTATTGACGTCGGTAATGTACCTACCATTTATTTTAAGATGAAAACAAACCAAAAGGCAGTTTCCATTTGATTTGAAATCAAAAGTTATTGGCGTTTCGGCAAACGCAATTTCTATTGAGTTAAGTCCGTCTAACATGGACTTTTTTACAGAAAGTGACTGTGAACTGTATCCAACAAAATGAGAATTTAAAGTTGCCAAAAAATCGTAAACAACTCTGTGCATTACTATTCATTGTTGAAATCATCGATTACAATTCACCATGAATTTCACTCGCATTTGTTTTTTTTTTGCTCTCGCCATGCACACTTTACAAAGCAGATGAGTGGATTCAAACAATGAACTGATGAACTTGCACATTACTTTTCCACAATTACTTCATCACATAATTTTCCCTTTTTAATTCACCGAAATAAAGGGTCGTTTCATAAACACAAAGCAGAAAGTGGAATCAAAGCTACGAACTGAGGAAACTTTGCATTACTCTTCACCTACTAAATCATTGCAGACCAGATAAAGCCAGCAGTTTTGAAAATGTTTGGACTTAAGCTATCGGTTGGCATCCAATTTTTGCGTCGCCGCGATGAGAAATGTAATCTTACGATCGGCTCCCAGACTAAAAGGCAACACTCACCTCAAAAACTTAAAATCCTCAAAAAAAATAATAATGCAAAAAATTTCCGTTTTTCTGTTTGCTGATCTGAAGGCAGATTTAGAATTTTGACAGCTATTGTTTTTCAAATATGAAATGAAATTCTAAAATTCATTATTCATGCCAAGATGGTTGTAAGTATACTGTAACAAATTTTGTAGAGATTTTAAACGACCCTCAAGTCAAAAGAAATCCCTACGAACATTGAAATAGTCTCAAAATGAGTGATTTCCTTAATAATGAGGGGTATAAAGGAACAATTGCGTGCAAGGGTTTTTATTATTGAATATGTTTGTTTGGCCCATAAGCATGCTTAAAACTGAAAATGCTACTAAATTCACCCATGCATTTCTGAGAGAATGGTCACACTGGCCACTTTTCGGTATTTTTGATATAGCTCGAAAACTAAGCCGAATTTGACAATTTTACATATAATACTTTTTGTTCAAAATTGAAATGGATAGTTCAAAAAATTTTACGAAAAAATTTAAGCAGGAAAAGTTAACAAAAACCAACTTAAAAAAATCAAAAAATCTGGGATATCTAAATTTTTTTTATAAATTATGCATAACTTTTTTTGAAGCAAAGATAGGGTCAATACATGCAGGGACAAAATAAAGTAGAGATTTAAGGCCTTAATATGGCATGTTAAAAAATTAATATTTGTTCAAAATTGACAGAGATATTCCCGCTCAAACCTTATCATTTCTTAAAATTTTTCGCAGTTTTGGCCCGAAAGTCTCTTTTTCGGGACAATATGGCAAATTTCACTTTCGTAAAAATGTTCGAAATAAAAATTTCGATATAATATGACATTAGAACTATAGAGAATCTATAAAAAGGATATAAGTTCGCAATTTCGTTTTTCGGCTGTTTTTGAATGCCTTCAGACCTACAGACTGAACGGCTGGTCCGATTAACATAAGGTTTGGTAATAGGTGCTAGTAACGTTAAATTTGTCATCAAGTACCAAAAAATTGGCTTTCGGGTAAAAACTGTGAAAAATGATAAGGAATGGTAAAGTTTGAATGGCTATACCTCTGTCAATTTTCAAATAATATGGCTTTCTAAAATGTCATATTAAAGCCCTTAAACTCCAGTTTACTTTATTCATGCATGTTTTGAGCGTATCTTTGCTCCGAAAAAAGTTATGCGCAGTTTAGAAAAAAAATTTAAAATCTTTGATTTTTCGATTTTTTGTATGTTGGTTTTTGTTTACTTTTGCTGCTTAAATTTTTTTAAGAAATTTTCCAAATTATCCATTTCGATAGAAAATTTAATTCTGAACAAAAAGTATTATATGTAAAATTGTCAAATTCAGCTTAGTTTTCGAGTTATACCAAAAATACTGAAAAGTGGCCAGTGTGACCATTCTCTCAGAAACGCATGGGTGAATTTAGTAGCATTTTCGGTTTTAAGTATGCTTATGGGCCAAACAAACATATTCAATAATAAAAACCCTTGCACGTAATTGTTTCTTTTTAAAAGGTCTATTCAATAGGCTAGAAGTGCCAGCTTACGATCAAAAAATAGCTGATTTCGTAGTGACTATAAAATAATAAATTGTGTTAAAAGATAATTTCAACTTTATGGTATTTTAATAACAAAGTTGTGAGTTTCTATAGAATATCAAAATACATACACAACTGCGTTGATTGAAGTTTCATTAGAATTACAAAGTTTTGTAAACAAAATCATGAAATTTACAAATGATAAATAGGTATATCATTTCAAAATTCAGTTGACATTGCACAAAACTCACTCACTATCAATAAATTGAGGAAATGCAACAAAATAATAAAAATATGTACCTACCTCTATATCATGATAATAATGATATCTCGCAATGAGAGAATGTTTCAATCATATAATCTAACTTTATACAACATCTATTACAAACATGACACTTTATGAATAATTTCCAGAATTCAAGGTAATTTAACAAAATAAACAAATTAACTAATTTATATCTATGATGAGATAAACAAATTTACAAGTTCTAATGAAGGGCTTTTGTGTGCACTTACTTGACAGGTATTTTCTTTTTTAACATTAACAATATAACCTAAGTAAAATTTCTCATTCATGATAAAAATATATAATATTTGGGGAAAGAAAAAAAAAAAACAAGATGATGATAGATTCATTCTGTTTTCATAACAAGACCATAATACAACAAAAAAACAGTAGGTAATACTTGATTTCAATCTTTAAATGAAACATGAATGAATGAAAAAGAAAAGGTTTTCCTGAATGTCTGACGTCTTAATTTGGGTAAAATATCTTTTATCACGCAACAACACACGCAAAATATCACATCCACTATTTGAATAGGGTAAGAATATAAAGGGTCTTTTTTACTTTTGTACTGAACACTCTTCACATCTTGACGTGAGCTTGTGTATCTTTTTACTTATTGTTTAGGTAAACAAAAACAAAAACAAGAAAAACATTTTGCTTTTGTTGAAAATATATAATAAATAGGGAAACTAAGGTATAGGTAATTAATACATCACTATCATTCTTGGCATAAGAAAACTTAATTAATGAAAGATATCAAAATAAACAAAAGCATATTTCTAATGTATGTATAGTAAGTAATAGATAGTAATTACTTGTGATATAGGATTCGCTTTTCTTTCAAACTTTGGAGCTCTATTTGTTTATTCACGCAATGGTCTTTAAGCTGTATTTTTCATAGATTTTTGAGAGCATTTCCTTAAATTGAAGAGCCTTTAAGAAAAACAAAGCTTTTCGTATGGGCCCATCTATTCAAAGCTAAAAGATAATACCAAATTGACGAATTCAGGTATAGTAAAACACATACAATTTCTTTTAAAATAACAACAACAACGTTCCAGTGCTTTTCCAAAAACAAAAAAAATAACAATCTGAATGAAAACCACAAAATAAAAGGATTTACATTCAATTTCCTTACAAACATTGATTCATCCAAAAAAAAAACCGATAAAACAAATAACGTACCTATGCGTACTTTGAATAATAATTATTTATTTTTCTATTATTGGTAGAATTGAATGAATTCACCTTAATGATGATAATATTGCGTCATAGAAAAAAAGTACTTTAGAGTGGGAGTTTTTGTTTTAGGGAAAATTAAAAGTTAAACAAAGTAACATCAAATCCAAAAAAGACTGCTGGTTTTATTTCAATTTTTTTTTATTTATGCAAATAATAAAATATCCCCGTGAAAATTATGTAGGTATCTAAGCGATGTGAAGATGAATTTATCTATTTTAATGTACTTACCTATTAAGAGGGGTTTTTTAATGAAAATAAATTCAAAGTAAATGCTACAAGTCTTTTCACACCATTATATTATGAATATTAAATATAAAAGCAACCAAGTTAATAATATAATCTGCAGTTTAAGAATCTAAAGCTATGTATTTCAAAGAGGACATCCCGATAATTATCAAACTCTTTTTGGGTGGTGCCTGAGTTTTAGTATGTTCATTTAAAATTGAAACCATTTTTTCGTCACTAAAATAGCTATAAGTCTAGTTTATAAACTTTGTGGTAATAAACTGAAGCACACATTTACTCGCATACAAAAAATTTGAAGTTTTTTTGTTTGAAAATTTTTTGATTTTTTAGTTTTTTGGGAAAATACTCTTTGTATTATATTTCAAGTCAAAAAAGTATGTAACCAATACAAAGTAACTGTATGAAAAAAGTCGACTGGAATTGTTACTTTTATTTTCATTTTGATTACGACTACTCATTGTTTAGGAACAACACAATTTGTTCCTCTGATATGTTTGTAAGATTTTGGAAATTTGATGAGGAAAAACGGTTCGTTGAATCGATTTGAAAGCTTACAACAATATTGATGCTATAAAAGTGTACAAATTTGCATACTAAAACAAGTTATGCAATAAAAACTGGCAAAGAAAAAGATTATTTACCGAAAAACCATAAAAAGATCAAAAAAACATAATCTCTACTAAATTTTAAAAAACTCTTGTTGAAAGCTTATTCAAATTTTCAAAACTGTCCTTCAATTTTTTGTGACGTTATTATTTGCTGAGATATTAGTAATCGAAGCCAAAAGTATATTTTTTCATTAAAAGTCAAATAAAGCATGCAAAACAAAATTGTACAACAACAACAACAAAATTGAAAAAAAAAACTGAATAACCCAGCTATTTGACTATTAGATTTGATCGCCTTAAAAACAAAAATTATCCATAAAAATGACGACCTTTAATAATGATAAAATTCAAAATAGAAAAAAACTTTCTGTGACAGGTACTATTAATATTTGCTAAGTGTAAAATTTTATAATTTTTAGTAGTAGATCGTACTAATTTTAGTACATTGAAAAAGTTTAATCAAAATCGTAGGAGTCGTTTTTGAGAAAAAAAATATTTTCCTTTGCGGTTTTTTAATTTTTGTATGGAAGGTACCGTTACTTTTTCATAAATGTAATTTTTTTTTTTTAAATAATTTAAAGACCACTAAAAAACTCTTTAGTATCGAGTTTCAAAAAATCGATCATGTCGTTTTCGAAATATTTGATTTTCAAAAAAGAAAAAAAAATTGAAACGTTTTTTAAAAATCCAAATTTTTTTTTTATTTTGGTATACAAAACTATTAATATTTTTTGTAAACTTCTGTATACAAAATTATTGAAATACGTCATACTGTTTTTGAAGATTGAGAATTTAAAAATGGTTCTTTGGGAGGTACCATTAGTAACCATTTTTTGAAAAATGATACTTTACAAAAAGTAATTTTTTGTAAGAAAAGTTGTAGAACCGTTTTTGAGAAAAATAAGATTATTTAAAATTGCTAAAAAAAAGTGTGCCAGGTAGTTATTTTTGGTTCTAAAAAAATGAAAAAAGCGTGTGGAGGAGAGGGGCACCAAAAAACGCTATGTACCAAGTTTGAAGAAAATCTGTTTAGCCGTGTAGGCTGTAGCTCATTGCACAGACAGACAGACAGAATTGTATTTTTTAAATATTTTTGTTTCTGTTTTGAGAAAAAAAGATGCACGTTTACTATTTTTTTTTATATCGTTTCTAATTTTGTGAACGGCAACTTTCTTCTAAAGGAAAAGAAAAAGACCTCTTCTCAAATAATGTTTGGTATTTTTTCCTAATCTACATATTTCAACTGTTTGTCAGATGTTACGCGAATCATCGTGTATAATAATCGCGAAAGAACACAAAGAATTACCCTCACCTAATCTCAAATAAGGGTTTTTAAGGACCTATCCCACTCCAATATGCATTTTTCCTCTCATAATGAGTATTGTCATGTCATCTTCCTGTGCAATATGCTTGTCGGAATGCACTTAAATTCCCCTGTGTTTGATAACACTTACTTAAATGAATGCATTGAAAAATTGATTGATTTTTGTTACGTATACGCCCGAGTGGTTTATTCTTTATTGCAACAGAAATGGCTATTAGTTAAGAAAAAAAAAATTTGTATTTTAAAAATTAATTTCTAATTTTCTTAATTGTTTTTAAATTTTAACATCCATAAGAAAGCCAATTAGCAATGTGCATCAATTTCCATTTTTATTGATTTATGGTGGAAATAATAACATACACTTATTTTACGCAATAAAAAACAAAACTAAAAAAATTATAAATTTAACTTATTGTCACACTCATAAAAATAACTATGAAAGCCATAATAACCATAATATTGAGTGTCATAAATTTGTTTGCTTTGTTTGTAATTATCACCTTAATTTAGATAATTATTTGATATTTATATAGAGATGTCAACTGTTGTGTTAAATTGTTAATTTAAAATAAATGGCACTTTTATACAAGAGTATATTATTGACTGATTTTCATATAATTGTTTTTTTTTTTGTGAATAATTTTACTATTGCTTCAGTATCATTTATATTCTGTATGAATAGAATTTGATTGATTAAATAAACTTTTTTTATTAGAACTGTGATTACCCTCATATTCATTCTAAATTACATTAACAAACTCACAAAAAGTAGAAACTGTTGATTGCTATTTTTTAACTTTATTTTATGGAATTTTCACAAAAATTTATTAATTTCCTAGACACAATTTAAATCAATGCTGATAAAGTAGGTAGTGTAAAATATTAATAACAAAGCAATATTTGTGGCATATGTCAAAGACACCATAAATAAGGGCGCAGGGATATTTTTGTTGAAAGCTGTTTTCCATTCTTTAATTATTTTATTTTTTGCTTAAAATCAGACTTTTTTTGACGTGAGTCTTTCATTCATCATATTTCCAGCTTCTCCAAACCATTTAAAATATTATTAATAAATCAAATATTCTATAACGACGTTTTCAAATCGTTCAGACTCGGTAGGTTTTGAAAGGTCATTAAATTGTCTATTTAAATTTATGCGTACAGTTGAATTCTGGTCTAACAAAATTGGAAAATCTCATCTTCTCTTGCTTTGTGTTGGTGGCTCATAGTGTCCCATTTTGACTTTTTTGGTTGCAAAAATCATAACTTTCAAAAGAAAGAAAGATATCACCACTGTTTCTTTAACTTGAAGAAAATTTCCAAGGCTTAGAAAATGATGAGTTTCAAAAAAAAATCACAGGGTGTTTCAGAATTTGCTGTTGAAATAAGAAGTTATAGTTAAGGTGATAAACATAATTGGTATTTTAATTTACAAAAGTCAATACCTGAAGTAATTTAAGTGAGCAGTAGGCAAAAAAGAAAACAAACCAATTTGGGTGAAAAAGTGAGGACAAAAATATTTTTGTTTTGTTTATTAAATGATTTGTTATTGTGTAATAAGTTCATCATTTGTGGAGTGTATTGTGCCTCCAGATTTCTTTGGTTTCTTACATGCCTTTGGAAAGAAATAAGTGGATCCAATGAAGTTGCAATCATGATAAATATAGATGTTCATTCAGCCGAATCCTTGAAACTTTGCACGTATTTGGATATTTATATTTCTTGTATTTCTTCTTTATTTTTTAGACTTCTGGGCTTCTTCTGACAATTCTCCAAGAAGTGGTAGTAGTTGATATTGGATGGTATTTTGACTATGAACCGGAATTTTATGCAGAGAAGGTGTGAGTAGTTTTTTCAGGATACTTTTGTTTCAATAGCTCTTATGTTTCCTTGGTATACTACTCAAACTTTACTGCATTCACTTCTTTCCTGCATAACGTTAATTTACTATTTTGAGCCTCATTATTACCTCCCCATTAACTCCAGTTATTTGAGCGGTTGCCTTTGATTGTTCAAAAAATCTCCTCGAAGTGTTTCCATTATTCGTTTTTTGAAATCCTTGCTTTGGTTTATCCACATCAAGTCCAAGCTCATGGTGGGCGTGTCAAATACAAAATTAAATTTGATACCAGTCTAGTAAAGGGTGTTTTTTTTTTAAGGTATACACTTTGAAATGGAATAAAACAAAGATAATTTTTTTTTTAAGTTGACATGAAATTTACTTTATTCGAAAGAAATCTGCTGGCATTATAATATAAATATGATTTCAGGCATATGACCGCAACGGCTGGTTCGGATGTAGTTTAATCTGGAGGTCCAATTTTCGATGACTTCTTCCAATATTTGTGGCCGTATATCGGCAATAATGTGGCGAATGTTGTCTTCTAAGTGGTCAATCATTTTGGGCTTATCGGCGTAGAATAGTGACTTTATATATCCCCACAGAAAATAGTCAAGTGGCGTTAAATCGCACTATCTTGGAGGCCAATTCAAGGGTCCGTAAGGTGAAACTATGCGGTTACCAAACATTTCCTTCAATAAATCAATTGTGGCACGAGCTGTGTGACATGTTGCACCGTCTTGTTGAAACCCCAGCTCCTGCACATCATGGTTGTTCAATTTATAAATGAAAAAGTCAATAATCATAGCTCTATAGTGGTCACCATTGACTGTAACGTTCTGGTCAGCATCGTTTTTCAAGAAGTACGGACCAATTGTTCCACCAACCCTTAAACACATAAAGCACACCAAACAGTCAGTTTTTGTGGATGTAACGTTGTCTCAACACACACTTGAGGATTACCAGCACTCCAAATACGGTAGTTTTGTTTACTGACGTATGCATTCAACCAAAAGTGAGCTTCATCGCTAAACAAAATTCGCTTATTTCTTATTTCGAACAGATCTATGATTTTCAAAATAAATTTGCACAATTTGGAAGCGTTATTATGGTGTCAGTCTATTCATGTTGAAATGCCAAACCAAACTAAAACTAATGTCGTTTTCGGTTGGACGTTCGGAGTACGCCTTTTCTACTCCATTTTCACTCCATCTACTCCAAAAGCCTTCGATTGGCTGTTCGGAGTATTTTTCTGTTCCCGATTTGAAGAAGGAGTAGATTTGGAACACCCGCATACACATACAGGTTTTCGTCGCACTACTTGTCAAAAGTGATGAATGCTTGAAGAAGCCATTTTATAATATGGCGTCATTCAGTAGTGTGTGTGTAAATTTGACAACACGATGTTTTTATATTCTATTGGAATCAAAAAGAAGTAGAACAGTCAGAAAATCCAATCGAAAACGACATAAATCACTTAACAGCTGACAAAATGGCCGCCAGTTAAAATAGTGTTGCCAGCTTAAAGTTCTATACCTCTAAAAAAAAACACTCGTTATTTAGATTTGCATACCAAAATTTTTCCTTAAAAATATTTTGAGAATTTTATATATAAAAAAATAATTATTGATTTCAAGAAAATAATATTTTGCTGTGTAAATGGAGCGAATGAATTAAATCAAAAAAAAAAATAAATACTTGGAGTGGAGCCCACTTAAACTTTTTTATTTGAACAAAAAAATAATTTTAAGAAAACTGCTCCAACGTTCTAAAATGTTTTTTTCCATAAAATTATATTAGATCAAAATTTTAGATGGCATTTTGCCCTACCAATAACCAAATTTAGAGACGATTTAAATATTTAAGTAAAATGGATCATAATGGTATATACCTACTCTAAAAACTAAACTTAAAAATGTTATGACTTAAATATTTAAGTGGACCATAAATAATGAATGTTACATGGTACTAATCAATCACCGCCTTACCTCATGTTCGTGGATTTTGAGAAGACCTTTGACCGAGTCAACCGTGAATGTTTATGGAGATCACTTCTTGATAGGGGAATTCCCCCAAAAATGGTTGCCATTATAAGAGAGTCCTACAACAACGCAAGATGTTTCGTTTTACACAATGGGCAGCTATCAGACTCTCTTGAAGTACGGCAGGGTGTCAGACAGGGGGATATTCCATCGCCAATTCTCTTTCTACTGACGATAGACGATGTTTTGACTGCCAGCGCTGGAACAGCGGAGAGACAGGGCATTCAATGGAGACCGAGAGGCTTAGTCACTTAGAATGCCGATGATATGTCTCTTGGCAAATAACATCAGTGGACTGAACGGTATGCGTATGGGTCACGCACTCAAGGTGAAAGGAGAGTCGAGTGGTCTAAAAATAAATAGCAAAAAGACAAAAATAATGCTCACAGGCTGCTCCACACATCAGCGTATTTTTATACAGGAGATGCCAGTTGAAGAGGTTGAACAATTTAACTACCTTGGAAGTATTGTTTCAGCAAATGGTGGTACTGATCTGGACGTTCAAAGTAGAATAAATAAAGCTAGCGCAGCCTTCGGTTCTCTGTCCCAAATTTTGAAACCCAGTCAAATCTCCTAACCCACTAAGACTAAGTTGAGATTCTTTGAATCCAATCTCAAATCCGTGCTGTTATTTATGCTTGCGAAACCTGGAAAGTTACGACTACCATCTCGAAGAAATTGCAGACTTTTGTGAACCGCTGTCTATGTCATATTCTAAAGATTCGCTGGCCACAAATCCTATCAAACGAAGAATTGTGGCGCAGGACAAATAAAGAGCGGCTGGACGTTGACATAAGCAAGCGTCAATGGCAATGGATTGGTCACACACTGAGGAAACCAAACGATAAAATTGCAAAGCAGTACTTTGAATGGAATCCTCAGGGTGTACGGTGGGTTGGAAGACCAAAACAAACATGGAAGTCAACAGTTTTAGCAGAAGCATTCACTATTTCGGGCGTCTACTGTACTCAACAAACTCACACATAACACATTGAACTTGATTTAATATGCGACGTTAAGTAAGGATGTGCCTCGATAATTCTTGCAAAACATAGAATCACCTTATTTGAAGATGGGGCATACGAAGCTAATATAGCCAGTCATCGGATGATTTAATGCATGCGCCTTATCAAATCATCCCCTCCGTTTTTGAAGATCTTCGCTGGTGATTCATCAGATCCGGCTTCCTCACTGTTCTTAATCTTCTTTTAGCTAAGTCTACATTGGAGGATGGTTTCAAATAAAAGTAATTTATTATGAAATACAATTATTTGCATAAAAAAACGTGAAGCTTCGATTTTTTGGAATTTAATTTCGTCTTTAGAATATTTTTCTCCGATTTTCATTTGCACTTTGTTTTTAGTCATAAAAACAAAAATTATCCACGTGCGAGATAAAAACAAATTGTTTACCTTTTATTTAAATTTTATTTTAATGTCGTCTTTTATTTATCCTCTGATGCCATCTCTCAACTCAACTACACATGACAACCGAGTTGAATTTTGTTAAAATATTAATACCATTTTTTGTGGTTTGGATTTTAAATGTTCCCTCAATTTTTGTTTTCAGGAAATTACATGCTATTTGGTTAACCACAATTCAATTAGCTTTAGCTGGCTTACAGTCTAACACCAATTGAAATTAATATCTTGTGTACAAAAAAAAAAAAAAAAAATAAACAATAATTATTTGCATGTTAACAGTTTTCTTATTTTATGCAAATTTTAAGTAATTAGATATTAAATTCTCAGAAATTCGATTAGCTGTGGAATAATAAATCAAAACAATTATTGAGGGAGTACCTACATAATTTTTGTGCTTCTGGGTTTCATTTAAATGAAAATTAATTAGAATTTTGCAAACCCTCTATGTTTTGAAAATCAATTTGACTTTTCCTGAAGAATATTTTTTGAGTAGTTTAACTTCAAACAGGCTGTATATGGGCTTTTGAAAATTAGTCACCCATCATATAGCTATGTGCCAATTTTTTTGGCATTTTTCATATAAATTTTGTTATTAAATTCAATACAAAGCAAAAGACTATTAAACTTTTTTTTATTAAAACTTAATTCAGATACCTACCTTCCTATGTGTGTACCTTTGCCTTTGAATAACTGTTTCCAGAAATACTATTCAACTGCAGTTGATAATATTGCAACGTGCATGATTTTCCTTGAAAATCTTCTTTAAGTTTTTAATGCATTTATTCATGTTCCAATATATTTGAGAGTTGACTGCAACAGCACTGAAAAATTGAAAAATGGAAATATGGATTGGCATTTTCTTTCACTGAAATGGCAATCTACGTCAATAATTTCCTAACAAATTTCATTTTGCGATCTATGTATGTATGTATTTGACAGTTTTTGTGTTGCAACATGATTCTTAGTACAAAAGCAATTATTTCCACTGATGGAATTTTTGGGAAAAGTATCCTGTTTCCATTATCGTAAGCAATGGGTACGTTCAGACGACCCAAGGGACTTGATATTCAGTCAACTGCATTCGTTGAACGCAAATTCGACCAAGGTAACTAGGTTTTTTTGAAATGTCAAACTTGGAACTATACTTCAAAACATTTACCTTCAGTAAATAGTGAAGAAAGTACCGATTGTATTTTTTTCTAAGAAAAACCTCACACCTGTAATAAACCCAAAACGAGTTGTAATTAACCCTAAACGAGTTGTAATAAACAAGCTTTTTGAAGAAAAGTTTTTCAAGACTATTGGATTTTTGTACTAGGAAACCAAACATAAAATTAACAAATCTCATACAAAACTTATATATTTTTACTTATCATGCAGTTAATAATTTTCTTTTTTTATTTGATAAAGAATCTTCCCACAAATGGGTAAAAATGAACCTGCAAAAAAATTAATAAATCAGAAAACAATAAAGTTCAGCTTTCTGTTTAGTGACCAAATATAATCAGCTGATATTTCTGACACAAGTGCACTTGACTAGATATTAAGGGAGATTTTTCTTGACTTACTTTCCAGTCAACTTTCCAATAAAGTTGTCTTAATTGGAAAGCAATATTTTGACAGCTGACCAATCAGAGACTAGAAACTTGCCTTAATTTCTAGTCCCTTGGGTCGTCCGAACGTACCCAATGTACATATTTTTCATACGTAAGGCTTTAACACAGACATCGCAACGGTATTTTTGTATTTTTCTTTAGTTATTTATTCTTCCGTGTTTTTAGTTGTTTTTTTTTTACATTTTTTGCTCAGCACCTATTCAAAATTCGATGCACAGTTGATTGCGAAAATGGATATATTTTTTGATAATAGTCATTTACCAAATTGGTTTCGGTAATCAATAGCATTTTTAAGAATTTATACAGTTTTAAGTAACATTAGCCCTTGAGCATTTTGAGAAACTCTGTACTCCAAGAATTATTCGCCGGTTAGTTTCGATGATAGGACAAACTTTGACGAACTGGTAGGTATTGTCAGTTGCATGTGCATCCAGGTTGCATATAATGTGCACAAGCCCTTCCAATCAAATCGAGTAGTCCACATCTTGCTTTTAAAATAAGACCTATCATATCTCTTGAATTTGAGTCATCAAAATAGTTGGGCACACATGTATGAAGGAAAGGTAACTAAAGGGTGTTTTTTTTAGACGTGTGGCTTTGAAGAAGAAATAAAACGCATAATTTAATGTTATGACGAAGCATTTAGCTTTTTTATTATAAAGATAAGGGTTTGCCATTATGTTTTAAAAATTATTTCGGGCAATCTCGTGGCCACCGCGGCCAGCTCAAATAAATTTCAGCCGAGAGGCCCAATTTTCGACGCGATGGCGGATGGACTCATTCGGGTCTTGTTCGATACTCTGCTCCACAGCAGCAAAAGCGTCTTTGGTGGACACTGAACGGGCGTCTCTGAGGATGCGCATTATCCACTAGAGTTAACGTGGTGTGAAACCGATCCATGTTTCCTCGCATTACCGACTCTGCTGGGCGTTTATGTGGACATTGTATATCCACTCTATAGTATTCTCATGAAACACGATTTTGTAGGTTGACATTTGGTCGATAGGTTCGATGTGATCGCCTTACCGAGATCGAGATCCCTTAACAAAAATTAGTATTACATTTGGACGCATAGATGGCCACGTCCTTTTTTTCTTCATGAGAATACTATAGAATTTATATACAATGATGTTGACCGAATATTGGACGCAGCGCACGATGTGCGAACCGAACCATTATTTTGATAATAAATTTGCACGATTTGCAAACGTTGTTGAGGATTAAGTCTATTCATTATGAATTGGCAAACCAAACTGAGCATAAATCATGTGACCAACTCCTAAAAAAGTATTGGCAGATTGAAAACCACACGTCTAAAAAACACCCTTTATTATTATCATCATGACATTGCAATCGATCCTTAAGTTTCGGGGCAGAAGGCAACTCCAGTCTCTTGGAAAAGGCCTGACCATTCCTAGGTCCAATACATATTTTTTTGCAATACCTCTTTGAAAGACCAGTTTCAATGTGTATACACAGTTTGGTGTGTTTTCAGGCAGGTTGAAATATCTTTTAACATAAAACCGATACCATTTTTCGCTTGCAGCTCTTCGACCTTCATTCATAAAAATAACAATTTCAGGTTTCTCTAGGTTTGCTCCAAAAATCCATTTCTCGCGGCATGCTTACCTTATTGATGATAGCTTGTATTGTGGTGGGACCACCAGCCAAATCACGATGTCATCGGCATACAAGAGAACATTTGAAGCGTTGAGAATGAGAAGGGGTTAAGTGACATTTTTGATGTTTTGAGTTATAAGCGTTTAAAGTTTTACGTTTATAACTTTTTTTCTGAAATCGAGAGAAGCTTATAAAAAAGCCATAAAAAAAGAAAAAAAAATTTACAATTTTAGTAAATCGCCCAATTTTATTGAAATTCATTAGAAGTTGGTGTTTTACAAACAATTCAGCACTTGACCCCTTTAAGCGAAAATAAGTTTAATTTATTTTTTTATGAAAAAGGGGTCAAGTGAAAGGTGGGTATTATTCTTGTATTGCATAAAGTGAACATGTCTGTTCGCGTAGCTCCCAAAACTACGAATTCCACCCAAAGTTCTGTCAAAACTCATATAAAAAAAATAAAATTCGAAGAAATTCGTAGTTTTGGGAAGTTAACGAACAGACATAACAATTGTGCACTTACCACCTTTATGCAAAAAAAAAAAATATAACTTGGTATTTTATCTTTCGGCTTCTATTGAATTAAGGGGTTAAGTGGGTGTTAAGTGATCTTAACCCCTTCTTGCCTAAAACAACTTTAAAACAAACGTGTAGTTAACCCCTTTGTCTGAAGCTAACTTTGTAAGTAATAACAATAGAGACACAAGAATTAGACCAAAATTTAAGTTGACGCTTAACACCATTATTGGCTTAAAAAAAACGAAAAATCGAAAAATGTCACTTGACCCCTTCTCATTCTCAACGCTTCATTTATCTCTAGCCCATAAATATAGTCCAACAATTGGAAGTTCAGAGTGCAGGTTATTTAAAAACAAAACGAATAATTATTGCTCGTGCGGAAAAAATTGGATGCACGGTTCCCGTCCCAGACAGCTTTAATCTTTTGAATTAGAGCTTGCCTATTTATGTTATCGACAAAGTAAAGATAGCTATGTAAGTAAGTAAGTAAGTAATTCATTTTATTTACATTCATATTTTAACAATTTTATATAAAGTTTTGAATTTATTAGCTATGGCTATGCCGTCAGCCAGGTTGACAATAGTTTGAATGTTTTTACTCTAAGTATAACAATTTTAGTTTAGTTTTTTTTTGCTAAATGATAGTATTACAATTTTAAATTTGATTTTATTGTTCAAGAAAATTCTGTAATAAGTAACATTCTGTATTTATAGATTGTTTTAAGAAAATTAATTAGTTTTTTCCAATCGTTTCCATTCAGCATTTCAACGGTTTCTTTCATCGAAAGTGTAGTTTTTTGGAAAAAAGACCGTCTTTGGGCACTAAAGATTGGACAGACGCTTATCAAATGGAAACAGTCCTCTTTTGATTTCAAGTTACATAGCGAACAGAATTGGTTGAAGCTCCCGTTGTATGGATTGCCATTTAAGGCAAGCACCTCACATCTCGTTTTGAAGATAATAGATATATCCGTGTAACTAGGAGAATCTTTGAAATAGTTACTATTACCGAGATTAAAGTTAAGTTGACTGTATAACAATCTGCTGCTGGATTCACGTGCTTTTGCTATTAGTTCATTCCTCATAAAGTCTTCATTTTTTTGTATAATGAAGTACAGCTTTTCTTTTAATAAACTTACATTGTTGAAATCTACATCGAACATCTCTCCACAAGTATTTTCGATACACTGCCATTTTGCAAGCCACCAGTCCTTGTTCCGTACTTCATATAGTAGCATTTTTTTCGCAAGCCTACTGTCTTCGTAAGTATTACAGACTTTAATTAACTTGTAACTTCAGTGTCGATGTTAAAATTTTTGGCAACCCAGTTTCTAGATATATGGCGTAGTCTGGTGTATTTTGCGGAATGTTGAACAGTTTCTTTATAAAGTTTCTGAAGAATCTTTCAATGCCCTCGTATTCATCAGCCCCCCATACCTGCGATCCATAACAAAGTGTAGATTTTACAACGGAATCAAAAATGTTGTATTTTGTCGATAAGACAATGTTTTTGTTCGAAAAAATATTTTTCCACGTTACATTTAGCAAGCTTTGACAACTATTCGCTTTTTCAATCAAATGCTTGCTAAAATCTAAAGTTGGATTCAGCTTCATTCCAAGGTATTTTACTTCTTTTGATGTTTCTATCAGATTCCCTTCATAAAACCAATTTTTTCTATTCAGCGAATTTGAAGATCGTGTAAAAATCATAATTTTCGATTTCTCGGTGTTTATGGTTAATCCCCATTTTTTGCAATAAGTTGCGAGTCGGTTTATCATAAGTTGCAGGTTTTCTGGAGATTCGGACAAGAGCACAAGGTCATCGGCATGCAAAAGGACGTTAACTGCTGTATTCGCAATTCTTATATTACCGGGGAGATCCTCTGCAACGTCATTTATGAACAACGAAAAAAGCATCGCACTAAGCAAACAACCCTGTTTCACACCAGAAGTAGTTGCAAACCATTCTGAAAGTTTATCGCCGTCCCAAACAGCTGCATTCGTGTTGGTGTACATTTCTTTCACCACTTTCAGGAACCTTGTCGATAGACCAATAGATGAGAGCTTGTACAGCAGCGCATTTCTATTGACAAGATCGAAGGCCGCTTTAAAATCGACGAAAAATGCGTATACTTTTTTGTTTCTGGCTTGAAACGCTCTGATTATCGATGAAAGTGTAAAAATTTGATCTATTGTTGAATAGTTCTTTCTAAATCCACCTTGTAGGTCAGATAGTATGTTGTATCTATCAACCCATTTTTCAAGACGTTCCACAAGGATACCACAGAACATTTTTGCTATTGTATTCATAAATGAGATACCTCTGTAATTTTCTGGTACATCTAGTGATCCTTTTTATGAATGGGAAAGATAACAGACTTCTTAAAGGAGGAAGGGAGGAAGATAGCTATATCTAAACACAAGTCCGATAAAGCTGCTTGATCTGATGGCCTTGCGGCTGAGCTATTCAAAGCGGCTGGTGATAAATTCGTTAGGAGTATGCATCAGCTCATCTGCTAAATATTGTCGGAGGAAAGCATTCATTATGAATGCAACCTTAGCATTGTTTGCCCGATCCTCGAGAAAGGCTTTTCTCTGGACTGCACCAACTACAGGCCCATAAGTCTTCTTAATATCGCCTAAAGCATCTTCTCTGCCGTACTTTGTGAACACCTGCTGAAGCCATTTGTCAACAACCTGATAGATTCCACCACCTTTTCATCGATTTCGCTGCGTATGACAGCATATAGAGAGTGAATGGTATAAGGTGCACCAAAAAGCTGGAGTGAGTAGGTTGGGTAAAGACAAGAAAAAAAATCGTAGGGAAGGGGGGGTCTATTTCCCCCCGTTTAGGCAGCAAGGGCAATTTTCTAAAAAATTGGCTAAAAAAAAATATTTTAAAACAACGGTACAATTTACAATACCATGCTATACCTTTTTGGAAAGCCAGAAATATCTTCTTTGATTTTCATTTTAAATTAAGTTGTGATAGTGAATAGTTTTTGAAAAATTAATTTTCAAACTCGAAATTTTGAAAAAAAAAAAAATAAAAGAAAACTTTCTAATTAATTTTTCTCAAAATTTTATGTTTTAATTTTCAAAATTTAATGCTCTTATTAATTTTTAATAAAAAACAGAAAACTGGATGTTAAAATTTATCTTAGTTTTTGAGAAATAAATTTAAAAAAAGTACTTTTATCCAAGAAAAACACTTTTTTGGTTTTCCCAAGTTTGACCTTCTCAGGTCAATTATTAACCTTTTGATCGATTTCAAGGCCACGTCTGACAGCATCTATAGAAATGAGCAATATGTCTACTTTTGGCATCCCTCCCAAACTTATCTGTTTGTGCAGCATGACTATAGAGAATTTACGCTGCCTCATCAACGTCAGCAAAGACCTCACCAACATCTTTGATGTCAAAAAATGTTTTAGGCAATGCTACGTGCTGTCATGCGACTTCTTCAACACATAGAGGCACAATCTTTCAAAATTCCGTCCAACAAAGCGTGATGTCAGTGGTGCTTTCGTGAGTATTGAGAAGGAAGTCGAAAATATGGGTTCAGCGGTTTATGAAAAAAAATGTTGGTGGCGCAACAGCCCGTGTAGAACCAAGGCCTACTTACAACTCTCAACCATTCCTGTGTGCGTGTTGTTGGCAGGAATGGAGGGGACCTACAATTTTTTGCCAGGTCCGAGAAGTATAGTATGGAATACTTGTCAGTTCTTCGCAACAGGCAGTGTCTCGCAAAAAACATTTCGGTTTGTAAGTGCCAGAAGCTGGAAATCGAACACAGACCGGCATGATGCTATTAACAGGAATGGACACCCAAAAGTGACGTCTCGGACAGAAAGTCACTAAAGACAGCTATAATTTTGAGATGGTCAGAAAATTTGTCTACCTAGGATCCGCTTTAAGCTCAGCGAACGAAAATAGTGCTGAGATCAAACGAAGACTCTTGCCAATCACTGTTTCCTTTGGCTAAAAAGGTAATTCAGAAGTAAAGCCCTCTCTTGAACAACTAAACTGTTCCTGTATAAGACACTGGTCCACCCCGGGCTGTAGCGCCGGTAAGTAAAGCCTAGTACATACTTCTGCATCATGTCGTGAATCCGTGCTTGTGAAGCTGTATGGAGAGTTTTCGCTCACGAGCAATACCCATGCAAAATGAACGGGAACTCTTGGTGAACAGTTGACAGTTCGATTACAAAAGAAAAATACCTCATTAGAGGCATTGTGGTTTTAAATGTCAAATATTCATAACACGTTCGCAAGTCTATACCAGTGAGCAATTTCAAAAAATCACTTTCCCCACTGGTGATTGTTCACTTCACGCGGAAGTATGTACTAGGCTTAAGTAAGTAATGCGTATTGCCCAAAAATTAACGGTTTCTGGTTGTAACAATGTTTTAAGAATATTTTATTTTTATTCTAAACAAAAGGCAAGTTATCACGGTCAGGCATTGACCCAACCATAAAAAAAGTGTCGACGATGCACACGGGCATCCGCTTCGCACTTTGGATTGTTTCCCACCGGGAAACTCGAGCCGAGCAAACACCTTTGCACTCGGTCTGTATGGGAACTGCTGGTCAGCATAATTAGACTAAGAAACAAAATGTATTTACGATTGAGATATGAGGATTCTTATTGTTAACTTTGTAGAGTGCGGTCGCACCAAATATATTATACTATTATACAAAACTGAATTCGTGTGTTTAATTGGGACAGTACCGAGTCCCAGAAAATTATATTTTTTGAACTTCAAGGATCAGAGATCCGTTACTGGCGCCCGAGCAGGGACCCGACCGTCCTGTAAAATATTATTATATACTAAAATTATCCTGGAAAAAGTGAATCTTTTCTTACGTAAAATAGAAAAAAATATATATAAATTGAAGTGAATGTGATCAGAACAAATAATAATCTAGAAAAAGTGAATATTTTCTAACAAAGTTACAAAGAAGCAAAAGTGACCAGAACAAATAAAATCACGAAGAATTAATTAAACAAAAAGTACACAAAACTATAATCGTGGTATTAAGATAAATTGAACTAAAGTGAATGTGATTCGGCCTAATTTAAAATTTCAAAAATTAATTCAGGAATAACATTTATGAAACTATTACTCTGTGCTGAAATATCCGAGAGGCAAATACCTAAATATAGGAAGGTGAAGGCTAAAATCAACTGTAAAGATCAACTTTTAAAACCAACTCTAAAAATCAACTTTAAGAATCAACTTTGAAACACAACTTTAAGGAAAAGATGCTGTCATTTGTTATGTAAGAATAAGTAGTAAAAATTATAACATTTTGTGTCATTTACACCTATATTTATTTAACTAAATTTATTAAAATTTTCCTCAAAATTATATCGAATTGAATATAAAAGTACATATACTTACTCGTTACATACATATGTATATACAAAATACATATATTTAATTAAAATAAAAAAAAAAAAATAATAATAAAAATTTTCTGAAATTCAAATTGAATCGAACAAAAAGTACATACACATATTATAACAATTAATAAAGGCAGTTTTTCTATAAAGGGAAAGAAAAGAGCAAGCTAATTTAACATAAAATTAATTAAATTTATTTCTGGTACCACTCAAAATGGAAGAAATTCAGGTTTCAGTTACACAACTGACAGGAGCAGTTAACTCTGTCCTTGACCAGTTGCGAGGGTTTGAAACGCGTATTGTTCAGATTGAACAATACGGGGGTAGGAACGCCATAGAATCAATGGTAAAACAGTTGGATTCCATTGGGAACAAAATTAAGCAAATGGAAGATAGGAATTCGATTGGGATATCAACTCAATCTCCTGTACATAAAGAGCCTCTTCGTGGCCCAAATACTGAATCAGAACTTAGGGAGATTGCGAAATTACCCGATCCTGTAAAGGAAATACAGGTATTTGAGGGAAACCCAGTGTGTCTTGGGTAATAGCATAGAAACAGTTCTAAAAGATTACGAAATTGTTCGGAGTAAGCCTCTATATAGAGCAATACTCCAACACATTAGGCAGAAGATAAGGGGCAAGGCTGATGCCGCCCTAGTTTCATATAATATCTTTGACGGGGAGTGGGACGAAATCAAAAGGGTGCTGTCCCTCCGTTATGCGGATAAGAGGGACATAAGAACCCTTGAACACCAACTAAATTCACTAAAACAAGGTAGCTCAAGGGTGGACGATTTTTATGCGACGGTAAACCACCAATTCTCACTAATTATTAATAAAATAAGATGTGAGGCATATTCGTGCGAAACCGCTGATGCTCTCGTGGGAACTTACCGCGATAGGGCATTAGATGTTTTCATAAGAGGATTGAGTGGAGATCTTTCACGGCTTCTAATAATTCAGAAGCCTAAAACTCTTCCTGAGGCATACTCAGCATGCCTCGAAATGCAAAATTTAAATTTTAGAAATAGTTCGGTGCATATACAGGCATCAAACATGATCTCCGCCCCTGTACATTATAATTTTAACTCTGATAAGGTACCCTCGCCCTCAGGAAATAACTTTGACAAATACCCTAACACCATGAGCAGATATGGTCAACAGCAATTAACTAGGTTTCCCAACAACAGAAGTTCGCATGGTCAACAGCGAAACTCGTCGTGGATACCAAGCTTTAGGAGCAGACAGTCCCATCCACCACCGAGGCCAACTGGACCGAAACCTCCAGTTAAAATGGAGCTGGGTTCCGTGCAAACAGGAAACGTGAACTACATGAACAGGCCAAATAACCCGTTCAAGCGCGAGGCTTCGGATTCACACAACTATCCTTGGAAGCAACAAAGACTGCACCATGCAATTGCAGATGCACCAGTTAATGTTGATGAACCAAGCACATCCGGCTCGATTGGGGCTGAGCAAGAGGGAAATTTTATGCTAGGAGCCTCATTTCCAGCGTACCATACATAGAGTATGGTACAAGGGATGGGAAAATCTTACATTTTCTTGTTGACACGGGTGCAAACAAGAATTTTATCAGATCCGATCTAACACCCGTATCTCAATCTGTAGATAAACCTTTCCACGTAACTAGCCCCGCTGGAAAGATAATGGTTAACAACAAAATCAGTGGAAAATTCTTTTCTTTCCTTGGGTGCAATTTAGACGTAACTTTCTTTGTGTTATCAAACTTAGATTCGTTCGATGGTATAATCGGCGATGACACCCTTAAAGAGCTCAGGGCTATAATCGACAGAGAAAAAAATGAATTAATCATACACCCAGGTATAAAGATTCCTTTGCTGAACAAACACTCTAGTTTTATAAGTTCTTTAGCTATCCTTAACGAAAAATTTTTGACTGTGGTAGATAAATTTTCTAAATTCTCTAAATTCTTTCATATCAAAGACAGATCAGCTATCTATTTAAGATCAAAACTGATAAAGATTTTACATTACTTTACAGTACCTTTGATGTTAGTCACGGACAATGAGAGGGGTTTCCTTAGTCCAATAGTCCTGAACCTTATAAAAAATTTAGGAAATTGGTGAAATTGTACTTAACGCCTTCTCACAGAGGTCAATGGCCAAATAGAAAGGGTTCACTCTACGGTTCTCGAAATATATCGATGCCTTAGAGCAGAATACCCAGACTTAAAGGTCAAAGAACTCGTCTACGTAGCTGTTGATAGGTACAACAACACAGTACATTCAGTTATTAAGAAAAATCCAACAGATATATTTTTCAATAGGTCACAAAGAGTCAATTATCAGAATCTTTTAAACATCCGTTCAAGAATCAATAAAGATCTAAGGGGAATAATTGAGAAAAACATGAAAGCTAGGAATCTTCGAAAAAACTTAAAAAGAGTGGTACCAAAGAAATACAATAAGGGCGATGTCGTTTACGTTGCTGTTAAAGGTATAAAAAGCAAGAATAAACCCTTATATAAAAAAGAGGTTGTAGCAAGAGATAATCGAGTAACGATAACGACATCAAGTGGTAAAAAAATCCACAAAGCCCACTTAAAAAATGTTAAATGCTCATAAACTGATATTCAAAATGTTCTCTTTTCTTCCTCAAATAAAAAAAAAAAAAAAAAAAAGGGAAGAATAGGCACAAGCCAAATAAAAAAAAATGAACATTAAAAGAACAATACAAAATGTACAAAACATGCCTTGAAGTTGGCTCTCACGAAACAAGGGGCCGGTTCACTAAAAAATTACTTAATTGTAATTATGGTGGTGTTGGTCTTCGTACCCTAGTAGGCTGTTTGAAAATTTTTAACCTTACAAGCCAAAGCGGAACAATACGAGCCTTCCCATCCAGTGACTACCCCGAAAATTTAATGGAGAGCTAACCTATCAAGCATCAAAGAAAAACTATGCCTACAAAAAAAAGAGATAAAAGAAAAAAAAGAAAAAAGAAAAAGCATGTATCAAACTATTAATAAAATTCTTAAACTAAGAATAAATATAAAAGAAAAATGAAAAATCTATGAATGCACTATGTACATTAATTTTAGATTCTAAGATAAAATTGTAACTTCACGATTAATAAACTTTAATTACATTACAGATTAGTAGTTCTTTTCACTCCTATGCAGACCTTGCACATATTTGCCTACGAGTCTCCGGTGGTGACAACCAAAGAGAAGAATGCCTGGGTAACAAATGGAGTTTTTAAATTGGTACATTTAATTGACTTATAGAAAAATATGACGCACTGATACAAGAGACAGAACAGCTAACGTTTAAATACCTAAATAACGAAGAATTAAGACCTATTTTTGGCTACCACTTAAATCAGATTAAAGATAGGATTGCTGAATTAAGAGACGCAAGAACGAGGAAAATTAGGTCAATAAATTGGATAGGAACTGCTTGGAAATGGATAGGTGGTTCTCCAGACGCAACTGACTGGGACAATCTTCTGAAGGACCAGAGAGACATCACAGAAAACAACAACCGACAGTACATTATAAACGAAAAACTATTTGACACAACTCAAGAAATTACAGGGAAAGTTAACAAGATGATTGAACGCTTTAATAACGCTATCCAAAAAGGAGAAACGGACAAACTCAGACACGACTTACTCGACAAGATACTTATTCTAAAAGAAGGAGTCAATGAAATAGTAAGAGCTTGACAAATGGCCAAGAGTGGTATCGTAAATAGTAATCTTTTGGACTCAGAGGAAATTAATACTATAGTGAACGAACTTGAAACGCTACCTTACCAAAATGTTGTAGAAGCTGTCGAATACGGACGACCTTCAATATACTGTAATGGCACATTGCTACTTTATGTATTATCTATACCAAAAATTGACCCTAAGGTACATCACCTAGTCACCGTTCGTGCAGCAGTTAGAAACAACAGACAAATTGACTTAGACTACTCCAGACTTTTACTAAGCCATGACGTAACCTACGGTTTAAATGGAGATTGTGTTAATATAGGTAACACCTCCGTGTGTGAAGAAAACATTCTTAAAAGCTCCCCGAAAACTCTTGCATGTCCAGACTTCTTAAGGGTGGCAATGCATCATGTAATTACAAAACGACAGATGAAGAAATAATAGAAATGATAGGAGAAAATACAGTTTTCCTTACGAATTTTAATGGGTCTATTTTTAATAAAAATTTCTCTATTCCTCTAGAAGGTACCTACCTGATCCAGCTAGACAACGAGATGGTCCAGATAAAAGAGAAGACATATTACAGTAAGACAGTGTTAAGTCCCCAAGCGCTTCCACCAGTCCTGGCGAACATAACGGTCAACAAGATTAACCAAACTTGGAATACGTGCATGATCTTAGCATGAAGAACATCGAACTTATAAAAATCATTAAAAAGAACCTTAATTCCTCTATTCTTACTGTTTAGTTGTATCAATCGTAGCTATAATCTGTGTATTATGGAAGAAGATCTATGGGAAAGCCAACATCCCGGAGCTTCGATTCTCATTCCGTCGGAAACAGACACCAGCACCTAGACCTACCCCAAGGGCCAATGACATCTACGAAAGCTCAGGTTGTTGCCCCCATCCAGCAAGCAATCTGCGTGACGCAGATATTTGAAGAGGCGGCAGTTATCACGGTCAGGCATTGACCCAACCATAAAAAAAGTGTCGATGATGCACACGGGCATCCTCTTCGCACTTTGGATTGTTTCCCACCGGGAAACTCGAGCCGAGCAAACACCTTTGCACTCGGTCTGTATGGGAACTGCTGGTCAGCATAATTAGACTAAGAAACAAAATGTATTTACGATTGAGATATGAGGATTCTTATTGTTAACTTTGTAGAGTGCGGTCGCACCAAATATATTATACTATTATACAAAACTGAATTCGTGTGTTTAATTGGGACAGTGCCGAGTCCCAGAAAATTATATTTTTTGAACTTCAAGGATCAGAGATCCGTTACTGGCATGTTTAAAAAAACAATCACGTTGTTTTCGAAATATCGCTTTAAAAAAAATAAAAATATTTGTCAAAGATTCAAAAACATTTTTTCTCATAATAAATGCAATAATTTAATTTAGACCAGGAAAAATAGCACAAATCGTATGGGGAACCTTGAAAAAATTAATTCATGAAATATTAAAATTGGAATCGACAAAGAATTGCAACCTCTATAACATATCCAAAGTCCCCCAAAATCCCTGCATTGGCTTTTTGTGTAGATGCATTTGAAGAGGTGCAGTCGGGGAGAATTTGGAGGTCTATCAAACTTAAATATTTGTTTGGGTAAAACCTGATCATATGATACATGCTTTAAGGGTAGTTTTTAACGATTCTTGGTTGCCATGACAAATTATATATTTTTGGCGAATTTCATGAGTGTAAGAGTTTTTACGTGGGTGTTATGGTTAACATTCTTTGTTGCCCCTCCCGCTTAAAAAAAACACCCTTTCACCATGAATATTTTTAAGGACTCTCTTGATTCTTAGTTCCTAAGACAAATGAAACATTCATTCCAAGTTTCATTAACATACCGTTATTTTCAAAGGGGTTTCGGTAATATTTTACCTGTTGTACCTGAGAAAAAGTCATCATTACATAAAAAGGACTATAACTTCTTTTTGGGTGGTTGTATCATTTTGAATTTGGTTTCATTAGATTTGGCGTTAAAAACTACCCTTAAAGCATGTATCATATGATCAGGTTTTACCCAAACAAATATTTAAGTTTGATAAACCTCCAAATTCTCCCCGTCTGCACCTCTTCAAATGCATCTACACAAAAAGCCAACGCGGGGATTTTGGGGGACTTTGGATATGTTATAGAGGTTGCAATTCTGCGTCGATTCCAATTTTAATATTTCATGAATTAATTTTTTCAACCTCGGAACCTATTTTTCCTGGCCTAATTATGAAAATCAGTTAAAAACGTTTTTTAAGAAAATAAAAAAAAAATCCTTTCGAAAAATTTATGAGTTTAAGGAGTTCTTTTAGAAAAATCAGTGGACTGTTTTTCGAAAAAAAAAATATCTCTTATTTCGAAAAAAAAAATTTATGCCAGGTACCGTTCTTTTGGGACTTAAAAAAATCTCTCAAAGTGGTAGCCAAAACACGCAACGTTCTAAGTTTAAAGAAAATAATTGATCCTGCTGTATATGCGGTGTAAGGCGTAACCAAACACGCAAACAGAACTGCAAGACCCACTTTTTGAAAGCATAAGTTCCTTCATTGTAGGTAGCCGTTCATTGGAAAACTGATATTTCACATAATCGACGTTGACTGTACTTTCAAATGGAATCAAACCGCAAAACATACATTTAATTACGGTAATGCTTTAAAAAGTTGTTTAAAAAGCAAACATTGCTTATGTATACCTATGCATATTTAATTTAATTTCCAAAATTTGGTCAACTGTTTTTCTGCGTATGTGTGCACTGGTAAGACAATAATGGGAAAGGTATCAATGTTTAAAAGTGATATGTGTTCTTTTCTTTTGCCATCTACAATATATGTACCTTAATGTGTGTAGTGTACCATTTTAATTTGCTTGATTGAACATTTGTTTAAATTTGTTTAAAAAATGCAAATATCAATGATATTTATCTAATTAATTTCTTGGGTGGATGGAAATTAGACAAAGTGAAATTAGGCCACCGATTTTGTATGACGTTCTTAATTCATTTCTAAAATGAAATAATGATGCAATATTAAATATAAATAAGACAGCGCGTGTTTTTTCATACTTTATCCGAAATCTTATTTATTTTTTAAAATAAAAATCGATCGATCATCTTTTTCTTGAATATATCCTTAAATCATTGAATGGCATTATTATAGAAGAGAGTTAGGACTCTGGACCCACCTCATAAATGGGCTCAACAATTTCTAGGACTAGTTGACCTTTTCTAACCAATTACTGACCAGTAAGATATTTTTTTCATTTCCCATAATGAGGTGCCAAAGTTCCAGAGCCGAGAGTTAGAGCAATCAGTTTGTGGTTTTGATGTTTTCATTTTACTCTAAATTTTGTCTTCAAATTATGAATCTAGAATGCCAAGAATCTATAATTGATGGATGACTCAATCAAATTTTTCGCTATGTACGAGCTACCCCGTATCAAGCACGGGGAAAAAGAAAGAAACCGACTGAGCAGTAACAAAGCTTGTGTGAGCTAGTAAAAATGCTACCCACCGTTGCAATTGTTAAACAATGAAATATGAAAACTTCATTGGGATTGAGCTAATCATGTGACTTCAGTAGCGTGAAATGTAGTACATCGGCTTCGAATACGGTTGGTAAACGGTTCGTTCCCAGATGATGGCAGAGAGTTTTTCCATAAGTATGAGAACGACAGACTAAGAGCACTACTAAAGAAATCAAAGAGTGCGTATTCATTTGAGACTAACAAAACTCACAAGTCGACACAGTCAAAAGAAACTAACTCACAGAAGGTTAGACAGCTATCCGAGATTCATTCTCGAGAGTTTTGTAGTGAAAGTTCTCTCAAATAACGGGTGATTTTTTAAGAGGTTTAGAACTTTAAAAAAAAAAAAAACACAAAAAATTCGAAAAAATGAATGAAATATTTATTTGAATCGATAGTTTGAACCTTGCAATTTAATGTTTAAAGATAATTTCATGCAAATGTTGACCGCGGCTGCGTCTCAGGTAGCCCATCCGCTGAGTCCAATTTTGGCATACTCTTTCACACATATCGGCCGGTATCTCACGAATGAATGCATGGATGTTGGCTTCCAGTGCGTCAATCGAAGCGGGCTTGTCCCTATAGACATTAGCCTTGACATACCCCCACAAAAAAATAATCTAATGGTGTCAAATCGCACGATCTAGGCGGCCAATTGACCGGCCCGAAACGTGAAATTAACTGTTCACCAAACTCGCCTCGCAATTGCGCCATTGTTTCGCGTGCTGTGTGGCATGTGGCACCGTCTTGTTGAAACCACATATCATGCAAGTCAAGAACTTCCATTTCGGGCAAAAAAAAGTTTGTTATCATCGCTCGGTAGCGTTCACCATTGACAGTAACGCTGCGATTCGCATCATCTTTGAAGAAATATGGCCCAATAATGCCACCGGCCCATAAACCGCACCAAACAGTGGCTTTTTCGGGATGCATTGGTAGCTGTTGCAATGCTTCTGGCTGATCTTCACTCCAAATGCGGCAATTATGCTTATTTACGTACCCATTCAACCAAAAATGAGCCTCATCGCTGAACACAATTTTTCGATAAAAAAAGCGGATCCTCGGCCAGCTTTCCAAGAGCCCATTCACCAAAAATTCGGCGTTGTGGTAGGTCGGCTGGCTTCAGTTCTTGCACCAGCTGTATCTTAAAAGGCTTTACGCCCAAATCCTTCCGCAAAATTTTCCACGTAGTGCTGTAACAAAGGCCTAACTGCTGGGAACGGCGCCGAATCGACATTTCGCGGTCTTCTGTCACACTAGCTGATACGGCCGCAATATTTTCTTCACTACGCACAGTACGTAAACGTGTTGGTGGTTTAATGTCCAACAAAGTAAATTTGGTGCGAAATTCGGTCACAATCTTCCGAATAGACTGCTCAGAAGGTCGAGAATGCCGACCATAAAATGGAAGCAGCGCGCGATGAACATTTCGAACCGAGCACGAATTTTGATAGTAAAATTCAATAATTTGCAAGCGTTGTTCGTTTGTAAGACGATCCATGGTTAAATTGCAAACCAAACTGAAGCTGTTTGACAGTGACACAAGGTACTAAACACACGTCAGCTGTCAAAACCAGTGTTGCCAAAACCAAACCAGCTAAAAAATCACCCTTTAGAATCGCACCTTAAAGATTGAGTTGCGGACAGTGGTGGATCCAGGGGGGTCATGGGGGTCATGACCCCCCGCAGAGCTCCAGAGAAAAGAACAAACACGAGCATTCCTTACTTATTAAAAACTCAAAAACTGTATTTTTAACAATGATAAGAAGGTATTTAAAAGAAAAAAACAGCCCCGATATGTACGAGAAATGACGAACAAATTAAGAAAAATAGATGATTCCGTTCAGCAGGGACTCTCAGAAGCAAACATTCAGATTTCAGTGTTGGTTGGAAAATTGAATATCACAGTTTTGTCATTTAATTTCATGTGGTTTGGCCAAAGAATTTATTACTGTGGAAAAAAAGACTAGATCTCAAAAAAAGCAGAGTGGTAGAGTAGATTTTGTTTTTTCCTGAAAATTGTAGTAAATTTGTTCGGATTGGAGAAGGGTTCGAACGCTGAATATGATATATTAATAGTTGGCTTCTTTTTTCTTTAAACAAAGTCAAACTTTGTCTTGAAATTGACTGCAAAGAAGTATATTGACCAAAACTTACTACTAGCCCTCGAGGATACACTAAATTGTTTAATCCATCCGACTCAAATTTCTGTGCACTCTCTTATTGATATTTTAAGGGTGTCCCACAGCCACCATCATCGCAAGACTCTGTTGCGAAAATAAGAAAAATAGTTTTTAAGTTTTTCAGGAGCCCCTGGTTTTAATCTGCGGTGGTTACTGTGTGTACTGATACCCCTTTATAGGAGTTTAGTAACAAGTTATCAAAGCATTTTTAATGATATATTTATTAAACTAAAAACCACATGCTGTTTTATTTTCAATCGAAAAAGAAAATCGTTTCGGTTATCACAGACATTTTGTTGGGGGTGCCACGATCAGAAGGGATCAAAATATAGGTAGCATTCTTTTGTTGAAAATTTTATAGCAGATAATAGCCTATTGAATAGACCGGAAAATGAGGGGTATAAAGGAACAATTACGTGCAAGGGTTTTTATTATTGAATATATTTGTTTGGCTCATAAGCATGCTTAAAACCGAAAATGCTACTTAATTCACCCATGCGTTTCTGAGAGAATGGTCACACTGGCCACTTTTCAGTATTTTTGGTATAACTCGAAAACTAAGCCGAATTTGACAATTTTACATTTAATACTTTTTGTTCTAAATTAAATTTTCTATTGGAATGGATTGTAAAAAAAATTTTGCGAAAAAAATTTAAGCAGGGAAAAATAACAAAAACGAACCTAAAAAAAATCAAGGATATCTAAATTTTTTAATAAATTGTGCATAACTTTTTTTGAAGCAAAGAAAAAAAATTAATATTTGTTCAAAATTGACAGAGATATTCCCGTTCAAACCTTATCATTTCTTATAATTTTTCGCAGTTTTGGCCCTAAAGTCTCTTTTTCGGTACAATATGGCAAATTTCACTTTCGTAAAAATGTTCGAAATAAAAATTTCGATATAATATGACATTAGAACTATAGAGAATTTATAAAAAAGATAGAAGTTCGCAATTTCGTTTTTTCGACTGTTTTTTAATGCTTTCAGACCTACAGGCCGAACGGCTGGTCCGATTAACATAAGATTTGGTACTAGTTGCTAGGAACGTTAAATTTGTCATAAAGTACTAAAAAATAGGCTTTCGGGCAAAAACTGGGAAAAATAATAAGAAATGGTAAAGTTTGAATGGATATATCTCTGTCAATTTTCAAATAATATGGCTTTTTTAACATGTCATATTAAAGCCCTAAAACTTCAGTTTATTTTGTTCGTGCATGTCTTGAGCGTATCTTTGCTCCGAAAAAAGTTTTGTGCAATTTAGAAAAAAGTTTAAAAATCTTTGATTTTTCGATTTTTTTTATGTTGGTTTTTGTTTACTTTTGCTGCTTAAATTTTTTTAAGAAATTTTCCAAGCTATCCATTTCGATAGAAAATTTAATTTTGAACAAAAAGTATTAAATGTAAAATTGTCAAATTCGGCTTAGTTTTCGAGTTATACCAAAAATACTGAAAAGTGGCCAGTGTGACCATTCTCTCAGAAACGCATGGGTGAATTTAGTAGCATTTTCGGTTTTAAGCATGCTTATGAGCCAAACAAACATATTCAATAATAAAAACCCTTGCACGTAATTGTTCCCTTTTAAAAGGTCTATTCAATAGGCTAATAAGATCCAAGTAGCTTATTATAGATTTTATAAAAATTTTGTTTTTGGATGTTTTTTTTTTTCTTAACGTTCTTAGTATTGCCATTTTGGATTTTCAAAAAAAATAAATGTGTGCTGTATTATGCTCGTTTTGTGCTTCCTTGTGCCGTAAATATAAAAAAAAAAATCCGAAATATGCTAATTTTACGAATGAAATTTCGACATTTCTAAAAAAGGAAGCTGTGCTATTTTGTGCTCAGGTTATGCTGTCATATGCCAAAAAAATAATTAAATTTTTTTTAAGCTTTAGATTTTTCCAAAAAACTTAATTGTGCTATATTGTGCACAATTTGTGCTGCCATATATGCCGATGAGATAAGGAAAATTAGTATATTGCAACTTTAACGGCCCAAAATCAACAAAAAATTCTCATCCGTAAAATTTGAAAACTCACGGACTCGCACAACTTTATTTTTTGAAAATCGAAAATAGCGGTTACAACTTAACGCACATCTTTTTTCGACTACCCATCTGAGCACTAATTTTTGAAATCATGCACAGTATTGAATTAATATATTGATTTTTTTTCTTGTGTAAATATCGTTTAAATTGAAATAATTTTTTTTTTGTGTTACCAGCAAGTTTCTTTATAATATTAGTATAAGAAAAAATACTCTATTCTTTGCTTGATGACAGTTTTTTTCTTGTCGGCATAGAATCCACCACATTTTTGCAATTTGTTTCGTGTCAAATTAACACTTGATACTTGATATCCCTGTTACGGTAAGATTTACCGCAACAAAAACCTCTCCTCGATCGGTTCTTAAAAACCTTCTTCCGACTATGTTGTTTGGTCATAGTCTAACTCTCGCTGTCTGTTTTCCCCTCCACCCCAAACCAATCCCATTTTTCTATCAACAATTTTGAGTCGGTTGTCCTCTGGGAGCTTGATCTTAATTCTTTCGTGTTGAGCCAGCGGATGGGCTGGAGACTCACACGCTATCTTAACTTTGAGCTTGGAAGCTTAACGAAACTGGGAATTAAAACATACACTGTACACTTGAATGTGGATTTCTGACAACATAACATCAACATATTTTTTAAAGTATTTTTTGTTCAAGGTCACGAACCGTTCATGACCTAGAAAAAAAAAACTTAGAAAAAATCGTATAAAAGAATCTATAACTGACCAATTACTGAAACTAGCTGATCTTTTATACAGATCTTAGGGCCATTCAGGTGGTATTAAATTTTTGTAAATTTCCCATAAATGAGGTGCCAAAAATCGCACGTGACCTTGAACAATAATTTAAAAATTCACTAAAAAAAAACTATGGCTGACCAATTACTAAAACTAGCTGACCTTTTATAAAGTGCTCAGAACCTTTGTGATGGAATTAAATTTTTGCAAATTTCCCATAAATGAGGTGCCAAAAATCGCTATGACCTTGAAATTTATAAAAATTCATTAAAAAGAAATCTATACCTGACCAATTACTGAAACAAGCTGACCTTTTATAAAGATCTAGAGATCTTTCAGATGGAACGCTTTTTTGGCAAATTTCCCTAAAATGAAGTGCCAAAAATCGTTTTGACCTTGAAATTTTTTATAAAATTCATTAAATATTCATAAAAAAAATCTATGGCTCACCAATTACTGAAAATAGCTAACCTTTTACAACCGTGAAGAGGCCTTTCAAATTGCAAACTTTTTTTTTAAATGACCTAAATGAGGTGCCAAAAGTCTTTGTTGTGACCTTGAAACGAACTCCAATAATTTATAGAAAAAAATCTATGGCTGACCAATTACTGAAAATAGTTGACCTTTTATCACGATCTAGAAATCTTTCGAATGGTATAAGATTTTGGCAAATTTCCCCTTAAATGAGGTGCCAAAAATTACGTGTGACCTTGAGCGACCTTGAGAAAGTTTAAGCTTTGATTAAAAGTTATCTAGGGCTGACCAATTTCTGGGTCCACTTGACCTTTTCTGACCAATAACTGACCAATTAGATGGGATATTTTTTTATAAAATTTCCCTCATATGATGTGCCAAAGGTCCAGAGCCCTTAATCTTGTTGATAAATACGGCTTCCATTAGCCTGAAATTTGCGCAGCTCTAACTCTAAGCGAGAGTCCGATTCAGTCTTAAACTCCTCTCTGATCATGCCTTCGACTGGAATGAAGCCATGACTTAGCTGGACTTTTGCTAAGCACTTCTAATTGATTCTACGATTTCATAACCCCCACCCCCCAAACTGAATTCCTGGATATCCGCGCCGGATATCCAGGAACTCGTGAAAAAGCTATTAAAGCTGGTGGTAGTAGATTCAAGCTGATGTTGGTCATTCATAAATTTTCAATGTAAATTGATGTAGGTACCTATAGATACAGGCTTTCCACTAAGCCTGTCCGTTGTTTTTTAATTAACTTTTGTTTTCTATTCTATGTAATTTTTTTATAAAATGGCCTCTCATATCCAAGCGGGGGGAAATATTATCCCCTTCCCGTGGGATTTTTTTTCTTGTCTACTATTAACCAGAGATTAAAAGAGAAAAGGAATTTCAAAGGGCACGGTAGTGCCCAGCCAAGTTCGCGGCACTACACCCTTTTTACAGGAACAAACTCACGCGATTTTCAACCCCCCTATAACTTCAGTACCAATAAAGTCAGAAACTTTAAATTCGGAGTATTTGCTGAACTGATCAAACACAGGTGGCTCACCAAACTTCAACTCTTTAGCATTAGTAGTTCCCAAGATATAGGACTTCAAAAATCGCAAAAACCGTAACTGACTGACTCACTGACTCACTGACTGACTGACTCACTGACAGATCATCAAAATTATGGAGCACTTCCCGACATCGTAGAAACACAACAATTTTTTAGGACATAAATAACGGTACTTGTCATATGCGCCTAACCGCATTTTCTTAACACTAGACAAAAAAACAACATCACCTTGAGTTTATTGTTGCAAATACACATTATAACTCCCGAAAAAGTTTAAATTGCAGTTTTTTTTGTCATCTGAACAAAGAATGAGAAATCCATATAAGTCTGACAAGAGTGACAAGTAGGAATCTTATTGTTTAAAAATATTAAAATCAAAAGAATTAAAAACACCTGATATTTTTTTTCTGTAGACAACATAATACCTACTGTTAACCTTTTTTTTTGCTAAATATGTTTATCTACTTTTCTAATGAGACTACAAATCAATGTTTATAACTACTTGAAAATTTTTTTTGAATCATCTTAGTTCAATCTCTATTTTTGTTTTATTTAAATATTTTTATTACTCTATAAGTTACCAGTTTTGTGTCCAAAATCAAAAACTACTCATCACCTCATTAAAGATTCTGTTGCCAAAGCTGATGACTTACTTTTTTTGTTTGTCTATTTAAAAATCTGGCTGTGCATTATCATTAAATGTTATACCAAAGCATTAAAAAATATATGCGCAATTCGTATGTATCTTAAAGAACGAACAGAAATAAACACAAATACAAAAGATCGATAGCGTTAGATGGATTATGCAATCGAAGATAACAAAAGAATATCCAAATTTTGTTCTAAATAAAGGTTTCCCCTAAATAAATCTAGAACTGATACTCCAATTGACCAAGATGACGGCACTTACCAATTCAAACAATCTCAAATCAATTCTATCAATAAAGTTATCATTGAGTGGGCTTGCAAGTCTGCTAGACTCTATTAGGCGCAGTATTATTGTATATTTAAGAAACTCGAAAAAGTCTCAAACCAAAAAGCCCCTCTTATAAACAAAAAAAGCACTCAATAAATTGATATTAATTTGTATTATTTTGTTTAGCTTTTTAACTTTTCCTTTCATTCTATATTATTTGTTGTCTTTTTCTACAAAGTCACGTTTTGCAATAACAAAAAAAAATCTAAACTTAGATTTCTGTTTTGAACAATGATTGTGTCCAACCAGCTGAGCAAATGTTGTTGATTTTTTAAGCTTTCCTCGCGATTATGAACCTTTTTTATAATATGAGAATATATAGCAGGGCTTTGGAATCTGAAGTCATCGGAACAATTATTAAGAAAATCAACATGCACATTGTGTAGAGGAAGATTAGGTAGTAGGTAAGGTATATGAAGCTTTTTCTTAAGGGATATAAAACTAATGCAAAAATCAGTCAAGTTTTAAAGAAAGATTCGAATTCCAATGATGGAGAAGGACAAAAAGTAAGATGTTAGACGGTTTTCTCTTTTATTTTTATATTCTTAATTATGATCTTACTTCAACTATGAGTTTATTTTAGCGGGAACTTGAATATTGACAAAAATGATTGGAAGCACTAATTTATAGTTTGTATTTGTACTACAAATAAGCATTCAACCAGGCAAAATAAAACTTAAAAAATATTTTTGACTACAATTACGTTTAATGTTTTTGTTATTGAATTACTCTGCTGAATTCACTCTTGCATTTCCGAGATAATGTCCCCACTGGACACTTTTCAGTATGTTTGATAAAACTCGGAAAATTAGCTGAATTTTTGACAGTTTTACACCTTAAAATTTTTGTTCAAAATTAAATTGAATATTTACAAAATTTTATTCAAACAAAGTTAACAACAACCAACCAAAGATAGACTTAAAACTTGATTAATTAAAACAAAGTAAAGGCTAAAGATTTTAATGTAGCATTTTCAAAAAAGCCATTTTAGTTTAAAACTGCAGAGCTAGGCAACATAAGCATTTACCTACTTATATCATTTCAAACTTTACCATTTCTAATAATTTTTCTCAGTTTTGGCCCAAACCCCTTTTTTCGGAACTTCTAGCACAGATACCATAGATTCATGCTAATATTCTTATTATGCGCATTTTGTTAAAGTTTGAAGGGTTAATAATACGGCAAGCTGCATCATCCCACTCAGATCACTTTGGATCCTTTGTGCTCCCTAGGTTGTGGGTGGTGGGTGTGAGGAGAGGATAGGAGGGAGTTAAAGAAAAGTTTAGTGTTGGCGGCCTTCCTGGACCGTTATATAATCTGAATGAATTTAAGAATGTTTTTTAGTAGCAAGATGTTGCCCAGTTTTTTGACAAAGTATTTTCCTGTGGCCTGTGGAAGTGTATAGCCAAGCCATAGTCCATCGCATCATCTTGACACCCTCTACATAAGTATGATGAGCAAATGCTCACATTCTGCTCATGTGGTTTCCTATTGAGTTGTGGCTTGTCAAGACTTCAACTATAGGAGTGATAATTGAGGCCAACTTACATATATCTTAAGTAATTATTCAGTTTCTTTCTTTGATATATTCGGCCATAAGTTCTTAAAACGCGACAAGGGTCTAATGATTACCATCTGACGACTGCAGCTTCAAGGAAATTCTGGTGAATTTTACTTATTTGGTCGATTCTTTTTTGTCCTCTAAATGAAGCGGGAGAAATGCTTTATGCACCATAAGGGGCCTTTTTGGCGTTGACCCATTAACCATCAAGGTGTGTCGGACCCGTTCAATATAAAGCATTCCAACATATCGACAAAAACTCTTCCATAACCCTTCTTGGCGTCTCATACCCCCCCCCCCCCCCCCCTTCCCCGGGACCACTATTTGCATTACCTTAGGAGTTGCATCTTCTACACTATGTACCAATGCTGCTGCGTTTGTCGGCGTTCCATCTGCTAGGCAAAGAACATGTATTGTGCATCGTTTCTTACAGAGTCTTTTCATACTGGCAGGCTGGGCTGTTCGATTTCCTGATCTTATGAAGGAAGGCATTGAAATACACGTGTCCGGTGAGAAATTTGGTGACGAAGTAGTTTACTTCAGTGTGTTTTCAGCCAATCCACGCAATCACATTGCCAATCAGCCTGCCCATCGTCCCTTACTTTCCGGGCTCCAGAGTTCTAGCCAGCTTGCCATTTCTGTTTCCTAAGTTGTTTTTGTGTCATCGATTGCTGTTACCACTACAATTTCAGCCTTTTTTTTGGGGATGTACTTGCTTTGTGCTGCTAGAAGATCAATGCGAGTCACTCCTTAGATTCAAGGGTGGCTGGTTTTAACACCATTCTATACGAGCTAGCCACACGTAAAGCTCCACTTTCTTGCATTGCTGCCATCTGCTTCCGGTTTTGTTTGTGTAAGAGCATCATCCCAGATCTTGCTTCCATAAAAGAGAATGGCATACGTTGTAGACATCAGAAGTTTTTGCTTACTTTCCGTTATGCCACCTATGTTTTCCATCAGTCTACTCAGAATTGTTGTGACTTTCGACGCTCGTTCCGCTGCGGTTTTATCTGTTGCCAGAAAGATAGACTTGTGTCGAGTTTAAGTCCCAAGTACTTCACCGCATCTATGCTTCTTATGATTTATGAGCCAAGTTGAAAGTCAATTAGTGTGGGAATCTTCTTCTTCGTCAGAACAGGCATCTCAGTTGATTTTTTCTTTTGTCAAACCTAAACCGTGTTAGCCCATCCAGAATTGCACACGTCGCATGACCTGGTTTAGGTTCCACTGCGCAGGTGCACTTTTGGTATTTGCCGTTATTACCGTGGCAATGTCTTCAACAAACCCTAATAGAAATTTATTTTCCAGCATGTCCATGCAAAGTATGCCATCATAAGAGATGTTCCCAGTTCAGGCCCCAAGATTGATCCCTGTGCTGCAACAGACGTGATCTGTATGACATCCATAGTCTCATAGATCAGCTGCCGATCCCTGAGAGAGACAGTTCTTCACCATATCTGAAAGAGATAAGCTGGAATGTTGAAAGTATCCTCAAGCGCTCCACCTGACTGAGTTGAAGTCGTTTTTGGCATCCAGAATTGCCAACAATATACGATGGGCTTCGAGTAAAAGTTTTCCTGTTGAGGATTTGGATGGCCTTGATTACTTTCTCTATATCACTCATATCGTAGAGTAGCCTTTTCTGAAGCCGTGCTGCCTTTTAAACAAGTCTCCTGCTGTTTGAACTACAACGGTGAGTCACAATTTCAGCATCTTCTCCATGAGCTTCCCTGTGGTGTCGACCATACACAAAGGTCTGTATGCATATGAGGAGACTGGGTCTCATTTTCCCTTACTAATGAGTCCCAAACGCTGCATCATCCAGCTTTTGAGAAAGACCCTTGTCCAGTGGCACATCTAGGTACCGAGGATTTGACTTGGCTCGGATTAATAGACGATCCGTTTTTATTGTTTAAGGATGATTCGTTTAAGACACGTCTTAGAAGAGGGTACTAAGATGCACTCTTATATGGTTACTAGTCTCAAGTCTAAGTGATGAGCCCGACTATCGTACCTGGGGACTGACTAACAAACAAAAATTATTTTACCCAGATCGATTCAAACCTAACAAAATAAACATTATAAATGTACCTATTCAACACGAAAAATCTAAACTTAACATATGTATGTATTTTCTATCTTCATAAGCTTGAAATTTAAGTGACAAACAATAATTTATTTATAAGTTATCGAGAAACACTCGTTAAATAAAAAGGTTGGCTACCCCCGTTTTCTTCTAATTTAAATATCAAAACCGAAGCCTCCAGCCCGCATACACCCAATCGCACCTTGTTGTAGTTTCTTGCCTCAGCTCCAGCTACAGAGTACTTCTACTTATTAACCGTGGCACTTGCAAATATTGTCGTTCGCTTTCTGTGCTCTGCTCTGTGTGAATTAATTTTTCTCTCTGGTCGGACTTAAATAAACGATTTGCTTGATATCAAACCTACATATACATTGACGGCGACACAATTTTTTTTTTCAAATTGAGATTCGAGATTTCGAGACAGCTTACGGCTCAGCGATTTGCTTAAGCTTTGTGAATTTTCCTCTCCCATATCATAAGTATACTACACTTAAAGTGTGTGTTGTAGACTTCGACAAGGTTCAATTAAGCGCCACCAAGAGTGAGACAGCCAGTAAACTACCTAATATCCAGCTGGACAGGCCAGGCAGTCAGCTTAATTAAGCCTCACAGCCAGCTGTGGCTTTACATTCAGAGTCAAGACCCAAAAAGCAACGAAAAATAAAAACGGTCTGACATTATGTAGTGAGCAAAAGTGAAAATTTAAACAATATAAAAAAAAACAACTACCAGACTGTACCTTAAAGACTTTTATTTTTTTTTTCTTCTCGACATAACTAAATGAAGTTTAAATCCGCGGGTTAATTTAATGGCGCATGCGCGTGATAACACCCGTATTGAATAATCAAGAAAAAGGAAAAAACTTCACTTCTCGATTATAATGTCAGCAAATAGTGATCTTCCAAGTAAACAATTAACAACGCACCAGTTGTGTTACTGTTTGTGGCAGAGATATCGGTACGAAGGCGCACGAAAAGGAACGCGTGAAAAAGCTTTCGCTTGAGCCTACACATATAAACAGTTTTTGTACTTAACCAATACCTTCCTATATATTCACAACTTGTTGGCCCCGCGATCGTCGTCGCGGTCGCTTTTACATCTACACAGTCATTGTGTTGAATAACAGTAAGCAAAACAATCAAAACTTGATCTTGAAAGAGAAAAAAAAAAAAGTAAAAAACACGAAAGATATACAAACCAAAGAAAACTCAGAAAAGTCGGTAACAGTTGGCGACCTCTAGACGAAACGGGGGGACGAGCTTTTCTTGAAGACCTTAACGATCGTGATTTGTGATAAGAAGTGACCCTAAAAAGTGTCAAGTCAATCTTAAAAAAAAAAAAAATATAAAATGAATATGGAACGATCGCGAAGCTACCACGACGTGATCAATGATTCCCGCGATGGCAGTACCACCAATAACTCTGGTTGCACTCCCCTCACCATAGACATCATGGACAGCACACATTGTGCGAGTGATCACAACATCAGCTGCTGCAGCTTGCCAAGCTTTATGCCCATCAGTCCAATAGTGAAGTGTGGCCCAACCGTGAGGGATATACCAAGTCCGCGAACTCGCCGAAAAGGCTTCCTCATCAGGGACAGTTCTGTACACTCGGACTCGAGCCATTACTCAAGTGTCGACAGTCTGCTGGAGTCAAGAAAGCCCGATCCTGAGGCGATCCTCATCAATCTGGGCTTTGGACCGGTCGACTCGGAAGACATTCTTTCGCGCATACCAAAGAGGTTCCTCAAGCCGTCTCAAGTGCGAGGCGTGGATACGGAGGCGTTTGTAAAACGACTCCAACTAGCCAGCCACTTGCATGAAAACAGCGTTCTGGGATATCGTGGACTGACCGGCAACCCGGACATTCCACCATCGAGTATTGTTGCCAAGATAATGCAGCGATTTGAGGTGAACGAGCGCAAGAAGTCACTCAGTTCCATAGATCCTCAGTTCTAAGAGATCTTTCTTCAATATGTATTTGTCTGATATTATCTTAAAAATAACTTAAATAATTTTCTTAAACAGTCTTGTCGTATTTATAATGAAAGCGTGTACTTAGGGATTTATTGTTTTATTTCCTTTGTTTTAATTGTAATTTGATTGTTTTTATCAGCTAAGTGACTTATTAAAATATTTTCTAGTACTTAAAGAGATACTGTGTTTTCTTTTTTGTTTTTCTTTTTTTTTTGTTAAAAGACTGTGATGACTGGGAGCTTAACTTGTAATTTTTTTTAATGAGACGTGCCTTCTTCAGAGGTTGATGTGCGCTTGACGTTATAAGATAATTTATTTTGTTTACGTTTTAGATTGAAGCGGATTTTACTATTTTCGAGCAGAGACATTTATTTACTTTTTCTGTGAATTGGTTTTAATAGGTAAATATTGAAATATTATTAAGCTGTGGAAATATTTATGGAAATTTTTATATGACACAATGACGTTGGCGTCTACATAGATATAGCAAACAGTTGAGACTTAATTAATGTAAATAAAAGCAAAAATCTATTTTTTTTAATGAGAAAAATGTTCCTACCTATATGTATTTAAGATTCAAAGGTGGCAAATCAAGACATTAGTTAACGTGAAAATTGGAATCGAAAAACTCATAATTCTAATCATGGAATACGTGATCACAAAATGACTTTCGGCACTACGAGCTACATTGTTATTTGAGTACGTAAATTATATTCTGACAGAGGACTCAATGAAAATGTAGAATAAATTTAAGTAAATACCTATATTAGTTGATATAATACTTTTCAAATTCCTTAAAACTTTACAAAATTTCCTCGAATTCGAATCGAATTCGAAAAGTACAAGTATTTCTAAAACATGTTTTCAAACATCAGACTCAACATTTAAAACATTTTGGAATTCCACCTAAACATCATACTTCATACCTTTCAGAACTGAATCTATAGCCTTCACATTGTCAGGAGTGTTACCACATCGACAAGAGAAATTTTTTTTGTATTTATACAAATTTTAATGTAAAGGAATTTCTAAGATACCCAAGTAGTACCCCTTAAAATAATAGCAAGTGCGTTGGACTATCACGCTGCGCCGGAGATTAAAAAATGGTTTTTCTTAGGTATTCTGCCTAATTACAGGTAGTGGCTTATCCCCTAAAAGTATCTCTTCACACAAAACAATTGAGATTAATAGCTTATAAGTCAGAAAAGTCACTGACTCCCTGGTTCTCCAGAAAAAAGAATTTTACTGAAAAGAAAACCACAAAAATTTCAGTTTTCTAATTGAATGCCGATGATTATGTGCTTTTGAATTATATGATTTAACTTGAATTTAGTTTCATAAATAATCACTCATATTCTGCAACTCATTTTTATGACTCATTAGTCTAGTTAATTTGTGCTCAAAAGGGGTCTTAGCGAGCAAATTGTGGGGTAGCTTTGATTTGTCCCTGCTTTATGTTTTCGGGGGTGCTGAATCCAAATTTGGGGTACAATTAGAGTACAATTAAAAGTTCACACAATTTCCAACAAATCTCTGTTTAAGGTTTTTTTTCTGTGGCAACCCATTTGGGCTCAAATGCTAGTTGAAAATTAACGTTTTTTTACTGTTTCCGAGAATCCAATCGAAAACACTAATTTACTACTTTGCGTGAAAAAAAATGTAATCTTTGTCTCCAACATTAACCAAGGTATACTTTTCTAATGGTCGTTGATGCGCTGAGTTGGTTAAAAGCTCATATTTTAAATAATTTTATTGACTAAATGTTATTATTTCATGATTTTGTTGTAAAATGAAATTCTATCAAGTTTTTTGAAAAAAAAAACCAAATTAAGCATTTCTTTTTTTAGGAAATGCTTAAGACTTCAAAACAAAGCTCTCCACCAAAATTCAACTTTGTCAAATTTTTTCGAAGCTTTGTCATTTTTTGTCTAATTTTCCTGGGCTAGTGGTAAAAGCATTGTATATGCGAGTACTCGCTAGCGGGTTGGGTACATACATTAATTGTCAAATCACTCGCCACTCTACTCGCTTCTCAACTGGCTTCGAAAAAGGCAAGCCAGTAGGCTAGCGAGTAGGAAAAGTTTCGATGTATTAGTAACTCGCTAGCGATTACTCGCTCGTGTGGCCTCCGGGTTAGTATTCTCATGAAACACGATTTTGTAGGTTGGCTAGGTTGGCATTTGGTCGATAGGTTCGCCTTACCGAGATCCCTTAACAAAAATTAGGATTACATTTGGACACTAGATGGCCACGAGCTTTTTTTCTTCATGAGGATACTATAGAATTTATATACAATGGTAAAAGTTACTCCTTATATAGCGGACTTTTCAATTGCATAGGTCCCTGCTCTCTCTTTATTTGCACATAGATATATGATAGAGATAGCTGTCATCAAATCGACTTTCAGCTAAGCCGATTTCACCCAAGATATATTTGACTCTGAAGATATATTCGCATATTTATCATCAGAAATTTTCATACAATTCTTTTTTAGATTTTTGCCAAAAATTCTCTGAAAAATATATTTAAGTAGAAACTGTAAATTGACCTGTTGAAAAAAATTGCAAGCAATTTTGAATATCAAATTTTTTCACAAAATATTTGTTTTTCTTAATAAAAAGGAATCAAATTATTGTATACTGTATAGAGAGGGTTTTTGAACCAAAACTTTCAGTAATGGGCTCCTTATGTCGCAAATTCTATTTCTACATCAGTGACCGCAAACTTACACATAGGGTGTTCACACGATGTGCAAAAACTATCCCAAAAGTTGCAAATGCATTTGCGATCAAATTTCTTGCACATAATATGTCCGCAAATATGATCGCAAATGTTATGGCCTATATGCGAGGTGTTCAGACGATGTGCTATAAAATCCGCATATCACCCAATTTCAATCATATACACGTTTGCGAACACATATTTTTCTTGGGTTTCGCATATTGCTAAAATAATAAAACATTTTTGCCATTTTGGAATTTCAAAAAAAAAAGGTTGTGCTATAATGTGCCCAACTTATGCTGGCTTGTGTCATAAATATTTTTGAAAAATTCACAAATTTGCAAATTTTGCGAATGAAATTTCAAAATTTCTTTAAAAAAAGAGTTATGCTGCTTTAAGCCCAGAAAATGCTACTAAGAACCAAAAAGAAAAAATCCCATTAATTGCAACTGTTATGGCCAAAACAAAACTTTGCGAAGGGCTGTAACGTGAAGGTAGCAACGCCATTTTCAATTTTCAAAAAAAGGTTGTGCTGCATTGTGCCCCACTTGTGCCTTGTGACGTAAATACTAAAAAAAAATCGCAAATTTGCAAATTTTACGAATGAAATTTTTTTAAACTTTGTAATTACTAAAAACTGAAAGTTGTGCTGTTTTGTGCCCAATTTGTAAAATTCGCATATTTGTAACTCTTATGCCAAAAATGTATTTACGATTTTTTTTTAGTTTTTCTTAAAAACTAACATGGGCTATTTTTCGCTCAGTTTGTGCTGCCATATTCCGAAAAGATAAGAAAAATCGCATATTTGTAACTTTTTGGGCCAATAAACAATTTGACGAAGCGTGAAGATAGCCATTTTCGATTTTCAAAAAAAAAAAACGTTGCGCTGTATTGTGCTCAACTTGTACTGTGCTGCCTTGTACCGTAAATATTTTTTAAAAATTCTCAAATTAGAATGAGAATTCCAATGTTAAATTTGCTTTTTAAATCAAGTTTTTTTTCCGGATTGTTTAGAAAAATTAAATTTTAAACACAAAATTGCAAAAAAAAACTTTAATTTGTTTGTTCAAAGTCTTCAGTTCAACATCATTAAAAGGAGAAGAAAAAGCCATCGCAAATGTCTGCGATCTGGGTGTCGCACATGATCCGCAAATCGTTTGTGAGCATGTGGAGACTATCCCAAAAGGGTTTTCAGATGATGTTCGGTCAAAAGTAGCAAAGTATGACGTAGGAGTGACGTCACAGTTGCAAACGTTTGCGGCTCTTATATGCCGTCTCCTCGTAGATTAAACTATAGTAAATTTGGTGGCGCAACAGCTCGTGGAGAACCAGGGCCTAGTGACTTGCGCATCTCAACTATTTCTGTGTACGTGTTTTTGGCAGGAACAGAGGGGACCTACAATTCTTTGCTGAGTCCTAACGGCTAGGTGAGTACCAGTGGCAGATCCAAAGGGGAGTCGATTGGTAGAATTCATTTAAAAGCAAAATACAATATATTACGAAGGAATTGGAAAGGAATTGGATGAGAAAACGAAGATAAGAGTAACCAATCTATACTAATATATAAAGTAAGACTTTTGTTTGTTTGTCGGTTGTGTGTATATGACCGATAAACTCATAAACAAACAAAAGTCTTACAAAATAAATTAGTACAAATTAAAGCCCTACGCACTGATTGTGCAATAGGCTGTTTAAAAAAAAAACAAATAATTATTAGTATAAGAAAACATAATTTAAAATTTGAACTTACCTGAAAAATGTATTTTGTTTATTTAAAATGACAGCCGACTGAAAACTATTTGAAATTTATATTTATTTTGTTTCTATTTATCATTTCGTTTCATTTCATTTCCTCTTCATTCTTCTATTATTATTATAAGGCTCAGCTCATACTTAAGCTGTTGGACCAAGACACTGTTTACACGTAAATTCTTCAACACAATTTTCTGTGTAAAACAAATTTTTAACATCGATATTCAAAAAAGGCATGGATTTCAGTTTCCAATTTCAAAAATTTTGAAATATTGATGTCTGTAAAGGGTGTTCAAAAAAGGAATGGATTTCACTGTATGCACATTGCATAATACTAACTTATGTTCGTAATCTTAATAGCTACTCAAAAAAGTCATGGATTTTTGTTAACACATTGAGTACGATTTTCTGTGCATCATATGCTCAAAAAGGCAGCGTTTACACATGCATGTTTCTGGCATACAAATTTCGCATAATGAATATTAGGTTCGCTCTTTTGGAAATCTATATGAAGTTCTATGAAAAAAAAAACGCCATTGGGCTTTGGAATTTCGTCCCCAAAAATGTCAATAGTTCAACTGAGATAATGAAAAGAAACGTCACGCAAGTTCTTGCGAACGATTTTCTTTGCCAACAGACTTTGCAATATCGATTCATGGATTTAAGTTTACAACTCATGTATGTATGTACAAATGTGCATGAAAATTTTGATGTTTGAAAATAATGTCAATTAGTTTAACCAAAATTTTCTCTTAGTACACTATGATTCAACTAGAACTTTCTTCGTTTTTTTCGTTTTCTGAACAATTTTAGAAATGTCCATTCTTACGGAAAGGTTTCGATATGTATTGTAATGCCTTACAAAATTACTTTCGTCAAGTATGTTTGATCTTTTTTTGGTGCAAAAATCATGTTTTAACATCGATGTTTATGTATTTAAATCATCAATGCTCAGGAAGATGCCGTTGACACATGCAAGTTTCTGCTATTTTCTGTGCATGAACATTTTTCATGATGAATATTAAAAAAAGGCACGGATTTCAGTTAACACATTTCACACGATTTTCTGTGCATACAACATTCGCAATTTCGATACTCAAAAAAGTCATGGATATCTATTGAAACATTGAATACGACTTTCTGTGCATGAAATAGCCTGCAATATTGCTAGCGTAATTTTGTTGAATGCTCATTTGTGCAAAAATCAATACTAAAAAAGACAACGTTTACATAATATGCACTTTACACATAAAATGCCCTGCAAAATTGCTTCCGTAAATTTTGTTTGATGTTAATATGTGCAAATCATGTTTTAAAAATACTGTTCACACATGCAAGTTACAGCGAATTTCTGTGCATCAAAATTTCGTAATATCGATGTTCGAAAAATTCATTCATATTCGCTCATAAAAAGCACCAAAACTTTATTTTATACGTACATGAAATAGATGCCTTACAATATGGCTTTCATCAGATTCTTTTCCATACGAAATATTGATTACACTGTTCACACGCAAGTTCTTGCGAACGATTTTATTTTTCTATTCCAATGACGGAAATCCGTAAAATGGAAAAAAGTAATTGCTTTTTCGAACTTTTTTTTGTCAAAAAACAAAAATTCTTCAATTGATTTCCGATCGATTGATACATCATTTGCGTTTCTAGCCAAAAGGAAACATACTAAAAAAACCATTCAAACATTTCCAATGATGCTTTTCAATGATGGCTATAATAAAGGACCGTTTATATGTTTGGATATATAAGGATTTAATTCGCGACGAATGATTTATTTTCTTAAATTTTTGAAATTTAAGACACCAAAAAGCAAATGTATGCTTCTGAAATTCTTCATAAACTATCATTTCCTTCAAAAATCATAAGCAATAATGTCTGTAATGTGCGTAAAATCAGTTTTTATTGTTTATTCGTTGGTCGCTCTCATGTGAATAGTCCTTAACATGGCCCTAAAAACACGAAGCACAACACGACCGAAAAAATGAGTCGTGTAATCAGCCCCTCAAATTTGTTGAACCAAAACAGAAAACAAAATGTTCCAGCCATTTTCGAAATGTTCCAATAAAATTGTTCCGAAACTATTAGCAACGAACGGTTAAAACATTCGAAAATTTAACAAACAATAAAACAACGTATTGAAAAACGAATCAACAAACGAATTTCAAATTCAAAAATTCTACGACGAATTGGTAAGTCTTTATTATTATTATATATGTATAATCTTATTATTTACTCTAATCCTGGTTTAGATACTTGGAAAAAAGAACAATCATCATCAAGCAATAATATACATATATTCATAAATCATAACGACTAATTAAAAGTCCCAAAAGAAGCTAACAATTTAGAAATAATAAAAATTGTATCAGAAACTGAAACTGATGATCATGTAAATAAAGAAGAAGGTTCTGAAATAGAATAGACAGACAGACAGACAGACAGACAGACAGACAGACAGACAGACAGACAGACAGACAGACAGACAGACAGACAGACAGACAGACAGACAGACAGACAGACAGACAGACAGACAGACAGACAGACAGACAGACAGACAGACAGACAGAATGACAGACAGACAGACAGATAGACAGACAGACAGACAGACAGACAGACAGACAGACAGACAGACAGACAGACAGACAGACAGACAGACAGACAGACAGACAGACAGACAGACAGACAGACAGACAGACAGACAGACAGACAGACAGACAGACAGACAGACAGACAGACAGACAGACAGACAGACAGACAGACAGACAGACAGACAGACAGACAGACAGACAGACAGACAGACAGACAGACAGACAGACAGACAGACAGACAGACAGACAGACAGACAGACAGACAGACAGACAGACAGACAGACAGACAGACAGACAGACAGACAGACAGACAGACAGACAGACAGACAGACAGACAGACAGACAGACAGACAGACAGACAGACAGACAGACAGACAGACAGACAGACAGACAGACAGACAGACAGACAGACAGACAGACAGACAGACAGACAGACAGACAGACAGACAGACAGACAGACAGACAGACAGACAGACAGACAGACAGACAGACAGACAGACAGACAGACAGACTGACTGACTGACTGACTGACTGACTGACTGACTGACATACTGACTGACTGACTGACTGACTGACTGACTGACTGACTGACTGACTGACTGACTGACTGACTGACTGACTGACTGACTGACTGACTGACTGACTGACTGACTGACTGACTGACTGACTGACTGACTGACTGACTGACTGACTGACTGACTGACTGACTGACTGACTGACTGACTGACTGACTGACTGACTGACTGACTGACTGACTGACTGACTGACTGACTGACTGACTGACTGACTGACTGACTGACTGACTGACTGACTGACTGACTGACTGACTGACTGACTGACTGACTGACTGACTGACTGACTGACTGACTGACTGACTGACTGACTGACTGACTGACTGACTGACTGACTGACAGACAGACAGACATTTGTTATTTTGTAAATAAATAAATAATTATCGTTCTTTAATATGTACTTAATTTTTTATTTTCCATATTATTTTTTCGCTTCTTTTTATTTGTTTTCAGTGATGTTCGCTGGAATGGTTCAGGTTTTTTGTAATGTAAATAACAAAAGAAAAAGAAAAGCAATCTAACTTTGTTTCCTTTAAGTATAGAGATATGTAGGTACATATATGCTTTTAGTTTTTAGATTGTTGTTTTTTTTTCACTTCTGTTAGCACTTATTTTGAACTGAAACTGCATTTTGAACCACAACTTCCTTGGACTTTAGCATAGCGATGTTATTCAGAATTGATAAAAGATTTAATAAGAATTAATTTTCTTCTCTTTCACTGCAAACTCATATTACAATGCATTAAGAACCGTAAATGCAATCCCAATTTCTTTCGTTTAGCCTTTATTATGTTATGATTGTTTTGTAGGAATTAATAGGTGACTTAATATGTAATAGTTACTGTTATTGTATATTATGATTTCTATTATGAAATATTTTTACATGCAACTGCAATTACTACCACTTTTTTTTTAAGCCAGCTCGGTGAATAAAGAATAATTTAAGTTATTCTGTGCTGTGGTTTAGATTTGATGCCCGGACACACAAATTTTCATTTCATTTTTATATAATAAAATATAATATTAAATTAATACAAAAACAAATACTCAAAGGAAAAAAAGAAATTTTTTTTTAACGAAATAAAAAAAGTTTTGTAGGATGTTTAAGTTGTCATTACATAGGACTTTTTGTGCGGAGGAAATTTGTTTCACAGGGACCCGGCAGCGCCGGGTATTTTCTGCTAGTTTCAATATAAAAACGTAGGCTTTATTTATTCCAAGCCCTACAAGAGGGACAGAAAATCTGAGTTGGGGCTAACTAATTTACGCCTAAAATATGTTTTTCCAAGCCCTAAGAGAATTGAACATGCGTGTTGGCTGTAAATTTTCCCAAACCTTAAATAAATTGGACGAGGTTGGGGCCGTACAATTTTACATGTAAGCTGTTGTTTTCCGAAGCTTCAAGGAAACTGAACGAAAATATGAAGTTGGGGCTTAACTGTGCTTTTTTCAGCCCCTGGGGAATTTGCCAAAAAAAAGGTATAGACTAAAAAATGCTTCGTTTTTGTTCAAGTCCGTAGAGCATTGGGCGAAACAAATGGGGTTAGTTCAGCAAACAAACGGGGTTAGTTCAGCAAATTTACATGTTCAATGCAATTTAGGAGCTTAAAGACAACACCTGATATTTTCATTTAATATTTTTTTTTCTTAAATTGAAAACCGAAATGCAGATATTTAGGTGCCTGTATTTAGTGAAAAATGTAACCTTTTGCCTGGAAAATTCCTTTCAGGTTAAATTTAGTGTAGAACATGCTATTGTCTTAAGCTGAACTAACGAAAGCTAAGGATATCGATAGAGTTCATCATTAAGGATCCAATTGAGTTTGACCACAAGAGCAAATGTCACCTTTTCCAAAGCTCTCCTGTTAATATATTTTGCGCTTAGCTGACCCACGGGATATTCTAGGGCTTATAACTCTAAAAACTGTGTTTCCGATGCAAAAAATTACTTTGCATGAAATGTTTTCGAGCAACCGAATCAAACAATTAATGTTAATTACAATCAGTATCGTCGAAATCGAAACTAAAGATTTGCAGCTCGAAGATATTTTGACAATTTCGTACGTTTCCTTAAAACGATGTGATTTTTAATCCAAGTTTCTCTCTCTTGGCGTTCTTTATAATAATAAATGAATTAAATTAATAAATTGATGAATATTCATTTAATATTTATGATAAGAAATGGTAGGATCATTCACACAAAATGGCGTGGTATTATGAACCTCCATTTCTTGCTCTGGCTCTTGGGCTAATATATGTACTTAGGGCCAGTTAGTTTACAGTTCATCATCTTTCATAAATGATTTATTACAATTGGAAAATAATCGAATGTGTTTGCTGACCAAAATTTCAATTACTTAATCCAGTTTGAATTTTAATTACAAAAATCGCATATCAGCCTATAGTTTATGGTTGATTATAGGGTAAGTGCCATTTAATCAGACCCTCTGAAGGTAATGATACAGCTTTAAATTTCAGCACAAATCTATTTAAGAATGTTATTTTTGCAAATATAAAAGGAACTTCCACTTTTTTTTCTAAATTATGAACACCATTCTTTGTCCTTTAGTATCGTGTTAAAATAAAGGAAGGTTTATTTGATTTTAGACAAAATAAAATCAATTGTTCTTCAATTTATAACGCAGACACACGACATAATTTTTTGAACAAACGCAATGAACTATAAAATTTTGTCTAGGCCCACTTGCATGATTTTTTTGCCGGAAACCACAGATTTATAAGTGCCTAAGCTAAACTACGCTGCAAAATTTATATATTAGTGATTACAGCTTGTCTTGACCTTAAACAAAAACTTTTGTCATAAAAGCAAAGTCTAGAAAAATTGATAACATTTTTCTAATCCAAATACAAATAAACAAAAAGATTTGTCAGGAATCACTCACTCATTCACTTGTTTTTTGACTTTTGAATCTCGTTATCATATTAAATAAAATATTTATTTTGACTGCATAACATTTATTATTATTTATTTGTAAGTACATTAAAAACATAATAAACATTCTATTAAATAACTCTTATCATTTCTAGAATCTTATGAACACATTATCTCATTTAAACGGTATTTTATTGTTCATTTGAACTCTTCCATTTATTGCATATACTGAGTTACTTTCTTTCTCAATTCATAAATCATCATTATATCCAGCCAAGCTTCATGTCCGCATTTCTATCGCAAATCGCATTCCAGATGCTTATGCCCTGATGCTTCACATATCTTCAACAACGACTATTATCAAAATGCTACAACTTTAACAAGCAATTGACTGTATATATTCCTTCAAAAGTTGGAGCCATTAAAAAATGACAATGAACTGATAGACTACTGCCATACCAGCTGCCACCCCTCTACATGGCTGCTGGTGGTGAATGATTGCCGGCCCTCCCAATACCCTTACCCATGCCATAAATAAAGTAAAGCACTTGAATTCAATTGAAATTAATTTGAATGCGTTGTATAGTTATATTATTGTACGGCACGGGCGCCATTTATAATAGTGATGCAGCCAAAGCATTATGAAATAAAGTTTCATATAAAATAATCATACACAAGAATACATAATAAATATTTGCTACAAAAATTGCAAATTAACTGACTTTTTTGCTTTTTCAATTATTTGCGTGACTCATCAAAAGAAATTTAATAAATAAATAATCAATTTATAAGAAAAATTCTTATTTTGATCTTCTCAAATATTTTATTTTAGTATTTATATTTACCATTAAAACAGCTTGATTATTGTTTAAATTTACATACCTTAAATATTGTTATAAATAAATTATAGTAAATATTTATGTATATCTGCATGTAGGTATGTTACCTATTCGGTGACTTTAATGGAAAATCTCGGTTTCTAGGCAAACACTTCATTTTAAGGCTGTCACTCGCTGACATATTTGCCTATTATAAATGTAAATTGTAAACAAGATAAAAGCATTTACATTTTTACCTGAATTGTTGTAAGTTTTATAGGGAATGTTTGGCATTTATAAAAAAAATAAATCTCATGATATTTATCAAATAAATACATGTAAAACGACACAAAAAAAGTGTAGGATTTGAAATTCTATCTGTTTTTGTTTGACAACTTGTAGTGATTTTTGTCAAGTTTCGTCTGTTAATCTTTTTTAATTTTTATGATCTCAAATCTTAGTTTTTTTTTTGTATTAATTTGCTTCACCATTCTATACCTGATATGGAATGTTAATAAGTAGAATAATATGAGAAAATTCAAATTGGTAATTGTACCTATCCGCCCCCTAAAAAGTTATTTTTCTTGTTTTTAATAGAGTGCACAAGGGTAAATGTGCAGTAAATCTGGAAATCTTTTCTCAAGGCGGGAAGGGTAACTTTAACTTTTTGCAGCTGAAATAGAGGTTTTAGATACAAGAAAGCAACAAAAAATATCAAATTTTATAAATCGAGATACATAAATAAAAACAAAAGAAAATGAAGAAAATTTAAAAAGTCACCTAACTGATGAGCCCAACTGTCGTACAGCCCAGCGAAATGCAGTTTGGAGTTGAGCTCATTTGAACTAAGAACTTGAATCACAAATAAGATTAAATTTATGTAGCTTGGTAGAGTAATTCTTGTAAACCTTCGCTTGGAAGCCATTTCGAAAAATGGCGCCCAATCTATAGTCAAGTCAGGAAACCGGAACCCTTGCGCTTTTTGTGGGCTGGGACCTTATTGTTATTTTTTAACTTACATATTTCTGACATGCTTAGGACGTAATTTAAGGTAGAACTAGAATAGGCAGAAGCTGTCGGAAGCTTACATATGTCAAAACCGACCGAAAAGTAGCTTTCCGAAACGTCAATTTCACAAGTCACCCATAATACACTTAAGTGGTTGAAAGTGAAAAAAAATGTAAATAATCATTTCTTCAATGTTAATTTCCTTATTCTTATTCACAGCACAGAACGATAGGCTTTTAATTATTTACTCGTGAAACCACTAAAATTCGACGTGGTATTAATTCATTAAAAGAAAATTAAAGATTTTACTACACTCATACATCAAACAGAGAAAAAAGTGTTGAAAACTATGCACCAAGCGCCAAATTCCTTTTAGTTTGCTTCCACCATTTTGATTTTCGTACGTCCACTTACGAAAGAGCGGTCAGTGAGCGCTCTCACGTCCGATGGAAAAAGCTAACGAAAACTAAACGAAAAGCTCCACTTCGCAATTATGTGCGCGTCATATGAATTTCTTGTTTTCGCTCAGTGTCGTACGACCACTTAAGTTGGCATTCGACTATTCTAGTTCTACTTTTAGTTTCTGAGTCGTTGTTGTAATCCTGTCACTTGGACCCCGTTTTCAAAAATGGCGCCCAATCTGGGGAAAATGGTAAAATAAAAAAAAATCGTAAATTACTTGGAAAATGTCCATGATCAAAATAACGATTGATGTCTTAAAAGATAGATCTTCAATAGACGCAACTTTGCGTATAATTTCAGTGCTGCCACTTTTGGAGAACAAACTTTTTTTTATGTCAATGGATGGGGTGGAACCTCCACTCTTTTGATAATTTATATTATTTTGAACATAAAAAAAGTTGTGAAAACACCTCCAGATGTCCAACGCGTGTTCGTCCTCAAAATAATACAAAATACCAAAAAAGTGGAAACCCAACACTTTGACATCAAAAAAGTATGTTCCCGAAAAGTGGCAACACTAATTTCTACGGAAGGTAATTCTACTCAACACCAATCTTTTAAGATATCAGCTGTTATTTTCTTAATACGAGTTTTGCATCTGGAGACGTTTCCGCAATCTTTTTATGCTCAAAATATTAAAAATTACCAAAAAAGTGGAAGTCCCAACTGAGATCATACCCGAAGGTGTGTCTACTTTACACTTAGCTTTTAAGACATCACCAGGTCTTAATTTTCCAAAACACATTTGGCGTCTGGAGGTGTCCACAACAACAACAAAAATATGCTCCCGAAAAGTGGCAATATTGACATTTTAACCGAAGGTTAGTCTACTCGACACCTATTTTTATGATAACAATAATTGTTATTTCCCAAAATGCGTTTGGCATCTGGAGGCGTTTCCGCAACGTTTTCCATGTTCAAAAAATTGAAAATTTTCAAAAAAGTAGAGGTTCCACCCGTTAACATCAATAAAAATTATGTTCTCGAAAAGTGTAAACACTTAAATTTTACCTGAAGGTACATACGTCTACTCAACACCTAACTTTTAAGACATCAATCGTGGATCAGGGAAATATTCCAAGTTACTTACGAGTATTTTTTATTTTACCATTTTTGAAAATGGCGTCCAACCGTCAGGACTACAACAATATGACTCCCAAGCTTAATAACATCCTTAGCATGTCAGAAATAAACTATAAATATAAAAAAAAGGTCATTTGTTTATTTTGTATTAGACTACAGATTGGGCACCATTTTTCAAATAGGGCTAGGGGTCCAAGCGACATAATTACAAAAATGACTGCCAAGCTAAATTTCATCCTTAGGGTGCAAGGAATGAATTCCAACCATTAAGAATAGGTCCCCATAAAAAAGGGATTAAGTTTTCAGATCGGACTACGTGAAGGATTTTAAGAAAACCAATTCTCTGAGTAAGTAAAAGTTATAATCTTTTTATTTTATAAATTTAAAGCAATTTCAACTATAAGAACAATAACATGCGACTTAGTTGCGCACCTATTTTTAATTTAAGGGCCTCTGATTTATATATTACCGAGAATTTTCAAGATTGAAGCTTGTTAACATTATTTAAAAATATTGTAGCTACATCTTGATTAGATCTTTAAATGTGAACGTGTAGGAAAAATTTACTGTCAGTAAGATATTAATTATAGAGTAAGTTAATACCAAAGAAATTACTCGTAAATTAATTTTACGATGATTAAATGATGATTAAAGTTATGGCAGTTATAATTAAGACAAGCTTAAACTTAATCATAATAAATTATCTTTTAAGTTAAATAGTTTCTATTGAAATTATTATCAGATTATAGTTATAAGGTCTTTAATCAAGAACGGCATTATGTACATATGTATTTTGTTTAAGGTACTTACGTCAAATAATGTAGTTTGTGACGTTGCACAATTTTTAATAATTACAAAGATTTGATCTGAAATAAAATGTATATAGCTAGGTAACAAGATTTGAATAGAATACAAAAATAGTTAATTGTTGGTTCAAAGAGACTGGGATGTTGTTCAAAGAGACGTTGTTTAAGCTGTTTCTAGGAAAAAATTAAGTTTATCTTATGAAATTTCAATAAGTTTTGCCTAGCAATTGATTAAACAGCATCAATATGTTTAAAGATGGGTGTCCTTTCGAGAATAAAAATTCTTAAAGCAACTATAAAACACCTCTCGAGAGCAAAACTCGCAATTTGACAGGGTAATAACAAAATAAGCTCGCAGAAAGTTCCATCTTCCCAAGAGGAACTCTCGTCTCGATAGTTTTCAACTTAATTATTGATGCCTACGTGAACTTGAGGTCATTTATTGTTTTTGCAAAATTGCGATGTTGCGGCCGTGGTTACACCCTTAAATTAAAACAAAGATACACACTTTGAGCTAAAGGAATTGCATAGAAAGTCTAAAGGTCTTCTAGCTGCTCTCGGGGAGCAAACTCGCAAGTGGACACAGTATTGATGTTAGCTAGCGGTTTTGATCACCTTAAGAAATGAACTCGCAAAATTTCAAAACAGTCTGTATTTTGCGAAAAGTGAGTATAACAATGGAAAAAAAAGTGGACATTGCAGGAAAAAAATCAACTTCTGGAGAAATATGAGTCATTTGCAACTTTGCCCAAAAGGACTGATGAATCATTTTGATTTATAAAAGAAAATTTAAGACTGAACTTTTAAGGCACGTGTCCATTTAATAGTACGCACTTTCGCTAGTAAGCGCTCAGGAGTTACTCTCGGATGATGTCGAGAGTTGTCTCCATCTTTTTAAATTTTGGAGTAAGTTTCTTGAGAGTATGTACTTTCATAACCGTGTCATTTGATAGCTTTGTTTCTTCTGCTAGTTTTCAGTTGGAATTAGTGAAAGTGACATAATGCAGCTGTTTTAATTATTGGAGGTTTGAGAAAAAAAAATTAAAAAAAAAAACTGGATAAACCGTCGCGTCGTTGCCAATTCGTTACGATAAAGCTTCTAATTGAAGATGCTCAACAATTCAGGGAATTTAGCATTTTTATTTTTGCTTTGTTTTGCTTTGTAAATTTATTTCCTATTTAAAAGGCAAACTAAGGCTAGAACCGCACTTGCGATTTCAATCGTGCGACTGTTTAGTTGCCAGAAATATAACATATGAATTTAAATAAGAATGAATGCGCAAGCGACCTAGAAATCGCGACGCTTAAAAGTCGAAAATTTGTTCCCTTTTTCTGGCGATGCGATTGTCGAAAGTTAAAATGAAATAAACAGACGTAGATGGTTGCGCTCGCACTTGCGATTTAAAATAGGGCGACTAAAAAATCGTAGTCGCAACTAGAAAAAATCATACACGCACTTGTGATTTTCAATCGTACGATTATTTAGCCCCATAGAAATGAGACACATGGTTTAAAATGTGAATGCACACATACGCGATTATAAAATCGCAGCGATTAAAAAAATGAAACCAGATCTATTTTTTGAGCGTTTTTTCTGTCGCGAAATTAATTAGACGCATGATTGTGCGTGCATTCATATTAAAAGCTTTACGTTCTATTTCTTGCGACTAAAAAATCGCGCGATAGATAGCCGCAAGTGCGTGCATGGCAATTATTTGTTGCGACACCGATTTTTTAATCGCACCGACTGAAAATCGCAAGTGCGGTCCTAGCCTTAAAGTCGAAAATTTGTTCCCTTTTTCTGGCGATGCGATTGTCGAAAGTTAAAATGAAATAAACAGACGTAGATGCTTGTGCTCGCACTTGCGATTTAAAATAGACGACTAAAAAATCGTAGTCGCAACTAGAAAAAATTATACACGCACTTGTGATTTTCAATCGTACGATTATTTAGCCCCATAGAAATGAGACACATGGTTTTAAATGAGAATGCACACATACATAAATAAAAATAAATAAATTGGGTGGCGCAACAGCTCATGGAGAACCAGGGCCTAGTGACTTACAACTCACAACCATTCCTGTGTGCGTGTTTGTTGGCAGGAATGGAGGGGACCTACAGTTTTTTGCCGAGTCCGAACGGCTAAATGAGAAGCACTTTTTCATGACAAGTATACTCTTGGAGGATTTGTCAGTTCCTCGCAAGAGGCAGTACTTCGAATAAAACATTTCTGTTTTTAGGTGGCACGGCTGGGAATCGAACCCACACCTTCGGCATGACAGTCCTACGCACTAACCATCAAGCCACGAGGTACTACATACATGCACACATACGCGATTATAAAATCGCAGCGATTAAAAAAATGAAACCAGATCTATTTTTTGAGCGTTTTTTTCTGTCGCAAAATTAAATAGACGCATGATTGTGCGTGCATTCATATTAAAAGCATTATGTTCTATTTCTTGCGACTAAAAAATCGCGCGATAGATAGCCCTAGGTGAGTGCATGGCAATTATTTGTTGCGATACCGATTTTTTAATCGCACCGACTGAAAATCGCAAGTGCGGTCCTATTCTAATGGTGCGTTTCCATTTGAGAGTACTTTCTCTACAAAACTCTCTGTAGTTGTAGTGATTCTTGGATAGCTGCCTATGTGGGTGATTCCGTTCCAACTGTGATTCCTTGTGTCTAGTGCTTTTTTTGTTATTTAATGTAAAATGTTCGTTTATATTTTTGGTTTGAATTGTGTAAATGGCTATTTACTACAATCTACATTCGATATCATGACCAAAAAAGTGTAGTAAAAATGTCAGCACCGTGGCATGTCCGTTCCTTATTTTCCGATTAAAGCCTAGTACGCAGCTGAAGTGAAACGAAAATTTTCTGGTGTTTCCAACTCGAGAACGAAATCAGAAACGAAGTGATTGCGAAAAAATATATGGAGAGTTTTATCAGAAAGATGTCAAAATAAATACAAAAATAAAACAGTTTAAAATCTTAAGTCAAATTTTTTTCTCGTCTGATGTGAATTCTTGTTTTTTTTTTTTGTTTTCGTGTCGTCCGTTGTGGTGCTAAGGGTTCCAAATAATTGTGTTCTGCAGTTCGTTTCGACGGTATTTTCTTCCATTTTCATTTTTAAATAAAATTCAACAGCAAAATATAACAAACTGTCAAATTTTCGTCTGAAATAATGTTCCGAACAATAAATTGTATACGAAAAATAAGTGGAGACTTGGTTCGAGTATCTGCTAGGATTTTCAGTTTTATTGACATTTCACTGTCGAACTGCGTACTACATAACAAAAATCACTACGAAATGTTTCGTTTACGATTTCGTTGTGTCAATTTCTGTATGAGAATTTTCGTTTCACTTCAGCTGCGTACTATGCTTAAATCTACTTTTTTCATATGAAATACTTCATTTAATAGAAATGTTGTTGCTAGAAAATTTTGAGTGCGACACTTGATTGAAAAAATAATGTAAAAATTAAGTCAAAATACTTATTGCTGAATAAAAAAATCATGAATGAATGCTGTCCGAGGCTTTAGTTTTATTTTTGAATTAAAAAGATTTCCCGCTCAACTGCCATTTTGTTTTAGTTTTAACACAAATGTATTGTCATTTTATTTTTTGTATGTTGTTGTACTTTAAGAGTGATATGTTTTCATGCGATGAAAGTATGTCACAAATTTATTTGTCAGTACCGTGGTAGTATTTTTTAGGCATGCTATGACATATTTTTGGTTGGTTATCAGAATTTTGTATTCTTTTCAACGGCATAAGTTTAAATTGTCCTAGAAATTATTTTTCTCATAAGCTTAGAGAAATGAGGTTACATAAATTGTCTAATTGTCAGTACCGTGGATGTCAGTACCGTGGCATTTAAATACTTATTGAACTTAAATTTAATATACTTAAATAATTCCTTGCAATGATATTTTTGCTAACCAATTCTCTTTATAAGAAGGGTAGCAATACCTCGGACGAGCCAAACAAAAATTTAAAAAGTAAGTAATAACCCAGCACCAAGATATGGGTTACCATTCAGAAGAACAGACTTCAAAAACGAAAAAGAGATAATTTTTTAAAGGAAAAAAGGGAAGTAGAAATGTCAAGAAGTCTAAACATATTAGAAAATCAAGAATCTCAACAAAAATCTGGTAAAAAAAGGGGGAGAACAAATTAAAAATAGAAAAAGAAAAAGAGTGTCATTATCGTCTAGTGTTTACTTAATTTAGTAACTTAATTTCATCTGATAAAATGTTAAAAAACTACTTTAGTAGATTAATTGCCAATTTTATTAGTTATGGTTGTAAACACAAACATGTGTTGTACCATTTTGGAAAGTACATTAAACAGGCCAACTTTTATCAAATTTCCTACTTATGTTCTCATACATTTTTTTCCCTTTATTATTTTTCAAACTTTGGAGAAAAAAAATATTGAATAAAAAATAATTTAAAAAATTATAGCACAAAAAATGCATCAGCTGGTGTTAAAATTTACTACCCATCATTGAGAACGGTTATTCAAGAATATTATAAAAATACAAAAAAAAATAAGAATCCCTTATGGGTGGCCGTTGTAATTAGGTATTTTAGGAGACCCTGAATTTTTTAACATTTTTCAAAAATAAATTATACCATGGAGACCCCAAGAACAATATTTTTTTATATTTTTTTTCTGAGCAGTCAAAAGGCCTGCTATCACCAGTTGCAGTATTATCCACTCATTACGGGACACCCTGTATATGTACCTTTTAAAAAGGAACAATTACGTGCAGGGGTTTTATTATTGAATATGTTTGTTTGGCCCATAAGCTTGAAACTGAAATTGCTACTAAATTCATTAGTGAGAGATTGGTCACATTGGCCACTTTTCAATATTTTTGGTATAACTCGGAATCTAAGCCAAATTTGACAATTTTACATTTAAAACTTTTTGTTCAAAATTAAATTTTCTATCGAAATTGATTCTTTACAAAATTGTATACAAAGATTTTAGCAGGAAAAGTTAACAAAAACCAAACCAAACAAATCGTTAGTTAGAAAAAAAGTATGTATATCAACATTTGGTCAAAAAAGATTGACAACTTTCAGAAATAAGTCATCCATAGGAAATTGTTATAATCATTGGTTAAAGTTTTCAAGGTCACATTTTTGGTATATCTCAATTGCGGGATATGTACTTGCAAAACAAAAGTATTCCATCTGAAAGGGCACTAAATTGTCATAAACATTGAACTTGTTGCAGTAATTTATTGGTCAAGCATATCTTAAAGTTTTTTCAAGGTCTACAAAATCCTTAAACTTAAATTTTTATTGACTCGACTTTTCAATACTGGTTTAAGTTTTTCTCAAAAATATTGAAATTTCACGAACATGAGAAGACATGAGTTAAAAACGTCATTGCATTTCGAATTCTTGCATGCCCATGCTAAGCCACATTAAAGATTCGAACCACAAGACCAAGTTCGTGCGATCCAGTCATGCATTTTATTTCATTATGCTTTTCTGTTGAAATTCGACTTAAGTACAATTTTAACCAATTTCAAAGAATAATAATTATTCTTACATTATATTTGTGCAACGTGCATGAAAGGGTAGTTATATAACTGTAGCCACAAGTTAATGAATAATCAGTGTTCTTCCTAATAATTATCTTTTAGAGCGATTAATTAAGTTAATACAATTTCATTCTATACAAAATATGCAATTTAGGTTCCAATATAAATCAATTATCTACATACACTCACACATACATATATCTGGATGGTTTGAATGATGATGATGATAAGATCATGTGGGTAGTTTATTAATTTGTTTAGGCAAGTCACGTAGGAAAATAAACAACTAAAGATGGTATAGTTCATTGGAATGAAAAGTCTGGTGGAGTGTGCCAGATTTTACTCATACCATACTTTGTGACTACACGGTATGTGAACAAAAATAAAATAAAGAAAACTCCAAAATTGAATTTCGATTAGACACACACACACACTTACACCGTGGTGCAGAATGTACCAAACTTTTAAATAATATGAATCATTTATTTGGCAATAATGTATGCAGGCAGGTAATATAAATGTAAGTTGTTAGTAATTTATTGCACAATTGAATTTATTTATGGTGTTTTTGTTGTATGTTAAGAAAGACATACGAAATATTTATAAAGGCAATTTTAATTAAATATGCAGAAGCAATAATAACAATTATTATTGAAATATTTATTTCACAATATCCATATTGTTATAAAAAAAAAAAACAGTTATAAAATCAATTTGTTGTCTACAGGAGTTCCAAGTTTACCATAGGTGTTTCTCAGAAGGTTTATAGAATTCTATAAATAATCTTACTCCAATCTCCAAGTATTATTTTGAGACTGTCAATAAATAGAACGATACGGAAAAGATTTACAATTTTCAAATAAGAAATGTTTATAGAGTCGTTTTTAGAAAATAGGGTCTTACTAAATGAATAAAAGAATTAAATGGGAAGAATAATAAGCTAACGTTTACGAGGTTTACTATCGAAGTTTTGATTGGTGTTACCACAAAAGAAAAAGAAAAACAAAAAAAAATTAAATTGTGTCTAGGTTTATCTGTGAAATGGTACGTAAATATTCTTTTAGAAGTGAAAAATGGAGTACCAAATTTCAAAAACAATAATTCAAGGCCTCCAATACATAAGTTACTACAAAAAAAAAAATGGTAACTCTATGAGAGAAATTTACACATTTTTAGATTGTAAAAAAAAGCCTTCATGAAACTTCTTATTCTTGGTTCGACAATGCTCCCCACAAATCGACATATGAAAAATTCCACCATTTATCTAAGTGAAATGAAAGTAGGTACCTACTGACCGTAGACCTCTGTATTTTGGATTCCAAAAATTGAAAACGGACTATAAAATCGTATTTGGCATTTGTTTTGTGGCGTACCTATCTAATAGTTGTTCGCAGTTTTGGACCTGAATTTAACCAATGACATACTTTAACCCTCGAAACTGTTTACTGTCAGACTAATACTTGACTAATACTATTCTAATGAAAAATTGTTTTGAAATTCATGTCAGAACAAACAAAAATACATGTTCTCATGAAATTGGTTAGGTAGTGATTTTCTTCAAGCATTGGTCCTATAATAGTCTGCGGGTCTTAGTGCTAAAAAAATGTCGCTCATCTAACCAATTGTGCTTGTATCATAAAAAATGGAAAGGAAAATGGGTAAAAATGTATGGGAGCTGGTCCAAAACTCAACACGAATATATCATTATATGCGTATGCGTGTACTTTATTTTATTATATATGGCCGTTAAGCTTTAACCTATAGGGTACGAGAGATATTCGGCCTCAAAACATCGAAAAGAATAAAAATGCATAACTCAGCATTTGGACTTTTTCTTACTTCTCAACATCAATGTGTCGTATATCGTTGTAAAGGTTATTGTATGTTCTTCATTTTGATAGATATATTGCCGTTGAGCTGTAGACTGGGTTTCAAGTTTCAACATTAAATTAAAAATTAACATAAATTAACCTTTTCAAAGATGAACGGCACACTGATGTTGGGAAGTAAACAAAAGCTCAAATGCTAAGTTGCATTATTGTTCTTGATGTGTACTTGATTTTATTCTGAACTCACTATCTACAAACATATGAACACGACTCATCATTACAATTTGACAGCCGATGTAACTAAAATCATCTTAAGCTGCCCTTCTTCTTTGAGCTGCCAACGTGTCCACATCTCCGCCTCAATTATTCTAAGTTATTTTATATTAAACTCATTTCACATAATAATTAATTATATTAAGTTTTCATTTAGTAATAAAGTTTGAATTATACTTTAAAAATAATCTTAATCTTATTACTTTGCTTAAACGTAACAGTTCTTTTCAGTGTTTTGAGCCCAACCCAAGAGGCTAACGGCCATATAATGGAATGATGTACTCGTAATAATCCTTTCAATGATATATGACACATTCCTGTTGAGTAGTTGGACCATTTTGCCCATTCTCCTTAAATTGTCTTCATTTTTTTTTAGGATAAGAAAGTTAATAAGTCATATTTTTAACTTTAAAGCCATCTTAACGCCTTTCGACAGAAAAGGCTTCTGAAAAAAAAAAATAGAAAGAAAATTTAAGGCCAACATTTACAGCCAGGGGGGGATTAAGCTAATTTGCCGCCCTGGCCCCAAATTTGTTTGCCACCCCCAAGCATAGTTTTTGAATGAACACTATAAACCTTAAAATCCACAAGGCTTACTTTGGCGTTTAAAAAATCTACCATTACTCTACTTAAAATTTGTCATCTTACAACTATTTTTCGTCGTTGTCAACAAATTGTTGATCCCATATACATATGTACGTGTTTTAGGGTGATATGAATAAAACGGAGCACGTACTCAGAGCAGGTACTCAATGAAAATCAGAAGAGGTTTTTTTTTTTTTTTTTTTTTCAATTTTCAATTTTGCTTTATTGAACATTTCTATTTACAATTGGCTTAAAAAATAATTTATGACTATTAGATACATGATAAATAATAAAATTTTGTTGGCACATAAGGGGCCTAACGGTATACATTGGTAAAATTTTGAATACAAATAAGATTTATAATATGTGAAAACTTAATATTAAAGTCGGTTTGGCTTTGTCGTCCTCGGGTTGTTCAGTCCCGGTTGTTCTGTGGCAGTGTATTTATATAGGATGGGGGATAGAGTTGGCGTTTAGCCACGGTAATGTGCTGACCCTGGGTCAGAGTAGAAGTGTCCTGCTTCATCGTTGGTTGTTGTTGTTATATCCAGAATTTCCTTGGCGCCTAAGTACCTTGGTTCCGGATGTCGTTGTTGGTTTATCATCCTTCTCATCAGTTGATTAGGGTGGTTGGCGATGTTTCTAACCAGTTTATCTGCAGATAGCAATAAGTACTTGTCCAAGGGGACTACCTTGGCTTCAGAGTAGAGTTTCTCGTTCTTGAAATGTTTGCGCCGCTGACGATCGAAATGAAGCTCAGTGCATATCCTCAGAATCTTTCTTTCGAATATTTGTAGTTCCTTCATGGCTGTTTTGGAGATAGTGAACCAAACTGGAAAGCTGTAACTGATGACTGGTCTCAGAAGTTGCTTGTACATTAGAACTTTTGTCTGCTGGCTTAGCCCATTTCTTTTTTTCATCAGGGGGTAGAGGCGATGGAAGGCAAAGTTGGCTTTTTAAAGGACAGTCCGTGAATGTGGGTTGAATCTCAGCAGCTCGTTGAAGTTTATGCCCAGGTATTTGGCGCTGCGCTTGGCTGGTAATCTGGTTCCGTCTGGGAGTGCTAGGGTGATGCTTCTGCAGTTTCCAGCTGAGCGGCCTCGTCTGCCTCCTGGTCGTCTGAAGCAGACAAGCTCCGATTTGGATGAGTTGATCCTGATACCCCATTTGGTGTAAAACTCGAAGAGTTTGCGGATGTGGGCCTCGACTTCTCGGACAGCTGTTAATGGCGATAATGATGAGTAATATGTGAGCGAGTCATCAGCGAAGAGAAGGTTCTCGCATTCACTTGAAGTTGGTTGGTCAGAGGTCATGATGTTGTATAGAAGTGGTCCAAGCTTCGACCCTTGGGCAACTCCAGCCCTGATGCTCTTCACTGTCGATTTGCAATTCTCCAGTTGTACGAAAAAGTTCCTGGAAGAAAGAAAGGAGAAAATAATTTTTATTAGTGCTGAAGGAAAGCCTAGTAAGTTGAGTTTATGGATAAGGGCTTCAATCCATACACTGTCGAATGCTTTTTCAACATCCAGAAAGCATCCGACGGTAACTCGATGGTTGTTCAAAGCTGTGGTGATGTCATGATGGAACTTCAGGAGCGGATGCAGAGTGGAATGCTTTTCCCGAAAACCGAACTGCATATCTGGGATGATGTTGTTCTCGCCGCAGAACTTCTTGAGCTTCCTGAGTATCAGCTCTTCCAAGATCTTACTTAGGTTATTGAGGAGGGATATCGGCCTGTAGTTGGCAACCATGTTCCTTGCACCTTTCTTGGGAATCGCCACTATATTTGCAGTTTTCCATTTCTGGGGGAAATAACTGTTGTTGATGCAGTTGTTGAGGATGATGGCCAAGAAAACCATAACTGTTTGTGGAAGTTTCTTTAGGATGAAGTTGGATACCCCATCCGGCCCAGCTGACTTCTTTGGTTTTGAGCTGCTAATAATCTAATTCATCTCCTCTGGGGTGCTCAAGTTCGTGTTGTCGACTGGATCACTCGCAGGATTGTTGTCACTAAACGTTGCTCTATTCAAGTTGGGCATCATTGTCTGCTGGATGGATGCCTCAATTTCGCCAAGGAAGATTGGATCTTCAGATGGGCTGGCCGTGAAGTTTCCTTCAAATTGGGAAGCGAAGGCTTCAACTTTATCCTGTATCGTTGTTGCTTCCCCACTGTTGGTGATGATCGTCTCAGGTATTGGTGATTTTTGACCAATCAGTCTGTTAATGTTCTTAAAGGCATCAGGTCCAGGTTTGATTGACTGCAGTCTCTTCTGGAATTGTTTGTTGTTGTGATGTTGAATAGAATTCCGGAACATAATGTTAACGCACTGAAGCTCACTCCACACTGTCTGGTAGTTACTGTTGGTTGTGTTTAGCTCTCGTTGGTGGATCCTTTGCAGACGCTTTCTGAGTCGTTGCCTATATGCATATAGGTTTTGGATATATTGGGGAAGGTGCTGATATCTATCCTTTGACGTCTTGGGCTGCTTTTGGTTATCCAGTGCATTTGCTACAGCTAATTCCAGACAGTCTATGGCTTTGTCAATTTCAATATTCTGCAGGTTCCTGTTTTGTGGTGGAAGTCTTATGTTGTCTTCGACGTCTCTTTGTAGCCTGTCTGTATCCAGTCTTCTGTAGTTGATAAAATGCTCCACTGGTTCTGTCGCTAGGAAGATGTTCTTCCTTACATAAATTGCCGTCCCTCTTAAGCCTTCGCCCTTATCCTTACGGAAGGTTTTGAAGCCAATGATGTCGATGTTGTTGCATTTAGTAACGTTGGTCTCGCTGATTAGGGCGATATCCGGGTTGTTCCTCTTCATGAACAAGTTAAATGACGTCCTCTTCTCCAGGCTGTATAATGAATTCACATTATACGTCAGTATGCGGAGCTTCTTTAATTGCATAACTGGAAGATGGAAGTGGCCAATGCCACGGACTTTTCTCCCTCGCTCAGTTGACCATAGTTTGGTTGTATGGCAGTACGGGCTTTCTCCATAACGGACAAGAGATTAGATCCAAAGATGCGCTAGACTTCATTGTTGAGGTTCATTGGTGTGGAGTCTGTTGTTGGTTTGAATGGCTTGGCTGAGGCTGTCCTTGCTGAAATGTTCTTGATTGGGGCCTTTGTTTGCTGATGCTGTTGTTGCTGCTGACTCAGATTCTTGGATGTTGCTGGCTTGGGTGCTGGGCCACCTTTGACCATTGCTGCAAAGCTGAGTGCAGGGCGGGTTGCCAAGCATGCCGACTTTGAAACAAATTCTTTATGAGCTTGTTTCTCAGCCAACGCCTTGTTCCTTTCAGTAAGCCGTGCCTTTAGCGTTGGACAGCCTTTAAAACTGGCTGGATGACCTTCCTTTTTGCAGTTGGCACACCACACGTCAATTCCTGTATTTTCTGTCCGCTTACACTGTCCTGGCTCGTGTTCCTCTTTGCACTTAACGCACACGTACTGGCGTCCGCAATTGGTGGCAACGTGTCCAAAACGTTGGCAGTTTCGGCACTGCACAATATCCTTGGACTTCAAACGCTCCCAGTGAACCCTCTGGTTCATTATTAGCGTCTTGGTGTAAGCTTCGTTGATGTCACAGGTGCTGGATAGTTCGACAACAAAGTTGTTGTACGTTTTTCCTTGAGCCTTCTTTGCCTTGAATTGTGACACTTTGACGACTGGTAGCCCTTCGATTCTTAGTTCGTCTTCAACTTCAATGGCTGCATAAGTGTGGTGGATTCCTTTCAATAGTAGGAGGTTCTTCCTGTCTTCTCTTGGGGTAAAGGAATTAAACTGGATCTTCCTGGTTTTCAGGAAGTTCTTGATGGTATCAAAGGATTCCCTGTTTCCAGCATTGATGATCGTCGACTTTGTGTTGCGGTTTTTAAATGTAACGCTCAGTTTTTTGTCCTTGCAGTGTCTTCTTATTTCAGCTACGTTGCCAGAGTAGCAGAAAATTGGTGGCATTCCTGGGCCCTTGGTTGGGTTTTCGGTGGTATTTTTGGATGTGGTATTCATCCGATGGCTTTGAGTGGGTTTGGCAGTTGTTGATGTTGAATCTGATGTTTTGGTGGCTGCTGGAACTGATGAAGCAACTGGTACAGTTGATTTTACGGCGGCGGCGGTTGTTGATGCAGAGTTCTTTGGGGCACTTGATATCGTTAATTCAGCTGAAATTGATGAAATTATTGCAGTTTCTTCTACAAATTGCTGGCGTTTGGTGGGGATATCCTTCGACTTGCTTGTTTTACGGGGCCTTTTCTGTCCGGGTAGTGGTTAATGGCTTCCGTCTTCTTCGGAACTGGTTGTTTCACTGATTTCTTCTTCGCTGGCTGATTTCTCCATACCGATGGTGGCTAAGGAACCTTCGTCGCTGTCCATCGCTTCGATTTCCATATTGTTATCTTTGCTGACCTCACTAGGTCTGACAATATTCATAAATGTCATACTTAGCCTTGGTCCATATTCGGGACCGAGGTCGTTGACTATCCGTTTCAGCAATGCTTCGAGGGCTGCGAATGCTGTATCCGGATTAAGTGGTTCACCCATTATTGGATTAACCTTTTTACTTGAAATTATTTTATTACACTGATTTAACACACACAACACTTATTTTAATAAAACTTTTGTTTTGCACATTAATCAGGGTGATTACGTGTTAGGGTAGTCCCTTTTTTATTATTGTCTGGCAATAAACACAGGTAGCCCGCAGGTATACCTGTATCTGGTCCTTTTTTGTTTTGGGGTGGATTTTTTTTTTAAATCTTCCGCTGTACGTTGTTCACTGTATGACTGCACAATGCAAACTGGGATCAGAAGAGGTGCTGAATACAAAAGTACCTGCTCTCGTTTTTTAAACGAACCTGAGAGCACCGCCTCATTCAAACAGAATAGCTGCTCTCATACCTCAAACCAAATTATATTGCTTTCAATTCAATTTTTGTGAAAAATCATTGTAATTCATCTGAAGATTGAGTAGAACTCCGAAAGGTGTCGCATCTTTCACTATAATAAATAAAGTTGCGAAATTTGTAATATTTTTTAAATTAAAATTAAAAAATAAATTTATATTTATTTCATTTTTTTTTATTTTATTTTTTTTATTTTATTTTATTTTATTTTATTTTATTTTTTTTATTTTATTTTATTTTATTTTATTTTATTTTATTTTATTTTATTTTATTAACTTTATTTAGTTTTATTTTATTTTACATATTTTCATAAACCTTTAATCATGAATCATAAATAGGGACGAACCAAATCAAAAAAGACAATAAAGAAAACGTTGATTTGTATGGTTGTTAATTTTCTGTTTGTTTTTTATAGATTCAAGGAAAGCCAATATGTTTCCTATTGTTATTTTAACGTAAATTTATATATTTTTCCATTATTTCCTCTTTATTTTTTTCTAACAATTTTCAAAATTTACCAAAAACTTGCTACCCTGGGTCATGGCCCCAATCGCCCCTATGGCTTATCCTACACTGCTTACAGTCTTGTCCTTTTTTATTGATCCGGTATTATTTTGTAAATGGCTGAAAGGTACGTATGTCTTCCATCTGTAAGCCTATATATTAAACCATACCATAAAATAAGACCTTGAAAGCAAAACGATTTTCATGTTTGTTATGTCTTAGGTATGTATTTATATGAACCTATAACTTACATCCCTTCATTTACTTATACATATTACATTAATTTTCGTTCAAGAATTTGAAGAATTCATAACTTGCCTTAGGTAACTATATAGTACTTCTTAACCCTTTATAGCACTATCGTGCACTGGCAATAATATAACTTTAAAGCACGATTTATTTCACAATTAAATTTTAATAACAACTTTTTGTCATTTCGGTATTGTGCCAAATGATAGGGAAGTATATGTATGCTAACCATGGTATACATAACATTCACTATATATAATTACAGGTTTTGAAAATAAAGTCATAACTACTAATTGTTTAAACAAAGCGAATTTATGTATACAATACTTCACCTACTATGTAATTTCTAGATCATAACAATAACAATGGCACACTATAGTTTCCGTTTCCCTATAAAGCGCACCCCAATGTCAGAAGGTCATCAGCACCGGTTTCAGTTTTTTTTTTTTTTTTTATTTCAATTTTCAAACCAGGTGACCGCTTTGGTTTATTATAAAATGCTTCAAGTTATATGAAACATGGCTACCGCTGTTAGACTTTAGCTGAAATTTACATATTTCTTTTTTAATTAACGTTCCATTATTGGTATGGTGCTAACATAAAATGTCAAGTTTTTTCTGGTAGCAAAAATCCTTAAGGCTCTCCCAAACCAACGCGAAACGTTCGCCGACGACCGTTTTTTATTGTTGTTTAGCGTTGTGTATTTTTCATATTTTGTACTATTGTGAATGATTTGCTACGATTTCGCCTTGGTTTGGGAGAGCCTTTAAACTTAAAAAAAGAAGACTTACATATATTGTATGTATGTATGTAAGTACTTGAACTGTTTTTTTTTATTTTAAATAAAATCAAATATTAAAATATCGATCTCATACACAACAACCGTGAAGTCTAATATCATTTAAAAACAAAATAAATTAATAGTCAAACGCCTTACTGACTTCACTTTTATTATGCGTTTATCTTTCGCTCTTTACAATTACACAGAATTAAAACAAGAAACAAAAAACAAACGTCAATTTAGGATACATTTCGGCATTTTACATGCCATCTTCAGCACTTCTTTTTATTGACTAAAATATGTATGTATTTACTAATAAAGCTTTTGATCTACATTCAAACAAACGGTTTAAAGAAAAAACCATAACCCAAAGCATTTGATTAGTTTCTTCTAATGGTGTTGAAAAGAGAAGACTTGATCGGTGCATCCATCGTGTTCATCAAAATGTTGTTGTTTTTATGCATGTAAATGCTTTCATATGCGTCCAAGTACCTGTCATCGCTCACATGCTTGATAAGTTTTAAGCTTTCTTTCGTCACATCATGTTTATTTTCCAGCATGTGTAATGCAACCGCAGATTTGTTAGGTCTGTTGAGCTTTTTGTTGGCTAGATGCTCGTTGAACCTTGTTTCAATGTTTCTCTTGGTTTGTCCATAGTATTTTTGTTCACAATCATTACATGCTATTTCATAGATACCTGGCTTTTTAATATTTTCTTGAACTGTTACCTCCAGAGGGCAGTTTAATAAATCGAGGCTGTATTTAAATAATTGGATTTTAGTAATATTTTTTGTGATAAATTTTATATAAAAAAAACGAATGCTTTATGTGTAATGTCTACAATGTCAATGTTTGCTCATACTAAATGCATAACCATTTTCAAAGTCCCTAACGGCAACCCTATCTAGTGCCATCTAACTTCTTCTATTAGGAAAAAAAAAATTAAATTGCACGATTTTTATCCAGCAAACTTTGTATTTAGTTTGTAATGCATATCTACTGTGTGCAATTTACACTAATTGTCAATTTCATAATAAACAAATGGAGGAAAAATAAAAATGTTAAATTAATAAATAAATTACAATACACGATGAGCTTTGTTGTCATATTATTATACCTAGACCTAGACGCACCCGTCAATTACATACCTAGTATGGCTTTAAAGGAAAAATTGAAAATAAATATGATTAACTGCAATAACTACGAATTAATATCTGCAATCGAAATATATACAATTCGTCGTCGTCGTCATTAGATAGAAACTGAAAAATAGCATTATTACCGGGTAGGTACTTACATATACAATAAAAATAATAATAATTTCACTTCATTTCTCAATTATTATTTGTAGAAAATATTTGAATAGGTCATAATTTCGTCAGCATTTAATAGTTGTTATAATGCATGCGAAGGTTGATGGTACTATATAGCAGTGGATTAGTACCTATTATCGTTTAAGTACCTACTTACAGAAAGAAATATTTTGGTTTTTGGAAATTATAAAAGTAATAAATTAGTTATTATTAGAAATTTCAAAAGAAATAATACATTCCTACATATATGCACATATGTACTATGTACAAAGTACCTACATACCTCCTTATTATATATCGAATACAGGCTTAGTATAGGTACCTTCAGTGCGCTTCAACTGAATAAACACACAAATTTTCAAATGCCGAGTTGCATTGTTGTTCTTTTCGGTGCTTTGAAGCAAAATATCTCACCAGCCCCATTGTTGATATAGCTTATAGCTATGTATATGTGGGATTCCATACAAAACGAGCCTTTACGAAAAATCGTAACATATGACTTCGAATTGAAAAAAAGTACCGTAAGACAATTTTAAAAGATTGCATGTTTCATTTTAAAAGTGAAATTATCAATAATTTTTTTATCGCCGCTTTTTTGCAGCTCGAACCACTTCGCAGAATAGGTCTCCAAAAGTCACTATTTGTTATCAGAAGCTCAAAACCCTATTTTCAATAATTAATTGTCTCACAATTTGATGGTGGTTATTTGCCCTTATCAGAACTCTAAGCACGTTTTCGTGTCATTTAATTATTCAATAGTAAATAAAATTTTAGTTTTTAGGCAGTTGATTCATAAAGTGGTTAGTGTCACACCCGTAACAAAAAAAATTATATGTTTCATTACTAGAAGAAAAAAATGTGTATAGATGTGATAGTTTGGGGAAAAAAGGAAAATACTATGATCTACAGTCAGACAAAATTTCAAGAACCTGAAATTAATACTGACCCCGTATTTAAAATTTTAAGTCTATGTCACACCCGTAACAGGTTGGCATTTCAAATCATATTCTTTCTGTTTTTCAACTCAATTTTAGTATTGTTGCTTTTAGATATGAAATTGATAACGTAGGGATATAATTCTAAGAAAATCTACTTTAAATATAAATTTAATCAACTTTAAGTTAAAGTTTTCCCTATTTTAAAAGAAAATGGAAAAAATCTCATTGAAGTGAGAAATCTATTCACTTTTCAGTGAGAAAAACTTCATTTTTCTAGAGAAAGTGTTTCTGACATCATGTGAGAAATGAATATACATATATCGATGACAACAATTTCCCCTCAAAATATAGTATTTGATATTGTTTTCATGCATACAAATCATACTCGGTCACACCCATAACGATGACCTGTCGCACCCGTAACGTTTTCAAATTAAAATTTTGTATTGTTTTTCATAGTTTCACTTCTCATTTCTTAACTGAAACTGAAGAACAACTATGGAAGTTACTATTTACAAAAGAATGATATATACTTTTCATGCGCAATATTTTACACCACATGAAAATTAGAAATCTTAATCGCAAATCTCCAGTTTTCTAAGGTCACACCCGTAACGCAACAAAATTGCATCCTATAACTGAACCACTAATTTTTCATACTTTAATAAAGGTTCTAATTTTTTAAAAAGGCTACAGGTGTCCTATAGAATAGTAAAGTTTTTATTTATAAATTGGGAATAGTATGGAATAAATAATAAAAAGTGGAGCCTCACTGTCACACCCGTAACGATGGAAACACCCATATAATAAAATTATTATGTACTCATAATAACCTTTTCAACGATGTATGACACATTCGTTTTGAAAAATGGACCAGCTCCCATCCCATACATTTTTGCTCATTCTCCAAAGCTATATTTTTTCCCGAAATAGGAAATTTTTCGGTGGATATTAATAACTTTGTCAGGTTGTATTTCTGACATTTTTTGTCGCACATAAATATTTAATATACCAAAATGTAGCAAATAAAGTATTCTGTAAAAAACTACTTAGGTATTTTTTCGGTCAGATGAACATGAGGCCATATAAACGTTAAAGCCAATTTTTTACTTCGAAATTTCAACAGTTTTCCGTCAAAATCTCTTTTTTTTTTGGAAAGAAGTATAAAAATTATTTGCAAGCAAAAGTTGTTTGTCGTTGTTGTTGAAGATATATTATATATTTATAAAAAATATAACTCTAAGTGTGATAGAAGCCGAGAAAATCTAATTCACGCTCTTCAAAGCCTTTTTCAAAATGGCGGACAACGCATGGGCGCTTTTTATTTTAACTTTTTGGATTTATACCCTCCAGTGAGTACTTTACTCTTTAAGAAACAAGAAAAAAATTCGAAACAGTATTTTTCGTAGGTATAAAATATTAACTTGACTGGACTATTCCTTAAACTAATAGCCAGACTCGCATACTAACGGGTGATTTTTTAGCTGGATTGGTTTTGGCAACACTGGTTTTGACAGCTGACGTGTGTTTAGTACCTTGTGTCACTGTCAAACAGCTTCAGTTTGGTTTGCAATTTAACCATGGATCGTCTTACAAATGAACAATGCTTGCAAATTATTGAATTTTACTATCAAAATTCGAAAAAAAAAAAAAAACAAAAATTGTGTTCAGCGATGAGGCTCATTTTTGGTTGAATGGGTACGTAAATAAGCATAATTGCCGCATTTGGAGTGAAGATCAGCCAGAAGCATTGCAACAGCTACCAATGCATCCCGAAAAAGCCGCTGTTTGGTGCGGTTTATGGGCCGGCGGCATTATTGGGCCATATTTCTTCAAAGATGATGCGAATCGCAGCGTTACTGTCAATGGTGAACGCTACCGAGCGATGATAACAAACTTTTTTTTGCCCGAAATGGAAGTTCTTGACTTGCATGATATGTGGTTTCAACAAGACGGTGCCACATGCCACACAGCACGCGAAACAATGGCACAATTGCGAGGCGAGTTTGGTGAACAGTTAATTTCACGTTTCGGGCCGGTCAATTGGCCGCCTAGATCGTGCGATTTGACACCATTAGATTATTTTTTTGTGGGGGTATGTCAAGGCTAATGTCTATAGGAACAAGCCCGCTTCGATTGACGCACTGGAAGCCAACATCCATGCATTCATTCGTGAGATACCGGCCGATATGTGTGAAAGAGTATGCCAAAATTGGACTCAGCGGATGGGCTACCTGAGACGCAGCCGCGGTCAACATTTGCATGAAATTATCTTTAAACATTAAATTGCAAGGTTCAAACTATCGATTCAAATAAATATTTCATTCATTTTTTCGAATTTTTTGTGTTTTTTTTTTTTTTTAAGTTCTAAACCTCTTAAAAAATCACCCGTTATTTGTACCAACTATCCCCAAAAATTTTCAACTAGGTTTTGGTGGGGTGAGAACGATTTTCATTGAAGCAATTCGACATTTTGCTCCACTTTCAAATCTTTGACTATGCACGCCGTGTGGATGGAGGGTTTTCCTGCTGAAAAGTCCCGTTAATAGGTCCGAAAATATAGAAAAAATTAGGAAAAGTTCTCCAATATCGTTTTATAAGTTATATCAGTAATTTTTTAGGTCTATATAAGTACCTCCATGTGACCCAGTCACAGTCATCAAGCACCTTATTTCTAAGGCATATAACTCAGGTATATCGAGTATAAATATCTACTTAAGCCTTTAACCCAGCTCAAGATGAAAACTGTTGTATGTTCACAACAATAAATTATTTATTTATTTACTGACTTGGGCAAGCTGTTATGGTTACGAGATTCAATTGCAATGACAGAAGATAGTGTTTTAAATATCTTTTGAATATCTTATACGAATGTAGATACATGCCAATGACTTATAACTTGTTGTTTGACTACACTTTCTCAATCTCAATCACCTATGTACTTGTACAAACTGCAAGAGCACTTGGGTTGGAAGTATGAAATATCTGTTACTACGCGTCATGGCGTCATTCTCGATGTGACACTTTGTGAACTCTGAGCAACATTCAACAAGATGAATGCATTCACTTGTTTACGTTGAGAACTTTCACAGGAACACGATATATTTTTTTCGTATGAGGTCTGTAAAGCATGTAGGTATAAGGATTTTACATCTTATAAATTGATGAATAAATAAATTTTATAGCTTTTATAATTAGTATTGTTACACCAAATCAGACAATTTGCGGTTATATTTTTATTGGTGCCTTATTAGATACAAACACGTGTAACTCCCACATGCATCTTGAATAATAAATTACTACCCATCATCGCCAAATGGTTTGGAGCGTTATGAATATCTTACAGTTATTGCTTATTCAACGACCAAACTTATTGGTAAGAGAATAAATTCTTAAAGACAAAATTAATTAATAGTTTAAGCCACACTTCAAAACTATTAATAGTTTAATAAACTGAAGACGATTTTGCTTTGTTAAATCTTAAATGTTCATGCAAATAAATGTTTGGAACCTCAAGTAGAATTTAACTTGACAAATAATGGTTATATCGATTCACCAAAAATGCTTCATTTGACATTTAGGTGTTCTTTTCCGACTGTAACTCCCAACTTTCTTCAATTATCTATTGAAGAGTGAAAAACTACAGGAATGAAAATTAACACAAACTCACAATATTTTCAAATCAAAGTTTGAATCGTTAAAATAAAAATATATTACAAACACACAAACACCCTCAACTAAACTACACCATGTGGTGAACTAAAAATAACCAATTATTGTCAAGAATTGTATAAAGCAATAACGTTCATGGTCAACATCATTCTGTCGAGTGCTGTCGACCACTTGTTGTTTTATAATAGCAAATGTCCCAATCGATACAAACTATGTATATAATGTCTGTACCTGGTTGGCTATTATTGTGACAAGATGCACTCACAACCTTGTCAATGCAAATCATTGACCGCTATATGAACTCCAAGTCTCAAATGGTCATTACCACCTCTTTCGCCAACAGTTGGTGGTGGTTTCTCTATATTTTTCATTAAGAATTTATTATATTGATTTAAAAAGAAAGGAAAAAAGAAAATTGTTGGCAAAGAATCGATAAACGAAAAAATACAAGAAGTGGAATTAAAAATAAGCTACTTATTTTTTAATAGCTTACACGTTTTACTTTAGTTAATTGTATGTTGAACTTTGTATACATTTTGTTTTGTATTAACAAAGTGTGTTCACAATATAAAACTTCTACAAGGCGTTTGTTAGAATGAATGATTTTTCTTTTAAAATTGATGTAAATGGGGAACTTCACGAAGTCATCAATGTCAAAAGTGATAGCTTCAATTTCGTTAGAACTATCAGATGGAAAATGGTTGATACAGCAAAAATAAATAGCGATCTTTCGTCTTCAATGAGTCATTGTGCTTGGTTTTCATATTTGCCTTCCCGGGTCATTTAAAAAATTCAAACTGAATAACGGTTTTTTTAAACAGTCTGGCAAGGTGAAAAATACACTCAAATGGTCTCAGATTCTATGATATGTGATCAGAGAAGCATTTATCTAGGGAGAGGTGAAACCCAATTTTGACTAACACAATTACCTTCGAAATTGCAATTATATTTTGTTTTCTATGTAGGTACTTTTTAATCACAAAAGTTATGGACTTCAAGACTTTTGATTTTTTAAATAGCCTTTACTCAAGTTTTCCACGCCTTTACTTCTTTTTTTGCTATCACTCACATCCAAAATCTGCTGTAAAGAGTCCCCATCGATATGAGCGCCATTAGCAATTTTACGGGGGGCTCAGAAGCTCCCCAGTGTTCTTAAGTATAATATCTCCCGAACGGTGTTTAACAGAAAAAATGTCAAGAACTACATAGTTTGAAGTTAGAAAATTAGCTAGAAAAATGTTTGTAAGACTTTTTTTCATAAGATTAACCTTTTTCGAAATAATTCAATCAGCCTTATCGGATCGCCAATTCCGAGGGAGACCCTCGGATTTTATTTTTTTCCAGGAGTTGAATACTCTCATCGCCAATCTCCCCCGGAAATAACTTCGAACTAGTTTCGAAATATTTTGAAAGAATTATTTAATTTAAATTGTTAAACTGTCAAAGTTTGTGAATAAATTAATGAAATACAATTATGTATGTATGTATGTAAGTACATTTTTGAAGCATTCAGATCGGTATTTCTTAAAATCTATACCATAGATACCATATAGTAATGATTTGATAATTTTTTGGCATATCACATTTTGGGTTATACCCACGGGGTCAATAACTAATTTTCGCCCCTTTGAGCTTGGGCCGTCTGGCTTGATGTGGCGACACTTAAAACTTCTGGCATGCATATTTGTGTGATGAGGAGATTTTCCATGATTTTTGATATATCAAAAATGAATTTTCGCCCCTTTTGAGCTGTTGGGCCGTCTGGCTGGTTTTGGCGACCTTTAAAACGTCTGGCATGCATATTTTTGTGATGGAGAGATTTTTCATGATTTTTTGACATATAATTTTTTTGGTTATACCCCTGATCACAGACATTGATTTTTTGACATTTTTGTGGCCGTCTGGCTAGGTGTGGCGCCACTTAAAAAGTCTGGCACCCCAAAATTCATAACCAAATTGTAGTTCTGTATATTTTAAGCTGATATAAAAGCGGTTATACCCCCTACCCAAATACTCGTAAAATCACCGTTTTTACCTTCACCTTCTCCAGCCCTGGCGACAAAAGAATCCTGCCAGACGACTGGATTTGAAATCAAGACCGTATAACCTCAACATAAACGTTCGTGAATTTTGTTTATATTTTCACCTATAAAATTTTCTACCAGCTCTCGGTCTAATAGCCATCATACCATAGCCTTTCCAGATTAACCACCGAAGAAAGAGAACGGAGAAACCTAATTAGAATTCAAAGAAACTTAAGGGATAGAAAAAGGTATCATTTGCATTGATTTTCAAGTTCACTTAATACTTTTTCCTGTAGGTTTGTGTAGGGGACTGCATTTTATAAAAAAAAACCATAGACGTTACGTGAAGCAAATCATTGCCGATCACATTAACGATAATCGTTTTGACGATATCATTTTTAAAATTACGGAATGACCGCTAGCTTTCATATATTTACTGGATATTATTTAAATAAATTCAGTGCCACCACCCAAAAAAGCAATTGCCATACTTACTTACTTACTTAAGGTGGCGCTACAGTCCGGGGTGGACCAGGGCCTCAACCAACAAGCTTCTTCCAGCCGGCTCGGTTTCTAGCTAGCTGTCTCCAGTTTCGCACGCCAAGTTGGTTGAGGTCCTCTTCCACTTGCGTGCGCCACCTTTTACGCTGTCCACCTCTACTGCGTTGTCCCACGGGGTTGGATTCAAAGACTTTCCGGGCCGGAGCATTGGTGTCCATTCGCTCTAGATGACCCAGCCATCTCAGTCGTTGGCTTTTCACTTTTGTGGCTAGGTCGGTGTCGCTGTACAGCCCATACAGTTCGTTGTTGTATCTTCTTCTCCATTCCCCATCTATGCAGACGGGACCAAAAATCACCCGGAGAATTTTCCTCTCAAAACAGCCTAACGCGTTCTCATCCACTGTTAGCAGTGTCCATGCCTCTGCACCATACATCAGGACCGGGATGATAAGCGTCTTATACAGGGACAGTTTAGTTGCTCGAGAGAGGGCTTTGCTTCTCAATTGCCTTCTTAGCCCAAAGAAACAGCGATTGGCAAGAGTAATTCTTCGTTTGATCTCAGCGCTGGTGTCGTTCGCTGAGTTTATAGCGGATCCTAGGTAGACAAAGTCTCTGACTACCTCAAAATTATAGCTGTCTATAGTGACGTTCTGTCCGAGACGTCGGTGTTGGGTGTCCTTTCTTGTGGACAGCATATATTTTGTTTTGCTTTCATTCACCGTTAAACCCATCTTCTTGGCTTCCTTCTCAATGCTCACAAAAGCACCACTGACATCACGCTTTGTTTGTCCGATTATGTCAATGTCGTCAGCGTAAGCGAGTAATTGGACGGACTTTTGAAAGATTGTGCCTCTGGTGTTGACGTGAGAGTTTTGCACTATTCTTTCAAGAACGATGTTGAAGAAGTCGCATGACAGCGCGTCGCCTTGCCTAAAACCTTTTTTGACATCAAAGGTGTCGGTGAGGTCTTTGCCGACCTTGATGGAGCAGCGTGCATTCTCCATCGTCATCCTGCACAAACGGACGAGGAGGGATGCCAAAACTAGACATTGCTCTATATAGCTCGTCTCTATAGATGCTGTCATACGCGGCCTTGAAATCGATAAAAAGGTGGTGGGTATCGATTTGGAACTCCTGGGTTTTCTCCAAGATCTGCCGTAGTGCGAATATTTGGTCGATGGTGGACTTCCCTGGCCTAAAGCCACACTGATATGGACCTATCAGGTTGTTGACGAATGGCTTCAGGCGTTCACAAAGTACGGCAGAGAAGATCTTGTAGGCGATATTAAGAAGACTGATGCCTCTGTAGTTGGTGCAGTCTAGAGGATCGCCTTTCTTGAGGATCGGGCAAACAATACTGAGGTTCCATTCATCGGGCATGCTTTCTTCCGACCATATTTTACAGATGAGCTGGTGCATACTCCTAACCAATTCATCGCCAGCCGCTTTGAATAGCTCAGCCGCAAGGCCATCAGCTCCAGCAGCTTTATTGGACTTAAGTTTAGATATGGCTATCCTCACTTCGTCAAGATCGGGTGGACGGAATTGTTGACCTACGTCGTCCAGGTTGAATGGTGCAATTTGCATGGTAGCGGAATTCGGTTCGTCATCGCCGTTATACAATTTGCAGAAATGATTTTTCCATATCCTCAGCACCGACTGCGTTTCCACCACGATGTTCCCCTGATCGTCCTTACAGGCTTCGGTTCGGGGTTTGTAACCTTGGGAGGTTCTTTTTACTTTTTGGTAAAACTTCCGAACTTCATTCCTGCAGTGGCATCCCTCTAATTCCTCGATCGCGCGCTTCTCTTGCTCTTTCTTTTTCTTTCTGAGAAGCTTGTGTTCCTCTTTCCTCTTCTGCTCGTAGAGCTCGCGAGCAGCTCTGGTCCTTCTATGCAGCGCCGCTTTGTATGCCTGTTGTTTGGCTGCATGTACTTGCCGGCATTCCTCGTCGAACCAGGGGTTTCGCTGTGGTGGTCGTGCGAAGCCCAGCACGTCAGAGGCGGCATCTCTGACGGCTTCCTGGCAGTTTTTCCACTGGTTCTCGATGTTTGCCGTTGGCGGCAAAGGACTAGTTAAGAGGGCGCGAGAGACTCGATCGGAAAAGGACCTGGCGATTTCTTGCGACTGTAGCCGTCCGACGTTGAACTTCCTGACAGTATTTCCCTGTTTTGGCAATTGCCATACCTTCTATCGTCAAACTAAATGCATGCTTGCGTTTTTTTTTGTAGGAGGTGGCTACCAAAAAGGTGGCTCAATCCAGCTTCAGGGAAGTCTTGGCAGAAGTTTAATTAATTTTTGAGATTTGGATATGACGGAAAATAAGAAATGTTAAATAAACAGACAAAACTGAATAAAAACGCGAAAGTCAAACTTACGTGTTATATTTTCAAAATCATCCAGCTAAACTTACATAAGTGAATTTTTTCTAAGGAAAAATCACTAATTTTCTTTCGGAAAAAAAATTTGCGATAGGTACCTACTTTTTTCCTAGGATTTTTTTCCTTTTTTTCGAATATTGTTTACGATTGAAGAGTATCACACAAGGAAAAAAATCTTTGGGAAAATTTATTTGCGATAAGGCTGAACATGTAACGTTACGGGTTTATGTTTCTTACGTTCTATGTAGATACATGAAAGGTAGATACTTTTTTCTTGCAAACTGATATCTAAAAAATATATTGGTGTTGATACAAGGAGTGGGCAAATCTGAAAGAAAGACTGCGGAAATAAAGTATGGAGAGTTTTATGTCAAAATATAAATTTAAAAAAAATTCTTGATGTGTCACGTGAATTATTTTTTTTTTTTTTGTTTGTTTGGATTCGTCCTTTGTGGTGTTAAGGGTTCCGAAAAATAGTGCGGTTTGTGTTCTTGATTTGTTTTTTCATCTTAAAACTGAATCATTTCGTATTTTCTTCCATTTATATTTTCAAAAAATAAAATCCAACAGCAAAATAAAACGAACTGTCAAATTTTCATCTGAAATAATTAACAATTAATTGTGTACGAAAAATAAGTGGAGACTTGGTTCTAGTATCGACATCGATTTCTTTTTTAATGACATTTCACTGTCGAGCAGCGTTCTGCATAACAAAAATCATTATGAAATTTTTCGTTTACGATTTCGTTGTGTCAATTTTAGAGATCCTATTTGTATTTTACCTCCTTCTCTGTCGAAGACGGGGGATATTTACTGAACGTTCTGAAATAAAAACTGGCTATTTGATTCCACAAAAGCTAAATTTCTATCTTAATTTTCCCTCCAACTTAATGTTTTACTTTGAACTGAGTGTATCTCTTAAGCTCTTTTGTATGTTTTTCTAAGTTGTGTTCATTATAAAGCTTTTTTTCGTATAAAATATCACAGTCTGTTATTCATATTTAAATTCAAACGAAAATAATAAATGCAAAATGTGATTCCACCCTTATCTCAACAACTTTATATCGTTTGAGCTGCCATCTCTTGCCTGACACCTACAACCACAAAATCTTTTGTCTTTGGAATTTTATAGCTTTGGCAGACGTCATTTTGACATTTTCCCATTTTCCAGTTGTTAAACAAGTTTTCAATTTTCACATCGGAAAAAGAAACTTGCAGGAATAATATTGTTCATATATCCCGGCTTGGCTATCATCGTCTCGTTTTTTTTTTTATTTATTCTTGTTTACTTTTATCGCCATTTAACATAAATATTGTTTTTAAACTGTTAAAACTCATCGCATCACCATGGCTTTTCACAGAATTCCTGTTACATCGCAATGTCAGTGTGGACCACAACAACATCTGGCATAGAGACTGCCCTTGGAGCACTTGGAACTCCAACTATTAATGGAAAATCATCAAGTCTACAGCAATTAAATGGATCAGCATTGATTTTGCCAGCGTCTTCATCTCAAACTACCCAAAATCTGCAATCGGCAGCAGCGAGTGTACATCACCAATTTAGTGGCAATAACAACATCGCCTCCGTTCAGTCACAGATCTCGATTTTAGCCAATTGGAAAAGGAACAGCCAGTCACAGTCGCAGCAGCAACTCTATCAACAACAACAACAGTACAACAATAAGGTATGAACAAATAAATTAAAAAAAAATCTTACAGTAAGAAAAATGTCTTGATAAGAATTCTTTATTTTATTTCGTTTACTTTGGCGGCAATTTATCGCTACATACGGGTGCCTCTTGCTCCTCCACATAAACTTGTATTTATTTAAGCTTTCACGTCGGTTTCAATTTTTAATTAGTTTTCATTTGGTTACTTCTTACCATTACCCGAGAAGCACAAAGGTGGCCCTGAGATTGTGAGTTCTATGTTGTTTCTATCATCGTTGTATGGGTACCTACATGAGATATGACGGATGACGCGCCTTACCAGCAACGAGCACAACATTTTTGTACAAAGATATGTTCTACGTATTGCATGCGAATAAAATATTTTTTCGATGATGATTTGAGTGTCATTATCAGTGGTTTTTTAGTTCACAAGTTCAGAACATAACTTAGATTCAACTAGGTACTGGTTATCGCTTTGAAAGTAGTCGCTCAAGTTGTTTCGATTGAAATTGCTTTTTTCGCATGATGAAGTTGAAATAAGCAATTAATTATCTGGTGCTTGTGCAAGTTTACTTAAGTTAGTCTGAAGCCCAGACGTAAAAATACAAAGTTAAATGTTTTGTTGAGTTCCTTGTGCATAGGTGTCTTTTTAAATATAAATAAATCACAACTATGTATATGAGGTTATTGTCACGTTTAATACATGTTCATACATATTTACAAATATGAATTTATATACATATTTGTATAGTAATGGATTATTCTGAAATGGATAGAATAGAAAATCGGTTCTAATACTTTATCTTGTATTGGCCAATTTTGATAAATACTTTCACGCAAAATGCGTTGGACTTCCCGGTCAAAAATTGTCAAGTAATATACTTGTACTAAATTCCAAGTTCTTAAAGAACTGATTATAGTCTATCTGATTGTTCTACTTTAAACGATAGTATAACTTCAAAGAAAAGAACAATGACCAATTGTTTAACAAAAAACACACCTTCATGCCAGTATTAAAGTTCTCAAATAGAAAATAATACGATTCAGCTAATTCATTCAAAAAGTTTCCATTTGAACTTATTAGAAACAACAAATAATAATATTGATTGAAAAAAAAGACGAAATATAAGCTATAGGATGAACTCCCTTATTGGAAACAAACTCTTTGCTTTACCAATACATTGAGAAATCTATATTTTCACGTCTTAAACTAAAAACAACAACATTGATGTAGAAAGTAAAATGTCGACAAATTCCGTTCTTCAGACAAATAAATCACAGTCCTCACTATCTAAAACTACTCTTAACCCTTTCACCCCTGTTGGGATACATATATGTATGTCGCAACTAATTTTCAAACAGCCCTTAAATTGAAAATAGACTTCTGAAATGGGTGAAATACGTCCCATTTCGTAGTTTAACGTTTCCTTCTCGATTTTAACTTACTTGAGATGCACGTTTGCACGTTTCGTGTCTATCCGAACCCACTTTTTTTAATTTAGTTATTTTTGTGAAATTATAAATTTTAAAAATACATTGCCGGTCATTTGAATAGGTTCAATCATTTTCCCACACTACTCTTCTTCTCCCGTAATATTCATTAGGCATATCCCCTTTGTTTTACATATTTTGGAAAGTCATTCGTTTGCGCTCGGTTTGAGATAAAAATTTATCTGTTTTGATATACTACTTTGATCAGATTAACTAAAAATATTATTCGATTTTTTTGCGCCACTTGAATAGGTTCACTACCAATAATTTAAGTTCACGTCAAGCTGAGTTAGCTAATCGTCCTTTTTTGTTTCCCAATCGAGTGAATTGTTTTTAAAACATTAGGATATCACAGGAAAAATATGGTAGAAGCCAAAAGGTGGTAAGCAATAATTTGCAAAATGAGTCTGGCTATGGGAAAATAATAAAAGGAAATCATTACACAGTGGCTACGAAAGCGGGTAGATAAACCAACATCACCCAATAACTCTTACCACTTTGGTTCAAAACAATGAAAAAGACAGTGTTAACTGGAACTTGGGTACGCTGAAGTGTGTTAGTCCAAGTGCTAAATATTTAACAAGTATACAAAAATCCTAAACAAACTACTTTTTAATGTCACTCGCAAAGAAACGAGCTTTCAATTCTATCGAAATAATTTGTAAAAATCTATTTACAACGTTTCGTTTTGTCGGTTAAAAAGTGTTTTTGTAATCAGAGGGGGCAGGCGGATAAACTTCAATGCTAAAAAAAAGAAATTATACCCCGCATGCCCTCTCTGATTCCGAAAACACTTATGTTTTACCCGACATTTGAGATAACAATCAAACATGACATGATTACGATGATAAAGAAGACCAAAAAAAGGGGGTGGCACAATTCTGTCTGTTCGCCTAGAGCCTAAACGGCTCGATCGATTTTCTTTAAACTTGGTACATAGTGGTTTTTGGCGATTCTGCCCGCACATTTTTTTCTTATTTTCTTATAACCAAAAAACACGGTACCTGCCATACAATTCTTTTTAGCAACTGTACGAAAATGTTTTTTCCTCAAAAACGGCTGGATGCTTGCTCATAAATTGCATGAGTAGCTCGAACTGGGATGCTTTCGTAATTGCACGTTTCGATGATTCCCTGCACAGAAAACATTTACATAATTATATATTACTATATTTAAGAAATATTCAAAAAATATAAATTTTTAACTTCTGTTTACTTACATTTTGAAGAAAAAAAAAAACTTCTCGACGGAATCTATTCGCAAACACATTTGATGTCGAATGAAAATTTGCGATTTCGAGTTGTTTTGACATTTGCTTTCGAGATAGGTAGTTCCCTGATTATGCGAAAGTTTAGTTGGCACTTCTAGAGCTGTTCGACTATCGTATATTTAAACGTTCTTAAAGAATTATATAGTTCCGATTTTGAGAATTCGAATATTTTTATTATCGAATCGAATTACATAGTTGGGCCCCTGACTTCAATATTTGTTTTTATACAGAAGCTTTCAAAAAAATTGTGTTCCAAAATTTTTGAACAACATGATCGATTGCTTTGAAACTTGATATGTAAGAGTTTTTTAACACTCTCTAAAATGTTAACACTTAGCAACTATTAGTAGTACCTCATAGAATGTTTTTTTTTATTTTAAATTTTCCAAGTATCATCTGAACGGATTTTGATTATATTTTTGTATACACAAATTTTAAATAAGTTCAAATAATGTTGCATATCAAAATTAAAAAAAAAAATGTTAGCAGAGAAAAAACCAAACATTTTTGAAAAGAAAATTAGAGCTTTGAATTTCCACTACCGAGTTGACGGGCGTGTAGTCAACTGAGAAATGTTCAGTGTCCACATTCTCAAACAATCGGTCGATCCATCGATTTAGAATTTGAAAACGGCTTTAAAATTCTGATAATATTTTTTTCTATGTGCTAGAATATGTATGTTCCTTCGGTTTTTCACTTAGAAATTTTAAAACTGGCCTATAGATTTTTTTTTAAATCACTGTTCGAGTTAATATCAATAATAAATACTTTAAAATAACATTTCAAAAATTTAAGCAAATTGTTTTATATACTTAATTATCTTCTATGTATATATAAAAAGGCTTAAATAAATTTTGTGGTAGCATTTTCTCAAAAAGTATTTGACCGATTTGGATAAATTTTATGTGGTTAGAAAGCTATAGTCGCGGGGATGTGCGAATCACAGAATTAAAAACTGTGGGTCCATTTTACACTCCCGCTCACTGTGCATATTCATAAAAATTTAATTTAAAAAATAAAAAAATTGGTTTTTGCTTCATTTTCGAATAGCTAACTTTAATTTTTTGAGTGGTGTCGAATTTCGACACGAGGTGGGGACGAGACTAGTTTACATAAATGTTTACAAGATTAATTTAATTTTACTACGACACTTAAATTGGTCGATCGGGATGTGCGATAACTGTTTGACATCCTATTTACTATGTTCTAAATCTGAATTCAAATTAATATTTTTGTAAGAATTAACGTTAAAAATTAATTCATAAAAACCAATATTCTATTAGTTTTTATTTCTATCTTCAAACAAAAAAATGTATAGAAACCTTAAAAAATCGTTTTTGCAGGATTATATCCTCTTTGTTTCTAATGATTTTACTTTAAATTCATTCATTTTCAAAATATATAATTTTTTAATTTGTTTGAATCAAAGAATTAACTTGATGCCTTGGACACACATATTCAAAACATTATTGGCAACTCTACTAAGTGAAAAAGCTTTCACTATGTAAAGCTTCCAATTACGTATCGCAATTGAAATGAAAGCCATTCAAAAGCAAGCATTGTGTGAAAAATTCGCATTTTCACAACATAACGATTGCTGGCGGCACACAATTGGGTGTTTTTAATCAACCCAAACAGTATGCCACCAACAGAATGTATCTAACTCTGGCCCAAAGCCGGTCATCGCTTCCGTTTATCGTGTGGTGTTCTTGTTCTCTCGAATGTTGATGTACGTCCAATCTATATCCATCCAAAGCTAAATTTTAAAAATAGCCCACAACGAAGAATATAAACTTTCCGCTTGTCGTATGGTCACACAAAAATGTTTGGTAGTTGTTTTCTTCTCATTTGTCCACTCGTGGAATACTTTACCTGGTTCTCGTGTTGATTGATGGCTCCTTAGCTCTTAAAAGAACATTCGACTTCCCACACCTTATAGGGTATTATATTGCTAATTTCAGTTTTCCTAGAAAAGAAGTCAAAACTAATTAAATCCAGAAATGGGAAATCGTTGTCGCCAGTGAACTTGAAAAAAATAATGCAAAACAAAAACCAATACTAGTGCTTATGTTCTCAGGGAAAAATCATTAAAAAAAAATACTTCCATTCCGTGAAGTGCTAGTAACCGGCCGTGAGTTTCTCAGACTGCCACCCTTGCAGTGTGTATTGAATACTAACCGCGGCGCGCTACTATCTTGAGAATCGGGTGAAAACTATTTAATTATTTTTAATTTTCATATACATATCCCCATTGTTTTGCTTGTAGTTCTATGACTCTGCGTGCAATCCACTCGTGAATATTTAATTTAAACACAAAAATGTGCATAAACGAAGCTCCCTTCTCATCCGATCTTTGAGTTGAGTGATTTGAACCAAATGTGTTTTGCAGTAACCCCCCCTAATGACAACCCAATGTATGAGTATGCCTATTACCCTTGCCTAGACTTTCTGGGAATATCTCGAGTGATCTCAAGAGATAATTTATTTTTTTAACTATAATTTGGTGAAACAAAAAAACAAAAGAAGAAAAATAAATAATTATATTTGTGTGCCCAAGACTAAAATCTGAATTCGCCTGCAAAAATGTATTCGAGCCTCAGTTGTTCGCGTTCGAATTTGAGTTGTAACACACGATCGGAGACTACGCCCTTAAACAACCCAGTCGTCCATAGTAATAATTTATCGCACGATTATAATTTTTGTGATTGTTGTCGTCCGAGTCCGTTGCGTTTTACGCCGTCAAATGCAAATGCACATACAAATTTTCCTCCAGCGTCAGCGCGTCTAAATAATCCATACCGTTTACAACAATTGTCTCACTTTCGTTTTCAGCCAAGGCGTACCGCCAGCAGCAGTATGTCACAATCTGGGGAGGACCTTCATTCGCCCAGCTATCTGTCATGGAGGAAGTTACAGCTGAGTCGGGCCAAACTCAAGGCCTCAAGTAAGACATCGGCCTTGCTATCCGGTTTTGCAATGGTGAGTGAAAAATTATTTTAATTGTTTTACTTTTTCATTATTTTTAAGTTTATTGTATTTATGTACTTTAAGATGTGACTTTTTTTCACTGCTGATTTTAGACTAACAATGAAGGTACCAGAGAAAATGCGGAATACAACTATGTATAGTATTATGCTGCTCAAACAGCAGCAACTAGGTATACCTAATAGGATTTACATTTATTTGTATTTCTTTGTTGTTTCATTGTTTGTGATCTACTTGTTTTGATTTGGTTGATTAGTTAGAACTGTTTGGAATACAATTTCTATGAGAATTCATTTATTTCAATAAGGAAGACAAAAAATAAATATATATAAGAAAACATCATGTTGATTTAAATTAATAGCGATAAGTTTCGGTTGATATATAGAAGTGTTTTAATTAATATCTATTTTGTATTCTACTGGCATCACAATAGAATGAAGTGTATAGCAACGGGGTCAACCTGTCACAGTGAAATTATGAATGTATGTATTTAGTACCCTGGTGATGATGTGGGTATTTATAAAAAAAATTGTTCAAAATGGGAACCGCGAACCATCCTAACTAATTTATTTTATCTTGTTTTTAACATGTTGCACTAGATTATTTTTGAAAAAAAAAATTAACTAGGTACCTATACAGGGTGTCCCGGACCTGAGTGGAAGTATTTCAGGGGGTGGTTCTTTGGGTTATTCTAAGAAAAAAATTGTATGGGGGGAAAGTTGTATCTCCCCTCCCTGAGGCAGGGAGGGGCAGTTTCTGAAACATTGACTTCAAATGCAAAAAAAACATTAAAAACCAACGGAAACACATTTAATAATTTGCTATAATTTTTTTGAAAGTTAATACTCCATTCTTGTATTTGGTTTTTAAATCAAGTTGTTGAAGCGAATAGTTTTTGAGAAATTAACTTTCAAAGTCAAAATTTAAAAAAAAAATTGTAATTTTTTTTTCTTAAGTCGATATTTTTCAAAATTTTACGTAATTAAGGGCATTTTTTGTGTTCAATATTCAATGCCCTCATTATTTTTTAGTCCATTACCGAAAACCAAATGTAAAAATCTTTCTTAGTTTTTGAGAAATTAAGAAAAAACAAAAGGTACTTTTCCCGAATAAGCCTGAAAAAATGAATTTATTCATGAATTATCCATAATTTAACCCTTTTTCGGGCTTTTGTGGTAAAAGTACCTTTTGTTTTTTCTTAATTTCTCAAAAACTAAGAAAGATTTTTACATTTGGTTTTCGGTAATGGACTAAAAAATAATGAGGGCATTGAATATTGAACACAAAAAATGCCCTTAATTACGTAAAATTTTGAAAAATATCGACTTAAGAAAAAAAAATTACAATTTTTTTTTTAAATTTTGACTTTGAAATTTAATTTCTCAAAAACTATTCGCTTCAACAACTTGATTTAAAAACCAAATACAAGAATGGAGTATTAACTTTCAAAAAAATTATAGCAAATTATTAAATGTGTTTCCGTTGATTTTTAATGTTTTTTTTTGCATTTGAAGTCAATGTTTCAGAAACTGCCCCTCCCTGCCTCAGGGAGGGGAGATACAACTTTCCCCCCATACAATTTTTTTCTTAGAATAACCCAAAGAACCACCCCCTGAAATACTTCCACTCAGGTCCGGGACACCCTGTATTTTTTCTTAAAAGAGTCTTCGACGTCAAGATTAAATATTAGAATGTTTAAAGATTTTTTGCAAAGACACTGGAATGATATATATGTACATAGGTATGTATGTATTTCGAATCGGTTGTTTTAAGTGATAAGTTCACCCACTTCCAAAATATCTATTTGGAAAAGAATAATATTCAAACCCTTGTTTTCAAACTGATTAAATAAAACCTCGACAAGATGTAGGTACATTTATGTACATACATACATATGTATGGACTACCTACATTATGTACATAATATGAGCATATATGTACATATTTTTGAAAGTCTAACGACGAATCAATAACAAGCAAAAAACCATTTCTAATTACTGTTTCTAGCTCCGTTCCGAGAAACTATGACTGAAATCTGGAAGCCCCCTAAACATGAATACGGGGATCCAGAATTCTGTCAGTATATTTAAGTGTTACCTGCTCTTTTGTTGTTATCTGACTTCCACAATATATGATCATTCAGGTAGCTACGTCAACAGCAATGGCAGCAATTTCCATTTGATTGAAGTCTCTAGTTCCATTTTAAAGTATACAAATATCATTGGCGTTCTCCAAGTGATTTAGTTTATCTTTTTGTACCTATCCGCTTGCGCCTCCCGTGATTTCCATCACCATCACCAGGAAAAACACTTAAAAGCAAATTAGGAATTCGTAAATCGAGTTTGTAAACAAATATGTCACTAAGATAATAAAAAATCTGAAAGAGGTTGGTTCACAGCGCAGTTCTATCTGTCTGTGCTGCCATCAATTTAAATTGCATAGTATAGAAGTATCAGGAATGAATGAATTAACAGAGAAATAACATTTTAGGAGAAAAGTTTTCATTGATCATGTTTTTTAATTCAATCGGCAATTTCGGGAATTGTAGTTTTATTTTTCTAGTTGAGTAGGTACCTATTAAAATTACAAGTTATCTTTGTAACTCAGAAATTAGTTTTCTTTTAGAGCCATTTAATGCCTATCCAACCAATTAATTTAAAAAATATATAAAGACCTACCCTGGTATATATGTATATACACTGTATGTATGTCTAGATTGTACCTAAATACATTTTTCAGGGGCCCTATTTTGTAAAACGATTATCGTTGAAATTACCTCGTTATCGTTCAAATTCGATTACGTATGTAAAGCGATAATTTTTAAAGTGAACAATACTCGTTTTTCCTTACGATAGACACTTAGCTATAGTTAAGCATGCGTTTTCATTTAGTTGTCATAATCATCCCGATTGCAGAATTCGACGAATGAACTACAGAGGGAATCAACTCAATTTTGACATTTTTACCATGGGCTAAATGTCAAAATTGATTCAGATTCCCTGCGCAGCTCATTCGACGGATTCTGTAATCGGCACGAATATTTTTAGCCAGTTTATATTTCTGAGCTCCGCAGAGGGCTCAGAGGTCTCAGAAATATTAACACGATTCCTCACAAAAATTCCTCACTTATCCCCTTAAAAACTGAGACTGAATGTTTTTAGAGTATATAATACGTAAATTACATAAGAAAGGAAAAGGAGAGTTTTTTGACTTGTATGTGAGGATACTGTTTATATTTCATTCTCCGGAGGAAAATTACTGAGCACTCAAGAAATATAAACTGGCTGATTGGGTCTGCCGGTGGAATGTCTGGAGTCTGGACCTGGAGCTTCAAGAATGTAACGTACCTAAATAAAATTAAAAAAAGTAAATAAGAGTGAAAACTAATAGGTATGTAAATTATATTATTCCATCAACAGCCACCAACAAAATCCAAGTAACTGGTGTGTAAAAGAATTTGTGAATGCATTGCATTTACTTACTTCACTTCGAGAAAAAATCATTAAAATTATTAATTACACAGGTTAACTTTTCGGCACGTGGAAGTAAGAGTTGTTCTTAGGGTAATTTTGCGCACTGAACTCAAATCCGTTGCCCGTTTTTTGCTGTCAGCTCTGGGTTTGGATATATTACCGTTAGAAAATGCAAAAACAAAACCTTTTTCGCCATTTTTAAGGTTATGTAACTATGCGAATTGGGTTTTATTTTTTGTATTGTAAAAATTTCTGAAAGCACTAATCTTAATCTTCATAATTCAGCTTTAATCGTTCCAATATCTCTTTTACTTTTTGGGAGATATTAAGTAAGTTTTTAATCCTCACCCGACTGCATATATTTTTTTAAAATGCTGGTAAAATATGTTCTAAAAGGAATTTTTGGTGTAAATTTCAAATTCATTTTTCACTATCAGCTCAACTTTCGGAAATAAATTAAAAAATCACCCGTTTTTGACCATTCCTTTTTTTATATTGTTGTTTATGTGGCCAATTATTAATGAACTACATATATGATTAATGTGTTCTTAGGCTCTTTTGGTCTATATTTGTTCTGAATGCAAATAAAAAACTTATTTCATTCTTTTCCCAACGTTTCGTAGGAATTCTTTACTTCTTCAGGGCATTTTTTTATTAGATTTGTTCGTACTAAATCATATTTTATCTGTTAATACTCCTCCCACTATTGCATCATCCCTTCGACGGCACTGACACAAAGTTGAAAATAAATTAACAAACGAAATAAACATGCAGTTTGAATCTGAAGTTTTCGTATCCCTGTATTTGTGGAACTTTACATGCGGATGCCGAAATAGTTCTTCATATTTGGAATCTTGGCGGACACAAATATGAACGAGTATGATAATTTTCAATAAAGAAAATGGCAAAATAATATTCTAAACGGAAAATAATTGTTCTTAGAAACAGTAAAGTGTCTAAAATTTACTTATTTTTAGCTAAAAATTTACTTTTTGCAATATTTGACAACACTTTGACAACTATGTGTTTGAATGTGTGAGTTGTTCTGGTTTCGATTCTGGACGGTGTTCACATTGGACTGACTCCTCCGACTTAATTTGACATTCATCCAACTTCTTTTGTTCAGACACAAACTAAGGTGAACACCCACAGACTCACTTTGAAGTCAAAAGTCGTTTAGAGAAAAGACAAATCTGAGCTCGATGAGGGATTAATAAATTGTTTTTTCATTCCAAAACTTTAATTTCATTTATTTAAAATATTTTGAAATGAAATAACATTGAATTGTGTAGTATTTGTTTATAAAAGAAAAAGTACAGAGAGAGAAAGCAGTTGTCACAAAAGAAAACGTCAACAAAAATCCATAGATTTTCAAAAAATTTAAAATATTTTGCCTGTCCTTCCCATCTCCTTCTCACCATGAAGTGGGAGTGAGATAAAGTACAGAGACGTCAAAAAAAGTCGGAGGAATCAGTCCAATGTGAACACCGTCCTGAAATGAAATCCAGAATCGTTTTCTGTTCTTTTCAGGAGAAGAACTGTCATTCTGAATGCCAATAGAACACTTTCAGAAGGGTTTACACGCATTCCGAACGCTTCTGGATTGCCAATCGAAAAGGCCATTAGATTATCACAGTTTGAGCAGGTACTAATCTAATGTCGAATTCCTTACAACCCCAAAATTGATTTTTTTCTAAACAAAATCGATTTTATTCTGTCAAAACAAATCTTGCATTTTCAGCAAGATTTCAGAACGATTTCACACACACTAGCAAGATTCGACATTTCTCTGGAGTTGAAAGTATGCGGTGGGTTAAACCATAGAAGAAGAAGTAAAGGAAGTGGTGTATATCACATATACAGTGTGCGTGAGTGAAGCAGCAAGAATTGAAAAAAAAAAACAAATTGAGATTCATCTGTCATTTTGCCGAGCTGAAAGGAAGTGTTTTGAAATTTCAATTTGTTAAATAACTGAAAAAGTTTATTTAAACTTTAAAAAATATAAAACAGCATGTGGTGGCTACGTTAAATCCTCTAAAAACGCCTATACTAAGGAGTACATATACAAACATTTTTGTTTACAAGTTAATTTTGTCTGATATTTTCATATAAAGTAACGTGAAGTGATGTTATTTAGGTAAATGAATTATCTTAGAATACTTTAAAATTAAGATTTTATCGCAATTTGCAATAAAAATAACAAATTTGTTGAAAACAAAAATATACTTTAATCCAGTGATTTCGTTGAGACTCATCTGTCAAATGAGAAATTCTCGCACAGGATCGATCTAGTTTTTGTTGGTGGTGGCAAGGCGCTCAAATCCGTTTAGCGCCCGTAGTGCAGAGTTATTTTTTAACGCTTTAAATAAAATATTTTTAAAGGGGTAACAGCAGAATCCTATTTATCTTGTTGGATTTGTATCCTCGTCACGAAGTGTTTATGTCGGTTTAAAAATACACTACCATAAAAAACATCACTTTAATAAGAAGAATATGAGAGAAAACAACTTACCTGTGAAAAGAAAGATTTGTGCACCGTATTATAGGCGTTTTTATATGTTTTAATGCATCACCACATGTTTTTTTTATATATTTCTTATCAATAAAGTTTTTCAAAGTAATCACTATATTAACTTTCATTTCACTTTTTTATTCAGTTCAATAGGCTTTTTCACTATTTTTATGATTTAAAATCTCTGTACACTTTTCTACGGCTTGGCAAAATGACGGAAGCATCTCAATTGTTTTTTTCTTTTTTTTTTAATCTGGCTTACTTTGGGCGCCCCAGCCTTCAGCCGTGTAACTGCACTGCGACCCTGGGGCAATGCATTTGTGTTTGTGTAACTCACACTATTTTGAAAAATGCTTCACTGTTTCCACGATATGCCAGTTCGGTCGTCCTGGTGCTACTTAACGGTGTCCATGTTCACAGCATCAATCTCAGGCAAAGAAAAATCGGTTAACATTGTTTCATTTACTAAAAAGATCGCACCATTTTCGTCCCAGCCCAGTCAGACAAATCGTGGTCCATTCTGGGAAAGAGAGAACGTGACGCTAAAATTTTTACAAAGAACGCCGGACCGCGCTCTGTTTGACCAGACCTTAATAAGTAAATGTTGAAAATGAAAAATGGCGCCAAATTTAAAATGACTTCCTCTGTTGGATTACCCTATATCTTGCATATAATAATTGTATGAAGAGTTTTTGAACAAAACAAAAATAAAAATGTATGTATGCATTGAAAACAGAAACCGAAAGAGAAAATAACAAATACAAGCATTCAACTACCAAAACAGATTGTGGAAGGTGATAAATTAAAATTAGAAAACTTTAGATGAAACCAGTAAATGTCAAATTTTGATGTGTGAGAATGAAAATTGTATCATTGCAAAAAATTACGAGAACGCAAATTCACATACATTCACAGTATTTTTTAATACATAATTTGAAAACAAATGAATGTTCGGCCTTCATTTTTTTTATTATCATACTGACATTGTTGTGAGTTGTGAATGCCTGTCCAAGAAATGGACAGAAACTCAAACAAGCTTTTCACGAGCGCTCACTTCTGCAATTGAATTCGAACAAAATTCACAGTACAGGTACGACCAGGATTGCCAGGTCTCGAATCACTTGTGTAGCCCAATTTAAGATTTTTTTTTAGCCCAAAAACTAGCCCATTTTCATTTAAAAAATCTTACATTTCTTGTATATTCCACGTTCATCCTACTTTTAGAACAATTTCAAAGGGCAAGTTTTTAAAATCTCGACGAATTTAAACATATGTATGTACTTGAGTTATGTATGTAACGATGTTTTCTTAAAAAAGTAATAATTAAATAGTTAAAGATATCTAGGTACTTTCGTCATAAGGCTTATGGCTTATTTCAATTTTATTATTTTTGAGATAAATGTTAAAAGTTATAGTAAATTTGGTGATTAGAAAAACGATCTTGCGACCTTTAAGCTTATTATAGGCAACTTGCTTTTGAAACCTGCAATGAAAATTGCGTTCGAGGTTTTAAGCCATTTAAGCTTTACACAAAAATAATAAATTATTTAACGATTCCAATCATAGTACTAAATCAATTTTTGGCGTTTTCGCCCTTTTTGCTAGAAATTTTAGTACAATTTTATTTTTTTTTTATACATACATATGTATGAAGTTTGACAGAACTTTGGGCTAAATCCGTAGTAATTCATAGTTTTGCGAAGTACGCGTATAGACATACGTAATATCAAATTGAGCTACTTTTTTTCATATTCTTGTCTCAATTTTAGGAAAAAAAAAATAAACCAATCTGATGGGAACGGGCCTACTATTTCAGCGAATAAGGAAATTATATAGTTCTTTCACCTAAAATTTTAATATGTAGCGTACAAAGCAAAAATATAATATTTTTTTAGGTGCTGTTGCAAGTGCGGAAGTGAAAAATTCTCCAAGCTAAGAATCTCTTGTTAATAAAAGTGCTTCTCATCTTAGTCATTCGTATTCAAAAAATAATTGTAGATATGTAGGTACATTAGGTTGGTCGTTAAAAAAAAGGTCATCCCGGATGGGCCCAAATCGGCTCTAAATGAAGAAAAAAAAAATTCCTAATTTTGTCAGATTTTTATTTTCATCCCCTATAGCCGCTGTAGGGGTAAATTAAATGTCCCCTTTTTTTGCATACTACAAAATTCGCGTAAGATCTGCCAAACAAATTCAGAGCATGTAGGTGGGAACAAGTCAAGAAAAAAATCCTTAAAGAGGGGGGTAATATCTCCCCCCGCTTGGACGGGAGGGGCATTTTAATAAAAGGCGTTTTCCTTTGGAGGTGGCGAAGTACTTGCAAGTACTTTGCCAGCTTTTTTCAATGGAACACATCAAACTGCTTTCCCATGTAAAATGTATCTACTCGCGCATGAGAGCATGTGCAGTTGGTAGTACTAGATTAGGGTTTTCATCTACTCGTAAGTACTTCGCCACCTCCAAAGGAAAACGGCTAAAATATTCTGACAGCAAAACGCACGCAGGAATGGTTGAGAGATGTAAATCAATCACCCCTATTACGACTATCAATTATCAACTTCATAGTTGATAAACCTTGAAAATTGGGTTTTTTTAAGTCAGTTTATTAAAAAACTAATCAACTATTCTTTTAATTTTCTTGTGCTTCCCAACGGTCTGTTTCATTCCCAATAATCAAAACTTTTATCAGTTGCATTTTTAAACATCGATTTTAAAATGTATCAAGTTGATAATAATAATTGATAGTCGTAATAGGGGTGAATATGACCTGGTTCTCCAAGATCTGTCAGGCTACCAAATTTATTAAAAAATGTATTGTGCTTTCTCGTTTATTTAGAAGTTGAGCTCATTGGTTCAATCTTCTAAAAAGATTTCGCTGATACTTTTTACCTAAGTTTAATTTTGATCACTTAAACATTAGGTATGGTAGTGTAATTGTTTTGACCGACTTTTGGGCGTGCAAAATATACTGCCATGCCTTATGTTTTATACAGATTAATAGGAAAATTTCAGCTTTCTGAGGATCAACGTCCGTATGGAGAAAATTTCAATACAAAGAGTGGGCGGGAAAATATCACTATCATTCCTTAGGCTTTTGAAAGCTAAGTTATTAAATTTCAAGTGGACGCCCTCTGTTGCTCCCTGCTTAGTAAAACCCAATTTGTCTAAAATTCAAAATGGCGATTAACGCAAATAGTCCAGCTAGAATCTCAAAAAGTAAGATTAAATAAAGGCATCCAAAAGCTTTAAAAAAGTATTATCTGGTTTTTTTGATAAAAGTTGTGTTGACTTCTGTAATTTGATTTCAAAATAACTCGCCAATATAGTTGTGAGCACATAATTAGAATTTCAATTGCAAATTTATCACAAATATCAGATTCAAATTTTTCCTTGTGCTTGAGGTTCTTTAGGGCAAGTTTTGGCTTTGTAAAAAAAATCTAACTCAAAATTTTAATCATTTCTGACACTAACTACAATTATAATGAAGACACAAACCAGTAGGTAGCGAAATTCTGCCTCCCTGTCCCTTGAACTTTATTATGAAGCAAGGGTACATCAAGTACCCACCCCAGATTTGAATGATTACAACAAAATATTATTTATATGTAGTCATTAACTTATAGTGACAATGATGAATTTGTTTTTATTGTTCCACATACGCCATAGTGACTTTTACTTGCTGTTCACCTAATTGTTCAATTTCAAAATAAATTATTCTTAAAATAGATATTCATTATTATTGTCGCGCTATAGTATTCAATTTTAAAGATTGTGATCACATCTTATGTAGGTAGTTTTATCGACAATAGAATGTAAGAGAAAATAATTTCATAATTAATGTCATCGGCCAGACCAAATAGGTATGCCAAAAAAAAACAATTATTGAAACAGAAATTAATTTACTTCTATTATGCTCATGAGTATGTGACGCTTGAAAAAAAATAAGACCTCATCTCTGCACCACACAACTACCCAGACAAAATTTTTCTGAAGTGATTCTCTTTCGCACCTGATAATCTTACAATATGTATTTACATAGACAGTGCGTTGTGAATTGCATGAAAATAACAAACAAACAAATTTAAATATCTGTGAGACAAGTTCTTGGCTATTTGTCAAATGAGAAATCTAAAAACGAGTGGAATAATGCAGTATGAGTCAGAAAAAAGCATTTATCTTTGTGTATTTAAAATGCCGGCAGAGTGGATCTCAAGAGAGTGCTTGAAAATACAAATATATACCTAAGCGAAGAACAAATTTTACGATTTGATAAAAAAACAAAAATATTCGATTATGCTTTAAGAAGATATGTACATACAAAAAACATACAGGACTGAATTCATAAATGCAGTAATGCAGGGCATCATGAATGTTACTTTTTATACTTTTTCTACACTAAATTAACGTACAAAACTACTAATTCAGACATTATCATTCGCACAGTGAAATTTCAGACTTTTTTGTTGAGATGCAGGATTTATTTGAAGGCTCAGAAGTTAATGCGTTTTGTTAGATGCGTTTCAGAACAGCAAAATTATTGCTATTCACAATTTATATTCTATAAGAACCTTAAGGTTGATGGATACGATCGACTGATGGTAGAGTAAAACAATGGTGGAAAGCTTTTGTTTGCTGTTGTTACAAGCATTTATATTCATAACTCTTGTTTCTGATTTTTATTTACTAACATTTTGGCAAAATTTAACAAATCGTATTTTATTTTCAGGTGGCAATGGTTGAGGTCCAATTAAATAATGACACACAAGTACCTGCGGGAATGCTTGTTGCATTCGCCATCTGTACAACCCTTCTTGTGGCAGTACACATGCTTGCTCTGATGATAAGTACGTGTATCCTGCCAAATATCGAAGTTGTCTGCAATCTGCACAGCATCTCACTAGTTCACGAATCGCCACACGAACGTCTCCACTGGTACATTGAAACAGCCTGGGCATTTTCCACCCTGCTTGGCTTGATCCTTTTTCTCCTCGAAATAGCAATATTATGCTGGGTGAAATTCTACGATCTAAGTCAACCAGCTGCCTGGTCTGCGTGCATTGTCCTTATTCCCGTTTTGGTTATCTTTCTCGCTTTTGCCATACACTTCTACCGCTCGCTGGTCACCCACAAGTACGAGGTTACAGTATCGGGAATACGAGAGTTGGAAATTCTCAAAGAACAAATGGAACAGGATCATATGGACCATCATCATCGAAATAACGGACTAAATTATGGAGCCAGTGGCGAGATTGTTTAACACAGTAGGATTTTCTTTTTCTTTTTTTTTAGCAAAAACCCGCATACGTTACTTAAAATTATAAATAAACAAACAATTTAAATGTGATATTTGAAGATGAGTGTTTAGTTATGTGATCATGATCACTTAAATTCTGAGACCCAGAAGTTTCCTGCAAATAAAGCAATGAACCATATAATTTTACATACAAATAAATGATGAAGATAAAAAGAAAAAACATTGAAAACAAATGCAAATGTGATAAATTATTAAGCAACAATACTTCAAACAGTATTGGACTTAAACAAATAATGTTGTCATCGAAGAATCTTTATTTTTTTTTATTTTGTATTTCTGTTTAATCTTAAATTTAATGTTAACTAAATAGGAGAATTTACTTAAAAGTAATATAAATTGTTAAAAAAAAGAATTCATAAAACCACTTTACCATAAAGACACAAAACCTAGTAAATATGTAAATGTAAATTTTTTATATGATAAAAAAGATAAATTAAAATGTAAATCTCTAATCGTTCTTACGATAAATTTAGATTTTGGGAATGAATTTAGCTTCAGTTTAAATAAGTCGCCTCTATTGTGGCTTTCGACCATCGTGTCGACCAGTTCAACGCTGATATCGACTCGATCAAAACCCTTATACAAAATGCTAAAATTTCTAATTAACACTGATACATTACACCTGTTAAACAGTGCACTGTCGGCATCCGCAACAGAGGTGCTTATACCTATTTATAGTCTTCCCGTTACGACATTTTGTGTATAATGTATTTATATTATATTTTTTTATCAAAAACTGTTTTCAGTGCAATTATAAAAATTGTTACTTTTCTTTTTCTAATAATTAATTAAAGATGCCATACGCATTCCTCGTCGCTCGATTGTTGTCGCAATTTTGTTCCAATTTATTTTTCAGCTTGTGGCTTAAATTTTTCATAAAAATAAATTTCGAAAGGGAAAGCTTTTTGTTAAATATACTAATTTAGAAAAATAGTCAGTAAATTATAGTGAGAAGGAATTTCCAAAAATAATCCTACATGTTTTACAAAAAATTGACCTCAATCAAGTGATGTGGAATAAATGTATGTTTTAGATTTTAAGTACTTAAAATAAGTTTAAGTTATCTCAGAAAGTAAGAAAGTATATAATACTAGCGATTATTTTAATAAAACAAAAAAAAAACTTATATAAAACTAACTTACGTTCTCATTTTTATGATAAAATCGATGCAGGAAATTTTCTAAAAAAGAAAAAAATCAAACGTTCAGGCATGAAAGATTGAAACAAACTATTAAAAGGAATTATGTATTTGTATTCTGTACCTACTGCTCAACTACGGACAAAAACACATTCCTGAATCAAATTGAAATTTAAAAAGAACTTTGAGCCTCGAGAGGTAACATGACCTCAATTTTAACGGAAACAATTTTGCTTTGAATCTTAAGATTTGAACGCTTACATATCTCCATTGCTCTCAGGTCAGATGACCTGATATCTTGGGGAAAATTATAGTATAGTTCTCTGTAATTTTGTGGATGAGTATAATAAAACGACTTAGTAGTGTACAAGGTCAAGGAAAAATCGCCATCGCGAAGCATATATAGCTTATTATAGCATTCGCAAATTAAATTAACCAAATCGCAAATGGGTTAAACCTAAACGCAAATAAGTTTCACCCAAGCGCAAATAGATTTAACTCAAACGCAAATAGAATTAACCCAATCGCAATTCGATTTAAACAAAACGCAAATATACATAGTTAAACTATTAACAAATCATTTTACCCAAATCGAATTAACCTTAGCTTGATTTATTGTTCCAGGTATACTTTACCCTTTATAATGGCTTTTTAACAATTATGGATAGTACCAAAATCCATTAGACCCAAAAAGTACACCTGGAACAATAAATCATCAAGCTAAGGTTAATTCGATTTGGGTTTTAGGTAAAATGATTCAGCGATTGGTTTAATTCTATTTGCGTTTGGGTTAAATCTATTTGCGCTTGGGTGAAGCTTATTTGCGTTTAGGTTAAACCTATTTGCGATTTGGTTAATTTAATTTGCGAATGCTATAATATACAACAGGAAATTGCACGAGATTGCTTAGTTTATTGAACTCATTCGACATTCAAATTACCCTCGAGTTCGTAAATGTAAATATGTATTCTGCATCACTGCCAAAAATAATACATAACTTGTAAAAAAAATAGTATTATTTGTGTACTTTTATTGTTGAGAGAAAATACCCACGCTTCACATAAAGTAAAAAAATGTAAATCGGACAATATTTGCCAGCTGAAACCGAACATGAATTTTGTTGTATTGCCGAAGTTTTACGTTTGCGAACCTGACCTATACATATATATTCTGTACATACTTACCGTTTGTGTTTGTATAACTGGCTCCGGCAGATATTCTCTAAAAAGAGTCTTAATAACCCTGTTTGGTTCTAAAAGTTTGATCTAAAATTAAAAAAATTAAATATTAGGTATCCTTTTTAGTTCTTTTCGAAGCAATAAAACTCATAAAAACCTCTGGAATAGGATACGATGTTGGTCTTATAACCTGATTCCTAAACTCGTCAAACATCACCGATGTCTTACAAACATCCTGATACCACATTCCTTTTTGAATCTGACCCGTTTCACTATGAATAAACAATCCTTCACCATGTTTCACACCGTTTTCAAATAATCCTTCATATCGATTGCCATTGGCGTAAAACAAAACACCGGCTCCATGAAATAATCCATTTTTCCATTCTCCTATAAAAACTCGACCATCTGTGTACCACATTATACCTTTGCCAGAACGTTTGTTGTCTTTCCAGGATCCATAATAAATTCCATTGGCATGAAACATTTTACCCTCGCCACAACGTTTTCCATTGTTCCATTGTCCAACATACAACCGATCCGATGATCCATCTTCATTTATTTTCCGTAAGGTGCCCTGCCCATGACATTTTGAGTCTTTCCATTGGCCATCATAAACTAGATTCTTTTTTGAATAAGTTTTAATACCATATCCCTCTAAATGGCTGTGATTTAAACAGCCCTTATAGCTTCTTCCGGGATGGTACATCACAAACGGACGAAATCCATCTATATGAGCTTTTCTTACAGAAACTTCACGTTCACTCCGTTGTTTCATCTTTTATGAATGGTTTTTCTCAGTATACCTATTATAACAATTTTCTCAAACGGAATCCAAATAAAAAAGAATTTAAATTTATGTCACTTCACCGACTGTGTCGTATTTCTTACTGAAAGTGAAAGTGTTCACGGGAACTTTGAGAAGCCTGGAATATCAAGAACAGAAACGATAGACCGACGATGATAACGACAACCATGAGCCTCCTAACAATTTACTTTCGATTGCATGTCATGTCAATGTGGTATTGTGATTGGAACAAAGTGTGAGGGTTCTTTATTGTGCCATTTGCAGGGTGGTTAAATAGCAGCATAATAACAAATACCAACGATTAACTTCTTGTTTGGGTGAATCTTCAGCGACTGATTTGTGGTTTTGTTCTATATTCAACGTTTTACCCTCTGCATAACTTAACTAATTGGAGAATAAAATCTATATCCAGTTTATCATTTTATTTTACTTAGTTGAAATACGTGCCACAAGATCCCGTATTATATGTACGACATGGCCTAGTCTAACTTTGTATAGATATGGAACCCCAAAGTGTTACCACATATGGTTTGTGAAATACATATTTATACATAAGAAAAATTTGTCTACGTAGGGATATCGCATCGCGTGATAGAGACTTGTTTAGATCTAATGAGTTTAGGAATAGAATCAAGGTTTTGTAAGCTTGCTATTGGAGTTGTTTGACATAAACGTTACACGACAAAGTAGATATTATGTACAGTTTTGATTTACGGGAAGAAAATCTCTAAATATTTCTTATTCAAACGATATTTATGAATGAATAACACAGAGGTTAACTATTATGCCTCATCTCAAATATGATAAAATGGCTTTATCTAAAGCTCTTCGTCAATAATTCCTTTCAGTGAAGAAAGTTCGCTTTTTAGTTACTGGTACGTCTTTAAATGCATCACATAAAACGCTTTACCTCATGATCGTCATGTGATTTAATTTCGTTTATCAATTAAAGCAAAAAATGATTTATTTAAATTTTATTTAATTTATTTTGAATTGCATAATCAACTACATATTATAAAAATACAATGAACAAAAATTAAAACTATGAGTATAATGTTAATAAAAAACTAATTTAATATTCTACTACAGTAAAATGTACTCTCACAAGACTATAATCCGCTATCAAATTCGCCTTCTTAGCAGTTTATTCCTAGATTCCATATCTCCCGACTTTGCAACAGCAACAGTAGCTGGTGGTTTCCTGGTTCGTCCTCGTGTTTTTGGCGTACATTCCACTCTATTGGCTGACTTTGGAATGGTACACTTTTTCGTCGTTGGTACTGGCGAATCATCGTCGTCAATAATAATAATTGCTGTATTAAGATTTTGTTTGTCAGCTCTCCTGCGCGATGAGGGCTTCTTTGGTATAACTTCATCTGATATTTGAATTTTGTCCACAATTTTACAGATATCGTCGATAACATGTGCATCGGTAAGTTTCTCTTTGCGTTTTACACTTCTTCCTCTTGAAGTTTGTGAAGCAGATTTTATTTCAGGGTCTTTGTATATGATGTTCTCTATGTTCTCTTTAAGTGTTTGTGGTGATTCTTTCTTGGGTTTCGCTCGTCGTTTTGTTGCAGGCAACGTCAGTTCTTCTGAAGAAGTTTGCGATTCAATTGGACTGAATTTTAGAAATCTTCTCACTTTGGGCGATTTCGGTGTGATGGCCTTCCTATTCATTTCGATCTTTGTCGATTCTAATTGAACCGATAAATTAATACGATAAGTCCCATCCAAAGTATCTTTGAATGTGTTGTAAGCTTCAATGGAACATTCGCTTGTTGTAATAGCTTCATTAAAGTTCTTTGTTCTACGCAGGAGATTTATGTAGTGAATTAACATCGAAAATTCGTATTCTCTGAAATGGAACTTTGTGTGTTTTTTGTGAATCTTTTTGGTACACCATTTCATTGCTTTGGCATAGAAAGTTTTTGCTTCATTGTAGACATCACTAAGATATAAAAGCCTTGCGTGGAGGCAACCGATTTTGAAAATTTGCCAACTAATGAATGCATGAGAACATTTTTCGCAAGTACAGGATGAGTCGTGAGATATGAGAAAAGTTTCCAGATCTCGAGGGATTGCAGGTGCTTTGTGTTTCTGTATTTGAGGACAAAGAAATATTCAATTGAAACCATTTTGATACAACTTAAAAATATTTATGATATGTACTTACAATTCGTACAGGTGATATTGGGTTTATGTAAACTGCTTTACGTACAGCTTCTCCCTCATAAATGAGCCGAGTTTCGGCTGGATTGATTTCAAACATATTTTTGTTATTAGAGATTAAGTTAACTGCCTGTTCAGGGTTGGATGGTAGTGCGTTTCGGAATAATATGTCAATAAGATCCAATTTGATCTAAAAATATAAAGAGTGAAATAAATAATAGGTCCTTTACTTTGAACTGTTGATTTTCTGTGCATTTGTGTGAATTTAGTTCCAAAGTTCATAAAACAAAAATTGTGGGTACTTTGAACTAAAACTAACAGAACTTCTTCAGGGTATTTATATTGTTTATTGCGTTGGGAAATGCTTGTAAGTCGTATTTATTTAAAAAAAATTTAATATTTGAAATTACCAAGTTTTAAAATTTAAAAAATAAATTCCCAAAGCAAAAAAAAATAAAAATATCCTTAAGAAGTTGGAAGAGAACCCAACGAAACGTCGGGGAAGGAAATAACAATCTGTGAGCCTCAATATAAAATAAATTCCAATAATTTATTTTATTTTTTTGTTATCCTTACCTGACATTTAGAAGCATTTTCTGACTGCAAATTGATGTGTGTCCAAAGAATTAGAAACTGAACTATTCGAAAAGCTGCGCCTGTATCCAAAGCCAGTTTCAATACCATCTGAACATAAGGTAGTGTTGCCGGCTCACACAAGCGGTTTGTAGTAAATTCACTTATATCATTAACCACAGCAAAGAGTAAAGTTGGAAAATTAAGCGAATCCTCTGAAGTATAATAAACAACAGCTTTAATCTCATCAAGAATCTTATCCACTTGAGCAAAGGCTTTCTCTTTAGATATTTCTTTTTGAAGTTTCCATTTGATTCGAAAACTTATAGCCAAATGTGTTGCCCGGACCAATTCAAATTTGTTCTTTCGCTCGGCTAATTCTTCAACTTTTCCCAAAGTCATATCCAGAAGAATTTGGCATTCATAGAATCGTCCTTTCGTTGCCAGAAACCATCCGATGTTGCAGAGGCAAATGAGAACATAGTTTTGTCGACGTGGTGTAAGAAAGTCAAGGTTCATTAGACACTCGTAGATTCCTCTTTCCATATTGATTATTTCTTGCTCAATATTAAATTCTGGGTCATATAGTTCGATGAACAGACATTCATCGCACAAGAATCCCAAAGCTCTGATTCGATTCAGAATATCATTCACATGGGTGGTTATTTGCAGAAGCAATCTCCACGCTCTGTACGCGAAATCAACATAGCCACGAAAATGAAACAATCGTGCCAACATTGCTACATCATCGATAATTGGCTCCCAGTCAATGGCAAAGTCCTCTTCTGCTAATGATCTCTGAGACGAAAATTGAAAGAACTTTCCGAATTCTTCAATCGCCTCGAGGGCTAATTTCATAATCTGCATTTCTGCAATGATATCGATCTGTTTAAGCTTTCCAACATCCGATAGTTGTGGCAATGATTCATCACTAACTTTGGAAATATGAAAGAGATTCTTTAAGCCATCCATTTGTTGAACAGCACGAAATTTACAAATATGACCGAGGGCAAGGTGTTCCAATGGGGAAAGTGAGGAATTCGATCTGAATTCGGTATATTTTCTCTCCAACTTTTTGGCGACATTTACTTGAGGGAATAGACGAGCAACAAGAACAAAATCAAGATTATTCGTCGTTGTTTTTAGGAGAGAACTAATTACAAGTAAGTTAGTGTCCCTCATTTTATAAAAGACTGCCGTTTCTGTTGAGTGTAGCAGGCGGCGACTATATTTGGAAGGCTTCAAGGGGAAAGTGGATTCTTCTAACGTCTCGCATACACTCATACAAGGCTCTAAACTGTAGAAGGCGCGAATATATTTCGTAATCATCTCCGTGTCATTCTGGGACTCCATTAGATGTGCCACAAACAATGCGCAGGCTTCCGCTTGACCCTGCATGTTTCCGCTGATCTTATGAACATGTATCAAACATTTCAATATCGTCCGAGCACTGTTCTCAGGTAGACGATCATTTATTTTTGTCGGAAGAAGCAACATCTTTGCCAACAGTTCAGCATGTTCTTTGGTATTTACATTCTGTGCACACCGGGCCAGGGAGTTTATGATCAATGCAACCTCATAGTTTACTGTAGAACATTTAAAACACTCCGCAACGGCTATTGTGTGCTTTAATATCGTCCCCACACCTACGCCGAGTTCTGGTTTCTTGAATCCTTTCTCAGCAGCGCTCTCAAACATGACCATTTGAACGATGCATAGCTTAAAGATGATGTGTTTCCTAACACTATTGCAACACGTCCAGAGGCCGCTTTCATAACTCACTTCATGTGCCTGTTTGACTAATTTCTCAATCAGATTGTACACCATTTTGTGACTGTCCTCGTTCATAGACTCAAGGAGTACCTTTTGGCCCTTGAAAGCATCCAAGACTCTGGTCATTGTGACTATTGAATCCATAAACCAAGGATCACTGATTAGCTCGGAACGATCATAGAAGATCGAAAACTTTTCGATAATTTCGACGAAATTCTTATTAAAGTCAAGGGTGTTAGGGAAAAGCAGAAGCTTGACAAAATAGTAAAACAGATTCAAAGCATAACTCTGGTATTTATGCCCTTTAAAAGACTGATTATCTTTACAGGATCTGAGAAAATTTTGAGAGAACACGCTGTTTTTGTCCGTTATGTCTAGGTAAATGAAATGGATCAGGTACTTCATCAGCACAATGAATGAGTCATTTAATTTGTTGGCTCCGATTTTGAGTGAAACTATCACAGAGAAAAGTTTATCAAACATAATCGAAGACTTGTCTAAATGTTTGACAATTACAGTCTGAATCATCGATGGGAGTCCGAGAATGTGTATGTGGAAATCTTCGATTAAGTCTTCGAATTGGATTTCATTGGCTTTGTCAATGATGCTGGCGATGTTTTTAAATACATCTTTTAATTGTTCCTGTGTGAGATGCATGTGAGTGTTGTACAAGTGGCGGGAGAAGAGTTTTAAGTGAGATTTGACATCCGCCGGGGTGGCTATGTGATCGGCTGTTACAAGAGCAGCCAAAGAAACAGAGCGTTCGAAGAGATTCTGTAATGGAGTTAATTTTTAGTTACAGGTTCAGAGTATTTTTTTTTAACCAAAGCTTAATTGAATAACAAATTAAATAACTGATATGTACATATTTTGATTTTTGGTTAAATAAGAAATTACTTTAACATAGCATCACAGACTTAAGTTTAAGGACAATCAATTCATCGGACAAACATACGACTGTTGGACTGAATCTTTCTTAATGTGAATTGTCCACTTAATGGGACCAAAAATACTAGTCTCACTTCCTAGGATTCCAGTAACTTATAGGTAAATACAAATTATCTTGGTTTCCAGCTGATTTTTTTTACTCATAAATCAAAATACGGTAACATTAAAATTCAAATTTAATATCAAATCCTACCTTTGAATAGAATTCAGCGAGTATGAATCGCAAAAGTTCAACAAACATATTCCAATGGACCTGTGAAATATCAGCGACCAATTTCTCGATGGCATCGGCGTAGATTTCAAAGAAATGCCCTTTATCTTTAATTGCCATGCATACACCATGGACGGCGTTGTAGGAAGTGGTGCTTCTAATTTTTGCATTATCCTTGCATTTTGTTAATTTAAAATAAATTTCACTTAATGCTTTGGCCGCTGATTCGCGGGAAGTTTTTAAATCGAGAATGAATTGTTGATGGGACATGTTTCAATCCTATTTTTTAAAGGAAAATAAGTCTTTTGTGCTGTAATCGCTATAATATATAGAGGAATAGGTACAGATAATGATTTAATCTTGATAATAATTATTTTCTTTTCACTGAAAATTATAAAAATATATGACTTCTTTTATAAAATTTGTGTTTTTTTTCCGATGAGAAGCGGTTAAACGATTTTTGCAGTTTAGCCAACTGTATGGAAAATAAATTTTTTTTTGACAACTAGTAATGTTAGGCTGACGTTGCATCGTCATAATTGGTGTGCTCAGTGGCAACAACAGTAGGCTCGTGTGGCCTCAGGGTTAGCTCTGAGTAGAGCATGGATCAGAGCCACTGATCTCTAGCTGTGTTTTTTTCCTTGTTCAAATGGGCTTGGACGAAAAAAACGACGTCGGGGCTAAGCAGTTTACATTTTAAAAGCAACAACAACTAAGCCCCTTCGGGCTTTAGCTAAGCCCAGAGAATTTTCGGGGCTTAACTTAAGCCCAGATAAAAACTGTGTTACCGGCATGAATTTCATACATGTTATCGATAGTTTGTATGAAAACTCCATTTTTTCTGCAATGGCGTCGCTTGGCCTCGATGTCGTTTTTTTCATCCGATTACCCCGGGCTTGCAAAAAAAACACACCTTCTATAATACACTGGATAGTCTATTGATACAAAAATATAGCTTCCGTTTGAAGACTTGTTATATTCTGTGTGTTTAGTATCTGCTACAACTTGCTACATTTCACAAACTGTCAAAAATTCCTATGGGATTTGACAGTAATTTGTGTGATGTCGTACGAATTCGTACGAAGTAGCAAGTTCCCAAACAGACATATTATGAAGCTGACCACTTTTTTGAATACTAGTATAACTGTATAACGGAGATAATCCATTAAGATGACATCAAATCTCCGTTCGTTTCACCCCCCGAGATCTGTTTGCTAACATTGGTTATATTCGTAATTTCATTTCATTGACTAATCGCTATACTGCGCTTTCATTAGAGCTGAAATGAGGTGATTACGCAAATTGCAGAAAAGTGTTTTCATCTAATTACCTCATTTTGTTTGACAACCCTGTTTATTTATTTTTGATTTTGATTTCATCGTCCTCGATTGTCACTGTTTTATTTAAAAATAAAAAAGAACTTAAAATGGAAAACGACTTGACGCCAGAGAATCAGCTAATTTGTACTGCCCACTAAAATGGATTGCCCCTGTCAGTATCTTGAAGATGAGTATTTGCACTCCGATTCATGTTGGACTGCTTAAATTGGATGAATGTTAAGCAGAGGCTTATCTATGATGCGATGATTTTTATTTATAAAATGCGTAATGGTAAGCTCCCGGAATACGTAACAGATGGAATATCGGAAGTATCCGAAGTACAACCATTCAATTTAAGGAATAATAATAACTTAAGACCGGAAAGATGTCGTTTAAGCAGCACTCAAAACTCAATTTTGCATGATGGTTTAATTTATTTTAATAACCTTCCCACATACTTAAAAATTGAAACCAGAATAAATCAATTCAAAAAAGGACTCAGTGCTTTTATTAAATATAGTGTTGTTTACCCCGAGGCCACACGAGCAAGTACTTGCATGCAAGTTGCAATACATTCACATTTGTTCACTAACACAAACAAACCCAAGCAACTTGCTTATCAACTGGCATGCAAGTTTTGAAGCCAGTAGTGAAGCAAGTTGAGAAGCAAGTTGGGAGACAAGCAAGTGGAATGCAAGTGGAAAGCAAGTGGGAGGCAAGTGGAATGCAAATTACGAATTTGACAGGCAGTGTATGTAGCCAACTTGCTTGCAAGTACTTGCTCGTGTGGCCTCAGGGTTAGCCAAAATATATATGTATACAGTTTTTGATTTAACTATGTCATCGTCTATTTTAAAGTTCTTAAACTAATAATTTTGTTTCTTTAACTTATTTTCTTTTGCTAGAGATATAATAGAGCCCAATCTTGATGTTAAGATGGGTACTCTTGGCCTTGGCCAGGATGGTATGCAGAAACTCTATATATAGTACCAGAATCATATCTACCCGAAGGATATTGGTCCGGGTGCAATTGAGCATCGTCGCTGTTGACCCAAAAACCGACAGGCTGGACGTAAGTCATTAACCGAGATTTCAGGATGCATAATATGTACATATATGAGAGTTTTTTGATTTGAATCTGTTGATTTGTAGTGCCCATGAAAATGGTCTACCAGTGTGTCTAACAGAATCATAAATGCTTTCGTGCAATTGAACATCGATGTTTATCGAGACATCGGCAGGACTGTTATTGGATCTAAAGTTGATCACCATTTTCGGGAGAGTCTGGATGATTTCATTTACCGTTTAACCCAGAAGGATTGTCTTATCAGCAAGAGCTATTAACGCAAGAAAATTAACATGCAGTGTATGTGTAGCGTTATCGTGCTTAAAAATAAAAACATGATTTCTTTATTGCTTATTTTTGTAACTATATTTTTTTGCAATCAGCTATTTGTACATATAAATATTGATTTTTAGCACCTCGACTGGTAAGTATTCAAACACTTCTATGCAACTGTCGGGCACTCTGTTTGTCTGGCGGTTTGATTCACTGCTCAATAGTAAAATATCCGGAGTATGGTGCGCCGGCCAGATTTTATAATCAGGCGTGGAATTTACATGGCTTGATAGATGATAGATCCCTTGGGTTGTTGCATAAAATACCTAGGAATATCTTTAGACTCCCGACATTTCTCTCACAAGTAAATTAATAAAATGTGCTCTCCAGCTGGTATGATATGCGGAATTTTCTGCTCGACACTCATGTCTCTGCATCAAGCTTATGGCTTTCTTTTTTTCCAGTCGACTTGTCTCTCACTAGAAAACCATCTTGTTGACGTTCGGCTTTCGGCATCATTCTGGTATTCCTTTAAATGTTGTACAAAGATAGGTATAATTAAAAATAGAAATTTATCAAATAATTTATTATCAAAACCTTTCTGATTGTAGTTTTGTTTTTTCCGTAAATTATAATCTTGAAATTTTGTTTGTATATTTATTTGAATTGACATTTTGCAATTCAAATTTGGCATTTGAATCAAAACATGGTCGACTGATTCACAATAGCATTTTATTTAGACTTGTTTGATTTATTTTAGTCTAATTTCCAACCTAATTTCGTGCAAATATGGTTGAAATTATCTCATTTCGAAATGTGAATTTGTATGGGAAATGAGGTAATTTCGTATCTAATTTGGAAATTTTCAACGAAATTACCTCATTTGGTCTAATGAAAACGTAGTATTATACGTTTTCATTAGAGCCGAAATGAGGTAATTTCGCAAATTACGAAAAAATGTTTTCATCTAATTACCTCATTTCGTTTGACAGCCCTGTGTTTTTTTACTTCATCGTCGTCTCACTTTGACTGATTAGAAGTTTGCAAGAAAAAAAGTATTAATTAAAATGGAAAACGATGCCGGAAAATCTGTTGATTTTTTGCTTATGAAAATAGTTTACCCAGTTACAGAATCATTCAAGGCTTCCGTTCAATAAAACATCGTTCATATATTGACTTAAGAACCGACAGGATGGGTTTTTATCCAAGGCATTCGCCATTAACGATGAAACCAGACGTATAAGAGCTGAGAACCTGTTGATTAGTACTAACTATGAAAATGATCTACCAGCCCTCCGTGAAATTGAAAATCGTTGAAAATGGCCAAGAGACCAGCAGGAGCAGTATGGATCCAACCAGTTGTACGCAATTTGCGGCGATATCAGACGCATCAGAGAATCCAATAATTGTTTCTACGACACCGTTTGATCTTCTTTCTTTTATATTTTTTAACAAAGTAAACATTGGACAGTTAAATTTTCATATATAAGTTCTTTTATTTAAGTTCGTTACACTGCTCAATTGTGTAAGCACAAAAAGTTGAAGTATTCATGCGTAGGTATCCGGATTCTTCATTTCTGGCCTATCGACTTTGCAAATCTTTCGATAAATAATGCACTCTCCAACCAAAGATGACGATGATGCAGGTATGTATTCAACCAAGGCCAAGCTTGAATATCCTTTTGGCAATGGGGAATCGGCCTTTTTCAAACAAATGTTATCCAACAGCTTCACTGGAAATGGTTTTCCTGTTTCACGTTCAGTATCATCAATTTGGTGTTCCTTTAAATTTCTTAGGATACATTGACGGAAAATTATCAATATAAAGATAAAAAAGGTATTCATGAAACAGTAAGGGTATTCATACAACAGCGTAAAGTCGTCGTAAACGTTGTAAACTTTTAAACTTCGTAATTCTGTCACAATTTGTATGGAAAATTTGGCAGATTTACGAAGTTTACAACTTTACGATGTTTACGATGAGTTTACGCTGTTGCATGAATACCCTTAGTGTAAAGTCGTCGTAAACGTGGTAAAGTTTTAAACTTCGTAAATCTGTCAAATTTTCCATTCAAATTGTGACAGAATAACGAAGTTTTAATCTTTACAACGTTTACGATGAGTTTACGCTGTTGTATGAATACCCATAAAGTATAAAGATTTACCTGGGGCGGAATCACGTAAGGCGATATAGTTGATTGTTGATCATCAAAATTAATGATTTTGCTCCACGTAAGGTGATTATCAAATTGACTATCACTTTTTTGCTATGGTTTGTTGGTGACAGCTATTTAGGTGTCACTTTCATACATTTTGTTCATTTTTTTTTGGACAAGATAAGTTTTGTTAGCTTTAGCTCCACTATAAATTGAAAGTTTAGTGAAAAAAAGTGAAAAATATATTGTAATATTTTCTCAGGTTCGTTAATAAAACTTATTTACTTTATTCAAAACGTCCACTTATTTATTTCGCAAAATAAAACACTTTACTTTTCTTACTACAAACAAAACGATTTATTCTTCACCACTGAATTAATTCACAAACTTTACTTTTCACTTTTATTACAACCAACTTTATTCATTCACGATTAAAAACAAACTGTGTCGCTGCCGTTCAAACCTGTGCCTTTTATACTTGTTTTCCGAACTCTCGAAATAAGGAGAACGTTCTGGTCTCTGCTTCCAGAGCTTTCCGTAGGGGAAATTTCCCAATAATTTCCCTTCCAAAAGCTTTTATTTGACAGCTGGTAAATCTGCTATAATCCGGCAGATGGCGCTTCCTTCGTTTGAGAGTTGCTATAATTATAGCTAATAAGGGTATGTTTGCACTGCGACCGTAAGTTTTATTGTGTCCGTTTGTTTGCATTTCGGAGTCGTTATAGTTCAAATATGGAAAGTTATTACACTGCCCCCCTCTTAGGATTGATCGTCCCGAGCAAATCCATCACTTCCATCACCATTATAATGATGTAAACGGTCGCTGTGAACTACTTTTAGCTTGCCTCTTAATCCTCTCTGAATGCGGTAGACGACATCGTTTATTCGTGTTACAACAGTATAAGGGCCTTCCCAATTTTGTTGAAGCTTCGGTGAGAGTCCCTTCCGACGGTGGGGATTATAAAACCACACAAGGTCTCCCACTTGGAATCCTGTCGTTGTGGCTTTTGCGTCATATCTTGTTTTCATCCGATCACTCGATAGCTTTATATTTGCCCTCGTCCTTTCGTGAATGTCAACTAGCTTTTCTTTGAGGTTGTCCACGTAGTCGTCTATTCCTTGTGGCTCACTTGTAGAACATCCAAATTTGATTTCACTTGGTAGTCGTATTGTGCTCCCGAGCAGGATTTCTGATGGTGTATGTCCTGTTGAGCTATGTACCGCACTTCGATAGGCCATCAAGAATAACGGAATATGCCGATCCCAGTCTCGTTGGTTGTCGCTTACAACTTTGGAAAGGTGTTCTTTAAGGGTCCGGTTGAATCGTTCAACCATCCCATCAGATTGTGGGTGAAGTGGTGTTGTCCTCGTCTTTTTAATGCCAAGGAGTGTACAAACTTCCTGAAAAATTTTGGACTCGAAGTTCCTCCCTTGATCTGAATGGAGTTCCATAGGTACACCAAACCTGCTTACCCAGTTGAAAACAATCTGATCCGCGACTGTTTTGGTTTCCTGGTTTGGGATGGCAAATGCCTCAGGCCACTTGCTGAAGTAGTCCATTACTACCAGGATGTATCGGTTTCCGTTTTCGGTTTCTGGAAAAGGGCCTGCAACGTCTATTGCAATCCTCTCAAAGGGCGTGCCCACATTATACTGCTGCATTCTACTCTGGACTTTTCTGCCTGGTCCCTTGCTTGCAGCACAAGTATCACATTTTCGGCACCATTTTTCGACGTCTTCTCTTGCGTGTAGCCAGTAGAATCGCTGTCTTACCTTTTCCAGTGTCTTATTGACACCCAAATGTCCTCCGGAAGCTCCATCATGCAGCTCTTGCAGAACGTCATTTACTTTGGAACGAGGTATGACTAGCTGCATCACATATGATTTGCCGTCTGTGGATTCCCATTTACGTCTTAGTACTCCTTCTTGTACATGAAGCGAGTCCCATTGTGCCCAATACGCTTTAAGAGTTGGACTTCTATCGGAGATGTCACCCCATTCTGGTTTCTCTTGGTGTTCCTTCCACGCAAGAATGGGTTCAATATCCGAGTCTTCTTGTTGGGCAGTCCTCAGTTCTTCATTACTCCAACCGTAAATGGGATCGGCTCTTAATCGCTGGATGGAAGCAACCTCCTTCTCTTCCTGACGTGTGCAGTGCTTGCAGTCCGGTTTGCATGGTCTCCGAGATAAAGCATCTGCATTTGAGTGCAGCCTTCCTCTTCGATGTTGGATCTGGTAGTCGTATGTCTGCAATCTCTCAATCCATCTTGCCACTTGACCTTCTGGATTTTTGAAGTTCAACAGCCAATTAAGTGCGCCATGATCTGTTCGAAGAAGGAACTTCTGTCCATAGATGTACTTATGGAAGTGTTTTGTTGCCGATACTAAAGCTAGAAGTTCTCTTCTTGTCACACAGTAATTTCTTTCTGGCTTTGAGAGCACCTTGCTGTAATAGGCAACGACCTTCTCTTCTCCTTCGTGGACTTGTGATAGTACGGCACCAATTCCTACGTTACTTGCGTCAGCGTCGATGATGAAAGGTTTCCCTGGTGTCGGATAGGCCAAAACTGGTGTATTGCATAGGCGCTGCTTAAGTTCCTGGAAGCTTTTCTCGCACTCGCTTGACCATTTGAACGGTTTGCTTTTCTCTGTTAGCTGGTGCAAACTTTTCGCGATCCCAGCAAAATCCTTCACAAATCGTCGATAGTACGTGGCTAGACCAAGAAAGCTCCGGAGTTGATGTTTATCCTGTGGTGTCGGCCAATTCTTTACGGTGTCAACTTTTTCAGGATCAGTCTTCACTCCTTGGGAAGAGATGATATGTCCCAAGTATTTTACCTCAGACTTGAAAAACTCGCACTTGTCTGGATTCAATTTCAAGTTTGCTTCTCGAAGCCTCTGGAACACGGCCTTAAGGTTTCCACAATGCTCATCAAATGTCTTACCATAAACAATGACATCGTCCAAATAGACTAGGCAAGATTTCCAAGTAAGTCCTTGTAAAACGCACTCCATCAAACGCTCAAATGTTGCCGGAGCGTTGCATAGTCCGAAAGGCATCACTTTAAATTGCCACAGACCATTTCCTGTGGAGAAAGCCGTCTTTTCTCGATCTTCTGGATGGATTTCTACCTGCCAGTAGCCACTCTTCAAGTCCAATGTTGAAAACCATTCAGCTCCTTCCATCGCATCCAGAGTATCGCTGATTCTTGGCAGAGGGTAGCTGTCTTTCTTTGTCACATCGTTCAGCCTCCGATAGTCCACACAAAATCGAGTACTTCCGTCCTTCTTTTTGACAAGAACAACTGGGGATGCCCATGGACTTTTAGAGTTTTCGATTAGTCCATCTTTCTTCATGGTCGATATCATCTCTTCAACTTCGGCTTGTTTGGCTAATGGGAGACGTCTTGCTGGTTGTCGAATAGGTCTTGCGTCTCCTGTGTCGATTCGATGTTGCACCAGTTGTGTTCGACCATACTGCCCATTGGGTGAAGAGAGTATATCAGCATACTCATGAAGGAGGCTTCCAGCAACACTTTAGCTGATATTCACTTAATTTTGAAGACTTGAGAATGTTTGACTTCATAGTGTTCACTTTCCTGGGGTCCACATATTCTTGTGTATCAACTTCTGTAATTTTAGTTATTGCGGATACGGATTCACATTTTCCAACAACTTCTCCTTTTCTAAGCTTGACTTCGTACGGTTTGATGTTGAGTATCCGTACGGGCACCATGTTGTTCTTTGGCGCCACAAGGGTCTTCCCTAGGATGATGCTTTGAGAAGACTGTTCAGAGTCTGGTTCCACCATTAGGTATCGATGGCTACCCAAATCTCCCTTTATTTTTGTCCAAACGAACACTTCTGAAGAAGGTGGCAGGCAAATATCTTCCTTTATGACAGTCCTCAGAGTTGATGAATTTTCATTGCCATAAACCATAGGAATCTCCACATTTCGGTATTTGAGAACTTGCTTTCCGATATCGAGAATTACTCCGTGCTCTTTCATAAAGTCGATTCCAACGATGCACTCGTCACATATATCTGCTACCAGAAATAGATGTGAAAACTCCAGTTCTGCCAAACGGATTGTAAGACGAACCTCCCCGTACACTCTGGCTGCCTCTCCTGTTGCTGTTTTCAGACGGTAAGTGTTGGTGTTATGCAGCCATGTCATCTTCACCAAGTCCTTTCGAACAATGGAGGCAGTAGCACCGGTGTCGATCGTAGCCACTTGCTTCTTGCCGTTAAGTTTTGCCGCCACAGTCAGACTTTTGTTGTTTCGTTTCGTCTGTGAGACCTGGATGGTGGTTCTGGGGCCATCGATACCAGAAACCAGCTTCTGCCCCTCGAAGTTGGTTCTTACTCGTTTCCCGGTTGAGAAACGGGGTGAGTAGGAGTTTTGACATTGTTGTTGTTAAAATTTCTGCTTCCACAATGTTGACAAGCAGATCTTCTAGGTGGCAATCTGCACTGGCGTTGGAGATGTCCGGTTTTATTGCAATTCCAGCATCGAGCAGGTCCATCGCGTTGGTTCCTTTGGAATGCTGTTCTCTGGCAAGAGCACTCCTCAATTTCTATTTCTCTTACCCGATGGACTCCTTGAGAAGCCTGCTCTGCTGCTTCCATAGTGAGGGCGAATGCTAGTGCTTCAGGAAGCGTGCGTTTGCCAGCAGTTCGAATTGCTCGCTGAAGGTTGATGTCAGATACAGCACGAACAAAGGCTTCTGTAGCGAATTGGTTGATGATTTCATCTCCTGCAGCTGGATATGCCAGGTGCGCCAACCGTTCGATGTCTGCTTGGAGTTGTTGCAGAGTTTCTCCCCTTTTCTGGACTCTGGAATTGAGCTGGACGCGGAAGACTTCTTGCATATGGCCATCTCCAAAACGTTTGTCAATGGCCTGAACGAGAGCACTGAAGTTGCCATTTTTATCTGCTGGTATGCTTTGTAACAGCTCAGCAGCTGGTCCTCTGAGGGCAAGGGTTAGAGCTATGCATTTGTCTTCCTCATCCCAGCCATTTGTTGCTGCGGCTGCCTCAAACTGCTTCTTGTAGATTGACCAAGAAGTTTGCCCATCGAAGGTTGGTGGATGCATCTCTTTTTTCTTCGGACAGTCGCCAGAACTTTCTCGAACCTTCATTTTCTTTACTTTATCTAATTCCTTTGTAATGGATTCGATTTTATCTTCGAACTTTGCTTCTACTGTCGACAATTGCTTATCGACATTAGACAATTGTTGATCGAGAGTTAACAATTGTTTATCGATAGAAGAAAATTGCTTATCGACACGCTCGTCAAGGGCAACAATTCTACTGTCAAAGGCATCTAACTTACATTCGAGCATGTTTGTCTGTTTTTCCAGCAGACACTTTTGTTCTTGGCTTTGTTGTTCTAGAAGATTCTTCTGCTCTTGACTTTGTTGTTCGAAACGTTCGAGAAGATTCTTTTGTTCACTCCGTTGTTCTCGGCTTTGTTGTTCGAAACGTTCGAGAAGATTCTTTTGTTCACTCCGTTGTTCTTGGCTTTGTTGTTCGAAACGTTCGAGAAGATTCTTTTCCTGACTATCAAATTTTGCAAGCAGCTGAGACAGCATATTGGTCATGCCCGATGTACTTACTTGCTCTTGCTGTTCTTCCATTTCAATGTCGAATATAAACGTGTCCGGGTTTTTTCCACATCTTCTTAAATCTTCTTGCAGACGAATTATAAGATCATTCTTTGTTCCAGCAGTAGGAAGATCTCGTTTATTCAGTTCTGCCTTTAGTTCCACTAAATTTAAATCATTCAAAGATTTACCCATTGTCTTTTTTTTCACTTTCCACACAATAAATTTACTGAGTGCACAAATAAAATAAGTTTTATTCCACTTCTAACACCAATGTAATATTTTCTCAGGTTCGTTAATAAAACTTATTTACTTTATTCAAAACGTCCACTTATTTATTTCGCAAAATAAAACACTTTACTTTTCTTACTACAAACAAAACGATTTATTCTTCACCACTGAATTAATTCACAAACTTTACTTTTCACTTTTATTACAACTAACTTTATTCATTCACGATTAAAAACAAACTGTGTCGCTGCCGTTCAAACCTGTGCCTTTTATACTTGTTTTCCAAACTCTCGAAATAAGGAGAACGTTCTGGTCTCTGCTTCCAGAGCTTTCCGTAGGGGAAATTTCCCAATAATTTCCCTTCCAAAAGCTTTTATTTGACAGCTGGTAAATCTGCTATAATCCGGCAGATGGCGCTTCCTTCGTTTGAGAGTTGCTATAATTATAGCTAATAAGGGTATGTTTGCACTGCGACCGTAAGTTTTATTGTGTCCGTTTGTTTGCATTTCGGAGTCGTTATAGTTCAAATATGGAAAGTTATTACAATATTAAAGTTAATATAAATATATAAAATTAAGGGAACAGTAATGTTTTCTTCAATGCTAATTTTCTTTGAGGTGAAGATAAGAAGATATGATTCCAGAAAAGTTCAATTGCTGAGAATCAAATTATGAAATAAAGTAGGACCTCGCCAGCTCGGGATATTATTCCATGTAAAAGGAAATCATTTTTATTTGCTGTTTTGTGGCAGTCCTTAACGAAAACAAACATTTTTCTTAATTTATATTATGACTACTGCAAGGTATGTATACTTACATTTTAACAGGAAAAATATTTTCAGCACAATTGAAATTAATTTTCACAACAAAACACAACAGCTGATCAAAATGACATTTATGCCTGTGAAATTTTCACCAAGTTTCCCAAACTTGGGTAAGTACTGCCAAGCAATCATACATTTTTAGCGATCACTTTACGCAGAGCAAAGGAAAGTTGATAATCAAAATTAACTATTAAAACAGTGACAGTCAACTATCGCCTTACGCGATTCCACCCCTGATTTTAATTTTGTTTTTTCCGTAAATTTAATTCTTCTAAGCAAAATTTGATTCATTTTTGATGTTTTGTGTTTCGAATTTGACACTTACATCAGAAACTCTAAGACCGATTCACAATAGCGTTTTAAAAAGATATGTTCGATTTGATTTTATCTAATTTCCAACCTAATTTCGTGCAAATTTGGTTGAAATTATCTCATTTGGAAATGTGATTTTGTATGGGACATGAGGTAATTTCGGATCTAATTTGGAAATTTTCATCGAAATTATCTCATTTGGCCCAATGAAAACGCAGTATTATAGGCCTTATAGGCTCTCCCAAACCAAAGCGAAATCATAGCGAATCATTTCGCCGCCTGAGAACTTAAGTGCCTCATATCCAAAAAAATTATTCTTCAGAAAACGAATTTTAAGGTTTGAAAAATAATTGCATTACTTTCTACTTAACTAATATGATTTTTGAATATTTATGCACATTAATTGGCATTTCTTTTTTCTAAGTTGAAAATCTTGGGGCAAAAACTGTTACGGTTAAAAAGAAAAAAAAAAGTTTGAAAAAAGTCAGAAATGGATATAGGACACTGTTCCATACGAATGCTGAATCAATGAAAACCAAACTTCATATAATATACGACTTGATATGGGATATAGGACAATTGTGCACTAAACATTGGAAAATCAACGAAAACAAAAATAATTAAAAAAAATCAAACTCACTAGCATTATTAATTTTTAAAATTTTATTTTTAGTGATAAGAATATAAAATAAAAATTAATATTAATTCTGTGGGTATGCCTTCTCTTATATCACATTGGCTTATTTCTAAGTCGATAAAAAACCTATAAAAATTATCAATTATTTTATCCATAAACTATGTTAAATACCTAAAATTAATTTTGGTCCCTTAAATTCTGTAGAAAAATACATTGAATGTTATTCGGAATTAGTTATTAAAATACTTCAACATTCGTAGAAGCTAGATATATTAGTGTTTTAAGTTTTTTTTTAATTTAAAGTTTTTTTTTTACCAGTTTTGTTTTTATCCATTTTTGTAAAAAAAAAAAAAAAAATGGTTAAACAATATCGATAAAAACTTTGAAAAGAATAAGTTTAACTCTCTTTTGTAATTTGGCAACGTAAAGGTACATAATTCGTCTTATTTGAATTAAATTTGTTTCCTCTTGTTTACCTCGATTTTTATTTTTTCTTACAATATTATAAAAATATATTGTTTTTGGCTGCTTTTTTGAAAGGATCCTTACAGACACAGTCGATATAACTAATTCGGCCTTGAAGAAGATCCCAACCAGTATTGCAACGTCGAAACCTATTTAATAAATATTTATTTGAAACAAAGACTGCATTTTTTTGCTTTCTTATCAAAAATTTTATTTAAAGTTAAAAAAAAATTAAATTAATTCACAGCTTTTTTTTTTAATTTATTAAGTAAAAACATACAAATAATAGTAAAAAAGGTTTAATTTAAATAAATTTCTTATCAAAAATTTTATTTAAAGTTAAAAAAAATTAAATTAATTCACAGCTTGTTTTTTTTTATTTAAAAAGTAATAATATACAAATAATAGTAAAAAAAAAGTTAAAATTAAATAAAAAATCTTAATTATTACATTTAGGTAGCTGATAGCTAGTTTAAGGAAATCAATTCATTTTAGTTATAACTTATCAGTCTTTAAATTCACAGCGTTCATTAATTAAGTTTTTTTTAAAGTTATTTTGAGTACAACTTTATAAAAGTTGACATCCTCTTGAGGCATGTAGGGAAACATTGATACGATATCTTTCGTTTTTTCTTCTGAGGTGCGCGGTGAGTGATTGCACGGGGCAATTTGTGGAAGCTGGAATTCTGCTGATGTGCTCGCTTGGCCACGCAATGCTGCTTTATTTAAGAGGACCTGAACTATTTTTTCTGCAGCATTTTCCCCATAGTCCTCTTTATATCCTACTGAGGCTAAATCCTTTTGCCTATAAATAATTTCTCGCGATGTAGTATACTTTATTCCACAAAAATTTAATTTAAGGCTTCCAGCGTTGAAGTTTTTAAAATCGTCTTTTTGCATTTGCATTATTTTAAGAGTTACATTATACATTTATATTTCAGATATATTTCAGTTTTAATTTGCTCTATATCCATAGCCCATTGCTATAGGGCATTTAAGCACTACGCGCTTGTCAATCTAACTTCTCTACAAAAATTGCCCTACTTAGTACAAATTTTGGATATGGGGCAAATAAGCCCTAAGAGAACCCAAAAATTTGTGGTCTATAGAGCAAAAGTGGTTTTCGTAACTTCGTAAATAATAGAGATAGAGCAATGGGGATAAGACCAAACGATAGAGAAAATTCGATTTAGTATAACTGCATCATTAACTCAGTTTCCCGAAAAAGTGGTCTATGGGGCAATTAAGCTCTCGGGCGGCGATTTGCAAAGAAAGTTTTTTGTTGTTGTTTAGCATTGTGTATCTTTCATATTTTGTATTATTTGTGAATGATTTCGCGTCGTGGATGAATGTTTCGCGTTGGTTTGGGAGAGCCTTATAAATCAAAATACATTTCAATTCATTTATTTTGCTATTTATTGACGTCGAATCGGAGATCAGGCACTAAAAAAGCAAAATGGAGGCAAAAGTAAACATAAAAAAAAAACAAAAATGCCAAAAAGTTGCTCGGAAGTTGCCTAGTGGGCGATGGCCAGCAAATTTAGTTGCTCGGAATTGCCGGCAACTCCGAGCAACTAAAAGTTGACGGCAACTAAGTTGCCCAGTGGGCGCCAGGCCTTAAAGGAAACGTCAACAAATCTCCAGCAACTTGTTTCTTCGTGTGAAAGGGGACTAAGTTGCCGAAAACCTAGTTAACCTCCCATATAACCCAATGTACTTGTATCAGGAGTGACAAAAATTAGCTCGGGTGAGCAACTAAAATTGCCTAGTGGGCGCCAGGCCTTACGATTCAGTACTGAATTTTCAGATTTTTGCCGATGTTTGGTTACTGAAATTTCGTACGAATTCGTACGACGTCGCACTACATTTCACAAATTCCTGTTTGTGTAGCAAAGTGTAGCAACGAGAGAGCAAAATGAGAGATCAAGAAATTTCCCCTCCATGAAAAATCTTGCAAATTTCTGCTACACAAATTTTTGTGTGCAGGAAGTAAACAACTGTCAAATCCACGTCTGTGTGAATTTTTGTTTGTGTGTGTCTTAAGATTTGTCTGTAGTATTTGATAGTGTCTGTCACGTTTGAAGTTTCGTACACAAAAGTGATACAAAATTGGTTTTTCGCTTTTGTTACCCAGCGGCTCCATTGGCAATATTTGAGACAATAAATTGCCTCCCTCATTGCTATTGCCTTTAGTAATGCAAATGGAGACGCTTTGTCAATGGCAATATTGCCTAGAAGATGAGAGGCAATTATTGATTTCCATCGTCAAGGCAATAAATTGAGGAAAAATGGGGTTCCCCTTAATTGTGAATGGCTTTTTTATTGATTTTTTCAATTATATCGTAGAAAATGAGAACGCACATGAAAAATATAGTTAATTAAATCAAATTTTATTAAAAACAGGGCATTTAAACAATATTTGACTGCATTTGCAGTCAAATATTTCTATTGACACCTGGTAAGTTGCTTTCCACACCTACTAGTAGTCAGTGCAGGTAGCTTACTTGTGAGATAGATTTTTTTCGATTTGACGTTCAATGTATTTCCCATAAGAGAAATGCAAAACATGGTCTTATTAACACTAATTTTCCTAATAACTTTAATATGAATGGGTATTCATATTATGAGTGAAATAGAATGAAAAAACATATGAGTTTATAAATCAAACGTAAAATATATCAAAACTGGTTGTTTAAACACTATAATTTTTGTATGAAAAATGTAAACAAAATACCTCTACAACTAGAAGCAACAACAACATTGCTCGATTGAGAAAAAAAGCTACACAGGGACGTAGTCAGGATTATTTAAAACATGAATTGTTCTCTTTTCTTCATAAAATATACTTATTTGTTGTTAAAACGAGGTTCTACGAATAGTTAATTTTTTTGTGAATAAATTTTCTTGCTAAATTTTATTAAAAAAAAGCTTTTATTATTTATTTTATTAAAAAGGATGTTTTAAAACTATGAATTGAAAAATTTAACTCAGAATTGAAAATATGAAGCTTTTTTGTTGTTGTAAAATCGAGCAATGCCAAAGATAAGAAATACCTATTCAGATGGTTTTATTATTTTTTAAAACTTTTTATAAAAATTATTAAAAAAAAAAGAATCTGGGTAAATAGCCTAAACGCAAAAAAAAAAAACAAAATTTTAACTTCATATACAAATACAAAATATAATCAAAAAATAAAATCCTCTATATTATATTCAATTAGGGGTGTCACTAGCCCCAAGGTTTCACTAGTTTGTAAATATAAAATACATTTTAAAAACTTATTTCACAAACGGGGCCAAAAGATTTAAGTCCTCTTTCTGTAAGGAGAGTACAAATACACGAACGCAATGCATAAATAGATGCAAATATTACATACCTACATTCATCCTTTTTCACAAAGCTTACCTAGTGAGCTTTTTCTAATAATAATAAAATTATATAAACTTTCTTAATAATTGACCCTAATCTCTTAAACCTCCTTCCCTGACTACGCACATGATATAATTTTGGCTGACGACATGAATCCATTTTGGAAAGCAACAACAACAATACAGGTTTGTTTACATTTTTCATCTGCAAAATAAAGGAAATTATTCATAAGTTTGGATACATATTCTTTTTGATTTACAAAGTAATATTAGCCCTGTTTTTTAGTGCATTTTTATCTTCGTTTAGAAAAAAGTTGCATGTTAAATACAACAACAATACGGAATTATACCAGTTTGTTGTTGTAATTAACATGCTACTTTTTTCTAAGCGAAGATAAAAGTGCACTAAAAAACAGGGCTATTATTTGTTATTGCATTGCAACTATAATATAGATAAGTATTCATATAAAATTAATTAGTAAAATTAAAGTTTTCAACTGCATTTTTTGGTTTTCTCTTATGGGAAATGCATTGAATGTCAAATCGGAAAAAAATCTATCTCACAAGTAGGCTACACACGCTGACTGCTAGGTGCCGTGACTCCATTCGCCAATACACACATTTTATAATTGAAATTGCCAGGCAATGATAATGCCCACCCAAGCAATACATTGCCATTCCTATTTCCATTGCAACTGCCTCAAAAATTGCCAATGGAGCCACAGCGTTAACTTTGTAACAATTTTTCCCCTCTATGAAAGAATTTACCCCTTCTACCAATAATTTGACAGTTTTTGAACTTCGTGCTACAAAAGTAACCAAACAAACCTAATGTAGCCAGGGTCTTAAAACATGGCTGATTCGATTCGTAGCGTCATTCGTTACTTTATGACAGCTGTCATTTCTGTTATATGCCTTCTCGTTCCAGGAATAATTTATGTTTGTTTTTATTCTGAATTGAATTTCTATTTTCTAAAAAAAAAAAACTAAACTAATAAATAAATTTTCATTAAAAATTGAACAAAATAATCATGGGATCCAAAGGCCCTACACATAGTGAACAAATATTGCTCTCGGATAGTGATTGCGAAGTCCAAGAAGTCGATATCAGTTCAATCACAATTCCGGATTCTCCAGAATCCAGCGTCAACATTGTTGACGAAGACCGATCGGTTTTATTGGACACAACAAATGAGATATCTGATTTTAATGACGATCGCTTAGTATTTGAGGTTAATTTCAAAAACGCAGATCTTTTCAATGAATACAAAGATCTAGTGCTAGAAAGTTTAAGTGAATCTCTTAAACATAAAGGTTTTTTGCTGGTCGAAGACGATAAGGCGATTCAAGTTTTTCGGCAGGTCATGGTTGGTGGTAAAGACGAAACAACAGACAATAGTGACACAACATTAAAGCAGAAGGAATCTTTGGTGGAAGCAAAATATAATCCACAATCGATAGTCGATGAAATTGTTGAGCCGAAAATCCAAGCTCCAGAAACCGAAGAAGATATAAAACCATCTTCTGAAGACGAAGATATGGACATCGCTGGATTATTCATGATTGACACCCAGCCAGCAACAAAAGTCAACACTGTCCAAATTCCATCCTACAAGCGAACAATCAAAGAAATCCTCAACGAAGGCTCGGCACAGAAGAAAAAGAAAAACGAAGACGAGTGTGAGCGTCCAAAGCAAAAAAAATCTTGCTTTAATTGCGATGGAACTGATCACGATTTGCGATCGTGTCCGAAGCCACGTAACAATACCAAAATCAACAAAGCCAAGAAATCCATGAATTTCAGACGCGATCGCTATCATGTTGATATAGAACAGCGTTTCGCGCATTTACGACCCGGCCAAGTCAGCAATTATATGAGAGAGGCTCTGGGTATTCGCAATGGGGAACTGCCATTTTTCTTTTATCGCATGAGGGTTCTAGGATATCCGCCAGGTTGGCTTGAAGACGCAAGGGTAGCTCATTCTGGCATTTCCCTTTTCGATTCCGAGGTAATTTAAATCAAATTTTTAACAATTACTTCAAATGCCATACTTTTATGTTTATCAGTTCTGATTCCAATCTGTTCAAAAAAACACGCATTTCCCAATAAGAATGACATAAATATATTTTATTTATTTATTTCATCAATCAGAGTAAACACGTACACAAACTACAGTTATAAAAATACACTTAAAGAGTCCTTCAATAAGAATGTACGATTAAATAAAACAAGTTGTTGGTATATAAGATATCCATTTTTTTTTCTTTGAAACAACATTTTATGGCATTAAAAATGGAATATTACACCATTCAAATTTTCGCCACGGCTTTGCTTAATAGCACGTATTCACGAGGTTAAATTTTCGATGATTTCGCATAAATCCGCTTTCAATGAGGTGATGTTAACTTTGAGGTCATCAATTGTTTGCTGTATGCTGTTTATTCGTATAGACCTGCGATTAAATATTATCCCAAAATAAGAAAATTAAAGGCGCTAAATCGAATAATTTTGGTGAACAGTTGACGTTGCCACCGTGCGAGATAGCCTTCAAATAAATCACTTCAAAGGTCATTGTTGGATATCTATTCACTGAAAGTCTGATTAAATAAATCTGCCATTACTTCTTCATCAAAAGTTATCTTAGTTTTGTCAAATACCTAACTAATTATAAGTTTCTAAACATTAAAGGGCCGGTCCGTTCGAGATCCAGAAGATGAAGAAGGTCAAATAGATGCCGACAAAAACAAGTACGATGTAAATAAAATAATTTCATTTCCAGGATTTAACACAAATCCCGGGCAAAATTTCTATGACGTGAGTTGCGACAGACTAAGAAGTGCATTTCTTTTTTAATTGTAATTTTTTTTCCAGGATTTCAAGCATCACAATGTTCCACCTATGATGAGGGAAGATATGAAAGAAAAATTCATCGAAATGCTAGGCGATAATGTGGTCAAGGGATATAAACGTAAAAAGCTTAAAGACCTACCAGAGGGCGACACAAGTGAAAAAACTACTCTTGAACTTTCTGAAATGGAAATTGATGATGGGGAGAACGCTTCTATTGCCAATGTGGAATTTACCCGCCCTCCACCTCCGCCTTCGCCTCCTCCGCAGGATGGCGATGGGCCAGCACCACCTCCACCACCACCAGATTCACCACAAATCTTAGCGAAACGTTCGCCCTCACCGACTCTCGAAGACCTAGAGGAAAAACAAAAGCGACTTCTTAGAGAACTTCTTCAAGCGAGTTCCATTACCATATCGGACAACGAAGACTCTTTGATTGACGAAGTGCTCGAGCTTGAAGCAGAATCAAGTTCAATAAGTATTACCTCTACGCCAAACAAGTCTCTGCTTAAAATTAAATTGCCAGATGAAAGAGAGGATAGTAACTCGCCGCTGATTGATAATAGCATTGAATCACAGTCGCAAGACTCAGCTAATGCTGCTGAAACCCCACTTGCTAATGCAATGGAATCGGTTCTAGGAACTCCTCTGTTAAAATTCTCTCCATTTGATAAACTACCTTGCGGCGATAATTTCAAAGTCGGAGTCAGTGATGTTATTAATTTTGAAAATCTTCCCGATTCAACAGGTACCTATGAAAAAATGAAAGGCGTCATTAAGAAAGTTCGGACGATAGTGACAAAACTTCATAGCGAAGATTCTTGAGATTTAATTAAAGAATGCATGGCAAAAGTATATAAAATTTTATTATTGTAATAATCATTGATAAACAAAAGAACATTTATCTCGCCATTTTGTTTGTAAAGAGAAATCATAGTTAATTGAATTAAATAAATAAAATTAAATAAGGTAAAGGAAAATTTAGCATTTTGATCACACATTTTTTTTTTACACAAAAAAATATTTATAAAAAAGAAAATATACGGCGTGCACATTTAGAAATCTTGGGTTTTACTTTAATAAAATTCGAAAACGAGCTTTACATTGTTGGCTTTATAACCGCGGTCGGATATTGGCATCCTTAAAAGAGCATATTCCTATCCCGATCATGAGCTGATTTCATTCAGTTGCAGACCCATAGGCTTCGGGCGGGTATACACCTTTTTCTAATACATATAAGTAAAATCTGCCACGCTTTCGTCTACGATAAAATGCACTTGCACTACAGATTTTTTTCACTCATAAAACTTTCGATCAGGACTGCTTCTGTGGACATATTATTTTTCGACGTATTTCGATTCCGTCTCCGAAATCTTACTCTTTCGAATAAGGCGACGAGAGGTCAGAGCACCTTTTATTAACCACACAAGTCTCATGCGTATACATATTATGTCATGTGAGTAATGGTAAGACCATATTCCTGAATCTGAACAGCAGTAGCATAAAATGTTTCTGAACTTAAACTTCCTTGACAGAATAGTAAGCTGTGTTAGATTTGAGCAGTTACCCCGTATTTCTTCTTCCGTGGACTACTTCAAGTTCATACTACACTACCCTGATTGTTTGGCTAACTCGCAGACGATTTCATCAATGCACTTTATCTCTGTGTGTGAAGTCCTAATTATTATCACTCGTGTAGTCTCGGCGATCTTAGTTGAACTCATTAATTGACTATTAAGGACCTTGTCATTATGCAATTTGCAGTTGTTGTTGCGGTTGTTGTTTTAGAAAAAAAAAACATTCAAGATTTCATTTGATTCGTTTTGGAATAATTTATTTATGTATTTCAATTTTTTAATAAATAAAGTTAAATTTTTTATGTTCTACACCTACATAGATCGTTTTGAAAGTCAGTTATTTTTATTCTTTTGAATTAATTTAAAAATGTATTACAAATTTGAATTACAAAAATTAGACACAATATTGCACCAGTGATAAAAAAAATAATAAAATTTTGGTATACACAAGTTTCTATGTAATAAAGGACAAGTTAGCTCTTTTCTATTGTTTTGCTTTTTAAAAGTTTGTGATGTTATTTATGATATTTTTTTAGAATAAAATAAAATTTCGGCTAAGTGTATTTATTTTGTTTGGTACTTATACTCGTATAATTTATTTGTCTTTTCTTTGTGAAAGATTTTCATTTCAACTGCAATGAATATCAGTTCACAGCTGGCGGTGCGTCACCACCTGGGGGATCCTGTTTCAAAAATAAACAAATTTTTTTTTAAAATTAAATTAACATTTCTTAACTTACCCGCCCTCCAGAAGGTCGACCACCAGGTTTCTTGGAATTGTATACTTTCATTATGGAATCTGGCCGAATGAAATATAAAATCACAGCCAAGACCATGAACATTGTCATCATGGTGAAACTTGTTTCCTCACCCCCTGTTGGGCTAGGAAGACTACTAGGCACTATATTATTAAATGACATAACATTTAAGAAACAATTTAGGATTAAAATAGAGAACCAAACTTACGGTCTATGCATTCTGTGTCTGTGCAGTGTGACTGACTTTGGCGAATCTTAAATTCAAAAGTGTTTAATTTTTAAAAATTATTTGATTTTGATTTTATTGAATTTCATACCAGCGACAATAATCGACGTATTGCCATTTCATGCGTCCAAACGCACTCACAGCTACAGTCATCAGCCATTTTCGACAAGTTATTTGCTTTTTTGTTGCGTTTTGGAATTTAGTGGCTGAAATAATAGAAATTAAAAGTTCCATGTACCTAAAGTCTTAACAGTTTGAAGTTTTAAATTATAAATTAAATACAAAAATTGTTGAGTATTAAATGAGTCCACCTCATTTCAATAATGGCTTCTGAATTTCTTACACTTCAAATGCGGCAGTTATCTGTCGATAGAGAATTTAAAAACACAATTAACACGTAGATCAAACTAAGTTCTACGAACTGCACCACTTTTTTTCGAAGGAAATTTGCGGTGCAAAGTAAGTTCTACGAACTTCACCATTTTTTTTTTGAAGTAAATTACCACTATTGAAATTTTAAACCAAACTGAGCATAAGTTTAATGCCAAATTCTCTGACCATGGATAAAAGATTACGTATCAATTAGAAAAACAAATTTCTGAAAAACACTGCAAATTTTGGGCCAAGAGCAGCGAATACCAAGATGGAAGAAAAATACATCAAAGCGTTTATTATCTGTCAATGCTGTTTAGTATACCAGTTTCAAGAACATTGAAAATTTAACAAAATAGAGAAGGGAGGGGTGTTTCCATTATTTTGTTTCTAGTGCAAAACTAAATGTCGACATATTTCCGTTAGCCCAGCTAACCTAATTCTTAACAAAGTGTTGAGCCAGTTCGGAAAGCATTTGTAGCCCATTTTATGTTAGGTGGAAAGATTTGAGAATTGTTAGTTACAACACCCTAGTTCCCAACGATCTGTGTCGCTACCAATTTGTATTCTTTTCCGATTAATACATGGTTATGTGGTGCCTTATTTTGCAAGCGTTAATGAACAAATTATATGCACGCCCAAAACATGTGTGAGTTTATCTTCCTGTGGTTATGTATGTACACGTTATGTTTTTGTAGGTATACACATTCTTTGCGGAATGGGGCCCCTGATAAACTCAATTTATCGAATGAATTAACTTAAAATTGTATCATCATCCATTTAACCAAAATTAGTTGCTGTGTGTATTTTAATTTTTTTATGCAAATTCGAAAATTTTACTCCATTTTACCATTTTAGAAATGGTCAAAAAAATACTGTTTTTCTAATACCTACAAATTCTATCAAGGAAAAGTGTGAAAAACCAACGTCTTTGGTTTTTGCTCATAATCCTCTGGGACGGTGGAATTCAATTTTCAATTGTTTATTGGTATGATAGACCCTCAAATTTTTCATCAGAATGTATAGAGTAGGCCAATAATGTCTGAAAAAATTGTATTACAAACATAATCCTACAAACCTTCTTAATAATAAATAAATATTTTTGATTTAAGCTGAATCTTTTTTTGATTCTAAATAGATTTGAATGACTTTCCAACAAATTGGCGTTTCGTCCGGCACTGTGAACTGCATATGGGTATCCAACAAGGTTAGAATTCCTAATCATTAAGCTGGATTTTTGAATTATAAAAAAGGTCAATAGCTTTTGAAATAACACCTCCACGTTATCACTTTTTTAAATGAAACTGTACAAAAAAGACATTTTATCAGCATCTATTGTTTTTTTTTGTTTGCTAATAGAAATGTTTAGAACAAATTCCGTTTCCAAAAAACAGCGATCAACTTCAGGTCGTGACCGAAAAATGTAGATTTGTCTACATGTCATCATCATTCACAGCACACAAATATGTGTACTGTGATCCTGATCACCATTAATGTACATTTATATAATATGTAGGTATACCAATCATCACACAAAATGATTCAAAATTAATTAAAAAATAATAACATTTCGAATATATCGCAAGTTTTCCATCAAAAATCACTTTTGTTTATGTAACAAAAAACCATAAAACAAAATTCGCATTCATTTCAATTCAACTCAATTTATTAAATGGATGACGACATTTTCATAACATTCTGTTGCACTAACATTTAGGTCTTTTTATCTTCAAATGTTCATCATGAATACGTGTATAGCAATGCTGACTTTACAGTTTGTAATGTTCAAAACCAATTTGTTATCGACAATTACGCGATAAATTATTTATTTATTTATGAAATTTTTAATTTTAACAAACAAAAGAAACACCACATTTGTAGTGATTTTAGGTCAAACACAACAATATAATAAAAATTTCAGACAAAAAAAAAAACGAACAATAAAAAAGATGAAATACATAAAAGTTAGGATTTCATTATATACGATTAAAAGCTCCCCACATACGTGTCTTTGAAATGATATTTCATTCGAACTCAAAATGTGATCGCGAAAAATAACAATGCAAAAATAAAAGAAGAAAACTTCCAGCAGACGACAACGACAGCAACAAACTAACGCCTACAATTTCTAGTTGAAGCTGTAGAGCTAGAGGCAGTAAAGGTACCCCTGGTCTTTAAGAGATAAATACAAAAAATGTAAAAGCTAAAAACAAGCATAGGTACTCACGAAAACTATAAAAACGCGAAGTTTTTAGTTAAATAGGTAATAGGCCGCTCGTTCCAGAGGCTATACAAAGTCTGACTACCAGCAAGCCAAAATATAAATTCAAATTCCCATGCTTAAAGAAATGAATAAATTAGCTGATAAGCAATTTTTTTTTATAAATAAATAATGCCCTAGAAAGCGTATCTTATCTATCAAGTTGAAAATGTTCTTCAGATACATACATATAAAATTGGCGAATCTGAGACGGAGAATCTAAGGTGGGGGATTCATTGAAGAGTGATGACGGAGAGCTACCGAAATGAGGTGTCCCCCAAACAAATACTAAAACCTATCAACAAAAAAACAGCTGTATGGTCAAAATATAAATAAATAAAAGATCAAAAGCCTCATTATCACATATCTATACAGTCACCATAAACAAGTCGAAGTCATGATAAACACAGAAAACTCTGGCTCTGCAAGTCTACTCTTAAGTAATTCTCCATCGTTGAAGGGGAAGAGGGACGGGGGGGTTAGTAGGTAATTTAACTGACTGAGAAATTAGCAATGTTGATGTGGCACACACAAAAAAGAAATTAAATTTAGTTTTATTTAATTTTTTTCTGATTGGACAAGGTGTTGCCTCAGAGTAAAATCGATTCTGGAAAAGTTCCTTGGACATTGAAGTATTTTTCACTTACCTAGAATTAACAGATTATTTACTATACACAATGTATGGATGATTTTTTATAATTATTTTTTAATTTAGATTCATCATTCAAGACAAAGCTAAAACAAGTCTTATGGAACGGAGGAAAAAAACTAGATTTTAATCGAGAAAAATGAATTTTGTAATTTTCACTCTTTCTCTAGACGTAGTTCTTCTTTAGACCCCATCACAAAAGCCATACACAAATAAATAAACAAAAGTGTCAAACAAAATGTCAAAGTAAAAGAAAATAGAAGCAGCGACGTGCGATTTGTGTATTCTATAAGGATGTGAAACGGCTGCATCCAAGCAATTACAAGATAATTATGAATTTTAAGGTAGAACTAGAATAGGCGGAAGCTGTCGGAAGCTTATGTCAAAACCGACCGAAAAGTAGCTTTCCAAAACGTCAATTTCACAAGTGACCCATAATGAACTTCAGTGGTTGGAAGTGAAAAAAATAAATAAATAATTGTTTATTCAATATTTATTTTCTCATACTTATTCACAGCACAAAGTGATATGCTTTTATTTATTTATTTTGCGAAACCACTAAAATTCGATGTGATATAAATTAATTAAAAGAAAATTGATTTGACTTCACTCATTCATTCATCAAACAGAAAATAAAAAGTTGAAAACTATGCACCAAGCGCCAAGTTCTTGGTAGTTTGCTTCCACCATTTTGATTTTGCATTCGCCCACTTACGAAAGAGCGGTCGTTGAGCGCTCTCACGTCCGACGGCAAAAGTTAACGAAAACTAAACGAAAAGTTCCACTTCGCAATTATGTGTGCGTCATATAAATTTCTTGTTTTCGCTCGGTTTCGTACGACCACTTAAGTTGGCTTCCGACTATTCTAGTTCTACCTTTAAAATTCCGGCTCCAGTGGGCATGAGCCATGCTCGAACTATTAACATGTCTTGAAAAAAAACCAATGGAGCCAAAAAAATCCATGTCCGAGTAGTTCATAGATTTTAATATATGCCTAGATGGCCAACATAGGATCTTTTGTACAGAGAAAAAGTGAAGCTTTGCGACCATTTTGTTGGAGGCAATAAATGTAAACAATCGAATTAAATGCCTTAGTGGTTTCCCTAAATAAATGTTTATATCTTGGAGTTTAGAAGAGGTAATAAAAAAAAATTTTGGTATCAAATGAAAGGTATTTTTGCCATCTCTTAAACGGTAATAAAATTATAAAGCTACGTTTAATACATTTTGAGATATTTACATTTAACTTCTTGCAAGAATTTTTTTCTTAGCGTTGCTTTTGTGCACTGATATCTTTTAAAACTCTGTGATGACGTGTACATTCTTTATTCTTTGGTATCAAAAGAAAGCTTAACAAATTGACCTATTGACACCTGGTAAGTTGCTTTCCCCACCACCTGCATTTCAGCCTATGAACCCTATAAGGGGAATAATTTTTGTTTCAATTTGACGTTCAATGTATTTCCCATGAGAAAAGCAAAAGAGAGTCATATTCATGTTACTTTTTCTAATAACTTTTATATAAACGGATACAACTTTTATGATTGCAATAACAAAACATGTGAGTTTACAAATCTAGCAAAAAATAAATCAAAACTGACACCTCAAATGATTCAAATTTAAGATGAAAAATGAAAACAAACTACCTCGACAACGAGAAACAACAACACCAATACTCGTTTGAGAAAGAAGCAGCACAGGGACGTAGCCAAGATTATTGAAAACATGAACAGTTTTTTTTTTCTTTGTTAATTATGTTTGTATTGAAAATGAAGTTTTTCAAATACATGTCAAAATGTTTGTTTGGAATGAAAATTTCTTGCATAGATATTTACCAATTTAATTACAAAAAAAAACTTTTTAAAGTATTTTTACCTACGTACTGAATTTTTTGGTTTGGAAGTATGTAAATATTTTAAATGCTTCTTCGTTATACCGAATTTAAACGACTGGTGAAAAGCTGCCAGTATAATGACAAAAATAATGAATTTGTCAATTCTTCTGCTACTGATTTGGTCATTATATTGCCAGATGTCTGTTCTCCAATCTTGTAAATGCGGCATTAACACAAGACGCAGGCACTATTGAAGTGTTATTATATCCTGATATTTTTGGAGGGTACATATTTTTAAAATAAGAATTGTAAAAAGCTAAACGCAAAAATTTATTTATTCAATAAAGGGTGTTATTGACCCCATGAGCTTCGCTAGTTTCTAAACACAAAATATATTTTATTGATCGTCACAAACAGTATACAAATATTTGTACTCCTTTTTTCTCAAGAATACAAATACACAAATGCAATACATAAAGAGATAGAAAAACTTTATACCTACATCTTCATAAAAACAATACTGCAAAGTTTCGGTGACGTAAGCTTTTACTTATAATAAAATATATAAGCTATATTTTATTTTCCCCCAGATCTGATCTGGATTGGATTTGCATACGAAAATACATGTATTACAAAAACAACACAAAATCCAACTTTGATTTTGGGTTTCGATTTTCAAAACCATTCTGACCACACACCCTTAGCATTTTCTGGCAAGTACTAGTTTTTTCTCTGACGTGTAGATGGCTTTTTTGTGTTGAAAATAGGGAGAAAAAGGAAAATAGAGTAGAGGAGAAATATAGAAGCAAAAGGATAAACAGAGATAGGTACATAATACTCTTGTCACACACGGATCCTGTTTGTTTTGTTATTATAATCTAATCAGGATCAGATTTGGGGCAGCTATAATAAGCAAATTTTTATAATTGACTCTTGTCTATCAAACCTCTTCCTTGACCACGCACATGACACCAATATTGCTTAAGACATGAAATCATTTTGGAAAGCAACAACCACAATACTGGTTTGCTTACATTTTTTATCTGCAAAATATAGGAAGTTATATATAAGTTCTGATACATATTCTTCTTGATTAATTAACTCACATAAAATCTTATTCTATTGAAACTTTAAAATAAATACGTGTTCATAGAAAAATAATTAGCAAAAGATTGTTTTTCAAACCTTTTTTTGGTTTTCTCTTATGGGAAATACATTGAATGTCAAAATGAAAAAAAATGTATCCCCCTCATAGGGTTCACGTGCTGACTGCTAGGTGCCGTGACTCCATTCGCCAAAAGAGATCTCTACCAAATTGTCAAAGTCAAAGTGACAGCTAAGAACTCGGCACGTTTGACAAACGCAATTACCATCACAAAAAGAATCCAAACATTTACACTCCACTTCAAATGAATAAGGACACACATTTTCAAAGGTACTTTTTCCATTTTTTCTTAGCATTGTGCATTAATGAATCATTTGATTATCCTTATTGTTTGTTTATGATGTTGGGAAAAGAAAACAGAAAGATTAGTTCAAAAAGCACTGCTATTTTTCATCAAAGTCTTTCCATAAGGAAAATGCAGTCTTTTTGTGTCAACTGAATAAGCTAAAATATTGAAACTGGTAATAAAGTTAATGGATGGAAGTAAAAAAAATTTGTTTGAAATAGTTTTTATTGTTTATATTTATTCTCGGACAATGCACAATGTTTAAAAAAAAAAAATTGACAAACCAACTACGAAAATCCATGTGCTCATTCTGTTGAATTGGAGTGTATTGGCCTCCGAAATAAAAAAAGAAAATGTGCCGAGGTCCTGAGTTTGACATTTAGAAATGAACATTCGTATTTGCTAAAAAGCCCTATTGGAATGTGGTTTGAATGTTGGGCATCGTTCAGCTACTTCTTTAAATGGGGTATCAAATGAAATCATAGGGCGGGCTCAGCTGCGTATCATTACTCGCGTTCCAATGTTTATTCGCTATGCTATCTAGTTATCCCAAAAAATTTGAGATAACTTGAGTTGTTGTTTGCGTCAGCAGTTATCAGCAGTTTTTTAAGAAGCGATTACAACAACACAAAGCTATCCGGATAACTGAGAATAACCATCGGAACGTGCCCATTAGCGATCCGGATTTGTTTGTGTTGTTGTACACTCTTGTCAAAAACAGCTGATGTCAGCTGATGCACAAACAACTCAAGGTATCTGAATTTTTTTTGAATTATTGATATCCTATCGAGGATAAACTGTCCTCTACAGTCTACACGACAACAAATTTTGTTTGGTTGTTGCCACGAGTCCAAAAAAAATTGTGTGCGACCACTGGTATCGTAAGACAGAGGACTGCCTTACTTTTTACTTGATACCCCATTATAGAAGTTATACTTATGTATATAAGAGGTACACTATCTTAGCCGAAAATGCAATCTGAAAAGTGCATTTTCTAACAATTTCGACCAGATAAAGCTTGTCCAACCAAATGGTTCTGTAATTGTTTGGACTAAAGCTAAAAGCTATCTTGCTTTCAAATATTGAGATTTAAACCTTTATCTTCTATAAATAGGCTCACTACCGATCGACAACAATTGGCTAGGAAAGAGAAGAGATTAAGTTGTTTTCAAAACTGCATACATAATGTATGTATGTACACGATAATGGCCCAACACATTAATTCAGGACGTGAAATGGCCCTGTTACTTCCATGACGCGTTACTTATTTGTGCCTTTGTCTCCTCTATTGTGGTTTATGGAGGACACACGTTTGCCCTTTGGCTGACATTGCAGCGAAATTTACGATGTGTATCGATCTCTTTGGTAATTCTACTTCCAGACAAGGTCCAAAAATTGTTTTCGATGTGGAAGTTCAGGCGGTTATTTGATGTACGTTGACTTGGAGTTTATTGATTAAAAATTATTGGAGGCTATCGTGGATAAAATTTCCCATTGAATTTTTTCCATCGTCCAAAACTGGAAACGTGAATTGTGGTCGCAGTTTCTCTCGGAATTTATTGGAATCAAAAATGAATATTCCATGGCCACTGGACCACCATTTTGATCGAACAAATTTGAACCTGCAAGGAGCAGTGGAAAATTGTTGGTATTTCCAATTTTAGAAGATAGGAGAAACTCCGTGGGAAATTTGATCCACGATAGCCCCCATTGAATAATCATTAGTTGTCAAATCCTCCACCTTATGTCAAAACCTCCTTGTAGAGATGTCAAATTATCAAGGAAAAATTGACACTTTGAAAGACTTTAGAAAAAAGTGTGTTACGTATCTATAAATATGTACACTCAATGTGTATAATATGGGATTTTTTTAATTTTTTATTTGGATGGGCCTAAAAAATAATTCCCTAATTTTTCAGAATTTTATTTTCATCCCCTCTAGTCGCTGTAGGGGTTAATTAATCCAATTTTTTTGCATACCAGGTGATTCGCGTAAGATCTGCCCACAAATTCAAAGCAAGTAGGTTGGAAGTTGAAAGTAAACAAAAATAAAAATCCCAGCGGAGAGGGATAATTTTTCCCCCCTCTGGACAGGAGGGGCAATTTTATAAAAAAAAAAATACATAAAGTGGAAACAAATTAATTTAAAAACAACGGCAGCACTTACAGTTTTGTTTTGTAGCTTTTTAAATAGACAGAAGTTCACTCTTTTGGTTTATTTTCAAAAAAAGTTCTTTCAATAAAAAGGTTCAGCAAAATATGTTTTAAAACTTAAAATTATGAAAAAAAAAATTATTTTTTTTTTCAAAATATTATAGCTTGGAACAATTTTTTGTCAAAACTGCTAATAAAACAACCTAATTTGAAAATTATCTATAAGAATGGACTTCTAGCTTTCCAAAAAGCTTCAAATCAATACTGTAAGTGTTCCCGTTGTTTTTTAATTATTTTTGTCTACTTTATGTATTTTTTTTATAAAATTGCCCCTCCTGTCCAAGCGGGGGAAATATTACCCCCTTCCCATTGGATTTTCTTCTTGTATATTTCCAACCTACATGTTGCGAATTTTTTGATTTTACACGAATCACTTCACTTGAAAATAAAAATCTGAAAAATTAGGAAATATTTTTTTCTTCAATTAGACCCGTTTTAGGCCCACCCAAGACGGCATTTTTTAACGACCACCCTAATATACATATAGTCAATTATCTTGATTTCAAATCTCGGACACCTGTCCGATTCACCTAGGCTGCGATAAGCTATATTTAATATTCGTTTCTCTTCTAGTTTTCTTTTGGTTTGGAAAAGGTGCTTTTAAAGTCTGCGCTTTATAAATAAATTTTATTTTTGTCGATTAATTAAAGGCCAGTCTTACAGTGATGAGTCAGCTAATCCTGAAAATAAATTAACCCAGAATAAACTCAGAAACAGTTGATTAGTGACTTTATAGAAATTGAAGTGCTACCCTATATTCACGATTTTTTTTTAAAAACAAAACAAATAAAAATAAAAATTCATATTTAAACTTTACTTTTCCACACATTTTTAGAATCTTGCTCTTAAGTATTTATTATGCTTTTTTGCACACTTTAACGTTATAAATGTATACAATACATATCAATTAAGAATACCTAACTGACTATAAAAAGTTCAAGGGAAGTTCTTATAATGATTTATTATTTACATGTACATATTTTTAATAGATAGTTATTATACTTTTCTTTTCACGAGAGGTTACTATCTACCTTTATGTACTACATACATGTTGTACGTGTACACCTATTAAAATAGTCTCACACACTATATAAAGTTTTTATTTTTTAAATAACCAAAATCAGGTTAATTGAAAAGGCTATAGTCTCCAGGTCAAAACAAATTGAAAGAGGTGGAAGAAAACGTAAAAACAATAACAATATTTAACATTTCATTTAAACGAATTAAAAATTGTTAGAACAAAATTACATAAATATTTAAAAATTTGGGGAATTTGTATGCAATGAACATTGTGAGATCTAATAACGAGTAGTATCTAGTTTGAAAAATTAAATTCATAATATAATTACCTTAAAGTATTTACCAATTTAAGAAATAAGTTATCATCTATCAGCTTTTATTTGTTTTTTTTTTTTTTTTTTGTAAAACACTTATTTAAAAATATTTTAGAACAACATGCCCGTTTGACGATCGCCCTTGCAATAAATAAAAATGCAAACGAAAGGTGACAGAGACATTTAACCCGTAAACACACAGAATATCTACCATCTACCTGGCATTTTACTTAATTTAAATTTTATAGCAAAATTTTCTAGCCAATCACCGGAACAAACGTGGTGAGATGAGACGTGGAAATTTGTATGTGCCCTCGTATGTGAATATAGGTACTTAGTTGTTTTTGTTTTGTTTATAATATTATCAATTGTTGGCTTTGCAATTCTGTTTGTTTGTTTATAAAATAATAAAAAATCTTCACAGGGTGGTTGTATGAACAATACATCAAAATGCTGTAATAATAATAAGACATCGTAAAAACTGAAATGATTTCTTAGTTGAAAGTAGTTAAATTTCTTAAAGGGTGACTCAATTATTTGTTCAAAATGGATTTTTGAGTCCAAACCTAAAGAGCAAAGCTGGATCTTGTTTTGTTTTTATAATACAAAAATGTATTCGTATCCAAATCCAAAAGTAAAATACAGCAGCTATTATTACAAATCATAAAGCCTGATTTGTCGAAAAAGTCGTTAGTAGCTAATTCCTTCTAACTTTACATATGTACATATTAGGGTGGTCGTCATATCGTCGGCTTAGAGTGAAAAGCTGCTCAATCCATTTTTTTGATCATTAAAGACCACTTCCAAAATTGCTAAGACATACTAAAATCTATAAATCTTTTCAATTTCACTGAATTTAGCGATTATTCAAATAATGCGAACACTTTTTTTTAAATATGTATTTGTTTCCAAAAAATGCAAAATAGGAGTTTGCTGCTTTTCACTCTAGGCCGACAAGGGAAGCTATAGGTTTTTTTGAGTTTTTATATTTGGATGCGCCTAAATCAGCCAAATGAAGAAACAACAATTCCCTAATTTTTTCAGATGATTATTTTCATCCACTATAGTCTATGTAGGGGTCATATTAACTGTCTATTTTCTTGCGTATAAGTTGATATGTGAGAAATCTATCAAAATATTAAAAGCGTCTAGAAGTTGAAAGTAGATAAGGAAAAAAAAAAAAAACAATTTAAAACAAAAAATTCATAAAATACGCTAGTCAAAGAAACTAAAGGAACACAGTTTTTTCAATTTTTGTTAGTGTTTTTTGAAGAACTTTATCTTTGTGATGAGTGGTCGTAGTGAGTCTACAGTTTTATGTTTTTGTTTCGAAATTTGTTTGCAAACAATTTTCTTGAAGTACCGTTATAGCGTTATTGCAAGAAATGACACGAGACAAAAAAATTTTTTTTTTGCAAGTCCTCATTTCTATGGATAATTTTTTTGAGTCAATCAAATATAATGATCAGATACCTGGTTTATTCAGCTTAAATCTATTTTTGCTTTGTTGTCGTACAGTTTTTTTATGATTTTGGATGAAAAAGATACTTTTTGCTTTGATTACTAATATCTTAACCAATAATGACGTCATAAAAAGTTCAAATACAGTTTTAAAAATTTGAAAAAGCGTTTTACAACTTTTTTAAGGTTTTGTAGAAATTATTTAATTATGACCCTTCACCGTTAGTTTAAAAAAAAAGCTTTTCGTAAATCTTTTTTTTTTCTTTTCTATTGATTGCATGGCTGACGTTAGTATGCAGATTTTTAGATTTTTAAAGCATCAATATTCCTGTAAGTTTTGAAATTGATTAATCAAACAGTTTTTCCTCACCAAATTTTCAAAGTCTTACAAACCGGTTGAAGCATAGTTTAAAGTTCCGGTGCGAACAAAAATCAAAATTTTCAAAACGATTTTCCACCTCTTCTATGCACTGAGTTGAATAATTTTCAAGGCAGTAAACGTTTGCATTGACCAAGGCCACCCATTGAGTCAATAATTTACCCTTTATAAATAAACTTTAGGCCTAAAAATGGAAAATAATTATTTTTGGATGCGAAAACCATTTGCATGCAAATAATGCCTTGAGGTGAATATATTTTTTTTTTTGGAGTATAAACCGACCATCAAAAATTAATATTTTATTCACCACACTTTTTTTTCGCATGCAAATCAATTGCCGGTCCATTGTTTTGCATGACATTCCATGACAGCAATGGTTTTGTTTTGCATGAAACTGTAAACCAATCGTCCAAACAATTAATTTAGCATTTCACCTCAATTATTTTTGACATGCGAGAATATTTGCATAGATTTTTTTTTGCGCACGGGAACTGTAAAAATGACGTCATAAAAAGTTCAAATACAGTTTTAAAAATTTGAAAAAGCGTTTTACAACTTTTTTAAGGTTTTGTAGAAATTATTTAATTATGACCCTTCACCGTTAGTTTAAAAAAAAAGCTTTTCGTAAATCTTTTTTTTTTCTTTTCTATTGATTGCATGGCTGACGTTAGTATGCAGATTTTTAGATTTTTAGATTTTTAAAGCATCAATATTCCTGTAAGTTTTGAAATTGATTAATCAAACAGTTTTTACTCACCAAATTTTCAAAGTCTTACAAACCGGTTGAAGCATAGTTTAAAGTTCCGGTGCGAACAAAAATCAAAATTTTCAAAACGATTTTCCACCTCTTCTATGCACTGAGTTGAATAATTTTCAAGGCAGTAAACGTTTGCATTGACCAAGGCCACCCATTGAGTCAATAATTTACCCTTTATAAATAAACTTTAGGCCTAAAAATGGAAAATAATTATTTTTGGATGCGAAAACCATTTGCATGCAAATAATGCCTTGAGGTGAATATATTTTTTTTTTTGGAGTATAAACCGACCATCAAAAATTAATATTTTATTCACCACACTTTTTTTTCGCATGCAAATCAATTGCCGGTCCATTGTTTTGCATGACATTCCATGACAGCAATGGTTTTGTTTTGCATGAAACTGTAAACCAATCGTCCAAACAATTAATTTAGCATTTCACCTCAATTATTTTTGACATGCGAGAATATTTGCATAGATTTTTTTTTGCGCACGGGAACTGTAAACTAGGCTTAAGCCCTAGGTTTAATTATTTTTGACATGCGAGAATATTTAAATAGATTTTTTTTCGCAAATAGCTTAGGCTTTAGCCTAGTTTACAGTTCCCGTGCGCAAAAAAAATCTATGCAAATATTCTTGCATGTCAAAAATAATTGAGGTGAAATGTAAAATTAATTGTTTGCATGATTGGTTTACAGTTTCATGCAAAAAAAAAAACTATGCTGTCATGGAATGTCATGCAAAACAATGGACCGGCAATTTATTTGCATGCGAAAAAAAGTGTGGTGAATAAAATATTTATCTTTGATGGTCGGTTTATACTTCAAAAAAAAAAAAAAAAAAAATTTATTCACCTCAAGGCATTATTTGCATGCAAATGGTTTTCGCATCCAAAAATATTTTAGGCCTATAGTTTGTCTTTTTATTATTGTTTGTTTTTTTTTTTATTTTTCTTCAAATCTTTTAGTTTGAAAAAAATTATTGTTTGTCAAAACTGTTGTAAAAAAAAACTTTATATGAAAATAAACAATAAGAGTGGACTCCTGGCTTTCCAAAAAGCTACAAAAAATACTCAAAGTGTTGCCGTTGTTTTAAATATATCTGTTTTTCTGTGTAATGTAATTTTTTTTTATAAAATAGATTTTTGCTGAAATTGTTTATTCAAAGAACATTATTTGAAAATAATCTATAAAAATGGACTTCTGGCTCTCCAAAAAGCTACAAAACATTACTGTAAGTGTTGCCGTTGTGTTTTAATTATTTTGTTTCTATTTATGTCCCTCCCGTCCAAGCGGGGGGAGATTTACCTCCCTCCCCTAGGATTTTTTTTGTCTACTTCCCACCTACATACATGTTTTGAATTTTTTGGCAGATTTTACGCGAGTTTCCCAGTATACAAAAAAAGGGGAAATGTAATAATTTACACTTACAGCGACTATAGAGGATGAAAATAAAAATACGAAAAAATGAGGGAATTTTGTTTCCCTTCATTTAGAGCCAATTAAGGTCCTTCCAAGATGACTTTTTTTTAACGACACCCTATTGCAGGTAAACCCTTTTACAAACACCTTCTTTTCTTAGAAATTAACATTACGTTGACTTAAGAAATTACACTTCTTAATGACCACAGGAACAAAAGGATACATGTACCTACCAAACATTTCCTAACTGTCATCAAAATGTTTTGCTGAAAATATAGGTACAACACGTGAAAAATACAAAATTTCTTTTTTCATCTTTAAGTTACATAAACATTTTTAATAATTAAACATATCAACATTCAACTAGACCTCTTTTTCAATAGTTCTCTACAAAACTCGGTCATAAGCAGGCACCAGGCATATAAGCATTAGACATCCATCCAACGATTCTAACTGCATACAATTCAAATTCTTCCTCACAATATTACAACTGCTCAAAGTGATATCCCGGAAATGGAAACCATTTCTTTTGAATTTACCTCGTCTTTTCATTCAAAACGCCATTTATTTGTACTCTACGCTATTTGTTGCTCTCTCACCATGACACTCACACCCTCATAATAAGGGAGTTATAAATTAGCTTCGGCAACAAGATGCATTCTATTTCAATTTTCAAAATCTCAGCGTTCAGCCGCATGCGTTAACAGTGACAGAGTTATGAATTCTTTGCGCGCTGCGAATTGCGGTTGAGTTGTTGCATTTTGTTGTTAAATGATATAGAAAATTGGTCTCATCTTCTGGCTGAGATTTTGTAATTTTCTGCCATCGTTGAAGGGTATAAAAAGGCCATTGCTCTTAAAATTCTTTCATTAGTTTTACTACCCTTGGCTTGATAAGATCTTCGGACTTTGAAGGGACTTTTATCATTCTGAACCAAAAGGAGTAAATCATTCAAAACTTGTTGAAATGTCTGTTGGTTATAGAAGAAAGCTGTTAATTTAAAATTTATTGAAAAAAAAACTAAATCTTGAATTATGAAAAGTGATTAACGTTTGGAGTAAAGTTAAGTGTGCGTGTGTGTATGTGTGTGGGAATATTAAGGAGTGCGGATTAATAAAAGTGGCTCGTGTGCTGGAAGAAGTTCGAAAAAATGTCACTTATATAGTCCTTGATTAGGACTGATAATATACAGGTAGGAAATTTATAATTTTTTTAATTTAAATGAAAATACAAAAAATAGGCAGCGTTTAAATCCAGGTAGTTTCCATAAAACGTTGCTTAAGAACTTCTTTTTCCTAGACATTTTGAGTTCAATTTTAATGCTTGGCTAAATTTAAAATTCAATCATAACTGAATTCCAAAAAAGAACAAACCAAAACAATTAAATAAGTTTAACCTACGAAAAAAAATACGCCCATGATTTTTGTTGTGTATGTATAACAACTTTGATGAATTCTGCAGTAAAATGAAAATCTCAAAGATTAATGGCATGAACGTTTTTAATTTTCTTTCGAAACATTATCTGAAAAATAAATATAATAATTAACTGCAATTATTAAGTTCATAATTTTGAAGAAGATAACTAAAAAATACTAAAAAATAATGTATCACAAAAACTTTATCTTTTAATTCAAGGCTATGACTTGTCAAGGATAAATCATTAGTTAATCAATAAAATTGATTACATCGATAAAAGAAAAGTGTGAAAAAGTACAAAACAATGAATTTTGTTTTATTTTTTTTCAAAAATTAAATGCATACATTTTTCAGAAGAAGTTCTATTACATTCATATTATACGTTCAAAAAAAAGGTTATTTTCTCAAAAGCCAGCAAAGGACTTGCAGTTGCTTTCAACAAAATTAATTTTAAAGTTGAATATTTTAATTTTTTGAACAAAATTTTTCATTAAAAAGTCAAAACTAAAGATTTCGTTCAAAATGATTAAGACTTTCAACACTTTAAATTAATATTTTTGATGATTAACTTTCAACAAAAGTCGTTTATCGAAAGCCACCGACATAGACTGGACAGTCGTTATAAGGCCCATTGCCGATTGTCAATCTTTTGGTAGAAAATAATTGTTTCCTCCAAAATTACAATCCGTTCCCACCCGGTTAACTTTATAAGGTTAACAGCTTTTAATAAAACGACTATAAGTTCATAATTATTTTTATTTTTCCAGCCTTAGTTTTGCAGAAGAATAATTTTTCAATTTTTAAAACTTGTAAATTTTGCGTAATATTTATTTTTAAACGGAAAATTTAATACATAATTGTGAACTCATCGTCATGGCTATTTCAGATTTCCATTGTGGTATAGTCTCTATGTTGCGTGAATATGAATTTTTATAATTAAAAATAATAAAACATACAAAATAAAAGAAAAACTTTATAATTAAGTTTTATTTAATTAATTTTACTTTAATTTAAGATGAGAAAAGTGGATCTGTCTGTCTATCTGTCAGTTCGTCTACAGCCTAAACGGTTGGATCGATTTTTCTAAAACTTGGTACATAGTGGTTTTTGGTAATACTGCCTACTCATCTTTTTTAAATTTTTTTAGAACCAAAAATAACGCGTACCTGTCATACAATTTTTTTTAACAATTTTACGTAATCGTTCTTTTCTCAAAAATGGCTCCACAACTTTTTTTTTAACAAAATTAATTGAGCTACTTTTAGTAAAGGCTACCATTGGGTTGGAAACCATTTTTCAAAATATGGTTATTTATGGAAACCTCCCAAGGAACCATTTTTTTAATTTTCGATTTTCTTCATAACGGTATGACTGATTTAAATATTTTTAATACAGAAGCTTCCCAAAATTTTCGAAAAAATATTTTTGAATTTTTGAATAATGCTTCAAAATTATTTTTTGAAAATAAAATATTTCGAAAACGACACTATCAATTGTTTTTTTTAGCTCGATACTTTTAAGAACTTCATAAAATATTTTAAGAAAAAGTTTTACTTTAATGCGAAAATAACGGTACTTTCCATACAAAAGATAAAAACCGTTAAGGGCAATATTTTTTTTTTTCAAAAACGGTTACTACGATTTTGATTGAACGTTTTCCGTATGCTAAAAAAGTGTGATCTACTACTAAAAATTATAAAATTTGACACTAAGCAACTATTAGTAGTACCTCTCATAGAATGTTTTTATTTTATTTTTAATTTTCTCATTATAAGCTGGAGGGATTTTTATTAATTTTTATATACAAATTTCAAATAAGTTTAAATAATATTGCATATCAAAATTTACGAAAAAGAAATTTTTGAATTTTTAAAAAATGTTTCAAATTATTTTTTTGAAAATTCAATATCTCAAAAACGGGTTAGCAATTTTTTTTATATTAATTTTATATACACATAAATAAATACTAACGATTTGCATTGCAAAATTATTCGTTAAAAAAATAATTTTTTTAAAAAACCGCTCCAACGATTTTAATTTTTTTCTTCAAGAAATAAAATGACGTTCTTTTTTTCACCTCAAACTATCAAAAGAGTTGTTGCTAGGTAAAATATCGTATTTTATGCTTTTAAACATTTTGCTCTCATAAATTTCCATGGAACACTTGAAATATCCCCTATGCAACCCATCGTCTTATTTTGTAGAGAATATGACTTTATAAAAGAATGGTACACTCGGGCGTATGCGTACTTTTTTCACCTAACCCTTTGGTTTGCTTTTATTAATTGTTGTTTTATTATTTTGAATAATAATTTCAAGATCTTTCATTTGAAATATTTAGTCATAGTTGGTTTAAAAAAAGGGTTTTCCAATTAGGGCAGGTCAATTATGAAATGGAATAAAACAAGGTATTAAAGAAATTGTTTTTTTTTTTTTATTTGAAAGAACATTAAAAAAAACCCCAATCGTATATACATAATATGACACCGTTTAAAAGTCCGTCGTGGCCTTGCATGATACTATGGATCCGAAAGGTCCTGTAAGGATCCGGTTGAATTTGCGAGTGAAGCTTGTGTTATGTTGTCTTTGAGGACATCAATCGATTGTGGTTTATTGATTTATACCTGTGACCTCAGAATTCCTACAAGAAAAAGTCTAATGGGGTGAAATTGCACTATATTGGTGGACAATTCACGTCTCCCTCACGAGAAATAACTCTGCCTTTAAAACGCGCAGAATGTCCTTTATGGCATCAGCCAAATAACACGTAGAGGGGTATACTTCCGCCATTTAAGCTGGAGTGGCAATTTTATAAATCATTGACTCAAAATAGATACAAAAATATTAAAAACAAAATCTATAAAAATGGACTTCTGGCTCTCCAAAAAGCTACAAAACATTACTGTAAGTGTTGCCGTTGTGTTTTAATTATTTTGTTTCTATTTATGTCCCTCCCGTCCAAGCGGGGGGAGATTTACCTCCCTCCCCTAGGATTTTTTTTGTCTACTTCCCACCTACATACATGTTTTGAATTTTTTGGCAGATTTTACGCGAGTTTCCCAGTATACAAAAAAAGGGGAAATGTAATAATTTACACTTACAGCGACTATAGAGGATGAAAATAAAAATACGAAAAAATGAGGGAATTTTGTTTCCCTTCATTTAGAGCCAATTAAGGTCCTTCCAAGATGACTTTTTTTTAACGACACCCTATTGCAGGTAAACCCTTTTACAAACACCTTCTTTTCTTAGAAATTAACATTACGTTGACTTAAGAAATTACACTTCTTAATGACCACAGGAACAAAAGGATACATGTACCTACCAAACATTTCCTAACTGTCATCAAAATGTTTTGCTGAAAATATAGGTACAACACGTGAAAAATACAAAATTTCTTTTTTCATCTTTAAGTTACATAAACATTTTTAATAATTAAACATATCAACATTCAACTAGACCTCTTTTTCAATAGTTCTCTACAAAACTCGGTCATAAGCAGGCACCAGGCATATAAGCATTAGACATCCATCCAACGATTCTAACTGCATACAATTCAAATTCTTCCTCACAATATTACAACTGCTCAAAGTGATATCCCGGAAATGGAAACCATTTCTTTTGAATTTACCTCGTCTTTTCATTCAAAACGCCATTTATTTGTACTCTACGCTATTTGTTGCTCTCTCACCATGACACTCACACCCTCATAATAAGGGAGTTATAAATTAGCTTCGGCAACAAGATGCATTCTATTTCAATTTTCAAAATCTCAGCGTTCAGCCGCATGCGTTAACAGTGACAGAGTTATGAATTCTTTGCGCGCTGCGAATTGCGGTTGAGTTGTTGCATTTTGTTGTTAAATGATATAGAAAATTGGTCTCATCTTCTGGCTGAGATTTTGTAATTTTCTGCCATCGTTGAAGGGTATAAAAAGGCCATTGCTCTTAAAATTCTTTCATTAGTTTTACTACCCTTGGCTTGATAAGATCTTCGGACTTTGAAGGGACTTTTATCATTCTGAACCAAAAGGAGTAAATCATTCAAAACTTGTTGAAATGTCTGTTGGTTATAGAAGAAAGCTGTTAATTTAAAATTTATTGAAAAAAAAACTAAATCTTGAATTATGAAAAGTGATTAACGTTTGGAGTAAAGTTAAGTGTGCGTGTGTGTATGTGTGTGGGAATATTAAGGAGTGCGGATTAATAAAAGTGGCTCGTGTGCTGGAAGAAGTTCGAAAAAATGTCACTTATATAGTCCTTGATTAGGACTGATAATATACAGGTAGGAAATTTATAATTTTTTTAATTTAAATGAAAATACAAAAAATAGGCAGCGTTTAAATCCAGGTAGTTTCCATAAAACGTTGCTTAAGAACTTCTTTTTCCTAGACATTTTGAGTTCAATTTTAATGCTTGGCTAAATTTAAAATTCAATCATAACTGAATTCCAAAAAAGAACAAACCAAAACAATTAAATAAGTTTAACCTACGAAAAAAAATACGCCCATGATTTTTGTTGTGTATGTATAACAACTTTGATGAATTCTGCAGTAAAATGAAAATCTCAAAGATTAATGGCATGAACGTTTTTAATTTTCTTTCGAAACATTATCTGAAAAATAAATATAATAATTAACTGCAATTATTAAGTTCATAATTTTGAAGAAGATAACTAAAAAATACTAAAAAATAATGTATCACAAAAACTTTATCTTTTAATTCAAGGCTATGACTTGTCAAGGATAAATCATTAGTTAATCAATAAAATTGATTACATCGATAAAAGAAAAGTGTGAAAAGTACAAAACAATGAATTTTGTTTTATTTTTTTTCAAAAATTAAATGCATACATTTTTCAGAAGAAGTTCTATTACATTCATATATTATACGTTCAAAAAAAAGGTTATTTTCTCAAAAGCCAGCAAAGGACTTGCAGTTGCTTTCAACAAAATTAATTTTAAAGTTGAATATTTTAATTTTTTGAACAAAATTTTTCATTAAAAAGTCAAAACTAAAGATTTCGTTCAAAATGATTAAGACTTTCAACACTTTAAATTAATATTTTTGATGATTAACTTTCAACAAAAGTCGTTTATCGAAAGCCACCGACATAGACTGGACAGTCGTTATAAGGCCCATTGCCGATTGTCAATCTTTTGGTAGAAAATAATTGTTTCCTCCAAAATTACAATCCGTTCCCACCCGGTTAACTTTATAAGGTTAACAGCTTTTAATAAAACGACTATAAGTTCATAATTATTTTTATTTTTCCAGCCTTAGTTTTGCAGAAGAATAATTTTTCAATTTTTAAAACTTGTAAATTTTGCGTAATATTTATTTTTAAACGGAAAATTTAATACATAATTGTGAACTCATCGTCATGGCTATTTCAGATTTCAAACCATTGTGGTATAGTCTCTATGTTGCGTGAATATGAATTTTTATAATTAAAAATAATAAAACATACAAAATAAAAGAAAAACTTTATAATTAAGTTTTATTTAATTAATTTTACTTTAATTTAAGATGAGAAAAGTGGATCTGTCTGTCTATCTGTCAGTTCGTCTACAGCCTAAACGGTTGGATCGATTTTTCTAAAACTTGGTACATAGTGGTTTTTGGTAATACTGCCTACTCATCTTTTTTAAATTTTTTTAGAACCAAAAATAACGCGTACCTGTCATACAATTTTTTTTAACAATTTTACGTAATCGTTCTTTTCTCAAAAATGGCTCCACAACTTTTTTTTTAACAAAATTAATTGAGCTACTTTTAGTAAAGGCTACCATTGGGTTGGAAACCATTTTTCAAAATATGGTTATTTATGGAAACCTCCCAAGGAACCATTTTTTTAATTTTCGATTTTCTTCATAACGGTATGACTGATTTAAATATTTTTAATACAGAAGCTTCCCAAAATTTTCGAAAAAATATTTTTGAATTTTTGAATAATGCTTCAAAATTATTTTTTGAAAATAAAATATTTCGAAAACGACACTATCAATTGTTTTTTTTAGCTCGATACTTTTAAGAACTTCATAAAATATTTTAAGAAAAAGTTTTACTTTAATGCGAAAATAACGGTACTTTCCATACAAAAGATAAAAACCGTTAAGGGCAATATTTTTTTTTTTCAAAAACGGTTACTACGATTTTGATTGAACGTTTTCCGTATGCTAAAAAAGTGTGATCTACTACTAAAAATTATAAAATTTGACACTAAGCAACTATTAGTAGTACCTCTCATAGAATGTTTTTATTTTATTTTTAATTTTCTCATTATAAGCTGGAGGGATTTTTATTAATTTTTATATACAAATTTCAAATAAGTTTAAATAATATTGCATATCAAAATTTACGAAAAAGAAATTTTTGAATTTTTAAAAAATGTTTCAAATTATTTTTTTGAAAATTCAATATCTCAAAAACGGGTTAGCAATTTTTTTTATATTAATTTTATATACACATAAATAAATACTAACGATTTGCATTGCAAAATTATTCGTTAAAAAAATAATTTTTTTAAAAAACCGCTCCAACGATTTTAATTTTTTTCTTCAAGAAATAAAATGACGTTCTTTTTTTCACCTCAAACTATCAAAAGAGTTGTTGCTAGGTAAAATATCGTATTTTATGCTTTTAAACATTTTGCTCTCATAAATTTCCATGGAACACTTGAAATATCCCCTATGCAACCCATCGTCTTATTTTGTAGAGAATATGACTTTATAAAAGAATGGTACACTCGGGCGTATGCGTACTTTTTTCACCTAACCCTTTGGTTTGCTTTTATTAATTGTTGTTTTATTATTTTGAATAATAATTTCAAGATCTTTCATTTGAAATATTTAGTCATAGTTGGTTTAAAAAAAGGGTTTTCCAATTAGGGCAGGTCAATTATGAAATGGAATAAAACAAGGTATTAAAGAAATTGTTTTTTTTTTTTTATTTGAAAGAACATTAAAAAAAACCCCAATCGTATATACATAATATGACACCGTTTAAAAGTCCGTCGTGGCCTTGCATGATACTATGGATCCGAAAGGTCCTGTAAGGATCCGGTTGAATTTGCGAGTGAAGCTTGTGTTATGTTGTCTTTGAGGACATCAATCGATTGTGGTTTATTGATTTATACCTGTGACCTCAGAATTCCTACAAGAAAAAGTCTAATGGGGTGAAATTGCACTATATTGGTGGACAATTCACGTCTCCCTCACGAGAAATAACTCTGCCTTTAAAACGCGCAGAATGTCCTTTATGGCATCAGCCAAATAACACGTAGAGGGGTATACTTCCGCCATTTAAGCTGGAGTGGCAATTTTATAAATCATTGACTCAAAATAGATACAAAAATATTAAAAACAACTTAATAGAGATCAAGTCTTTCATTTCATACCTAAATTAAGTTAATTCAGTGATTAGTTATACAAAAAAAAGATTTTAATATAAAATCTATCTTTTTTTTTAAATAATTGTAAATGAATATTTGTTTGGTTCTGAGGATTCAATGTTTTTATAAATTTGTAATCGAATGCCAGGTTTTAAGCCTGAAGTATTAAAGAAAATTTAAAATTACGAAAACTGGATTTTTTCTGGAAATGATTTAGACTTAAAGAATCAAGGGTGTGTTTTTGAAGATAGGGGGAAGTGTGTCGGTATTTTTCAAAAAAATGTAAAAGGATGGTACCCTCAAGAAACTTGGTAAAAGTGTTTCATTTACTACGAGAATGAAGAATCAAATAAGTTTACAAAAATATTAAGGGAGAAAGGGGTTTTCGTGAGCTTGGGTAAGGGCTGTTATTTATTTTTGGAAACAATTTTTGTTTTAAAAAAACATCCTTCTACCACATAGATATTTGTATTGACTCTTTTGATTCTGCATTCTGGTAGTTCATAGCACATTTTTATAAAGTTTCATGAGGGTACCATTTTTGTCACAGGTTTTATGGTAATAGTACCATCATATCCCCAATCGTCACCCCAACCCTCAAAAAAACACCCTTTATCAACAGATATTTTTATAGACTCTTCTTATTATTGTTTTTCATGACAAATGGACCATTGATGTCAAGTTTCATCAACGAACCAGTATTTTATTCTGGTTTCCGGTAGTATTTTACTTTTATACTGAAAATATAGTCATCTTTACATAAAAATTACAATAACTTTTTTCACGGAGGTCGCATCGACTTGGTTTTAGAGTCATTTGATTCAGCATTCAAAACTACCTTAAAAACATGTGTCATATGCTTAGGTTGCACCAAAGCTAATTTTTCTGTTTGATACACCACAATTTCCCCCCCTCTCCCTCTCAAAAAAGCACCCTTCCATGTGAAATATTTTTATAGACTCTTTGATTTTTCATTCTCATAATTCAATGAAACGTTTTCACTAAGTTTCATGATGGTAATAATTTTTTTGTTTTATTTTCTATCCTATTTTACCTGTACTACTTGGCCCTCTCTTACTTTCTAAGAGATGAGAGTGAGATAAAAATAAGAGACATCAAAATGAGTCGCCTCACGTGAAGCTAGTATGAAATCGGTCATTAATTGCCCGTAACAATTATTTCAGATGAACATTTGACAGTTTTTTTATTGCTGTTGGATTTTATTTTTTGAAAATATGAATGGAAGAAAATACGATGTATGATTCAATTAAAAATGAAAAAAAAAATCAAGAACACAAACCGCACTATTTTTTGGAACCCTTAACATCACAAAGGACAAAAAATAATTCACATGACACAAGACAAAAATTGACTTTAGATTTTGTACTTTTTTTTAAATTTTTTTTTTTTACATCTGATAAAACTCTCCAAATTTTTATCCCGCAGTCTTTTCGTTTATGTTTTTGTATTTGAGTTGGAGACTCAGAAAAATTTCGTTTCACTTCAGCAGCGTACTAGGCTTTAAATCAAAAAGTAGAACCTCATTTTTGGTTTAAGATTTCGTTGTGTCAATTTTGTACAGGACTTTTAGACTAAGAGCCCACAGCAGATTTTGGGTGTGATCGATAGCAAAAAAAGAACTATAGGCGTCGATAGCTTCATTAAAGGCTATTCAAAAAATCAAGGTCTTGCAGTCCACAACTGGGGCCTTTGCGAGAAACAGTGCATCGAAAAAAAAAATAATATGAATGCAACTTCGAGAATAATCGTTTTGGCCGAAATTGGTTTTCACCCCTCCCTAGATAAGCTCCACGGATCCCATATCACGGAATTTGAGATCATTTGAGTATTTAATTCGCCCTGCCAGACTGTTTAAAAAAACCGTTTTTCACTTAGAATTTTGAATTTTTTAAATGGTCCGGTAGAGCGAACTATACACTCAAAAGGTCTCAGATTTCGTGATATGTGATCCGAGGAGCTTATCTAGGGAGGAGTGAAAACCAATTTCGGCTAAAACGATTATCCTCGAAGTTGCATTCATATTTTTCTTTCGATGCACTGTTTCTCGCAAAGGCTCCAGTTGTGGACTGCAAGACCTTGATTTTTTGAATAGCCTTTAATGAAGCCTTCGACGCCTATACTTCTTTTTTTGCTATTGATCACACCCAAAATCTGCTGTGAGCTCTCTTCGTTTCTCATCAGCAGCGTACTGACTAGGCTTTAAGATTAATTTATAAGGAGATACGCTAGGGTTGCGTTTATGAATTAACAACAAAATATTAAGGGTATTCATACAACAGCGTTAAGTCATCGTAAACGTAGATAAGTTTTAAACTTCGTAATTCTGTCAATATTTGTATGGACAATTTGGCAGATTTACGCAATTTACAACTTTACAACGTTTATGACGACTTTACGCTGTTGCATGAATACCCTTATTATGTTTTATGCAATAGGTGTTTTGAAATATTGCTGACCATGCTTAGGTTTGGAGACTTGTATTTTACAAAATTAACCAGTTGCATTGTTCATTTTTATATTTTTGCATGGGATTAGCCTCGAATACTTTCTCATATATACGGAACTACAAATTTGCTATCAATAATTTTAAGCAGATAACCAAACTTTAGTTTATGCAGACTTGCCTTAGTCTTCCAGGGTTCCAGGAGGTAAGTAATTTTTGATCTGAAAACTACAGAGCCTCATTAAACAAATCGTTTATTCCTTTTTTTTTGTACTATCATTTGTTTTCAAATTGGTTTGTTAATTCTAGAAACTAGTTTGCATTTTAAAAACTAGTTTACTGTAACAGTACCTCTAGTTACATTTGCTTCTTTCTTGATTTAAATTCCCCCCAGAATAAGAAGAACAGGCTTTTATGAAGTGACTCATCTTCTAAATATCAGACAACAATTATTATAAAAAAAAAATATTAACACGAATAATTATATGCAAAACCCTACGAAAATCGCGGTCCGACATTAGCGTTTTACTGCACTATAAGTACCTTCCGTCGTGCGTCGATTGAAGTGTTATTCAAACAGTGTTTTTATCACACGATACACGACCTTCACGAGCCATTTGTTTCGGTCGACTTTCAGAATGGTCTCAGTTCACTAAACGCTGCCCTATCGGTTGGTTGACTTTAAAAAATTTATTAATATACCGGGTCTGGTCATCGACTTGAACTAAACCGAGGTTTGGTTTGCTCTTTTCCATTGAATCCCAATTAAACGTAAAAGTGCATTTGTGGCTTTAGTTTGTAAACAAATAAGCAGCACATGGCATTCAGACAGCAGACAATTCAGTCAGTTGTTGTAGCTGCTATTCTGTAGTTCATCAAAAGCAAAATAATGAAGTAATCTTATTCATAATTAATTTTGAAAATTAAATCATTCAATCAAAGTGCGTTCCCAAGTGCAGTTGAGTAAACGGAAAAAGTTATAAGATAACCAATGGCGAAGAAGTATCAATTTCAATCACATCCGGAGTCAGGTAGGTATGCATAATAATAAAAAAAAATAATTCTAAAAATTCTGTGGGCTCAAGAATAATGTGGACGCACTTGTTCTTTCATGATGTAATACCTAAGTAGTCTATGTAGCCTACAAACAGAACAAAATGTCATAAATTAATTGGTTAATTGTCTTAGCAGTATTTAAAAATTTAAATTGCTACTATATCGTTGTAAAGAGGTAGTGCTTATGCTTTCTGTGGAATGAATATTCGCTTTCAAAGAAAGCGAAAATAGTAGGATAGCTGATGTATACCTACATACAGAAAGTAAAATTTTTTATAAGTCAACTTGAAATTAGATCGCGTTTTTAAAGTTGATATTTCCATAAATAAAACACAAATTCAATTGAAAATCTTAAAGAAATACATACAGTTAGGAAGTTTAATAAAAAATTTAAATTGCAACTGCGTTTTGAGCTTTGAATTTCTAATAACATAATAGAATTAACACTGGTATGGAAATTAAATTTTCACAGAAATGAAGAATTTTTTTCGTTGCACCTAGGAACGAAACCATGTAAATCTGCGAGTAGTACCTGTTTGTTTTCTTTGAGTTTATCAAACTTGATGATCATGCAGTCAAAGAAGACGTTAATAATTGAAAATGCATTGTTTTTGTTTTTGTCGAAGTTTTTTTTTGTTGGCCTTTAGTCCATATGCGTTTCGCCCAAGTAAAACAATCGGGCTCTTCAGGTGTTGTTATACCCTTGTAAGACGCAATGTTCATAAATAGTTAAGTTACCTGAGAACGGTTTCTAATTCTTCACAACGAAATACTTGGAAGGAAAGACTTGAAAACCTTGCAAAATAATACCAATTCTTCCGTGATATTATAAAAAGTCTCCGTGATATAACTCCCCAATGAAATAACTCCCCAAACTGAAAATGAAATAACTCCCCAAAATTTGTATGGAGTTGGGAAGATTTTTCAAATGAAAGATCTCCCCTTGGGGATTCATTTTATTTCTTTTTGGGGACTTTTTCAAATTTTAAATTGGGGAGTTATTTCATGATGAAACTTATTTCATTTTTCGTTTGGGGACTTATTTCATGCGTTTTTGGGGATTTATTTCATCTTCAAGCTTGGGGACTTATTTCAAAATGCAAAAACTCTCCATATTGTGGAGTTTTTTTATTTTCAGTTTCAGGAGTTATTTCATTGGGGAGTAACTTAACGAAACCCTATGTTTTTCACAAGAAGTGTGATTGTAAATATTTACCAAAAGTTTTGAGAGTTTAGTGAGTTCTTAAGTAATGTGCAATAATTCATTACAAAATTATGAAATATTTGATTTTTCGTCAACATTTGGCAACATTCTTTATCAATTTTCGTTAATTATCAATTTTGATGGGAAATTTAATTTTGAACAAAAAGTTATAAAATTTCCAAATTTACCTTAGCCAATGTTGCCATTCTTTCAGAAACGTAAGGGCAAATTTAGTATCATTTTTAGTTTTAAGCATGCTTATGCACTAAATAGGGCAAAGAGGGCCTTTACAAACAAGTTTCTTCAAGCCAAAATGGTATTTACGTAGTTGTCTTCGGTATCGCACACCAAGCTGGTTGAGATCCCCTTCTTCTATTATGTGCTACCTGGCTTACGGTCTATCTGTACTACGAAGTGCTTATGGCCGTCAGTGTGTTCATAAATTATCTCCTGCACTTCCCTTCTACGATTATAATTTACCACAAATCATCGGGAGAATTTTCTTCTCAAACCAGCTTAAAGCGCTCCGATCCAGTTTTAATAGGGTTTATGCTTCTGCTTCTGCACCTAATATCAGAAACGGGATAGTGATGATGGGTTTCGAATTAAAGTTTCTGTGTTTTTTCCAAGATCTACTACAATGAGGCTTAATGAACCTAGAACCAGATTGATATTGATCTTTCACATTTTTTATAACACCACTTCAGGCGATTAAAAAATACGACAAAAAAGATCTTACTGGTGATGATAAGGAGATTTAATCCTCTGTTGTTGGTGGATTTTAGAAAGTATACATACCAAGGATGTGGACTTTCGCTAACGATAATTTGGGTAATCCAATAGCTTGAACATGCTATTTTTCCCTTGTATAGAAATTCTGTAACTTGAACAGGCAATTTTCAAGACTTTATATTACTCTAATGCTATGTTTCCACCAAAGGTTTATCTCAGCTTAGATTAAATAAATCTATTTGGTGTTTCCACCGCACAAAAAGATTTAAAAAAGATTAAATCTGACAACACCTTCAAAAATGCAAATGGCGCTTAAATTTTTCTTATGAAGTGCGAAAGAGACAGAATGTTTGATTCGTGTCAAACAATGAAGAATGGAATCGAGTCTCGAATGAATCGTTCAGCATCATGTTAAAATAGGTTAGTTCGATTTGTAAAACTATTTGTCCTAGGAAGATTTAACAAGATTAATTTCTAATCTCCAAGATTTATGAAATATATTTGTATGGTAAATCTTCACGATTTAAAGAAGATTTTAGGTAAATCTTATTAAATCTCAGATTAGCGTTAGGTGGAAATGTAGCATAAGGGCCAGTTTTTCAGTGAGAATCATCGTAGTCTCGGGGTTAAATCTGAGTTAACTTCATAAACGTGTTTTTTCAGTCAATTGAAATCCTAAGTTAACTCGGAGTTAACTCGTCTAATTTGGTGAGTTAGCTCAGGGACCCAATTGCGGGCCTTTTCAGTTGTGGCTGGCGTTAAATCGCACGATCTTGGAAATAGTGAAACTATGCGGTTATCAAGGGGTTCCATCAATAAATCAATTTGGCATGAGCTGTGTAACATGTTGCATCGTCTTGTTGAAACCACAGCTCCTGCCCAACATGGTTGTTCAATTGATGAACGAACAAGCCAGTAATCATGGCTCTTTAGCGATCGCCATTGACTGTAATGCCCTGGCCAGCATCGTTTTTAAAGAAGTACGGACCAATTATTCCATCAACCCATAAAGCACACCAAACAGTCAGTTTTTGTGGATGTAACGGTGTCTCAACATATATTTAAGAATTATCATAACTCCAAATACGGCATTTTGGTTTACTGACGTAGCCATTCGACCAAAAGATTCATCGCTGAACAAAATTCATGATGAAATACCAAACCAAACTAAGAATAAATGGCTTCGTTCAAACACGTAACTAAAGTGATCTGGATAGTTTTGTGTTGTAGTAATCCCTTATTAAAATACAGCTGATGACGAAACAGCTGTTGACAGAAAAGAGATCCCAAGCCATCCTAAAACTTTTAGGATACGAAGCTACCCTTCAAGCAAATTCACTGACCCAACTTTGTCGGTACTGCTTGGATCCTTAAAAAATGAGCTCACTCACGGGGATTTTATTTTTTCCCCCCCCTCTTATTTTTTTTAGTTTTTTTGTTTGTAATGCTACATTTCCACCTGACGCTAATCTGAGATTTAATAAGATTTACCTCAAATCTCCTTCAAATCTCGGAGATTTACCATACAAATTTATTTCGTAAATCCTGAAGATTAGAAATTAATGTTGTTAAATCTTCAAAAAAGGACAAATAGTTTTACAAATCGAACTAACTTTTTCTTAAATGGTGCTGAACGATTCATTCGAGACTCGCATTCAGTTCTTCTTTATTTCACACGAATCAAACATTCTGTCTCATTCGCACTTCATAAGAAAAATTGGAACGCCATTTGCATTTTTGAAGGTGCTGTCAAATTTAATTTTTTTAAAATCTTTTTGTGCGGTGGAAACAGCAAAAAGATTTATTAAATCTAATCTGAGATAAACCTTTGGTGGAAACATAGCATAAGTCGTGAGGTGGAGATCATTTCTTGTTTTAATTCGTTTTGTTGTGAAAACTTAAACACATTTTCGGTCAACAACGCAAACTCAATGCAATTGTAATTTATTAAATCTTTGCTAGTGAAAATAAGTGTGTTTTTGTAAATATTTATATAAATTTCTAATAAATGTGACTTGTAAGGAAAAACATTCTTCTTGTTCTTTGTTTGTCCTTTGTTGGTGGTTGTTGGTTGTTGCTTGTAGGAAATTCAGAACTCGATAAGGGAATTTTCTCTTCATACCTCTTGGTTTCCGTACTTGCTAAGTATGGTGAATTTTGTATCTCACTACTCATGCGCAGGTGGGTCCGCGTTGATTCTGATTTCCATACTAATCCGAGTCGTAAAACGCAGTTTTGTGGATTCACTTATTTCGATCCGAAAACGTAGTCGTTCATACGTTGTTCACAACGTTTGCGGATCCAAAACGGACTCCTTTGCTTGAAGGGTATCCTATGAGAAAAGTCAACAACAGCTGACTGGCGATGGCGTTCAGACACATGCATGTATACAAAGCTATCCTAGATAGGCTATCCATTGAAACTTGAACGCGGCCAATCACTTGACAGCTGAAAAAATGGCTGCCAGTTAAAATAGCGTTGCCAACTTAAATACCTCTAAGAAACACCCTTTACAATTTCGAACTTATTCTTATTTATCTCTAAGAAATATTTATTTAAAATTTATGAATGTAGCGCATTTTTAAATTATGCATTTTAAGAAGAAGGCTAAATTTGCATCAAAAATCGTTTTTCTAGAGCTAGTTCAAGGCCAGATTTTTATAAGAGGAAGTGCTCGGGCTTTTAAGGTACACGTACCAAAGAGACTTAAAAAAGAAAATTAATAGGAAATTTGACTCTCAAGCTAAATGCAGGAATATGTAATTACTGAGCACATTAAGAAAGGCAACATAATAAAGTTTGTGCAAAAAATGCATAAAAATAATAATAAGTTGGTTTGATCCAGTAACTTCAACAATCCAAAAGCTTGAAACAGACGTGGTTTCGCATGTGCTCAAGTTAACGAGAGGCCACTGTAATATCAAAACCACAACGTTAGTTTGAAATACTGACCTAAAATTTTATTTTTTTCCAATTCAGAGTTTTTGTTTAACATAAAATTGCAACGTTAAGTCAACTGACAATATACATATTCTTCTATACACTGCTAAACAGGTACCTAAAACTATTAGGTTTGAAAATCAAACGGCGGATATTTCACTCAAAACGATTAAGTACTCATTGTACTTTTTGCGATTTTTCAATACACCCGATATCCAAGGATTGACGAGGGTTTTTAGGTGTTATCTATAAAGCGGACCTACACTTAGGTATTTATTATAAAATTTACTAAAGACATTTTTCAAATTCTTATGAATCATTTTTTATTATAATCGCGTTAAGCTACTGGTTGCTTTTTAATTACACCTCAAGATATACATTAAGCTATTACAGCTTAAGTACCTAATTACATCTTGTTGAAGGTTTTTTTTTCTATAAGAAATTGAATTAATTAAACATCTACATACTTGCATGCAATTTACACTCATAATATATGGAATTAAGCCCCTCCATTTCTAATTATCACACTTTAAATTATTTTCTGACGATACCTACCTATGTACATACCTACATTTTTAAATTTGTTTTTATTAACTAGATATAAATGTCGGCACTTGAATAATACAAAGGAAAAGTGGTTTATTGATATTTTATTTTATTAATAAAAACGAAAATAACTTTTGACATTTTGGCCGGGTTTTGAACATCACACGCCCCCAGCAAAGCTTTTATATTCACCTCAAAACAAAAGGTTTTATTTTTAGTATTTTTTTTGAGTACAATTAATGTCGTTTCAATATTCAACCCTTTTTGCAAGTGAATTTGATTGAAAAAATAGCCACCTCTTTTTATGGTGGATATTTTTTTTTATGTAAACCAAACATGCAAATGACTTTAACAACTTATCAAGAGGCTATGGAGGAGATAGAAGGTGGCTTGGCAATATGACATATGTACGTTGATTTGTACTTTTCACTTTGGTATACAATTGTTTTTGATGAGGGATTAACTTTCAGGAGATAACAATTTCATAGTAGGTAATACACGAAATTTAAAATAATTTTGTTTTGTAATGTGATACACTGTGCTATAAAATATTGCTTAACATTTTTTAAACTATTTAAAATTGTGTTAAAATAACAATCTATAAATATTGTATGTGTTAATTTGTAGCACAGTAAGGATTAATTAAGAATTTGACTCAAATGCTATACTGTTTCCAATAACACAACAACTGTACTCTGTGCATAGTGCATATCCAATTGAATTGATTTGATAATCGGATTTAAGATTTCTCTTTTAAATTTCAATGGTTTCAATATTGATATTGGAAAATATTTATACATTTTTATTTTCAATTTTGTCTTCTGTTCTTATTAATTTATAATTTTTTTTTCTAGACTTAGAGTGCGGCGTCGACGAAGAAAACGACGACGTCGCCTTGGCGATGTCACCGATAGGACAAATTGCTAAGACTCCTACTCCAAGAGACGTACCCGGTGATCCAGAGCAACGCGAAACATGGGGAGGAAAAGTCGATTTTTTATTATCGGTTATTGGATTCGCTGTCGATTTAGCAAACGTTTGGAGATTTCCTTATTTGTGTTACAAAAATGGCGGTGGTAAGTTTTAAAGTAAATTCAGTTACCTACATTGTGTAAATGTTTAATATTTGAATTGTGTATCATTTTAAGCAAACAAAAATAACTAAACTCTCTTAGTTTGGTAGAAATAAGGTCAATATTTTAGATTAAGAGTTCGATTTTAAAATTTTAAATTAAGGTACTTATTTAATGCTCCAATCTGGACTGAGTACACTTTTTTATCCTCTTCCTTTTCAAACTTCTGGCGAACCCAGCTTGACGTAAATCTCTGTTAAGCTACGTCCACAACAAAGGAACATAAAAAAAAACCGAAGAAAACTAGCCCTAGTATCTACACTTGCAGTAGAATCTTCGGTAAAAGTTGGGTCCAAGACCTAAAACCATTCATTGGATGTACACCCCCGTGATAAGGCCAATCCTGACTTACATTTGGTGGCCAGCCTTGGATAAGGCAACCAATCTTAGAACCATGACCAACATTCAAATACTAGCATGTTGGTACAACCAGTGTCATGAAAAATACACCAACTGCAGTCCTGGAAACATTCCTCTCACTAGCCCCACGCAATCTTTTTTCGGAAAGAAATGGCGGCCAAAAGTGATCTGCTTTTTCAACAATGCAATAATTGGAAAAAGGACCTTTATACGGTCGTAGAACTATTATGAGATTTACATTCACAAAAACTGACTGTTTGGTGTGCTTTATGGGTTGGTGGAATAGTTGGTCCGTACTTCTTTAAAAACGATGCTGGCCAGAACGTTCCAGTCAATGGTGACCGCTATAGAACCATGATTACTGACTTTTTCGTTCATCAATTGAACAACCATGATGTGCAGGAACTGTGGTTTCCACAAGACGGCTTGCGCAACATGTCACACAGCTCGTGCCACAACGGATTTATTGGAGGAAAATGCTTTGTATAGTTTCACGTTACGAACCCGTGAATTGGCCTCCAAGATCATGCAATTTAACGCCGGGTTGGGGTAAAAATTCTGCGTGTGCAAAATTTCTGTTTTCAAAATTCTGTTTTTCATAATTCAGTTTTACAAAATTCTGCTTTTCTAAATCCTGTTTTTCATAATTCTGCTTTTCAAAATTCAGTTTTTCAAAATTCTGTTTTTCATAATTCTGTTTTACAGAATTCTGAAAATAATAAAAAAGAAGTCTTTTGGAAAATGTTAAAAACGCGTCGGCATTTATTTAAGAAAAAAAAAAATCATAAGCCCAAAAACAAACTGGGTATGAGAAAGCAAACATAAAAGAGGACGCTGTTCTTCAAAAAAATCGCTTTTTAATTCAGATCTCTTGAGTCTTAAGGTTTGGCTTGAAGGACCATTGATTTTTTTTAACACCAAAAATAACGGTTTCTTCCATAAAACTGTTAAGAAAATCTTAAATAAATACATTTGGTGACGCAACAACTCATGGAGAACTAGAGCAGTAGAGCCTAGTGGCTTACAACTCTCAACAACTGTGTGCGTGTTGTTGGCAAGAATGGTGTTAAGAAAAGCTAATTTATCTTCAAAGTGGCTTTTAAGGTTTTGATACATTTTTTCCTGCGTATTATTGGCTCAACAGAGTATTTTGTTATTAAGAGGTTAAACAAAAAACAGAATTAGCAGAACTCTCTTGTTCTTAAAACAAATTGACAGAATTTTGGAAGGCAGAATTACGTCAGACAGCATTGAAAAAAAACAGAGTTTTTTTTTGAAGAAAACAGAATTTTGAAAAGCAGAATTTTGAAGCCAGTTGACCCGTTCCCTTTAACGCCACTTGACTATTTTCTGTGGGGATATGTGAAGTCGACACGATTGACCACTTGATTTGAGTTTATTTTTAACATGTTAACATTTTGTCTTGTTTGGGGCAATATATAGTTTGTATAAAGTTTATAGGAACGAGTACCAGACCAATCGGGTCATTGGCATCAGTGTCAATAGATTTGCCTCGAGCTCATAAAAATACCCTTACTCGTACTTTGTTCGGGAAGTCATTCGTTATCTTCCATTAAATTGATTAATTTTCTTTGGCTAATTATGACCTTAAATAAACTCAACTTATCGCTTCTTTTGAAAATAATTTTAAAAACAAATTATAAGATTGCAAAGAACCTTAATAGTTAAGGGTAGATCTCAAGTTCAGAAGAACTATTCATTTCCGTGATAATATTATCATTATACAGGGTATTCTTTTGTTGTTGAATTTCTAGACACTCATAAAACTTTTCATCTTTTAAAGCATCACTTAAGGCATCAACAATTTTGAGGAAATTAAATATTTCCGGTCAGTCCTTATGTAGTATTATACATACATATTCATATAATTGTTTTTAGTCCTCTTTTACTCTTGTTTTTCTTTGTTCTTACATCAACTGTCACAAAAAATCATAAAATAAAAATAACATCATTTTTTTTTGAGGATTTTTTACATTCCCTTAAGGGTTCAATCAAAATGTTAATGTCATCACCAAAGTATAATTAATTACAAAAAAAAATCAAAGGAAATCATTTTATGAATCTTAAACTTATAGCTGTACATAAATTCCAACATAATCGCACTTAAGTTTGAAAAAAAAAGAAGAAAGGTATGGAAACGTCACACAAATGTCAAACAAATGTCAGCCCCAAAAACGTCAAGACACAGGGAGAAAGAACTCATATACAAGAGTGATATCACAACAACAACAAAAAAAGAGGAGTGACATTGTAAATCTAATTTCTAACAAAATATGAACATAGAAACACCCATACCTACTTCGGGGGTATCGATAGATATTCATCTAATGACGTCACATAATCAAATTTTCCCAGGAACAATATACATTTTACTTTGAGTCCATATTAATTGAGTTACACTGACGACGAGCGACGGAGGTGTGAGAGTTATGGGGCCAGGCAGTACTGGAAGGGCCTGAGAAAAAGTCGTATCTTTTATTTTAAAATAAAGTATTTTACCATAAATTTGCTAAGGGTTGGGGGGTTTTCAGGAGACGAGCACATCAGAAGGGAGACCTTACATCTCGTCCATCGTCAATTGAAAAGCAGCTGTTAAGTACTATTGATAGCTTTCACCAAGACAATAGGGTGGTTGGTTCCACATAGACTCACCGTGGAACATATTTCAGAACTTTACATTTCCCATCTAGGTTCAAACTCTACCGCTCTTAGTCCTCCTCATATTGGCGGTGGCGGTGCTGGTGGTGGTGGTGTTGATGATGATAACGGCAATTTTTATATTACTTCGCTTTTAGATCGTTTTTGATGTAAAAGGGTTAATTTTTGATGTAGAGGGTGGTTGCTGGTGGTGGTGAAGGCGGGCGGAACAAACGGATGAAGTTGAGGAAAGGTATATAGTTGGTGTGATGTGTTTGAAATCGAATGGAAGGTAGGTACACTTGATGACAATGTTGATGGCAATGGTGTTGTATTGGTATAGATGTGTCGTTGCCTGCTTCTGATGCCAGAGGGATGACATTTGCAGTGATGATGGATATGAATGGCTTAAGAGGCCATTTATGATGGCCAATGGCCATAGATGTCTTCCCACACACCAGAGAATGGGGTGATTGGACAAGCGTCGTTTTCGAAAGAGATATGAAGAGTTTTAAAGTTTAGAATTGAATGGGGATTGATTTTATTTTTTATTGAAATATCATTTACAGATATGAGCAAAAGGGAAAGTGTATGGTTAAAGAACTATGAAGAGTGTGAACTTGAAACACTAGATGAGTTCTATAAATAGAACAATTTGTGTGCAAGGAAATTTTTAGTATTCTTGAGATTTAAAGCTGCATGTGTGTTTATTAAGTATTATCTACAATAGTTTATTATAAGATTAAATTATTAGCTTTTCTTTGCTTCATGATATTGATCTATCTATGGAGATTTTGTAAAAGGTTTCGACTCAATTTGTCATAAAATTTTTATGGCTAAGCTCAAAGTTTTTAGTACTTATAGTTGGTTGCTGATATGGATATCGAGTTAACTTAATTATAGAATGCAATGTGTGAAATTAGAAAATTTCGTTCGTATAGTATCATAAAAGTTTCATCTGGAGTTCCTCAAGGAAGTCACCTTGGACCTCTTCTTTTTAGTATTTTTGTTATTTTGTTATTGATGTCCCATTTCTTATTAATACTACTTTATTTAAATTAAAGGTGTTATTTTCAGTAACTCAAAACACAAATTATATATTTATTTGCTTAAACTTAAATGTACATTTCGGAATCTAGGTCTGATCCTTTACTTTGAATTTCTGTGATTTTTAGTCCAAACTTGTGTTAATTTTTTTATATCTGAACTTTGACCGAACTTTGGACTAAAATGCGGAGAAATGCACAGAAAATCACAGCCCTTCTGCTTCCATCGTATTTCTATTGAAAGAGTTCCATAAACAAAACCCTTATGAAGTATTCTTGATTATATTGAAAAAAGGTAGCCCCAACCATTAACATAGTATTTTAGATATTGTCAAGGAGGGATATTTCTTGCTAATAAATGTTTCAGGTTTCTACTTCTAGATCAATATACAAGTTGTTCTTTTGAAATGAAGTGTGCACGCAATATATTTAAGTAGTCTGATTTCAATTAGTTACGGAGGAAGTACTAAATAGTTTAAATCGCAAACATCAAAACTTACCTTAACTATTTTTAAATACAGTTCACGGCTGAGCTACTAAGCAAAAATCCAAAATAATTTACTAAGTGAATGTACGATTCGCAGAACCTAAATTTAACCAAAACTCAAATGAAAAGAAACTACGAACGACCCTTAAGACGACATTCCACGTTGGTCACCTAAGCATTCCTGGAGTCATCATTACCAGAACTTTGAGTGAAAATCTGAGCGAAAAGCTATCTGCTGTGCATTCACCTGTCACAGAAGACGCCAACAAAACAACCAATGGCCCAATAGCAGTATCGCTTTATCATCAAAGAGGCAGCCGAAATCAGAATAGGCTAAAAAAGAACCCGTGGTGAATGCATACAGCTGAAAAATATGTCAGAAGATGCACATACGAATATGCTATATGATGCCAGCGGAAAACAAGAACAGTGAGAGAGAGGAAAAGAAGATCCTTCGAAGAAAGAAGAGGTCTATCGCAGCCTCCCAGCTCAAGGAGATGAAAGAGTCTCACGATCAAAATAATACCCGAAAGTTTTATAAAAAGCCAAACATCTAGCTACTGGCCTAAAAACAGGAACTCAGGCTCAGGGAAATAGCGAAAGTAACATAGTCATCGAAGCTCAGGGCAGCATTTTCAGCAGCTGCTAACTGGGCATCAGGTAGAACGAGAAATATTACAAGAAGTGAACCCAACTTCAGTCAGTGAAGACCCAGTATCACCACCCAGTATAAACGAGGACGAGGAAGACTTAGCTATAAGGAAGCTCAAGAACAACAAGGGTGCTGGATCTGATGGTCCTCAAAACTCATTAATCAAGTTTGGGTTTGGGTGGAAGGAAGCTTGCCCGATGACTGGTCTATCAGCTCCAAATGTCCCAACTTAAAAAAAAGTGATCCTATGTCCTGCAAGAGCTATCGATCCTAATCCTATAGGATACAATGTACTATGTGGGTGTTTTAAGCCGTTCTGCAGTATTATAATCGGCAAGTAGGTTATAGGTTAGGTTAGGTTAATGGGCTGACAGTTGATCTTGTTACCGTCACACTAAGATGAATTTAGATCCATTGTGATACCCTAGGGATTGTGACCCCCATGAAATAAAAACTGGTTAACACCTTTAAAAGGTGTGATATTTCCCACACCATCACTTGAGAAACCATCCCTCCACCAGGCCTGTAGGATCATGTGTCTCTTTGCAAAGTTTAGAAGATGAGTTTGGTAGGTCAGTGGTAGCTTTCATTACCTGGGACACGACTGTGATCAGGAACCCAGCAGAGCCATATATTTTGCTGTGAACCAACAACCCTTAGCTGTTCGCAACAGCAAGTTACAAGCTTCGATTTGATTTCTATGGTAGAAATAGCTTTTATTGCTATTTATGGCTATCAATGACAAAGATGATATCAGCATGTGGTATTGCCATCATTGAGACTTGTCTAGCAGCTTTTCTAACTGCCAGGACCTCAGCTTGGAGGACACTGCTAAAATCAGTAAGCTTTAATGAGCTGATGGTTAGTCCGAGGGCTTGTGAAAAGAACCCTGCACCAACACCAGTATCCATATAGCTATAATCGATTTGCAGGTTGATGGCTCGTTCATTCGCAAGTCCTCTCTGCTAAGAAAGGCGGTCGTCAGTTTGGCTACGCAGAAGTTAGCTATTAGCTGCCGAGGACATCGACATCACCATCGGCCGCTCCCATCATACCATTAAAGTAGCTTTAACAGCAATTGAAGAGAACCGAAGCTTATTGGCCTTCAAAAGTAAACGAGGAACAGACCAACTACATGCTATCAACAAACAATGAAAGATCAGTCAACTGGCTAGGACAAAATGTCACTGTTGATAGCAAAAACTCCGAATTAATTAAGGAGTTCATTTAACTCGGAGTAAACTTTAATTCCCCAAACGAAATGGAGATCTGATGAAGAATTATCCTAGCAAACCGGTGCTACTTCAGTTTGGCGCAAAAGGTGGGTTCAAAACTACTCACGAAAGATGAAATCAGCGCAAAGGAAGAACTGATACTGGACTCCTTCGAAAGAAAAATTCTTCTACTGTTATTAGGTCCAGTCAAGAGAGTCTTTGAGTCCCAGCCCTCAGGTTTGGGGGAACGAAGAAGACTGAACCTCTGGTTTAAGGACCAAGCTAGTGCGGATGCCAGAAAGCTTAGCCTAGATGAATGGAAACAGCGTGCTTGGGATTGTAGAGCATGGAAGGCTGCCGTGCCTCAGGCTGTGACTAGAGAATGCAATCCCGGACTGTTTTTTCAATCCCGGGATTTCGGGATTCAAAAATTTCAATCCCGGGATCCCGGGATAATCCCGGGATTTCAAAAATATTTTTAAAAAGTTATTAAGAATATATTTTTGTTTGAAACTGTTCGTTTTCCAAATTAAAAACGCTTTTCTGAGTATGCAAAGAGTTAATACTTCTACTTCGGCCTCCGCCTATGGCAAGAAAAATAAGTTCTATGGTTGACATGTTTTTATTTAGAAGAAACAAATCGTTATTCTCCATGTTTTCTCACAAAACAGAAAAGTTCTTAGGAAACAAAATTTATCTTGTTATCTCATAAATAGGTACCCACCACTCTTAACTGCCTGAACAGAGTGCAAGACGGAGCTGGAATAGATATCAAAAATGCTGCAGTCGGAGATGCAAGAGTTGAACAATTTTAAACTTTTACTGCAGCATTTTTTTCATCTTTTCCAGCAGCGTCTTGTATTCTGTTCAGGCAGTAAGGTTCGTTGAAGGAAGCTGTAATTTATCGGTGCATCACCTGCACTTTAAATTGTAAGAGGTCAATAAATTAAAGTTCAATAAAATTTTAAAAGAGAATTTTAACGAAAATACAAATGAGCTGATGAGAACCAAAACCCGCAATACCCAGAAAAACTTGCCATAATTAAATTTAATTATTAAATATAAATAAATGGAACTTTTAATGTGATTTTCCTTGAAACCATAGCAAAATCATTTTAAACTTAGGTATTAAAAATTAAATTTGATCGTTAAAAGTTTTTCTGATATGAAGGTTGGCAGGTTTTGTTTACAGCTCAACTGGGCATTCAAATATAATAGGTTTATTGACATTTTTTTAAAGAAAAAATATTATTTCTTATGGAATATTTTTTTATTTACTTAATACAAATATTTTATTCAGTTGTTTCCAAAATAAAATGAATATTCTTCATACTTTTTGAATTCAACTGAAACCGACATCGATAGAATCATTGACTTATTCACCCCTATTAGTGAATTCGGCGAATGAGCTTTTGCAACGATTCAACTCATTTTCGAAATTTTAGCCATTAGTGAATTCGAGGTAGAAAGTTGAACGACTGTCGGTAACACTACCTGCACCACCGACATTTTGTTCAACATTTTGTTTGTTAGTGAAACCGCAAACCATTCGCTGTCCATACAAACTTTCCCATTTTATATCCGCGCCAATTTTGTCGCGAATCTGCTGTTAATTTTCTTTATTTTCCAGAAAATCATAATGAATAACATAGAAATGTAATTTTAGACTTATAATTCTGAATTTAAAAGTATAGTTTAGTTAAAGTAAAGTATTTAACATTCTTTTTAAAGAAATAAATTGTCTACAGTTTTAGGATGATTAGACAGGCTTCTCATTTTGACGTGAGGACAGTCTGAACACCCCTTGAAATTGCGTGTCGGGTTTGAAATGTCAGTAAATGACAAAAGCGATAATATAGTTCGGAAAATGGTAGGGAAGTTCAGGAATCGATAATATAGTTCATTCGGCGACTTCATTAATTGAGAAAAAATGCGAACGCGAATCCAGTGCGAATCTGGTCAACTCCAGAGGAGTAGAATATTGCGAATTGACTAATCGGCATGATTAGGTATATATGTACATAGGAAGTCAATGGATTGAATATTCATACGGTTACACAACGAAAAAAACATAAAAGCAACATAAAAATTGTTGGCAAATTGTTCCTATACGAAAGTCTAAATGCAAGCAGGAAGAAAAATTGTATGCGAATATTAAAGCCACCAATCCCGGAAATCCCGGGATTGAAGCATTATAATCCCGGGATTTTCGGGATCCAAAAATGGCTCGGGATCCCGGGATTCCGGGATTCGGGATCCCGGGATCGCATTCACTAGCTGTGACCCTTCATGGGTTATAGGAGCCGAATAAGTAAATAAGTTGTGTTAAAAGCAAGTGAAAGAGTCATGCTTATGCCACAAAGCTAATTAAACGCAAATAGGGTTTCAGTTTTTTGAGAAAATTGCGGTTTATATTTTTAGTTCCTCTTCCAATTCTATTGTAACTTTGAAATCTGATGCGCAAACAACAATATAAAAAATATTAATTTAAAAATTTTATAATAATTGTTTTTAACAAAAAAAAAACACTCCTACTTTTGACTCTGTTCAAAACTTACCAACTATAACAATTTCATTACATTATTCATCCATTACCAAATATCTTCATTTTTTATCCATTTTGCAGCTTTGAACTTCGAGAGCAAAGCTTGTGCAATACAGTATTGCATTTCATGTTCATCAAATTTGGAAGTAATTCTCTTACTTATTCTTGACGGTGTGTTGCTAATTGAGTTTCCCATAAATTACGAACAAAAGCTCCCTTCACCACCATGAACATGTTTATAAGTACTATAAGTAAAGAACATTATTTGAATTGAAACAAAGCCCATAAATCATCCCTCATAAATGTTAAAAGACCAATTAGAATCATTCAAGAACTGACTGCGCTAACTGTTGCACACGCATAAACGTATGAATGAAACTTCCTTATCCCGCATAGTCACAATCTACAAAAAAAGATGAAGCTATTAAATGCTTCCACACTTCCTTTAGAAATAATTTCACAAAAGTTAAGTGCTTTTGCGACAAGTAGTAAGAAGAACAAGTCAAAAAAAAAATAGTACAAATCTTAAAGGAACTCGAGAAGAAAAGTCCACCCATATTTTATTCGTTTTTGTTTTCTTTTGTCTTTTACTGAACTTTAAGTTCTCTTTATATCGTCCTTGCGTCTTCTTTTATAGTATGAAGTTTTCGAGGTGACATTCAATGCCAAGATGATATGTTGTAGTGGCTTTTGGTCCTAATGCCTTAATCAGTGTGATACTACAACTTTACCCCTCATATTTCACTAACTCACTCAAACTCTCAAATCCTTTTTTTTGTATTGTTCTATTGTGTGATTTTTTGCCCGAGTTCTTGTCCCAAGTCAATTGCCATACCGCAATTCTGGATTAAGAACATGCCACAACTGACTGACTCTGACTGAGATTGCCATAAGGATAGCTAGAAAAATTACTCTCATCCGCATTATTCTTGGAAAGGAAATTCATATTCATCATTCATCGTAGATTCCCCCCTTTTTTTTTAGTTTTTTTTTTGTTGCCTCTCACTCTCCCCCCAGTCCAGTTCGACTTTATCCTTTTGTCATAGAGAAACAGAAGGAAGAAAATTACCTTCTTTCAAAAAAAAAGATCAACAGGTTGGTAGGTACAACATGCTGGCTGGAAGCACGAACAAAAAAAAAAAGACATGAAGAAAGCTTTTAAGACTTTCCTCTCTTGGTGCGAACAGAGGGAAGAAAAAATTTACTTTGTAGAAATGTGACGATAAAAGGATAATTTTCCTAAGATACGACGATTATACTTCATTGGATATGAACAGTGAAACAGTGAAGGATACCACCACACCGCCACCATCACACCCCTATTACCACCATTGCCATTACCAGTTCTTGGATTGGGGACTTACATTTTGATTCCACACTCTGATTCCATTTCTTGTCATGACTGTTAATCCTTCTTAGATGCGACTCTCTATAAAAGCCAGGGCGATTGAAATTCAAAAAGGATAAAATCAAATCTATGCCACACCAAGTGGTTGGTTTGGTAACCATGTGCCAAACGATGCGTGAATTTTATGAGGAGAGTATATAGGGAGAAGTTATGAAGCTTCATTGCTTGAAGTTTAAGTGATCCCATTTAATGGAGATTTAAAGATGTTACGACTTTGAGGTTATAATAATAATAATGTAGTAAAGGGTCATGGATTGAAATTTAATTGAGTGCGTCAATTTTTTGTGTGCATTTTTTTTAAATTTGGTTAAATTATGTGAAATTAATTTATTTATGAAATGTTAAGGAATTGTTGAGAAAATTAAAATAAAAAAAAGAAGTTTTGATTTAAGTGTTTTGAGGAAATTAAAATATTTTATTCACGGCCAATTTCTTCACACAGTCCTAACGTTAGTACCGGCATTAGTCCTAAAGTTAGAACTCAAATCAGTATTTCTCACTTCTTCAAACACATAAGTATGAATAAATGAGAGATACTGATTTGAGTATCAACTTTAGGACTAATACCTGTATTAACGTTAGTAATACATTTTTCGTCTGAGCTATTAAGGGTCGTACGTGCATATTGGTGTTGGCGTAGCGCTTAAAACTGACAAAAAATTCAGGTTGTCTAGTATTTGTTTCTAACTTAAAAGGTCAAATGTCATTTCATGAAAAATAAAAATTTTATTATAAATAATTCATTAAACTTTAAGCGACATTTGTTGTTTAAAAGAATTTTTTCGTTTTTATTTTGTTCAATTAAAGGCGCATTTCTGGTACCGTACTGCATTATGTTATTAGTTGGTGGTATTCCCCTATTTTATATGGAATTGGCTCTTGGTCAACATAATAGAAAAGGAGCAATCACATGTTGGGGTAGGCTTGTACCACTTTTTAAAGGTTTGTAAAATTATTTAAACAAAAATATTTATTTATATAATTATTCCCTTAATCACAGGCATTGGATATGCTGTAGTATTGATTGCATTTTACGTTGACTTCTATTATAATGTCATTATTGCTTGGTCTTTGCGATTTTTCTTTGCTTCATTTACGGAAAACCTACCATGGACGTCGTGTAATAATCCTTGGAATACGGATAACTGCAGGCCGGTAAGATTTTTCAAATTAATACTCAGGGCTGTCGTTTCACTTTTTCAGAAAGCAGTACTTCGAGGAAAAAAACAGCAGTACGGCAGTAAAATATATATTCACAAAAATAATTTTTAATGCATTTAATTTTGTTTAAATGCATATATTGTTCATTAAAAATTATCACATACGCACCCATTACCTATTTAACTCTGGCGCATTGCAATGGTGGTATTAAAAATTTTTCATTACATAAAAATCTCTTGTTATGTTTGTGCACGTTTTTCTCAAAATCTGTTGCTTTTAGGAAAAATGTTAATATTTTGGGGTAGAGTTTTGTTGTAAAATGAAATTCCATAAGGTTATTAAATTAATTGAAACTACTCCTTTTTCCAGATGGTGTACTTACTTAGCCTGGACACCACAATAACTTGGTTTATAATGAGAAACGTAGCCAAACGCATATAGTACAAAAAATACTGCTGATCAATTAATGCTATTTTAATAAGTTTTTTGAGAAAATTTGCTACTCCATAAAAATTCTGCATGATTTACTTTTAATTTATTGGTTTTATGAAGAACATTTTTTTTTTGTATAGAATTGAATAAGCTACAATTTCACTTTAATATTTCATTCCAAACAGTTGATAGTTTTCGTGTAATTAGCAAAAAACTGAATTTTACACTCTTTTACTTCTCCAAAAATTATTTCTTTAGCCAAAATTTAGGGTGGTTTTGGAAATTGCTCAGAAGAACCTAAAAGTCTAAATTTCCTGGGCTAGAGATCCATTAATATAATTGAACATTGCTTGACAGATGGGTGAAAAACTACATTTTGACGTGTGTGTGAAATTTTTCATTTCAAATGACATCAAAATGTCCATAAACTTCGTTTTTTCGGATCATAAATGATATACTTGCGATATACAGGCAATGCCTAAACGACAAACTATGCGCTCGAAAAAATGTAACGCAAGATTTTGTTAATAAATCTACGACTTTTTTAATAATTTATTTATTTTAAAGCTTTTCGGATAGGATTATGATTTGCAAATGTTCTGTGAACAAATTTTCAAAAAAGCAGTACTTTGGTCGTATTAGCAGTACGGCAGTACGGAATTTAAAAAAGCAGTACAAATACTTCAATTGCAGTACTTCGACAGCCCTGTTAATACTATGTTAAAAATACCTACACTAAATAGTTTTTCTCAGAAATTGAAAAATAAAAATAAAAAATAAAAAACTTGAATTATCTGTTGGGCGCCAGTTAACTTTTCTAGCTAAGAACTTATAAATAGATTTAAATTTCTATTTCAGTTTGAAGTTGTCCAGCCTATAACACCATCATATAATGCCAGTCTGGATTTTTTCAACCAAACTCTTTATAACAACGAAACAACAATAGCTCCTATTGAGAAGTTCCAGTCTGCTGCATCCGAGTATTTTAAGTAATACTTTCGCATCCAAAGATTTTAAATGTTTTGTTTTAAATCAATGAATTTTTTTTCTTTTTTCCATAGTCGATATATTTTAGAGCTGAACGAAAGTAGTGGAATACATGATCTTGGAGTTATTAAATGGGACATGGCTGCCTGCCTATTGGTTGTCTATCTTATTTGTTACTTCTCACTCTGGAAAGGAATCAGTACATCGGGGAAGGTAGTCTGGTTTACGGCTTTGTTTCCTTATGCAGTACTACTTATCCTCTTGATTCGTGGTATAACTTTACCAGGATCAGCAATGGGAATACAATATTATCTTAATCCGAATTTCGATGCAATTTATAAGGCAGAAGTTTGGGTTGATGCTGCCACACAAGTGTTCTTTTCATTGGGACCTGGCTTTGGAGTTTTGTTAGCTTATGCCTCTTATAATAAATATCACAATAATGTTTATAAGTACTAAACAAAATTATAATATTGAATATTTTCAAAGTAATCATTTTTTTTTCTTACAGAGATGCTCTTTTGACAAGTTTTATAAATTCAGCAACAAGTTTTATAGCGGGTTTTGTGATATTTTCCGTACTTGGGTATATGGCACATTCTTCGGGTCAACATATTGAAGATGTTGCAACAGAAGGACCTGGATTAGTTTTTGTTGTTTATCCAGCTGCTATAGCCACAATGCCTGGGAGTACATTTTGGGCATTGATATTTTTCATGATGTTGCTTACATTAGGATTGGACAGTTCGGTAAGAATATTATTCCAAGTACATCATAAATGGACATCTAATAACAAGAACAAGTTACTCGATTTTATGATATTGAAGAAAGTAATGTTTCTGAATACCCTAAATAAATAAATAAATAAATTAAGTGGCGCAACAGCTCGTGGAGAACCAGGGCCTAGTGACTTGCAACTTACAACCATTCCTGTGTGCGTGTTGTTGACAGGAATGTAAGGGACCTACAGCTTTTTGCCGAGTCCGAACGGCTAAATGACGACTTTTCATAACAAGTATACTCTTGAATGATTTTTGTCAGTTCCTCGCAAAAGGCAGTACCTCTGATAAAACATTTCTGTTTTTAGGCGGCACGGCTGGGAATCGAACCCACACCTTCGGCATGACAGTCATACGCACTAACCATCATGCTACGAGGTACTCCTAGATACCCTAGCTACTTGGGAATGAGGAAAAGTTTAATTTTTATGTTTCTAACACTTCACAAATATCCCTGCTTGCATATTTTCAAGAGCTATAAGGTTCTAAACAACTAGAACTATTAGAGCAAGTATTTGTTTTTAATATATTGAACATGTAAAAAGTTGTGGATATGCCTCGAGACGCCAAACACGTATTGGGAAAATAACGGTTGGCGTCTTAAATGATAGGTGTTGTGTAGAAGCACCTTCGGTTAATACGACAGTTTTACTGCTTTTAGGTAACATACTTTTTTTGATGTTAAAATTTCTACTTTTTTTTAATATTTTATTTGCGTTGAAAAAAATGTAAAAATTTCAACTTTTTGGTATTTTTAAATATTATTAACCTGAAAACGCCTTCAGACCCCAAACGTGGCTTGGAAAAATAACGGTTGATGTCTTAAAAGGTAGATGTTGAGTAGAAGCACCTTCGGTTAAAATTTCACTGTTGACACTTTTGAGGAACATACTGTTTTCTTAGGTCAAAGCGTGCCATTTACACTTTTTGGTAGTTTTTAATATTTATATCGTGATAAAAATTCCAGATGCCAAACGCATATTGTGAAAAAAGTTCCAAAATTTTTCGCGTTCAAAATAAAAAGCATGAAAATCCCCCTTTTAATATGAAAAAAGCATTTTCCCGAGAAGTGGCAATACTGAAATTTTTACCGACAGTGCATTAGCTCAACATCCATCTTTTAAGATGTCAACCGTTAATTTCCCAATACTCGTATAGCATCTGGAGGCATTTCCACAACTTTTTAATGTTCAAAATATTAAAAACTACTGAAAAAGTGGAAGTCCCAACTTTTGACACAAAAAAGCATGTTCCCGAAAAGTAGAAACACTGAAATTTTACCCATAGGTGCGCTACTTTAACACTTATCATTTATGACATCAACCACAATTTTTTTCACGTTAAAAACAACCAAAAAAAGAGGAAGCCCTACATTTTGACATTAAAAACAAGTAAGATGTTCCTGAAAAGTGGCTACATTTAAGTTTTAACAGAAGGTGCGTTTACTCAACACATATTTTTCAAAATATCAATTTTTATATCCCCACACGTGTTTGGCATCTAGGGGCGTATCCGCAACTTTTTTCACGTTTTAAATATTAAAAATGATCAACAAAGTGGAGGCTCCACCCGTTGACATGAAAAAAGTATGTTTCCGAAAAGTGAGAACACTGATATTTTACCAAAAGGTGCATCTACCTAATACCTACCTTTTAAGAAATCAACCGTTATTTTAGTCATGGAAATTCTCGAGTAATTTACGAGTCTCTCTATATTTTACGACTTTGGCCAAGACTGGCGTCCAAACGATAGCATTAAAAAATGATTCCTAGGCTAAATTTCATCCCTAGTACGTCAAAAATAAATTTAAAATGTAAAAATAAGATCCCCCCACAAAAAGTGCCAGGATTTGGGTTTCCTCGCTGGAGTACAGGCTGGGCACCATTTTTCAAAATGGCGGCCAAGCGACATGATTACAAAAAATTACTTCGGGGCTGAATTTCATTCTTTTCATCTCAAAAACAGACATAAAAGAAGGTCCCCGCCAAAAAAACATGCACGGGATTCGGTTTCCTGACCAGACTATTACCTACATTCTTTTTTAAGAATGCGTTTCCAAAAAGATTTGCAATCTTTTTCCCCAATCTTTTGTCACCATCAACTGATTGAAATCTTTTGGGACTGCATGCATTCTTTTTGCTTTCTGTTGAAGTTTTTTGAATTCTTTGAAGTTTTGGAATTCTTTTGAAGTCTTTTGAATGAGATTTAATGCCGACCGCTTTAGGGTTAACTACTTCATTCTTTCTTTTGATTTGTTAAATTTACAGAAAAAGCTTAATATATATACAAACACGCTGCCATCATTAGAAGTAGCTTACACTTGTTAGTTTTCTTCCGACAAAAACATGTAATACTAGTTTAAGATTAAGATTATTTTAATTTTAAAAATAAAATAAAGTATTATTAATAAAGATTAAATTAAATTTATTTCTTAGTTCGGTGGTTCGGAAGCAATTATCACAGCTCTAAGTGATGAATTTCCAAAAATTGGCAGAAACCGTGAAGTATTCGTAGCTGGTCTATTTTCTCTTTATTTCGTTGTCGGACTAGCCAGCTGCACTCAAGGAGGCTTCTATTTTTTTCAACTTCTTGACAGATATGCTGCTGGCTATTCAATTCTTGTAGCAGTATTCTTTGAAGCCATTGCTGTTTCCTGGATTTATGGTAATTTTTTTAATAATTTCAAGCAAAAATTTTATTTCAAATTCGTATTTGCAATTATGTACTCTCGAAACTATAGGAACCAATCGTTTTTGTGAAGATATTCGCGATATGATTGGCTTTGCTCCTGGAACATACTGGCGAGTTTGCTGGAGATTTTTGGCTCCTTTGTTTCTTTTATTCATTACGGTTTATGGTTTGATTGGCTATGAACCATTAAGTTATGAAAATTACACCTATCCTGGATGGGCAAATGCCCTTGGTTGGTGTATAGCTGGATCATCGGTGATCATGATACCTGCTGTGGCTTTTTTCAAGCTCATAACAACACCAGGAACTATTACTCAGGTTTGTTTGATTTTTGACAAATTTAATAAAATTCTCTTGAATTTTTTATTTTATTATTTTTCTAGCGTTTTCGCATTCTAACCACTCCATGGCGAGATCACCAAATTGCCATCAATGGTGTAACCGTAGAAAGAACGCAAGTTCGCCTAACAGCCTCTAAAGACGGTGCAGAAGTTTGAGATCGACCATTTGCTCGATTTCAAATATACTATGTATAAATATTTTAAATATTAAAGCAATCAAATTATTACATACAAACAAAATGTATGTAAAAGTACACATAAAGACACAAATTTAGGTTCGTAATTAGGTTTCGTTAAACAAGGACAATTTCTTGTTACCACAAAAAATATATAAATTAATAACAAAAGTTTGTAGTTCAAAATAAAAAAAAAATAAATAAAACTCATAAGAGAACTTAAAGTTTTTAACAAAAAGAAATATAAAAAATAAACAAATAAATACTTAAATATATTAGATGCAATATTATATTAAATAAGTTAAATTAAATAAAAGTTTTACAACTTAAAAAAATAAAATAAATAAATACAAAAACAATATTAGTTTTAATTTATATAAATAAATTTATAACAATTATTATAGTATATTATAAATATACATTATTATATTTAAAATTTACAATGAAAAATGCTGTGTAGATAATATAGAAAAAGTAAAAAGTTTCACAATCATCATAAATGCTTCAAAATAATTAAAAAAAATATACCTATAGACTATACTAAAAAAAAAAACTAAAAATACTCGTACCTCCCCATTATATATATAAAAAAAAAACAAACGATGAAAATAATATGCGATTTATTAACGTCACAAAGAGAATTTCTTTGTTTTTTTTATTTCTGTACATACAATCAGTGTAACTGAAGCTTTAAAATACAAAATAAAAATTAAGAGAAAAAGTTCATTATTATGGGTGAATTTATAGAATAACTTGTTAATATTAAGAATTGATGTAAATATTTGTAAGTTTTAACATTGAGATTTTATAAAAAAAGGTAAACATTTTTATTTTGTAAAATTTCGACACTTTTCCCAACAGCCATGGAAAGGTCTCGAAGGATTGCAATTTATGTATTTTTAGATTTTATTGATTTTGTTTTATTAATAAATTTGTATATTCATATTTATTTATTTACTAATTTTACTTATACATATTCATATATACATTCTTTTATTGTTAACAGGTTCAAAGGAAAGGATTAATCTTTCAGCCATAGATTTGTTCTCGCCTAGGACCAACTCCAGTACCTACAATTTTTTTAAGTTTTAGTTTGTTAAAATATTAAACATTTATTATTACGTTTTGGTTTTTATTTTTTAAAATAAAGATATTCATAATTTATAAATTTTTTGTAAATACTGTGGCAGCTAATATTGAAGTTCCAAGCAGCCATTTGGAATTTCAATACCTGTGCAGTATTAATAATGTTAACTTATTATTCAACTACAATTTATATGAAGCTTTGTTACAGTTAAAATTTTGTTATATTGCTGAAAATAAATATACATATTTTCTTTTTAACAAAAATTAAATAAATTTTTTTCGTTTTTGAGAAAATTGGAAGGGAACCCGCCTGGAAAATGGCAAGTTTTTGTCAAGTTTAATCGAGGCACTGGAAAGGCTTCGGTAGGGAAAATCTAGACAAGGCAAACTTGTCAAATACTCGCGAGGCCCCCGCTAGTAAAAACTTGTTGGATAGGTCTTGTTATCCCATCACAAATACCCCATATATGACATAAACAAAAAAACAAATATTTTATACCTATCATACAATGGTAAGACAAATTAAAGTATATACTTTTTCATTTTCAACATTGCACAACTGTATTGCGAAATAGCTCAGTAGTTAAGGTATAGGACTGGCAATCAGAAGATCGCAGGATCGAATCCCAGTAAAGACAATTTTTTTTTTTGTTGTCTCTCGAGGAAAAAGGGTACTTCACTGGCGAGGACCTAGAGAATTTCTAGAGTTTCTCTTGCTGGGCACTTGCTAGTATCCATGTAAAACTTTCTAGCCCCTCACCAAAAACTAGATTGTTTTTTCAGCCGGGAAGCTCAATTTATGTGAATACTAAAAATTCGTGAATAAAATGCATACTTACTTAAAATTTATAAATATTAACATACAACGGCAACACTTCCAACATTATTTAGTTACTCTCTTCAATAAATAGCTTACCTCACCTCTTCAAACAATCCATAAGTCCCCACACTTGAGCATTATATTTCTTACATGTAACTCCAAAACGAAGCAGAGATAATGCTAAAAAGCCTTTTTTTAGAAAATAAAATTTACCATCGAAACGGATTGTTATTTTTTTTTAAATTTTATAAACTATTCCCATACTTCGTTTCTTTTTTACTTATTTGCCTATAATTGTACATAGGTATAGGCATTGCTTGATATTAAAGAAAGATAACTAGATTGCCTCTAAAATTAATTATTCAAAAAGAGGTTTGGATAAAAATCGACCGATAACCAGTTGCCCAAACTAGGCTGATAAAAAGTTCTTAAAATTTAATAAATGTAATTTTTGGCTATTTTGGATGAATTATTCATTCATGACCTTACCAGTTATGTCAAAAATAATAATAAAATTTCAAATTTTTCACACTTTTAGGGTTGCCATCTAATTTTTTTTTTCAAAATTTAAAATAATTGCCAAGATCAACAGCATTCGCTTTTACAAAGTCTGTTTTGAACACATGTTAGGTTATAAATTTTTGAAAATGAATTAAAAAATAGTGCCCGATGAACTTTTCGGTTGAAAGTAATTGCCAGACGTGTTTTACGGTCTGATTATTAATTCGCAAAAATCAATCGCAAAACCAAACAAATTTCACCAATTTAATTATCGCGATTTCTTGGTATGTACTGTGAGCGTCAAAAAAAGTGTAGGTACAGCTGTCAATTGCTTTTTTGTAACTCTGTTGAAGAAAAAAGATTCGATCTTTCAGGAAAATACTTATCTTATTTTTTAAATCGGTTAATCTTCATATAAAACTTAACAAAAAATATTATAGTAAAAATTCAATAAAAAAATAACAAAAAATACTTAATTTTTATGGTGTCAAAAGAAAGTGTACACTATTCAATTAAAGCGAAAAACTTCAAACCAATCCTTCGTCTGCTTCCCTTTCGCCCTTAAGACAGCTTCTATGCATCTGGGAATTGACTCTACTAGCTTCCCTGTCAATTCAGCTGGGATTTTTTGCCACTCTTCAAACAAAATTGAATTCTGTGCCTTTTTGCTAAATAATTTCCTCTTTTGGATCTGTTTGTACAAATAATCTCACAAATGCTCATTGAAGCCAAGGCCTGGGGATCGCAAAAGGTCTTCTAGTTGCTAAGAAGTACCATGGAATAACCATTCCTTGACCAATTTCGATGTATGCTTGAGGTCGTTGTCTTGTTGGAAGACCCATGAATCAGTTAACTCCAGTTTAGCAACACTGAACGGCAAATTATCTCTTAAAATATTAAGGCAATCTTCAGTCCTCATTGTATTATCAATAAATACAAGGATTTCAACTCCAGATGACGCCTTACATCCCCAGACCATTACCGAACCGTCTCATAAATGCCCAGACCATTACCGAACCGTCTCAGAAACATTGCCGTATAGCCATACCTTTCCGCAAAAAAATCGAAAGTGAAAACTTCTTTATGCCAAGAAATATAAAAATTACGGTTCATCAGTCTGGGAAATGATCTTGTTAGTGGACAAGAGCAAAATTGCTATTTTTGGCTCAAGACAGCCACCAAAAATATGGCAACTGAAAAACTCTGAATTAAACGGGTTTCTTGCAAAAAGCATGGAGGAGGCTTGGTAATGGTCTGGGGATGAATGACGTCTTCTGGAGTAAGAAACTTTGTCTTTATTGATAATACAATGAGGACTGAAGATTGCCTTAATATTTTAAGAGATAATTTCCGTTTAGTTTTGCAAAGCTGGGGTTAACTGATTCATGGGTATCCCAACAAGACAACGACCTCAAGCATACATCGAAATTGGTCAATTAATGGTTACTCCATGGTACTTCTAAGCAACTAGAAGACCTTCCACGATCCCCAGGCCTTGACCTCATTGAGCATTTGTGAGATTACTTGTTCAAACAGATCCAAAAGAGGAAATTATTTAGCAAAGAGGCACAAAATTCAATTCTGTTTGAAGAGTGGCAAAAAATTCCAGCTGAATTGACAAGGAAGCTGGTAGAGTCCATCCCCAGACACATAGAAGGTGTCCTAAGGGCGAAAGGGAAGCAGACGAAGGATTCGTTTTAAATTTTTCGCTTTAATTGAATATAGTCTAAGAGCCCACAGCAAATTTTTGGGTGTGAAAGTTAACCGAAAATGAAGCACATGAGACGAAAGCTGTGTTGAGGCTTATGAAAGAAATGAAAGTCTTGCAGTCCCTAGTCGGGGCTTTAGTGAGTAATAGTACGCCAAAAACTCAAAAAAATCAACTTATAGGATAATTGTATGAACCAAAATTTTTGATCACACATCCCTAGACAATGCTCCCCTGATCACAAAAAGGTGGGTCCAAGACCATTAGGTGGGGGCCGTTACTCTGCCAGACCGTTTGAAAAACCTTAAAAAGTCATCTCAAGGGATAATGGTATGAACCAACATTTTTTTTTTCTCAGTCCTAGACAATGCTCCCCTGATCACAAAAAGGTGGGTCCAAGACCATTAGGTGGGGGCCGTTACTCTGCCAGACCGTTTGAAAAACCCCAAAAAGTCATCTCAAAGGAAAATGGTATGAACCCAAATTTTTTTTTTCTCAGTCCTAGACAATGCTCCCCTGATCACAAAAAGGTGGGTCCAAGACCATTGGGTGGGGGCCGTTACTCTGTCAGACCATTTGGAAAACCCCAAAAAGTCATCTCAAAGGAAAATGGTATGAACCCAAATTTTTTTTTCTCAGTCCTAGACAATGCTCCCCTGATCACAAAAAGGTGGGTCCAAGACCATTAGGTGGGGGCCGTTACTCTGCCAGACCGTTTGAAAAACCCTAAAAAGTCATCTCAAGGGATAATGGTATTAATCAAAATTTTTTTTCTCAGTCCTAGACAATGTCCCCCTGATCACAAAAAAGTGTGTCCAAGACCATTGGGTGGGGGCCGTTACTCTGCCAGACCGTTTGTAAAAACCCCAAAAAGTCATCTCAAAGGAAAATGGTATGAACCCAAATTTTTTTTTTCTCATCCCTAGACAATGTCCCCCTGATCACAAAAATATGTGTCCAAGACCATTAGGTGGGGGCCGTTACTCTGCCAGACCGTTTGAGATTTTTAAAAGTGTTAAATAACGATAAGGCGGCCAATTCACCTATAAGTAGCGAAAAACCCATGGTGTATAGGTAAGACTAAGACTACAACAATCTCGTATGGCAGGGGAGGTTTACATCCCCCGTTTAGGTGGAAGTGGAAATTTTCCTAGAAAAAAACTATGTAAGTTTAAAAAAAACGACAATACTTTCAATAATATTTTGATACTTTTTCAAAGTTAAGTCCATGTTTTTATACTAAATTATTTTATGCTGATTTTCTTCTTCTTTAATTTCAAAAATCACATAGGTACATTAGACTGTTTCCAAAAAAAAAATTTGCTTTCGATTTTCTTGCAAACAGACTGAAAAGTTTCGGTTAAGCAAAAAAAGAGGTCTGTGAAAATTTGAGCTCTTAAAATTCATGTTTTGACATGCCTCATCGCAGATTTCGGTTTTCCATACGATTAGTATGGGAGAAAACACCTGTTTGTGTTTGAAATTTTAAAACTTAATAATAACAAGTATTTAAACTAACGGCATATGTTTTTCTTGTAGAAAATTAAACGTACTTCAAAAAAGGTTTCGACATGTTTCATCATAAATCCAGCCGTTTTAAAGTTACAGTCAGTCAAACTCATTCCATAAAATTCCCATACATTTATTTAACGTAAAATTAGCATTTTTTTTTAGTAATTGAAGATATTATGGTTAATAATATCACTCTTATCGAAAAATGACTTAACACCTTTTTTGTAGAGGATCAATTTTCCTTTCCAATGGTGCCTGACAATATTACTTCACTTCAACTAATACAGTTACATTACAATAATTAGTCACTTTTAAATTAATTTTGAGTGGGAAATTACATAGAAATTCCCTTATCAAACTCGGCAGAAAATTTTTTGAAACAGGAACTAAAATATACTTTTCCAAAGGTTTTTGGGGTGCTGAACTCGAATCAGAAGTCAAAAATATTCTATTATGTCACGTTTATGAGATATTGCCGTTTGAAAATTGAAAAATAGAAGTTTTTCGCTGCAAAAAAACTTTTTTTCAATTCTCCATACGGCAATATCTCACAAATATGACGTAGTAGAATATTTCTGACTTCCGATTCGAGTTCAGCACCCCAAAAACCTTTGAAAAAGTATATTTTAGTTCCTGTTTCAAAAAATTTTCTGCCGAGTTTGATAAGGGAATTTCTATGTAATTTCCCACTCGAAATTAATTTAAAAGTGACTAATTATTTTAATATAACTGTATTAGTTGGAGTGAAGTAATATTGTCAGGCACCATTGGAAAGGAAAATTGATCCTCTACAAAAAAGGTGTTAAGTCATTTTTCGATAAGAGTGATATTACTAACCATAATATTGTAATAACTTTCCATATTTGAACTATAACGACTCCGAAATGCAAACAAACGGACACAATAAAACTTACGGTCGCAGTGCAAACATACCCTTATTAGCTATAATTATAGCAACTCTCAAACGAAGGAAGCGCCATCTGCCGGATTATAGCAGATTTACCAGCTGTCAAATAAAAGCTTTTGGAAGGGAAATTATTGGGAAATTTCCCCTACGGAAAGCTCTGGAAGCAGAGACCAGAACGTTCTCCTTATTTCGAGAGTTTGGAAAACAAGTATAAAAGGCACAGGTTTGAACGGCAGCGACACAGTTTGTTTTTAATCGTGAATGAATAAAGTTGGTTGTAATAAAAGTGAAAAGTAAAGTTTGTGAATTAATTCAGTGGTGAAGAATAAATCGTTTTGTTTGTAGTAAGAAAAGTAAAGTGTTTTATTTTGCGAAATAAATAAGTGGACGTTTTGAATAAAGTAAATAAGTTTTATTAACGAACCTGAGAAAATATTACATTGGTGTTAGAAGTGGAATAAAACTTATTTTATTTGTGCACTCAGTAAATTTATTGTGTGGAAAGTGAAAAACAAAAAAAAAAAAGACAATGGGTAAATCTTTGAATGATTTAAATTTAGTGGAACTAAAGGCAGAACTGAATAAACGAGATCTTCCTACTGCTGGAACAAAGAATGATCTTATAATTCGTCTGCAAGAAGATTTAAGAAGATGTGGAAAAAACCCGGACACGTTTATATTCGACATTGAAATGGAAGAACAGCAAGAGCAAGTAAGTACATCGGGCATGACCAATATGCTGTCTCAGCTGCTTGCAAAATTTGATAGTCAGGAAAAGAATCTTCTCGAACGTTTCGAACAACAAAGCCAAGAACAACGGAGTGAACAAAAGAATCTTTTCGAACAACAAAGCCAAGAACAACGGAGTGAACAAAAGAATCTTCTCGAACGTTTCGAACAACAAAGTCAAGAGCAGAAGAATCTTCTAGAACAACAAAGCCAAGAACAACGGAGTGAACAAAAGAATCTTCTCGAACGATTCGAGCAACAAAGCCAAGAACAAAAGTGTCTGCTGGAAAAACAGACAAACATGCTCGAATGTAAGTTAGATGCCTTTGACAGTAGAATTGTTGCCCTTGACGAGCGTGTCGATAAGCAATTTTCTTCTATCGATAAACAATTGTTAACTCTCGATCAACAATTGTCTAATGTCGATAAGCAATTGTCGACAGTAGAAGCAAAGTTCGAAGATAAAATCGAATCCATTACAAGGGAATTAGATAAAGTAAAGAAAATGAAGGTTCGAGAAAGTTCTGGCGACTGTCCGAAGAAAAAAGAGATGCATCCACCAACCTTCGATGGGCAAACTTCTTGGTCAATCTACAAGAAGCAGTTTGAGGCAGCCGCAGCAACAAATGGCTGGGATGAGGAAGACAAATGCATAGCTCTAACGCTTGCCCTCAGAGGACCAGCTGCTGAGCTGTTACAAAGCATACCAGCAGATAAAAATGGCAACTTCAGTGCTCTCGTTCAGGCCATTGACAAACGTTTTGGAGATGGCCATATGCAAGAAGTCTTCCGCGTCCAGCTCAATTCCAGAGTCCAGAAAAGGGGAGAAACTCTGCAACAACTCCAAGCAGACATCGAACGGTTGGCGCACCTGGCATATCCAGCTGCAGGAGATGAAATCATCAACCAATTCGCAACAGAAGCCTTTGTTCGTGCTGTATCTGACATCAACCTTCAGCGAGCAATTCGAACTGCTGGCAAACGCACGCTTCCTGAAGCACTAGCATTCGCCCTCACTATGGAAGCAGCAGAGCAGGCTTCTCAAGGAGTCCATCGGGTAAGAGAAATAGAAATTGAGGAGTGCTCTTGCCAGAGAACAGCATTCCAAAGGAACCAACGCGATGGACCTGCTCGATGCTGGAATTGCAATAAAACCGGACATCTCCAACGCCAGTGCAGATTGCCACCTAGAAGATCTGCTTGTCAACATTGTGGAAGCAGAAATTTTAACAACAACAATGTCAAAACTCCTACTCACCCCGTTTCTCAACCGGGAAACGAGTAAGAACCAACTTCGAGGGGCAGAAGCTGGTTTCTGGTATCGATGGCCCCAGAACCACCATCCAGGTCTCACAGACGAAACGAAACAACAAAAGTCTGACTGTGGCGGCAACACTTAACGGCAAGAAGCAAGTGGCTACGATCGACACCGGTGCTACTGCCTCCATTGTTCGAAAGGACTTGGTGAAGATGACATGGCTGCATAACACCAACACTTACCGTCTGAAAACAGCAACAGGAGAGGCAGCCAGAGTGTACGGGGAGGTTCGTCTTACAATCCGTTTGGCAGAACTGGAGTTTTCACATCTATTTCTGGTAGCAGATATATGTGACGAGTGCATCGTTGGAATCGACTTTATGAAAGAGCACGGAGTAATTCTCGATATCGGAAAGCAAGTTCTCAAATACCGAAATGTGGAGATTCCTATGGTTTATGGCAATGAAAATTCATCAACTCTGAGGACTGTCATAAAGGAAGATATTTGCCTGCCACCTTCTTCAGAAGTGTTCGTTTGGACAAAAATAAAGGGAGATTTGGGTAGCCATCGATACCTAATGGTGGAACCAGACTCTGAACAGTCTTCTCAAAACATCATCCTAGGGAAGACCCTTGTGGCGCCAAAGAACAACATGGTGCCCGTACGGATACTCAACATCAAACCGTACGAAGTCAAGCTTAGAAAAGGAGAAGTTGTTGGAAAATGTGAATCCGTATCCGCAATAACTAAAATTACAGAAGTTGATACACAAGAATATGTGGACCCCAGGAAAGTGAACACTATGAAGTCAAACATTCTCAAGTCTTCAAAATTAAGTGAATATCAGCTAAGTGTTGCTGGAAGCCTCCTTCATGAGTATGCTGATATACTCTCTTCACCCAATGGGCAGTATGGTCCAACACAACTGGTGCAGCATCGAATCGACACAGGAGACGCAAGACCTATTCGACAACCAGCAAGACGTCTCCCATTAGCCAAATAAGCCGAAGTTGAAGAGATGATATCGACCATGAAGAAAGATGGACTAATCGAAAACTCTAAAAGTCCATGGGCATCCCCAGTTGTTCTTGTCAAAAAGAAGGACGGAAGTACTCGATTTTGTGTGGACTATCGGAGGCTGAACGATGTGACAAAGAAAGACAGCTACCCTCTGCCAAGAATCAGCGATACTCTGGATGCGATGGAAGGAGCTGAATGGTTTTCAACATTGGACTTGAAGAGTGGCTACTGGCAGGTAGAAATCCATCCAGAAGATCGAGAAAAGACGGCTTTCTCCACAGGAAATGGTCTGTGGCAATTTAAAGTGATGCCTTTCGGACTATGCAACGCTCCGGCAACATTTGAGCGTTTGATGGAGTGCGTTTTACAAGGACTTACTTGGAAATCTTGCCTAGTCTATTTGGACGATGTCATTGTTTATGGTAAGACATTTGATGAGCATTGTGGAAACCTTAAGGCCGTGTTCCAGAGGCTTCGAGAAGCAAACTTGAAATTGAATCCAGACAAGTGCGAGTTTTTCAAGTCTGAGGTAAAATACTTGGGACATATCATCTCTTCCCAAGGAGTGAAGACTGATCCTGAAAAAGTTGACACCGTAAAGAATTGGCCGACACCACAGGATAAACATCAACTCCGGAGCTTTCTTGGTCTAGCCACGTACTATCGACGATTTGTGAAGGATTTTGCTGGGATCGCGAAAAGTTTGCACCAGCTAACAGAGAAAGGCAAACCGTTCAAATGGTCAAGCGAGTGCGAGAAAAGCTTCCAGGAACTTAAGCAGCGCCTATGCAATACACCAGTTTTGGCCTATCCGACACCAGGGAAACCTTTCATCATCGACGCTGACGCAAGTAACGTAGGAATTGGTGCCGTACTATCACAAGTCCACGAAGGAGAAGAGAAGGTCGTTGCCTATTACAGCAAGGTGCTCTCAAAGCCAGAAAGAAATTACTGTGTGACCAGAAGAGAACTTCTAGCTTTAGTATCGGCAACAAAACACTTCCATAAGTACATCTATGGACAGAAGTTCCTTCTTCGAACAGATCATGGCGCACTTAATTGGCTGTTGAACTTCAAAAATCCAGAAGGTCAAGTGGCAAGATGGATTGAGAGATTGCAGACATACGACTACCAGATCCAACATCGAAGAGGAAGGTTGCACTCAAATGCAGATGCTTTATCTCGGAGACCATGCAAACCGGACTGCAAGCACTGCACACGTCAGGAAGAGAAGGAGGTTGCTTCCATCCAGCGATTAAGAGCCGATCCCATTTACGGTTGGAGTAATGAAGAACTGAGGACTGCCCAACAAGAAGACTTGGATATTGAACCCATTCTTGCGTGGAAGGAACACCAAGAGAAACCAGAATGGGGTGACATCTCCGATAGAAGTCCAACTCTTAAAGCGTATTGGGCACAATGGGACTCGCTTCATGTACAAGAAGGAGTACTAAGACGTAAATGGGAATCCACAGACGGCAAATCATATGTGATGCAGCTAGTCATACCTCGTTCCAAAGTTAATGACGTTCTGCAAGAGCTGCATGATGGAGCTTCCGGAGGACATTTGGGTGTCAATAAGACACTGGAAAAGGTAAGACAGCGATTTTACTGGCTACACGCAAGAGAAGACGTCGAAAAATGGTGCCGAAAATGTGATACTTGTGCTGCAAGCAAGGGACCAGGCAGAAAAGTCCAGAGTAGAATGCAGCAGTATAATGTGGGCACGCCCTTTGAGAGGATTGCAATAGACGTTGCAGGCCCTTTTCCAGAAACCGAAAACGGAAACCGATACATCCTGGTAGTAATGGACTACTTCAGCAAGTGGCCTGAGGCATTTGCCATCCCAAACCAGGAAACCAAAACAGTCGCGGATCAGATTGTTTTCAACTGGGTAAGCAGGTTTGGTGTACCTATGGAACTCCATTCAGATCAAGGGAGGAACTTCGAGTCCAACATTTTTCAGGAAGTTTGTACACTCCTTGGCATTAAAAAGACGAGGACAACACCACTTCACCCACAATCTGATGGGATGGTTGAACGATTCAACCGGACCCTTAAAGAACACCTTTCCAAAGTTGTAAGCGACAACCAACGAGACTGGGATCGGCATATTCCGTTATTCTTGATGGCCTATCGAAGTGCGGTACATAGCTCAACAGGACATACACCATCAGAAATCCTGCTCGGGAGCACAATACGACTACCAAGTGAAATCAAATTTGGATGTTCTACAAGTGAGCCACAAGGAATAGACGACTACGTGGACAACCTCAAAGAAAAGCTAGTTGACATTCACGAAAGGACGAGGGCAAATATAAAGCTATCGAGTGATCGGATGAAAACAAGATATGACGCAAAAGCCACAACGACAGGATTCCAAGTGGGAGACCTTGTGTGGTTTTATAATCCCCACCGTCGGAAGGGACTCTCACCGAAGCTTCAACAAAATTGGGAAGGCCCTTATACTGTTGTAACACGAATAAACGATGTCGTCTACCGCATTCAGAGAGGATTAAGAGGCAAGCTAAAAGTAGTTCACAGCGACCGTTTACATCATTATAATGGTGATGGAAGTGATGGATTTGCTCGGGACGATCAATCCTAAGAGGGGGGCAGTGTAATAACTTTCCATATTTGAACTATAACGACTCCGAAATGCAAACAAACGGACACAATAAAACTTACGGTCGCAGTGCAAACATACCCTTATTAGCTATAATTATAGCAACTCTCAAACGAAGGAAGCGCCATCTGCCGGATTATAGCAGATTTACCAGCTGTCAAATAAAAGCTTTTGGAAGGGAAATTATTGGGAAATTTCCCCTACGGAAAGCTCTGGAAGCAGAGACCAGAACGTTCTCCTTATTTCGAGAGTTTGGAAAACAAGTATAAAAGGCACAGGTTTGAACGGCAGCGACACAGTTTGTTTTTAATCGTGAATGAATAAAGTTGGTTGTAATAAAAGTGAAAAGTAAAGTTTGTGAATTAATTCAGTGGTGAAGAATAAATCGTTTTGTTTGTAGTAAGAAAAGTAAAGTGTTTTATTTTGCGAAATAAATAAGTGGACGTTTTGAATAAAGTAAATAAGTTTTATTAACGAACCTGAGAAAATATTACAATATCTTCAATTACTAAAAAAAATGCTAATTTTACGTTGAATAAATGTATGGGAATTTTATGGAATGAGTTTGACTGACTGTAACTTTAAAACGGCTGGATTTATGATGAAACATGTCGAAACCTTTTTTGAAGTACGTTTAATTTTCTACAAGAAAAACATATGCCGTTAGTTTAAATACTTGTTATTATTAAGTTTTAAAATTTCAAACACAAACAGGTGTTTTCTCCCATACTAATCGTATGGAAAACCGAAATCTGCGATGAGGCATGTCAAAACATGAATTTTAAGAGCTCAAATTTTCACAGACCTCTTTTTTTGCTTAACCGAAACTTTTCAGTCTGTTTGCAAGAAAATCGAAAGCAAATTTTTTTTTTGGAAACAGTCTAATGTACCTATGTGATTTTTGAAATTAAAGAAGAAGAAAATCAGCATAAAATAATTTAGTATAAAAACATGGACTTAACTTTGAAAAAGTATCAAAATATTATTGAAAGTATTGTCGTTTTTTTTAAACTTACATAGTTTTTTTCTAGGAAAATTTCCACTTCCACCTAAACGGGGGATGTAAACCTCCCCTGCCATACGAGATTGTTGTAGTCTTAGTCTTACCTATACACCATGGGTTTTTCGCTACTTATAGGTGAATTGGCCGCCTTATCGTTATTTAACACTTTTAAAAATCTCAAACGGTCTGGCAGAGTAACGGCCCCCACCTAATGGTCTTGGACACATATTTTTGTGATCAGGGGGACATTGTCTAGGGATGAGAAAAAAAAAATTTGGGTTCATACCATTTTCCTTTGAGATGACTTTTTGGGGTTTTTACAAACGGTCTGGCAGAGTAACGGCCCCCACCCAATGGTCTTGGACACACTTTTTTGTGATCAGGGGGACATTGTCTAGGACTGAGAAAAAAAATTTTGATTAATACCATTATCCCTTGAGATGACTTTTTAGGGTTTTTCAAACGGTCTGGCAGAGTAACGGCCCCCACCTAATGGTCTTGGACCCACCTTTTTGTGATCAGGGGAGCATTGTCTAGGACTGAGAAAAAAAAAATTTGGGTTCATACCATTTTCCTTTGAGATGACTTTTTGGGGTTTTTCAAACGGTCTGGCAGAGTAACGGCCCCCACCTAATGGTCTTGGACCCACCTTTTTGTGATCAGGGGAGCATTGTCTAGGACTGAGAAAAAACAAATTTTGGTTCATACCATTATCCCTTGAGATGACTTTTTAAGGTTTTTCAAACGGTCTGGCAGAGTAACGGCCCACACCTTTTTGTGATCAGGGGAGCATTGTCTAGGGATGTGTGATCAAAAATTTTGGTTCATACAATTATCCTATAAGTTGATTTTTTTGAGTTTTTGGCGTACTATTAGAGGAAGTGTACCGATTATGGAATACCAAAATATAAATTCAATTTTAAACACAAAAAAATTAAATTTTATTCGGTCTTTTAAATAGATGTTGATGAAAATACTATAAACTTGCTTTCAAACAAAAGTAGAATTTCAAAAAATTATCACACTCCATTTAATAAATTGATAGGTAAAAAAACACAAAATGAGCACATTTCAAAAAGTGACCCTAATATGGATCACTCAAGATTTCCCCATAATATATGTGATAGTTTAATTTATGTGCAGAAAACGCAAATAAAATTATCTATTAGATTCTGTGGCAGAGCAATAAAGAATGCAAGAGGTCAAAAGGGATTGAAAAATTTGAACAAAATTTGTATGAGTAACATGAAAAATTTGTGCAGCTTTCTTGATGCCCATTTCTTTTGACTTGACGGCTGCTATGGCTTTCACCATATCCGCCTTGTCCCGGACGTTAGGCTTTTTTTCTTTTGGTGTCATCTGATTACTTACAAGACAACCTATGTACAAATTCAAACAAATATTTAAGGTGGTTCCAAATATGGAATACTATTCCATATTAGGAATACTATCCAATATTCAATAAGAAATACTATTCCATATTAGGAACATACTGATATTCCATATTAGGAACAAGAAGACTAACTTAACTATGTTAAAATTTACTTATTATTTAACTGAGCTCACCTAAATAATTTAAGTTATCACAAAGGTTGGTAGTACCTCGTGGCTTGATGGTTAGTGCGTAGGACTGTCATGCCGAAGGTGTGGGTTCGATTCCCAGCCGTGCCACCTAAAAACAGAAATGTTTTATTCGAGGTACTGCCTCTTGCGAGGAACTGACAAATCCTCCAAGAGTATACTTGTCATGAAAAAGTGCTTCTCATTTAGCCGTTCGGACTCGGCAAAAAACTGTAGGTCCCCTCCAATCCTGCCAACAAACACGCACACAGGAATGGTTGTGAGTTGTAAGTCACTAGGCCCTGGTTCTCCATGAGCTGTTGCGCCACCCAATTTATTTATTTATTTATTTATCACAAAGGTTGAGCTTTTTCTTAATAGCACGGGACAAAAAATATGTTTAAGCTTGAACCGATTTAAAAATATAAGAAAAATAAGCTCTCAATAAATTGTTACGCACTTTACCAAAACACTACTTTTAATAACTGCTCTTGTCTACAAAGATCACCTTCCACAAGAATAATAACAACGAATAATCGCATGAAAAGAAAGCTTTACCTGAAATAAACTGGTAAAAATATAACGTAGTTTTCAAAATATAGCACTATTCCATATTAGGAGCGTATTCCATAATCGGTACACTTCCTCTACTCACTAAAGCCCCGACTAGGGACTGCAAGACTTTCTTTCATAAACCTCAACACAGCTTTCGTCTCATGTGCTTCATTTTCGGTTAACTTTCACACCCAAAAATTTGCTGTGGGCTCTTGGTCTAATAGTGTACACTTTCTTTGACGCCATAAAAATGAAGTATTTTTTTATTGAATTTTTACTATAATATTTTTTGTTAAGTTTTATATCCAATTCATTGAAGATTAACCGCTTTAAAAAATAAGACAAGTATTTTCCTAAAAGATCGAATCTATTTTCTTCAACAGATTACAAAACCGAAGTTCACAGCTGTACACTTTTTTTTTGACGCTCACAGTATATCAAGTGCGTTCATTAACATTTAGACTCATGTCTCAAATATGTTCTATTTCACGAAATTGAAATCGCCAGTGCAGTCCTAGGCTTAGGCTAGGACAGCACCTGCGATTTTCAGATGGTGCAATTAAAAAGTTAGGGGTGGAATCGGCTAGGGTGATTTGTGATAATTGACTGTCACATTACCATAGTTTTACTATTGTGTTGTGACTGTCAATGATCACACATCACCTAAGCCGATTCCACCCCAGTATCGCAAGAAGTTATGACCATGCATTGTGTCGCAAGTGCGTGCAGATCCATTTAATTTTATTTGATCTATTTAATTTTAATATAACTGGTTTCATTTTTAGAATCGCTGCGATATGAAATTCGCATAAATATGTGTGCATTCATATTTTAAACCATGTGTCTCATTTCTTGCTGCTAATTAATCGTACGATTGAAAGTTCCAAGTGCGTGCATGATTTTTCTAGTTGCAAGTACGGTTTTTTGGTCACACTATTTCAAATTGTTAGAGACTCTTGGATATCCCAAGACACCTGGGATAAAATCGATCTTTGCAATATTCGTTAAAAATGCAAATAAATGCAGAAGCAGATGCTTAATTAAAGGCTGAATTGCGAAGCGAGAATCGCCTAGCATATAAGATGGTCTATCGCTATGACAGGAGGGTGAGGTTAGACGGTCTCGCAGAAAATGCGGAAAAAGCTGGAGAAGAGGGAATTGTATACAAATATCCAAAGAGTTGTTGGAAAAAAATGCAAAATACCAATCATCCTGTAGTGGAGGTGGATGGCACACTTTTGGTATCGATTGAGGATCAGATGGAAGAACCACTTTTGTGCCTTGCTTAGTGAGGATTCCGTTGAGCAGAGTGTTGAAGTGCCCCAGCTTAATGAGATGCGTAGATCATATAGAGGTATTGACAACGAACCCCCTACTGGAAATTCAATCTTCGATAAATCTTCTCAAAAACAACAAAGCAGCTGGACTTGACGGAATACCAGCCGAATTCTTGCTTGAAAGCTGTTCTCGTCAGAGCTGCTAGTATTCTACACCCCTTGATATAAGCTGTGTGGGAAAACAAAATCTATCCCAGCGACTTCAAGGATGGTGTGATTGTTAAGTTGCCAAAGAAAGGTGACCTTAAGAATTGCAACAATTGGCGAGGTATTACAGTTTTGTCCGTTTTTCCAAAACTAATGGCAACCATCATTCTGGAGCGGATAAAGGTTAGAATCGAGTCTACACACAAGAGGCATCAAGCTGGTTTCCGCAGTGGGTGGTCGTGTGTCGACCATATCAACCCTTTGCGTATCGTTCTTGAGCAGTCTGCGGGGTTGCAATCCCCGCCTTAACTCTTGTTCGTGGATTTTGAAATGGCCCGAGTCAACTGTGAATGTATATAGATGTATAGAATATATATATCACTTTTTTGTAGGGGAATTCCGCCAAAAAATTGTTGCCATTTTTGAAGAGTCCTACAACAATGCAAGGTGTTTTGTTTTACACAGTGGGTAGCTATCCTATTCCTTCGTAGGAATATGAAGAAGAAAAAACACAAACAATAAGAAATTATTGTTTTTGTTTTTTTTGTGGACTTTATTGAAATTAATTCAGTTTTAAAGGTTTTTATGACCTTTAGTCCAAATATGCGTTTCGCCCAGGCAAGACAGTTGGGCTCATCAGTTAGATGCTGTCGTTACCCTTCTAAGACGCAATTTTTTTGTCAATGATTATCAACACTAATAAAACTTGCAGCACAAAAACACTGCAAATTATATTCTTCTAGGGGAATTTGGTTAAATTCATGCACCTAGAAATGAATAGAGAGCCCGTGGTCTGGCTAGTGTACGAATATGAAGAAGAAAAAACACAAACAATAAGAAATTATTGTTTTTGTTTTTTTTGTGGACTTTATTGGACTAAAGGTCATAAAAACCTTTAAAACTGAATTAATTTCAATAAAGTCCACAAAAAAAACAAAAACAATAATTTCTTATTGTTTGTGTTTTTTCTTCTTCATATTCGTACACTAGCCAGACCACGGGCTCTCTATTCATTTCTAGGTGCATGAATTTAACCAAATTCTCCTAGAAGAATATAATTTGCAGTGTTTTTGTGCTGCAAGTTTTATTAGTGTTGATAATCATCGACAAAAAAATTGCGTCTTAGAAGGGTAACGACAGCATCTAACTGATGAGCCCAACTGTCTTGCCTGGGCGAAACGCATATTTGGACTAAAGGTCATAAAAACCTTTAAAACTGAATTTATTCCTTCGTAGTGCAACAGGGTTTGAGACAAGTGGATGTTCTATCGCCAATTCTCTTTCTACTGGCGATGGACGACGTATTCCTCGCGTTCCAATGTTTATTCGCTATGCTATCTAGCTATCCCAAAAATTTTGAGATAACTTGAGTTGTTGTTGCGTCAGCTGTTATCAGCTGTTTTTTAACAAGGGATTACAACAACACAAAGCTATCCGGATAACTGAGAATAACCAGCGGAACGTGCCCATTGACGGCCAGTCTTGGTACAGCTGAGTGACAGAGCATTCAATGGAGACCGTTTGATCTTTGATGGGCTCAGTCATTTAGACTATTCCGATGACATATATCTACTGGCAAATAACATCAGTGGGCTGAACGGGATGTGCCAAATACTGCAAGTGAAGGGAGTGTTGAGAAGTCTGAAAAAGACAAAAAATAATGCTCACAGGCCGCTCAGTTTAACTACCTTGGCAGTATTGTTTCTGTAAACGGCGGTACGGATCTAGACGTTAAATGTGGAATAATAAGCAATTGATTATGTCATATAGAAAGGAACTAAAACGTTCATGGGATTTTATTGTAAAAATCATCAAAGGGTTCATTGAAGATGAGAAAACCGTGGAGTGCTATTAAATTCGAGGGTGCAAAAGCACCCTTTTTGGTTTTTTGAATATAACTTGTAAAGGAAGCAAAATTTCGAGATAATTCTGCAAATATTTTTTGTAGAAAATAAAATTGACCATCGAAATGGATTTTTGAAACAAAATTTTAAAAATTTTAGTTAGCTAAATTAAAAAAAAATTATTGCAAAAAAAATTTGAAAAATCGAATTTTTTGGTTGTTTTTACTTATTTGCTTATAACTTTTTTACCAGCAGAGATATGTATAGGCATTGCTTCATACAAAAAGAAGATAATTAAATTTCCTTCAAAATAAATGATTCAAAAAATACTTTGGATACAACTCTACCGAGAAATAGGCATTCAACATAGGCTGATTTTATGGTTTAAGGCTTTTTAAATGGCATTTTTGGCTCTTTTGATGGACTTCTTAGATCATACGATCAAACTGGGTGTATAAGTGAGTCATGACCAGTTAAATCAAAAATAAAAGTCAAATTTCAAAATGTTCACAGTTTTTGGGTTGCCATCTATTTTTTTCAAAATTTAGAATAATTGCCAAAATCAACACACTTGGTCTTACAAAGCCGGGCTTTGAGCACATGTTAGCTTATACCTTCTCGAACAGGAAAAAAAAAACATAGTGCCAGACAAGTTTTCCGGTTGAAAGTCCTTGCCAGACGAGCAAATTTTTTTTTCAAAAAGCCATTTTGATGGTAAATTTTATTTTCTACAAGAAAGTCATGACTACCATCTCGAATAAATTGCAAGCTTTTGTCAATCGCTGTCTACGCGATCGAAATTCTAAAAACGACATAAGAAAACGTAAATGACAAAGGACTGGTCACACTCTGAGGAAACCAAACGATGAAATTGCAAAGCAGTCATTTGAATGGAGTCCTCAAGGTAGACAGCCGGCGCGGCGGGTTGGAAGACTAAGAACATTATTGAAATCAACAGTTCTAGCGGAAGCAGACTCCCAGGGAAAGACGTGGCCACAGTTAACATATCTAGCTGCAGATCGTGCAGGATGGAAATGATTTGTTGGCGCCCTATGCCCCAATCAAGGTTACAGGACTTGATGATGTATTAAAATTCCAAGTGTGACCACAAACATCTAACAGCGTTTGTTTCATTTTAACTTGAGACAATAGCATCGCCAGAAAAATGGAACAAATATTCGACTTTAAATCGTCGCGATTTCTCGGTAGCATGTGCGTTCATACTTATTTAAAATCATCTGTTCTATTTCTGGCAGCTGAATAGTCGTGCATTTGAAATTGCAAGTTTGCTCCTAGCCTTAGTTCATTAGATTAATTCTTACTTTCGACAGTTGCATCGCAAAAAAGTTAATTAATAAAAATTTCAGGCTTTTTAAGCTTTGCATCCGTTTCATGTGCGTTCATTGCCATGTATTCTATTTTTTGCGATGATATTCGTATATTGCATGATTATTTAACCAAAAACAACTGTAACATGTCGCAAGTGCGTCCAATTTCATTTGCAATATTTAATTTTCAGCTAGAAAATGTTTGATAAATACATAAATGTACAACTGATTATATTGTAATATTTTCTCATGTTCGTTAATAAAACTTATTTACATTATTTAAAACGTCCACTTATTAATTTCACATAATAAAACACTTTACTTTTCTTACTACAAACAAAATATTTATTTAATCGCTGCGATTTATAAGTAACACATTCATATGGTGTATTCACATTAAAACTTATTGTGATTTTGATTTTTCTGTGCCAGGCATGGTGAACAGAAAATCACTCCTTTAACGATAGTCAATTATCAAATTGATAATTGATAATTTTAAATTCGACGTAAGAACTTAACTGATAAAAGCATTTATCATTGAGAATAAAATAAACCGGAGACTAACAAAAAAATTAAAAATTTCAAAAGAATAGTTGGTCAGTTTCTTAATCAAGTGAGTTTAACAAGACAAATTTTAAATTTTATCAACTATCAATTTGATAATTGATTTTTTGTTTTGGTGTCAATATATGTGTAACATGTGTGACGGAATAGATTTTGTGCGACATACCACCTGTGTATTCACTCGGAAAGCTTCATTTAATGGTTTACTACACCTTTGTATATATGAGCCTTAATGAGCTTTCGACAATTCTCTTCAACTTATAAGACCAAGGAAAGCTTTTGGCTGGGTTCTGGGGTATTAAATGTTTTAACCTGAATTAAGTGAAATATAAATAAATAATTATGTACGTACATTTCTCTCTTGTACCATTGTATATCCAATCTATAGTATTCTCATGAAACACGATTTTGTAGGACTTTCATTTTGCAACTGTTTTTAATGAAAGCTAGCTTGGTTCAGCTGGTTGCGTCTCAAAATAAAACCACAAAAAGCTTTCGTTAAGTTCATGCACAAACCACACACATAAATAAATTATAGTCAAGACAAAAACAACGAAGACTTTATAGGAACTTTTAACGAAGAAATTCTTTATTACTGTTCATGTTCTTGAAAAACAACATTTTTATAATAATATTATTAAAAAAGGATTAAATAAATAAATAAATAAATAAATATACATAAAAAGTATTGGATATGTTGATATTGTTTAGTAAAATTATTATTACTGCAAGATTTTAATTTCTTTTATTAAGCTAATATAGCTGATATTTTATATTGAATTGTAGATATGTAGATAAACTTGTTGTTACAACATGTTGATTTAAAGAAATGAATTCCTGTATAAATACAAAATGTTGATAGAAGTAGAAGGTGCCAAAAGCGAAGCTCATTGTGCGGATATAATAGAAGTGTAGTATAGGTAGTTGTTGTTAATGAAGTATTTAGAGTAATTTTTCCTGCAAAAAAAGGAATGTTTTTGTTTGCTTTTTTTTTTTGATTTGTTAAAATACCATAAATTCCTTTAATAGAAATTTAATTTTATATTTTTTGTTGAGAGATCATGCTGCAATTTATTTAAAAAAAAAGAAATATTTTCTACTTAAATTTAAAAGAGAGAAATGTTACCTACTCATGCAAATAAAAGCCTGGACTAAAATACGATTTAAGAAGAGAAATTTATACGGCCAACGTTTCTTTAAAATCAAAACTGTTTGGTTTCCAAATATAAAATAAAATCACATAAATGTTTGAGTCAGTATAACATTTTATTTTTTTATTTTGTTTTATTTTAAGTATTTTTTTTTTAATATAATTAATTACACGTGGATTTTTTTATTTATTAAAATATTAACAATTTTGTTTTTTTTTAATTAGTTTTAAAACATATAATTCATTTTTCAAATTCAGAGGTACACAATGACATCAGAGGAAAAATATACATTTATTTTTTTTTAAATATATTAAAAACAAAACTTATATTTTAAATTGAATTTAGGAAAATTATCAAAATAAATAAATTTATTTGTATAAAATAAAATTCTTATTGGAATATTTACAATAAGGTATGAAATAAAAATATAGAAAATTTGTTCATATATCATTTATATATAAGTTACATGTTTATTTATTTTTGTATTTATATTGTACGCTTATATAATTTAATTATAATTGTAATATTAATAATAATTTATATTTATCGTTATTCGGTGCAATTGTGAAATTGGTCTTTCATTTAAAATAATGTGCAGTAAAATATTTATGGTGCTACATCTAATTTGTATCTTTTTTTTATTATTTTCTTTTTTAAGTGGATGCAATATGTTGTTTGTAATACATGGTGAATGAATAAATGGATATTATGAGTTATGAATAAATTAATAGTTTTTGTTTCATTTTTTTTTTTAAATATAGATTCTAAGACAGGAAGTCAAGAAAATTTTAGCACCTTTTTAGAGTTTTTTTCTTATTTAATTTATTTTTTATATTTTTTAAGGATTTAATTTAGAAAAAAAAATAATTTAAATAACATTGGATGAAATCCCATTGGAACAAACAACATCTTTAACTAGAAGAACCATTATATATTTGGCAGTAGTTATGATTGTGTCAAGAAGGAATTTTTTTTTCTTGACACATGGACTGTTTTTTTTAAATATTTAATTCCATTAACAATTTTTTTTGTTGGGATATCATTCAAATTTGTATAGAAACAGTCAAGAAGATTTTTTCAAAATTTATTAAATTTGTTTAAAGATATCTAACCGAAACGATTTAGTAACAACTTTTTTTGTAACAAATTATTTTATCTAAGTGATAATACTTAATGAATACAAATTTTGTTATTATTTACGCGAGCTTAAACAAAAAAAAAAAAACAATAATAAATAATTAACTACAACTGTATTCGCATAAAATTTTTCTATTTTTTAAATTTAAAATTCTTAAGCTTACTTAGGTACTAAGTTACATTTAATTGATAATTTTATCTCTTTGTTGTTGTTTTTCCTTATTTTTTTCTTTTAATTACATCGTACAATTATAGGCATTTATTTTATAGTCTTTTCGCGTTTTTTTCTTTTAAATTTAATTTCAATTTGCTTTTTAAATAATTTTTATTAAAACCAATTAAAAAAAAAAAGGAAAAATAAATATAATGTGGGAGTGATTTACATATGTGGGTATTTTAAAGTATGTATGTATAATTATGTGATGTGATGTATGTGTTTCAAGATTTTTTGATTGCATATTATTATGCAAATACTTTTCTTTTTTTTTGTTTAATGAGAAATTAATTAAATATTCATCTGTTGAATGGAAAATTAAAGCTTTACAAATTAAAGTGATTAAACCCTTAACGAGAAGGTTAAATATTATTCCTGAAGTAATGAATGCTGTTTACAATGAAACGAATCGTGATTGGTGTTAATTTTGGGTTCTTTCTAGATCATTATTATCAATCTGTGAAAATTATGAGCCTATTTTAAAATTTATTCAAAATATATTTTGCGAAATGATTCTTGAAAATGTTGTTGGCCATGAAAGCAGAATCCCATAGAGAAAGACGTGGCTACAGTTAAAATACCTTGCAGCAGACCGTGAAGGATGGAGACGTTTTGTTGACGCCCTATGCCCTAGCCGGGATTACAGAACACGATGATGATTGATATAGGAGGCTTCATAATAATAAAACGATTAAATTAACTTTTTCTTGATAATTTGCAGAACCTTGGGCTGATTTAAAGAAAAATTATGACTTTTTATCCTAATAGGAGATACATACAATATTTGTAATGGCTTTAATTTAAACTTTTTAAATTTATATATTTTTGTCCCACCAGATTTGTGATAGTAGGGCCTACTGTATGGTTTGTCTGTATCTAAAAAGTATACTGAACCCACCAACAACTGGTTAGAAATGAATTTAAGTCGAAAGGCTTTCACTTTACGAAAGTGGAGATGTGGCAATCTACAAAGAAATATAAATTTGTTTATTCAACTTTCACTATCTATAGGTACTGAAAAATTCACAGCAAATTTAATAGATATTTCTTAAACAAAATGGCCGCTATAACCTACAAAATTTTTAAAAACTCTTAAGTACTCACGCCTTCCAATGTAATCAAAAGAAGACCCAAGACTCTGAGTCTGAAAAGGTGGATTTGAAAGGCAATACGCTGCAAAATTTTTTGCAGTGATAAATCATATCAAATAAGTAATTGCACTCTGTACTCTGTTAACCAAAATATATGGTTAAATACCTTTTTCTTATATCATCTAGACGTGTCAAAAAAGTGGAAGCCTTAACGTATTCGTATTAAGGGTGTGGTCAATCAGGTTAAGAGCTGTGCTATCAGGGTGATTTCTCAGCTACGTAAAGTTCTTATTTAGTTGTAAAGCAACAGCAAGAATCGGTAATGGATAGAATTATTTATAGCGAACTCTGCAAACGAAATAGGGACGTGTTTAGCCCAACAAGACAGAAGGGTGGAGGCGCTTGGCTGCTGTAGCCAAGTAGTCATCACCACTAACTAAAATCCAATACATGCGATGAGATGTTCCGGTTGACCTGCGAAAGACTAAATACACTATTATATACTGACAATTGCTCCCGCACAGAAAAAAGCATCGTCTTTGTGGATATAGATATGTACGTAGAAGCAATGTTAGGAACAAAATCCTGAGTTTCAATTATGTGAACGAGCACCGCATTTTCTGGCATAAGCAAAACAGATAGGTATGCCTCCTCAGAGAATTATGACACTAAAAATATGTTCTACGAGCTGTTAAGCGAGATTATGAGCATTTAGCTGTGATACGTATATCTGCGTAGACCTGCGTATATCTGAGTAGAACTGTGTATATCTGCGTAGACTTGCATATATCTGCGTAGACCTGCGTACCTGCGTACCTGCGTATATCTGTGTAGCTGCGTATATTTTGTTGCGTATATCTGCATATAAATTTGAGACCTGCGTATAACTGCGTATATTTGCGTATATCTCCGTAGACCTGCCTATATCTGCGTTGCCGTATATCTGCGTAAAACTGCGCATATCTGCGTATATCTGCGTATATTTGCGTATATCTCCGTAGACCTGCATATATCTGCGTATCCGTATATCTGCGTAAAACTGCGCATATCTGCGTATATATGCGTAGACCTGCATATATCTGCGTATCTGCGTATATCTACCTATGTCTGCGTATATCTGTGTAGACCTAATGCGTATATCTGCGTAAGCCTGCGTATACTGCGTAGACCTGCTTATATTTGCGTCGACCTGCGTATATCTGAGTATGTCTGCGTAGATCTGCGAATATTTGCGTATATCTGCGTATATAGAGTTGTACGTGAAAGTTCGCTATTCTCGAAATTTGGTCATTTTGAAATCGCAATATCTTGTAACTGACCACTCGTATGGGAAAAACTGTTGGAACCTTTTGAGTAGAACATTTTGACGTCTTTTAACTTGGCATACATTTATTTCGAACAACTTCGTCAATTACGAGTAAAACCGAGAAAACCGATATTTTTGGCTTTTAACCAAATTTTAAAAATAGTTATATATTTTTATCGGTAGGTTTTAGGGTAAAAAAAATTAATACTTTTGTGCAAAAAGTCAAAAGATCTACTAACATTACCTGAAACACTTTCTGATAACATTTACCTTTAACGAGTTATTCCCAAACTTTTTTTTTAAATAGCTATATTTCCTAAACCGAAGGTCTCTTGACCTTGAATAGCTTTTTTGCTCGAGTGGTATTGACAAGGAGTTTTCGCAGTTGATTTGTTATGCCAAAAGGAAGGTTTATACCAATTTTCAGCTTTATCGGAGCTGTGTCTAGGTTTGTACATTTGTATGTCTATTTTGACTGGACTACGTTGGGAAACTGCAATCACAAGAGATAACTAAGGGTTTGTACCACAAAACTCCAAAAAAATTTTTTTTAGATGTACCTAAATAAAGTTTTTGTATTGAAAACTTAAAAATAACTTGTGCAAGACTTGTAGTTTTGTGGTATAGATTGCACGTTTTCTTCGAGTCTGTTATAAGCTGCCAGAATCAATTTATAAGCAATAAACTATAAAGATGTCACCTATAACGTGATGGGTTTCTCACGACTGCCACAGTGAAACCTATGATTGTCTGCTTTGGCGTTCGATGAGTGCTGACAGGTATATGCAGTTGAACAAAAGGCATAATAGAAGTGAGAAAATTGCTGCTAAAACGGAAAACAGAAACTTGAGAGCCCCACGATTGAAGAAAAAGAGAAATGTCAAAACAAAAATGAAGTTTGGAATTTTAACCAATAGGTAAAAACGACCTGATTGAAAATTGGTTTATATAGTCATTTAAGTCCACAGTAGAAGGTATTTTGTTTCGGTGATCTTACTTGAACATATCAATGAGAACTGAGTTCCTTGCTCCACGCAAACTTGGCCGGAACATAATGCCAACTTTTGTGGACTAAATGCCGTAGAAAGCAATTTTGAGTCAATTATTTAACGAGTTCAAACATCGAAGTGGAATCGTAGGTGAAGTTCAGGACATTGAAAAATGATTTCCGATAGCGATTCATCCAGGCCAGTAGACAAAAGGTACTCGTACCATTCCACCTTGATGACAAAACCAATCATTCTATCTACGTGAACTTGCCGAAATGAGATAAGTGTAAGTTTACTTGAGTCCAATAATGCAGCTGAAGTTGACGACGGGTGTGGCGGCGTGTAACTACAAAACCGTTTGAAGTGGCAGGTGATGAGGTGGTTATATGCAAATTTGTTTGGTCAAAAAAAGATAGCTTGCCCGATGAATGAAACGTTAGCAATATTTGTTCGATTTTCAAGAAACGAAGCCCTCTTAGCTTCGCCAAATACAGAACCATCAGTCTCCTTCATATCTCTTACGGTCCATGACCATAAAAATGTGGCCTTAGGCGGGGAAAGCTTTTTATATTACGTCACATCCATACCTTCCACCGCTCAATCAATAGGTAAAGAGCAATATATACTTTTGATAAGATGGCTGTCACGCGATTTTTCAAACATCGCTCTGTCTTGAAAGTACAGTGCAAAACTGTCGTGCCTGCTTTTGAGACACAATCTACTTATACGGTAGAATACATCAGCGTGATGTCAGTGGTGCAGACCTTTGTAATTAAGACTTAAGTACAAGCTCAAGTACAATACAAGTTTGAAACTTTATGTACTAGTAGGTACAGTTCCTTTGTCTTTGTACTTAAACATTCCAAGTTCCAGTATCGGGACTTAGCCTTGAACTTATAACTCTTTTAAAGTACATTTCTAAAATTTGTATTGAAACCCTTTTCACTACTTGTACTTGGTGTGCATTTGGAGCTTCTTATGAAGCGTAACAGATTGGCTAGACTGCCTATGTCTATGTGCATCATTTCACTAGTATCAATTGAGTTGAACTCTTGAAGGTGAAGTCTTCATCTATTAGATAGAGCAGAGAAAGTTCATAAAAGATGAATAATCGATTCTCTTTCTTTCTCGTTTATACAGCTTCTGCAAAAATCGTTAGAAAATACGCCAAAATATGTGTCCGGTAATGACACCTACATATGTATCATGGAGCTAGTATGCAATCTACTTAGGGCCAGTTTTTCAGGTCAGTGTTAAATCAGAGTAAATTAATCCCGACTTAACTAAGGAACAGTTTTCAGTTGAAGATTAACAAAAGTATTAATAAAATCCTTCTATCCGCTCCCAAAGACACGTGTTAACGGATAGACAACTTGTCCGTTTGATAACTTTTCTTATTTACCACTTCACCAAATTCACCACTTCATCAAATTATTGTGATTTTCTAATACATGTGTCACATGCATGCACTGCCTTACGAAGTGTATAGCGGTAGTAGTAAACGGTCTTATCATACCTGTGCGTGTATGTGTAAAGAAGTTATCCGTTCATTACACGCAGAATTAGGAGCGTTAAAGTTATCGGTACGTTAACACACGTCACAGACTATTATACATATTTGTTAATAAGAATTATCAGATGTATAAAAGCTAGCACGTTATTATCCCCCATTTATTAAAAAGGGGGTAACTTAATGTTTTTGTTATAAAAAATCTATTGTCATCGATGTGTGGCACTATGGATATTACCTACCATTCTACGCCTTTCAAGCATCAAAATAGAGATGGTGCCACAACGGAATTGCACTGTGAATAAATTTTGCTATCAAAATTCAGATGGTGCCATAGCTGAAAAAGTCCTCAATTTGATCCCTGAGGGCCAGTTGTACAAATATTTAACTCGTGGCTCACCAATTTTAACTCACTGACTTTAACGAATTAACTGAATTTCAGCGATGGTTCAGGCATTAAATTGGTTTCTATAACATACTTGAACCTTGAACCATCACTGAACACCAGTAATTTCGCCGAAATCAGCCAGTTAAAATATTTGAACCACGGATCAAAATTTGAACCACGTTTGTACAACGGGTCCTGAGTGAACTAGGAGTTAACTTAAAATTTCAATTGACTCAAAACACAATAATGGAGTTAACTCAGGTTTAACCCCGAGACTAGGATGATCTCGCACTGAAAAACTGAATCTAAGATCTTTAAATCAAATGCAGGAATTATGCTACCGTGTTTAGTTTGATCAATCTAAAAGGGGCTATGCATATCTCAGGTAGAGTCCACTAGTAAAATACTTTCAACTAGAACCCCAATGACAATACCAACGAATGATTCAATTCGAAGATAACGGAGACGGTCAGAAAGTGGTGTTTCATTTTCAAAATAGGACAAAAGTCCCAAAGTAAACGAGTACATATTAATCAAGTAGTTGCTGAAGCAAGAATACTACTTTTTCTTCTGTAAAAAGGCTTTATTATTAACTAATGATATGATTTTGTTAAAAAATATTGTGTAAACATAAGAAAAAAGATTGTATTTTACCTATAATAAAAAAAATATTTTTAAATTTGATGCATTCTGAAAATATATTTGTTAATTGCAATCAAATGTCAAACATGAAATATAGTTTTTTTTTTTCAAAAATATCATTATACATAAATATAAATGCACATTAATTTTTATTTTTGTTTTTGTTGTTTAAGATTGTTTTCTTTGTTTTTCTTTTTTTTAAATAACTTTTTGTGTGTAAATAGTTGATACAAGTTTTGTGTTTATACAAAATATATTTTGTTTTATTATTTTTAAAAAATAGATATTCTCATTTAAAAAAAAAGATAAACACAATCTTAATTTAATTAAAGTACATATAATAAATAAATCATTTAAACTTTCATTAATATTCTCAAAAAAATCAATTAAAATTAAAATAAAATAAATAATTATTAAATAGCTAAATATAAGCTAATTAAGTTTAATATAATCAGTGTTGTACCAATTAAGCATTTATTTTTTCAAATATTAATAAATGCATTAATTATAATAAATAAAATTTTATTTAGAATTAATTTATATATATATGTATAATAATTTCTTTAGTTTTCTTTTAATTATCAATAATATTTATACTACATTAAATATTATTTATATATAATTTTAATTAAACTACAATATTACAGCATTTAGTATAACCTACATTTATTTTGTGTTTTGTTTTGTTTTAATATTTTAATTTAAATATATTTATTGATTAATTAAGACTGCTGAATTGAACTTAAAAATGCTGGATCGACAGAAGCAACTTTAGCTGTCAAAAACGCATGCATACAAAATAGCAAACTTTGCAGCACTTGGCATTCTAGTTCCTGTAAAAAATAAAATAAATTACAAAAAAGAACGAAAAATTAAAATATTTCAAAATAACTAGCAGACAAAAATTAATTTTATTATTAAAGATTTTATTTTTTAAAGAAAGTTTTAAATAATAATACAAATAAAATAGCTTAGCGATGAGTTTGAATTAAAAAAAAAATTCGACATAATATTGCCTTGAACAGAAATGAGTTCAAAAGGTTTATACTTCCTTGAGTTAAAAAAAATAGGCTTTCGTAATTCAAAAAAAGATAGGCTACATAATAAAATGATGTTCTCATAATAACCTTTTCAACGATGTATGGACACATTCGTGTTGAGAAATGGACCAGTTCCCATACATTTTTGCTCATTCTCCTAAGCTATATTTTTTCCCGATATAAGACATTTTTCGCTGGATATTAGCAACTTTGTTAGGTTGTATTTCTGACATTTTATGTCGCACGTAAATATTTAGTATACCAAAATGTAGGAAATGAACTGTTCTATAAAAAACTATTGAAGTATTTTTTGATCAGATGAGCATGAGGCCAGATAATCGTTAAAAACTATTTTTTACTTCGAAATTTCAACAGTTTTTCGTCAATAACTTTGTTTGGAAAGAGGTACCAAAATGTTTTTTTAAGCAAAAGTTGTAAAAGTTACCTTAAGGTAGTAAGTATAGCTAAAGGTGTAATAGGAGCCGAGAAAATTGAACTCACGCTTTCCAAAATGGTGGACAACGCATGGGCGCTTGTTGTTCGAACTTTGTGAATTTATATTGTCCAATGAGATCTATTTAAGAAACAAAAAAAAAACTCGACGCAGTATCTATTCTTTGTAGATATAAAATATTAATTTGACTGGACTAGAATATAAAAAACTTAACTGTTTGTTTTTTTGTTTTCAAATTAAAAATACATTAAAACATTCTTGAAAAAAGTTTTTCGTCTTGAATATCTTAAGAAGAAACAATGATATTGACAAGCCAAATCAAATCATCTTTGTTTTGTTTTTTTTTTTCACAAATAAATAAGAGAATTGAAAAATGGAAGGAAAATTAATATTTTATTACGTACAAAAAAGTTTAATTTTGTCTCTGTATGTCCTACGGCTGAAATGTTACCCAACTTTGTCACCCAACTTTACCCTTACTTTTTTGAATTCTTTTATTTAAAAGAAGGCTTTAGGTACCACTACAGTCCCTTGCCGTATTAGACAGACTGTGAAATTTTTAGAAACTCACTAACTGTACTACATAATATTTAACGCATTAGTTTTGACTCTTTGTCTTATAGATAGTAACTGTTATTTGGGTTACATATATAAACGATTTGTTATACGATTTGTTTTGAGCAAATTACATCCCAAAACTATGCCCACAACCTTAGAACATACCAATGCGATAAAAACCGATTTTTACTTTTGCTTCCTCTAGCAACGATATGTTACAATTGTGGTTTGTACTTAGTTCTATAGCATTTCTGAGTTCAAAAATTTCATTACTTTTCTGAATTCGCATTTTTTTTTATAAAAACTGTTTACTTTTTGACACGACAAGTCAATAATGTAGGAATACTTTTGGATGCTGAGCTCTATCTGTCATCCATATTCCACTATAAGCTCCATCTGGGTGTTTGAGATATTCCCGTTAGAAAATGAAATAATAACCGGTTTTCACCATTTCTCAGGTTATAGAAAAACAAGAGTAGGTTTTTTTAGGAACAATTCCTAAAAGCTAAATAGCTAACTTAGGATTTTTTTGGAGACTTAAACACATTTTGGAAACATTTTTGCTGCATTTTGAAGAAGTCGTTGCAAATTTTTGTTTGAAAAATTTACTGCGTTTTGTCACATAATCTTAATATAATAATGGAAATATCTCAAAACCTAGAGATGATGACGGAAAATGGATGATGAATTTGAATTCAGCGCCAAAAATTACAATATAAGAAAAATTCTTTCCTGCTCGTGTCCAAAAAACGTTTTAACAATTTTTTCTTTATTGACTCGACTATAACGAAATAACATCTAATCTCTAGTTTCCAAAGCCACTAACCGTAAGTTTCCTGTATTGGTTGTACCCAGTCTTAGTTACCTTTTAGTTTAAATGTTTGTATTGTAAGTACCTATGATTAAAGCCTAGTTTACAGTTGCATATATTTTCGCATGTGAAAAATTATTGAGGTGAAGTACAAAATTATTTTTTCATGATTGGTTTATCAGTTTCATGCAAAACAATAACAAAATAAAATATATTCACCTCAAGGTATTATTTGCATGCAAATGGTTTTTGCATCCAAAAATAATTGTTTTCCTTTTTCTAGGCCTATAGCTAATTCATTAAGGGTAAATAATTAATGACACAATGGGAGGCTTAGGCCAATGTAAACATTTGTCACCTTGAATATTATTTAATATGGTGCACAGAATAAGTTGCAAAATGTTTTTCAAAATCCTGATTTTTTTCGTATGGGAACTGTAAACTATGCTTAAACCAGTAAATGATAAAATGATAAAATTGTTGCGGTAAAATTTAGCACAACAAGTTTCACCTGCCTATTCTCTTTCCTTAACCATTTTTAGCCTTCCCTTTTACCGTTGCAGCTCCAAAATGCTTGTAGAGTTAATCAGCCAGAGACCTACTCTTAAAGTATTTTGGAAAAGTAACAAAAACAGGTTTCGATCGACTTCTGAATTGAGTGGAACAGTTGGTTCCAAAATCCACGAACCCTAATTATCAAGAAGACGGGCGGTCTTTTGCCGATGTGCCAGCGGATGAGCTGAAGAAGTAAGCGAGTCAGGCGGACTCTAACCTATCTAAACAAACAAATCATCATTAACTAAACTTAGCTGAAATTAACGTAAGGTAACGTAACGTAACGTAACGTAGGTTATTATTTTGTCAGAAAATGGGTTGTTAACTTGCTTTATAATTCTTTTAACTTAACTTTATTTTAAATTGGAATGAAATAGATCTATCGGAATTGACACGCGGAAAGAAAAGATATGAGTAGATCTTAGGATTAAAAGCAATGTGTTCCTCTCTCACCTCGAAGTCTTGGTTTTGTAGAGACTGCTTCGTGCTTCGAATCACTCGCGATTATTTTAGAGTAACTAGGAGAATGCCTAGAAGAAACTTTTTCTGGATTTTGGTTCTTTTAAATTTTCTCGAAAAAGTTAGTTGAAAGGGTTCTGAACTCGGCCATTTGGATTCGGCAAGTTTTGGATAGACATCCAACAACTTGCTGAATCATTGAATGTGTGTGTGAGAGTAAAGTTTCGATGAGATTCGACAACGGAGGAACGGAGGATTTCGAGGAGAGCACGTAGCTTTCTAGGAAGCCGTTATCCCGTGACTGAAGATCTCGAAAACGATTTGCTGGCTGTATGAATGTGTGAGAGACTGGAATGGCCGAGGTAGACAATAGGCTTATCATGGAAAGTTCACTCTTTGGAGAACTATTCAAGCAAAAAGTTGTGATTTAAAAAAAAATCCGAAGAAGTTTGGAAGAAGTTAAAACTGAGAAAAAGTATGTATTTGTAGTTCTGAGAAAAAGTTGTCGAGAAATTTTGAAGAAAGGAAAATTTTGTGATTCGAGGCGGAGAAGGAATTAGCAGGAGGCTAAAATATTCGAGGTGATAGCAGAAAAAAAGCGGATAGGAGGTCCGCAGCTATAATCGAAAAGATAAGTAGAGTGTTCTGTTTTATAATTTGTTTCGTGTCAATTCTAATAGGTTAAGCTTGAGTTGTTTAATTCGAATTTTATCCCGGTTTTGTGGGACACGGTATTTTCTTGTTAACGGCCCATTTTTCATTTCCATTTTCTTTGTTTTTGCTCGCGGCTTTACGTTTCACCGTAAGCCCTTCAAATTTTGGAATCTTGATACACTTTCCACAAAAATTGACTTTTAATTTTTCAATGATCATTGGTAAGGTAGTTCAATCATTGAAATAAGAAAAGTCTTTTCATGTGGAAAGTTGGGCATATTTGAAAAATTTTTTTGGCTATAAATATCAATTAAGTCTAGCTTTATTTTTCCATCAAAATAATAAATGATTTTACTTCCTAAACGTCTCAAAATCAATCATTAAAATTTTCAATGATTAATTTCAATGATAGCAATAACTGGCACTTTAATCCCTGGGTTTCGGCTCAAAGGTTTCCCAAATCAAATAATTGAAGTCCCCATCTGGGCAATGGGCATACAATTTTTTGTGTTTTATTATGGTTCTTATTTATTTACTTCGTTCTATAAAATTAGTTTTGGAATTCTCTAATTCTTAATTTACAAAAGAATTCCTGGCACCCACTTTGAGTAAAGTACACCCTGTACTGATACTTAAAATTTGATTTCCTTTTTTTTTTATTAATTTTATTAATCGAATTCGATTAATAAAATTATTTTTACTACTCAACCCATCCCATTGCTGAGGTACAGTTCGTCATTCATCTCGTTTCGTTGTCTTGTCGCGGCGCACGCAGATTTCGTGCTCGGTTTTTTTTTATTTTATTAAAGTTATTAATTCGATTGTTTGAATTAAATAAATCCATTTGAATTCGCGGATTGTAGTTCCGCCATCATAAAGTTAAAGTTCGCGTTTAAATAATTTCACAACAAAATATTTTTCGTATAATAAAAAAAAAAAAAAAAAAAAAAAATTAAAATTGATACACAACACCGGCTCTGGGGCACCTCATTTCTAGGATATTCTCAAAATAAATGTAAATGTAAAAAGGCCACTAGATTGTCAACCAGTTTCACTAACTGGTCAGTAATAGATTTTTCGTTTAGGAACAATCTAATTTGAAAACGAGCAATTTATTCTGTGGCCTTGAATTTTATTAACCCCTTATCAGGATCACATAACCTTTCAGCAAATGTGACAACATATGTACTTATCTACATTTTCTTGAACATTGGATAAATGAGCTGTTAAAGGTTCGTCATGATCTTGAAAAAAAGCTTTTAAATACACAGGTTTACAAGGTTTTCGACACGACTAAGTAAGAGTTGATCTAAAGGTAATTTTTTGTGCTGAACTCAAATCCGTTATCCGTTTTTCGCTATCAGCTCTGGTTTTCGATTTATTACCGTTAGAAATTGCCAAAAACCCCCTTTTCGCCATTTTTGGGGTTATGATTGTAACTAATACAAATTGATTTTTATTTTTTTAATTGTACAAATTTCTGAAAGTTCTAATCTTAATCTTCAAAATTCAGCTTTAATCGTCCCAATATCTCTTTTACTTTTTGAGAAGTCCTCAGTTGCATTTTTCAATATATTGTGAAGAGCAAGGACACGACTTCACCAAGATTTAAAAAGAATAGAAAAAAGTTAGAAAGGTTTTTGGGATGATGGTATGTTAAGTGACTATTGTTGGTCTCTTGTACGTGAAACGGACCAAAATTTATATAAACCGTGCAGTTCCATTACACTTTGATTTAATTTGTAAGATTTATTTCAAATAAAAAAAAAAAATATGGTCAAAAACGGGTGATTTTTTAATTTATTTCCAAAAGTTGAGCTGATAGCCAGAAATGGATTTCAGATTTGAAATCTACACTAAAAATTCTTTTTAGAATATATTTTACCTGCTCCTGTCGAAAACGACGTAAGCCAAAGAGAAATCATTTTTAAAACTATATGTAGTCAGATGAGGACTAATTACTAATTTAATATCTCTCAAAAAGTAAAAGAGATATTGGAACGATTAAAACTGAATTTTGAAGATTAAAATTAATACTTTCAGAAATCTAAACAATTCAAAAAAATAAAAATCAATTCGCATAGTTACATAACCCCAAAAATGGCAAAAAATGGGTTATTTGGTACTTTCTAACGATAATATCTCGAAAACCAGAGCTGATAGCGAAAAACGGATAACGGATTTGAGTTCAGCGTGAAAAATTGCCCTTAGAATGAATCTTACTTTCACGTGTTGAAAAGTTAACCGATATTTATAAACCTGTGATATCATAAAAAAGTTTATGGCTGACCAATTACTAACAATAGTTGGCCTTTTATGGTGATTTAGCGGCCTCTCAGATTTTATACTTTTCCACAAATGGGGTGCCAAAAGTCGGTATGATATTGAAAATTAATTTAAAAATCTATGTCTGACCAACTACTGCAACTTTTTGGGACCGTTTATTTTTAAATTACCTTAATTAAGTACTAAACAATTTAACAATTTAATTTTGACCTTGAAAAAAACTCTAAGGCCATTATCAAATTCCAGTTGACCTTTTATCACCATCTAGTGGCTTTTCAGATGGAAAACATTTTTTGCATCTTACAAAAATGTGATTTCAAAAATTGGACCTGACCTTAAAAAAACCTATACCGTTGATTAAAAATTCTCTTAAATCCGAGAGCCGTCCAAGTTATCCAGTTACTATTATATGTCACGGGCCACTACACACAAATTAATACGAATAACGAGTATATGATGAGGAATAAGCGTTAACTCACTGTTGTTCATAGTTTATTAAAAAGATTAGTTTAGTTTTTAATTTGACAAATTTAATTAAGCTTCATAACTTTAAGACGAAGAAAAATTGATTATTATAATTGGAAAAAATGTTATTAACTTTTCCTGCAAAAAATAAACTTTATAATTTGCAATATTGCCAATCCAACCGTTAACAAATACAAATAAATGCAATTAACCTAAAACTCTTTTAATTAAAAATAGAGAAACTTTTTTAAACAACTGTCAAAACTACATTAACTATTAGTTTGGCATTAAGGTAATAGAAGCAAGTATGTTGTATAGGTATTTAAAGTTGAAACAAAACTCTCATCTTACTGAAGCTATTATAAAGAGAATCGGAAAAAAATGAACTTCAAACTAAAAGAAAACTTAAAAATAAACCAAAAAGAAAAAAGATATTATAAAATAGAAAATAGAGAAAGAAATTCAAACCAACTTGATAGAAAAAAAAAAAAACAAACCAAGTAAAAACGGAAATTAAAAATTTGTTATAAAGCACTGACGAGGACGTTGACGACGAGGACTAGGACTTACCTTTGTTTCGATAGCACGCGTTTCATGGTCCTGAAAATGTAGTTTCAGCTTTGATTTACCATCATCACTGGAACCGCGTAGCTGGGAAAACTTATACTGCCAAACTATTGACGAATCCGCCCCTTCGGCTAATGAGAATCCTGATTGCCAGTCAAGCGTTAATCCGCCACTCTTTCCGTGATGTGAAACAGCAAAGGTTTTCCGCTACAAAATGGCATACCATAAATATGTATGTATAAAAAAAATGGAAGAGAAAACAAAAAAAAAAGAACAAGAGAACAACGTTAAAAAAGCTATTATTCACTTTGTTCACTGCATTTATTTTGTGTTCAACATAGCAAAGCCCAAAACTCGAACTCCATCCATATACCCATATTAAGACCTATCCCTCATCCCCATTCCCTGCTAAATCCAATTGAGAGAGTTTGAGTCCAATAAATAGGAAAAAGTACATTTCTGCAGGCAAAAAGGATTCGGTTTAACGAACGAAAAAGAACAGGAAAATGCGGAAATATTGCCGTTGGTTTAGGAATAATGGGTAAACGTGAATAAGGAATGCCTGCGACTGGGATCCTTGGGAAATTCCTGTTCGTCTGTCCTTCGTCGAAAAGTAAAAGAAAAAAAGTTCAATGATTTCCAGAAACTTCCTTAAAGATAGTATAAAGTTCTTGAAGACAAAATATCTACCTATACCTAGCTTCTTTTATGAGTATTAGTATATACATGCATATCTACGGAAAGTATTTCCTATTGATATAAGTTAAGACTCAACTTTTCTATTTTTGACCAAAGTTTAATGGATTTTCTTTTGAAAACGTCTCATGCGGCATGTTCATAACTTTGACATTACTTTTCTTTTTTTTTCTTTGTTTGGGTAAGAAACTTTCATATAGGCTGAATATTTTGTGTCATAAACTTTACTAAGAGTGTCAATGTTGAACAAAAGTTTTTGATGACAAGTCATTCAAGGAAAATTGATCATAATATGCAGGGCTTTATTGATTTCATACTAAGGAGTCAGGAGGTATTTGCAGAGCTAAATTTGAATCCATGAGTTTTTATATATTAAAAAAAAAAGTTTTTTCTTTTCTTACTGCTGTCAAAAGTGCAGAATGAGTAGAAGAAAGTTAAGCTCTTGATTGTTTAGGACTATCCTACTCACCCACCTGATGGAGCTCTGGTCATGGGAGCTCTGAGTGCAATATTTTCGTTTGACCCTTAAAAAACAACGGAAGAAAATCTACAAGTTTATTTCACCAGTGAACAATTATTTTAATGAGTAACCGTTGACATTCAGGGACGTTTGCCTTCAACAAAATGAGGAAATAGGTATGCGTTGGTCATTTCTGGACTATTTCTGAAAATTGCTCGAAGCATTTCTTTTCGTCGACCATAAAATAAATTCTGTTGAAAAATTCTTGGTTTATGAAAAGATCGAGCTGGACTTGAACTTCACCGTTCCGTGAACAAAATTAATAGTAGGTATATGATTTAAAAGCTATAATTCTCCCAAATTCCAAGTTCGAAGCATTGTATGGTTCCAGAACACCCAGAGAAAAGTTGAAGTGTGCAAAAAATAAGAATGAACAATTTCAAGTTATTGAACCATTAATATCCAGTATACACTTCACTCAAAGTTTTAAGTTGTGCCGAGTTTAGTGCTTGGCCTTCCAAGCTTAGGAATTCAATTAAGAAGGCTTCAACCCAAGAAACGCCCAGGCACTTTTCCTTTTTTTGGCATGAGGAATATTCACTGAAAAGTCCATTTTAAAATCATGTGCGCAACAAAGGTTATAAGGGGTCAAATATCAAAAAATTGGTTTTTCGCATATAACTTTCAAACGGTAAACGCTAAAGAAAAATAAATAAATAAAAAGGTTAAAATGACGAAAATGTCGGTTTTGGCCGTGTAAATCATTAACAGTAATGACTATCGAAAATAGCCTATTAAATTTATATCGTGCACTTTGCTTTTTTTTTAGAGTCGTAAAAGACTACACAGTTCGCTTGACATCGAGCTATTTTTTAAGTAGTACGGATAGACTCAAGACAACTTGAACTTGAAGTTCCGCCATTTGTAGAGCCTAAAATTAGCAACAAATTTTTGTAACAAATAACGATTATGTAGGAAGGTGTGGTGGACATCTAACTAGCCTCAAGGCCACAGATAGACGTCCCTAAAAATGCCGTTACGATACCGAGGAGATACCAGCTTCAAGGCATCCTAAACGGTACCGTACATTTTGGACCGAAATTTGGCGATACTATCGATAGCATTGTTTGGTATTGGCAGAAAAAATGGATTTTTGAATATTATTATTAATCTATTATACACAAAATATTCCGGTAATAGATTTATCGGAAATACTCCATCGATTTGGATGACATTTTCACATTCTTGTTTTCTCTGATATGAACAATTTCGATGAAATTTTAAGACTTATAATTCTTTTTGACTTAAGTGAAATCTACCGACTTTCATGCCTTTTTTTTTTATATCGTGGTTTCTTGAAAACGGTTCCAGCAATTTTTCCAAGCTCAAACAGAAACACCTTTTGTTTAAATTGGTGATGGAAAAAATTGTTTTGTTTTTAAATAATACCTATTTTCTTTAATGGAATGTTAAAGAAAACCATTTGAAATGTTTTGCAATTGAAAGTGTTTGATTTCACTGAAATAAAAATGCAATCGACAGATAAATCAGACCCAAAACCGTGAAAACCTCGATTAAAGTTGCGGACGTAAGACAATAATTACATTCGTGACTTCAATTATGGGTTTGGTTCAATTTCTGTTACATTTTGCATTTCAATGGGATTAAACTTCAAACCCTTTCAATTGCAAAGAATTTGATGTGCCAAAAGAATATCCGCGAAAGGTTAATTTATAGAATTTATCATTTCGTTGGCTCTCAGTTTTTTAGAACTAATTTTTTTTTGTTCTTGTTATGGGTTATTGCAAAGAGGTAGTTTGTAAAACCAAGCCAAGAAATGTATAATTCGGGGTTTGTAGTAGGTACTGTAGGCATCCACAAACATTCAATAGGTTAAGGGTGCAGCAGTGTATTCAAAGTAATTGCTCGTAAGAGGCAGCTCTTCGTTAATGGGTATTTGAGTGTCTTAGGCGCCAGTTATAGCTATCATTGAAACTCATCATTGAAAATTTTAATGATTGATTTTGAGAAGCTTACGAAGTAAAATCATTTATTATTTTGATGGACGATTAAAGCTCAAGACTTCAAAAATATTTCTAGTCAAAAAAAAAATTTCAAAGAGGCCCAACTTTCCACAAAAATTGACTATTGATTTTTCAATGATCATTGGTAAGGTAGTTCAGTCATTGAAATAAGAAAACTCTTTTTATGTGGAAAGTTGGACCTATTTGAATTATTTTTTTGGCTATATATATTAATTAAGTCTTAAGGTTTATTTTTCCATCAAAATAATAAACGATTTACTTTCCTAGGCGTCTCAAAATCAATCATTAAAATTTTCAATGATGAGTTTCAATGATAGCTATAACTGGCGCCTTATTGAGAGTTTATTGGGTTAACCAAACGCAAATTCAACATGCTAACTTGACAGGAGCTAATTGTCATAATTATAAAAATGATAATAAAGGGCATTGAACTGGTCACACCTTAAGGTGCGAAGATAATTATTCATTGCAAAGCACGGCATGTAATGAAGCACTTTAACTAAAATAAATAATAAAGAACTTGGTAATCCAGGATGAATTGATGACACTTTCAAGGAGTTGAAGAGAAGAAGTTATACAAAAAAAAAAAATGATTTTATGCTTATGTTTTCCTTATTTTCGTGTTTGATTGTCATTTTATTCTTTTCAACTGTTTTTTTTTATTATATTTATTTTATTTTTAATATTTATTTTTCACCTTGTTTTCTTTTCGTCTTTTGCTTTGCCCTTTCCTCTCTTATTTTATTTTATTTTATTTTTTTCTCGAATAAAACAAAATAAATAATAAGGAATGTAGATATGAAATTAATAAAAAAAAATTAAAAAGGAGAAGACAGGACAGGACAAATGAAGAAAAAAAGGTAAAGGAATTTTGTTTCTTTTCTTTTCTTTTCTTTTCTTTTCTTTTCTTTTCTTTTCTTTTCTTTTCTTTTCTTTTCTTTTCTTTTCTTTTCTTTTCTTTTCTTTTCTTTTCTTTTCTTTTCTTTTCTTTCCTTTTTTTTTTTCTTTGAAATTATTGTTCAACCTTCTTCGATTAAATTATGAACTATAAGGTAAATTCTATTACGTCCCTTATCTTGGCGGACACTTTTGGTGGAATCAAATAATTTTGATATCTGAATCTGTAGATAATTATTAAATACTTATCTTGTATGACCCTGAACTCTGCAGATAATTTTAATATTTTTGACTGTCATCAGTGGCGTAGAAATGGTTCGATTTTAAAAAATGAGCATCCTTAATATCGGTGTTCTTTATTATTGACTTTGATAAATAACACGGTTTTTGTAAGAGCAATCTAGCTTCGATTAATTTGCTTTCAAGTACAGAAAGAAACTTGGTTGAAAAACTCATGTGAATTTATAAATATTGCAGAGTTTTTTGGTTAATTTCTTTTCTGTTACCGTAAATAATATTATGTCATGAAAAATCAATTGCCGTTTCATTTTTCAAAATCGATTCATTTTTTTGGCCCTAGCGACAGTCCAAATTATGATATTCAAAAAGTTCAGGGTCATAATTTGTTGCGCAAACTCCGATATTTTAGTTTTAACAGCTTTCATCATAACTTTTTTACTACGGTAAGTAAAATAAAATGCACGACTGGATCGCACGTACTTGCTCTTATGTTCAAGTTGTGTGGAACTTAAGAACTTTAAGAAATATTCAAGTTATTATAGAAAAAGTATAAGAAAGCATTTAAATCGTTCTTTAATTGTATAAACAGCCTGATAAATAACCTAGAGCTCAAAAAAAAGTATGCCATTTGATTACTTGAACAAATATGAATATATTCAAAAAAAAAATTTAAAGCCGTTGGAGCCGTTTTCTTAAAAATTAGTTTTTATATATAAAATTTTTTAACATTTTTCAAAAAAAAATTTGGTATGCCAATTTTGAGTTTATATTAATATACATTTAAAACTGAAATTTCAAAACAATTCATCAACCCGTTTTTGAAATATTGAATTTAAAAAAAAAAAATTTGAATCTTTTTTTTTAAATCTAAAATTTATTTTTTCAAACATTTTGGTATGCAGTATTATTTATATTCTAACAAAGCTTTTATGCAAAAAATTTTAATGAGCGGTTAATGAGAAAACCAAAAATCAAAAAAACCGTTATATGCCAGGTATACCGTTAAAAAATGTTTTTGGTTATTTTTTTCTTACTTAAAGATACATCATATCTACAATAATGCACTGATTTTTTTTATCAAAATCGTTGGAGCCGTTTTTGAGATAAATAAGCTTTTCCTTAACGGTTGTATGGCAAGTACCGTTATTTTTTGAGCTAAAAAAAATTTCAATTTCCCCTCTGGAGAGTTACAAAAAAACCTTAAGTTCAAAATTAGAAGAACATCGCTTCAGTGGTTTAGGCTGTAGGTTGAGGTACGGACAGACAGACAGACAGAATTGTGCCACCCATTTTTTTCGTGTTCTCTATCATAGTAGTGTCATGTTAGATTGTTATCTCGAAATTTTTTTTGCACGAATCCAAAACTTGCCCTATAGTACCTATATCGCAAATAAAAATAAAAAATGGCGTATCGCTTTTTAAAATCGAAATAGTTCTGTTAATGCACAAAATTGTAGCTTTTTGAATGCTGTTTTGTTGCGCAGAAAAATTATTTTGTAGCATTTACGGATATATTTTTTTTTGCAGTTTAAGTTTAAAAAAATAATTTCTGACTTTCCCCTACCATAGCATGGAAGTTGGTCAGCGAGCGATTCACAAAAGCCTGAAATTTCCTGAAAATGATAGACGTGAGTTTCCAGGTTTCGCAAGCATAACAGCACGGATTTGACATTTGAAGCTGCTGTATGGAGCGGCCTGTGAGCATTATTTTTGTCTTTTTCTGTTTAGTCTTAAGCCGCGTCCACACTATCAACATCGTTGATCAACAGTGTTGAGTAAGTGTAGATCGTATTGATCGACAATAGGTGTATTTTTTTCCTTGCCCGAATGGGTTTGGACGAAAAAAACGACGTCGGGGCAACAACACCTAAGCCCCTTCGGGCTAAGCTAAGACCAGAGAATTTTCGGGGCTTAACTTAAGCTCAAATAAAAACTGTGTTACCGGTACGAATTTCATACATCTTATCGATAGTTTGTATGGAAACTCCATTTTTTTCTGTAATGGCGTCGCTAAGCCCCGTTGTCGTTTTTTTCGTCCGATTCCCACGGGCTTGCAAAAATAACACACATAATGCCATTGTTGACCCGAACGCAATCCTATTCAAATGGATAGCAATCGACAAAGTTGTTCAATAAATTCCATTTTATTAAAACATTTGTAGGGTTTTAATTTCATGAACAAAGATTACTGGTTTTGTGCGTTATTAATAAATTTTAATAAGATGGAAAATTCAATATTAGTTGTGAATTAGTATTTAATGTTAATAATATCGTTTTAACTTAATTGTTCACAGAAAAAAAAAAAAAGTTCATGAACATAATTTCACAAAAATTTTTTTTTTTAAAGTTGGGTACCCCTAGGACTCGAACCCTGAACCCTTCGGTTGGATCCTGACGCATCGATCAGAAAATTCCAATCCACACAAATTGTTGCTACGAAAGTTTTTGACGTACAAACTAGCATGTTGATCGACAATGTTAACCAACAATGTTCATGAAATTAAAATCTTACAAATGTTTTTAGTAAAATGGAATTTATTGAACAACTTTGTCGATTGCTATCCATTTGAATCAGGTCGCGTTCGGATCAACAAACGTTGATTGGCATTGTCGATCAACACACTTACTCAACACTGTTGACCTACACAATTCAACAAAATGTGGACGGGGCTTTAAGGTCACCTTTCCTTGGGAGCTTAACAATCACACCATCCTTCTAGTCCTGGGAAAGCTTTTTGTGTCACAAACTAAAATTAAATTCAGCTACAATTAGGGACGCCAAGAGGATTATGATTTTCGAATTACTGTCCGCTAACTTTCAGCGGAAACTTAAATATTTAAGAAAGCCATTGGAGCAACAATATCGTGGTTCGTGCAACAGATTAGAATATAATTGGCAACAAATTTTGGTTGCAACTACTAATCTTTGTTTTGCCCAACAACATTCAAGAAATCAAAGTCCTGCAGTCCATAACCAGGGCTTTAGCGGTGCATCGAAAACAAAATATGAAGCAACTTCGAGAGTAATAAACTGTTAAACAAAATTGGATTTCACCCCTCCGTGGGTAATGCTCCTTTGATTACAGATCACAGAATCTGAGATCATTTGAGTGTTGGTATAGTTTATCCTATCTGATCGTTCATAAAACCGTTTTTCACTTAAATAAACATTTTATAAGCTATTTGATTCCGCCAAAAAGTGTCCTTCAAGATAAGGGACGTAATTCTTTTTCAACACAAAGTGATAAAAAGCCTATTTTTATTAAAGTCAATGAAGCTTCTCAAGACATTATTTAAAAATTAATTGAAATTGAAGCTCTACAAAAATTTTAGTATTTATGAATTGATTCTTTATTCCACCATTTGACATCAAACAGCTCTCAATATAAAAAATATTTGGATAAGTTTCTAAAATCTTGCTTGTCTAGGTCCAAAAAAAATTACTGTTAAAGGTTTTCAATGCACTTAAGAACCAGGAATATGTGTGCTCTAATAAATTATTTTTTTATCTTACATCTGGTAAGTATAATAAATTTCAATTGAAATCCTTTCCATTTCTCCATTTTATCTATGTATATAAACTGAAACTGCTCTAAAGTAGGTACACATGTACGTAACATCAGCCTAAATGATAAAATACAATTACGCCTGGAAGCCAGGAACAGCAACATAGCAGCAGTCAGTATCGGGGTCATAATTTAAGTTTTAGTGTCCCAAAAGAGGTTTTAAATAAGGGAGTTACTTTGGTCGTGCTCCAAAAACACACATACAACAATAATTTGATGGTACACTCTTTTTTTTTAAAGGACGCTATTATTTTAGTAAAAGTAGGTAGGTACCCCTATACCTACTCTGCTCGCTCTCTCTATATTCTGAATAAATCTATTGCATGGGAATATACACATTTTGTAGATAGAAATTATTTATGACAAACAACTTTTATTACAATCTTGTGCCTTTTGTTTTTATCCCCGAGGCCCACTTTAGTTAGAATGTTTTAGTTTTTATATAGTTTCGTTTGTTTATGTTAGTGTTGGTCAACTTTTTATGAGTTTTTCGTTTATGTCTTAAGGGCATTTGACAGAGCTGATTTACCGACTGGGGAAATACATACAAGGAGAAGGATTTTTATGAACTATAGGGAAGGTCATTCACGCAACTGGACCATGGTAATATGATGAAGATGATGTACGCACACAGTGGAGCAGCAAAGCTCAAAAGTTGGCATTGAATTATTGAGTATATTTGCAAACAAAATTAAATAATTTGAAAAATATAATTGTCTTTCATAGTTAGAGAAGTTTTTACTCTTTTTGCAAGAGAGGCTTTAAAGGAATGATACTTTTTGGCCAGTCTAACCATCTTTTTCCAAGAAAAACCTAATTTTGTTCCCAAATTGCCCCACTGTGTGATTGTTAAAAGGAAAGTTAACAAGGTTTGTATGGAAACGTATATAATTTTCTCGCCTTTCTCGACGTTCAACGGGCGTGATGTAGTTAGCCTTTTGGATTTAGGTCAAACACAAAACAAAAGCAAAACACAAAACAAAGTGAAAACATGAATAAATTTACATGTTAACAAGATTTGATGAATGAAATATATGGTTTTTGAGAGTGAGGTATGCATAAGGAAACAAATCGACAAAACCCACAGCGTATTCCTGCAGGATGTTAAGGTTATATATAGTAAGAAAGTTGATTATTTAAATTATGTAGGTACATTTGTCATGCTTAATTTTTTCATGCTTACTTCTTTATGGTTTGAAAACCAAAGCAGGTTTTTCATAAAAAGCTACGCACTAGAATTAATGAGCAAATAACATGCACAAGTATTATTTTTTTTTCAAAATTTATAAAATTTTAAAATACTTGTGGATATTGCAAGACATTTTCAACTTTCTTCCGACCTTAAAATACTATGTTTGTGGTTAATAAAAATACTTTTAAGATTAGCATACGAATACTTGATTACGTTTTATTTTCGTCAGAAAATGTATCACACTAAGATAAAATTTTCAAGACTTCCGCGTAAGCTTTCCTTTCAAAAGGTTCTTTTGCTTTTACCCTTCAATAGCGTGGACGTTAAAGGAGTCACAATATAAATAGGCTGAGTGATTCAATACATGAGAGCAAGTATGTCCAAAATGAAGGAGTCCCCCAGATTAATATTGGTAATTAGAGTGGCATGAACTACTAGAAATAACGAAATTAGATGTAATAATTCTTAGTTGCAAATAATTTATGTACCTACTTAGTTTTTGGCATAGTGAAAAATGTCGTAGTATGAAAATTGGGACTGCAAAGATTTTATTTTGCAAGGTGAAAATCAAGCCCTATCGCTCTACAAAGTTTAATAATTCTAACACAACCGAAAGTGTTCCATATAAATAATAGCAAGTGGGTGGATGTCACGCCCCCTAAATTACAAATCCCAATTTTTATTTTTCTCTTTGTATGCTCTTCAAGTCATACCGTTCTACCAATTTTCATCGTTCTACAACAATCGGAAGTACTCTTATTATTTCTTAGCATTTTTCAGAAAGTGGGAGGATGCCACACCCCTTAATAGAAAATTGAATACAACACAAGGGTACCATTGTGCGAAGTTTCAAGTTTTAACGATGTCGGGAAGTGCTCTATAATTTTGATGACCTGTCAGTGAGTCAGTGAGCCAATAGTTAATCAGTCAGTCAGTTACGGTTTTTGCAAATTTTGAAGCCCTAAATCTCGGAAATTACAAACGTTAAGAAGTTGAAATTTCGCGAGACACCTGTGTTTGTTCCGGAGCCTGAGTTTGTTCCTGTAAAAAGGGTGTAGTACCACGAGCTTGTGTGGGCACAACCGTGCTCTTTTATCCTGAGTTAACTCTGAATTAATTCAGGGACTAAACTGAGGGTAATTTCAGCTTCGATACCATCTTGATTTGAGTGTAAGTGATTAAAATCTTTGGAAAGAGCAATTTTCGTGGTGGTGCCATCTTGATTTAAATAGTGAAAGGCGTTAAAGTGTGATATCCACAGAGTCAAACATAGATTTTTGACAATTGAAAAATAGAGTAACTCTTTTACTAAATAGCTGCCTCCGAATTGACTCCGGGTTAATTTATTTTCAGGATAGGCTAACTTTGTATTAACTCAGAGTACATTATACTTTATACATAGCTACATATACATATGGGTGATTCTCTGCCAACTGTGATTCTTTAAAAAAAAAAATCAAAAATTAAAACTTATTGGAAACAATCTTTGTTTCGTTTTTCTGGCCTCATTTAGTCAGAGTATAAAATCTGTAAAAGCATTTTGCTACAACTTTTAAAGAACAAAAAATATGCTGAAATGTACTAAAACTAGAATAGACGATAATGAAGCTCTTTTACTTTTTTGTATTTGTATTTTGTTTTCTCTCTTTTTGACCACATTTTTGTTGAGATTCTAGATTAACTGTTATGTTTAGACCTCTTGACATTTATACTTCCCTTATTTTTTTTAAATATGCATAACTTTTTTGTTTTTGTAGTCTATTTTTCTGAATGGCAACCCTTTTCATTGTACTGGGTTATTACTTCCTTTTTATTGCACGGAAACATTTTCGTGTGGTTCTTTCGAGGTATTGCTAACGTTTTAATAAAGAAAATTGGTATAAAGTAAATATTATTGCAAGAAATAATTTAATAAACATTCACGGTGCCACGGTAATGACATCCACGGTACTGATATTTAGTCAGTTTATGTGACCTAACTTCTCTATGCTAATGAGAAAAATTATTTCCAGGACAATTTTAACATATGTCATTAAAATAGGAATAAACAATTCTGAAAATCAACCAAAAACATGTTGTAACATGCTTAAAATATACTACCACGGCACTGACAAATTAATTTTTGACACACTTTCTTCGAATGAAAACACATCACTCTTAAAGTACAACAACGTTAACAAAACATAACGACTCTTGTTATCTATACATAAATATTGCCTCTTTAAGAAAACCACCATGCGAACGTCTTGAAACTAAAACAAAATGGCGGTCCAATGAGAAATTTTTTTTAATTCAAAAATAAAAAAAAAATCCTCGGACAACATTCAACCATAATTATTTTATTCAGCAGTAAGTATTTTGACTCAATTTTTGCATAATTTTATCACACAAGTATTGCACTCAAACTTTTCTAAGGATAACATTTCTGTTCAATGAAGTATTTCTTTAGAAAAAAGTAGATTTAATCTGTAAAACAAGGAACGGACATGCCACGGTACTGACATTTTTACTACACTTTTCCAAACCATGTGGGAGAAGTAACAAATTTGGTATGGTATCGAATGTAGATTGTATGTAGTAAATAGCCATTTACACAATACAAACCAAAAATATATACAAACATTTTACATTAAGTAACAAAAAAAGCACTGGACATAAAGAATCATAGTTGGGACGGAATCACCCATATATAGTTTCTATAAAACCTCGAAATATTGAATTTTTAGTATTTATCGGTAAAAATCTTATAATTTTTGGGAGCGATACGAAATCCTGCAAACCAAAATTTCGAATAGTGAAATCTATCAAATTTGTAATTCATTATCTCGCAAATATTTACCAAAATCTAGCAATTTAAAATCGAGCATATTCAAATTGTGCAAATTCAAATCTCGCATACACATAATCGCTTTCAGTTTCGCACCGAAAAATACAAAAAATCCTGCGAACTAGAGAAAGAAACTTGGAAACGGAGAAATAATTTCTTTAGATTTTATTGTTTTCCAAAATGTATTTTTATCAACTGTAGTACAGGTAAAATAGAATAAATAAAACAAAAAAAATTAGTACCATCATGAAACTTGGTGAAAACTTTTCATGTACTATAAGAATGAAAAATCAAAAGAGTCTATAAAAATATTTCACATGGAAGGGTGTTTTTTTGAGGGGGAGAGGGGGGAAAGTTGTGGTCTATCAAACAGAAATATTAACTCTGGTGCACAGTGGCGTAGCGAGGGTTCGAGCCATGGGGGGGTGACTTTCATTAAAATGCCGACTTATTTTAGGAATTTGCCGACTTATTTTAAAAATTTGCCGACTGTATAGATTTAGCATTTTTCGGGTGAAACTCAAAATAAGGGAAAAGCAAAAAAGGGATTTTTTCCGAGTGGAATGGCATTCGGGCGAAACTCCTGATAGGGCTGATTGATTTTAGCGCAAATCTTCACTTCGCCACATACCTACACTGTTGAGATTTCGAAATGCGAGATTTTTCAATGAAACCGCCTTCAGCTGATGTAAGAGATGCTATTTCAACGAACGATGCGCTTGGCATGGAATGTAAAGGATTATCATACCGCATTTTGCCGATAGTTTTTGCTGCGTACCGTTGTACTTTCCGGACATGTTTTTGGCGAAGTCATAAGATTGAAAAGGAATGTTTTTAATGGAAATTCCTACTGACTGAAGGGTCACTATTATTTTTTGGGCCAATTCTTCTCCCGTTTTTTTCGTTAGGACGACGTCCATTTTCAGAAGACGTTCAATAGGAATAAGTCTCTCGTTTGCTTTCACTACGTATCGAACATTAATAGCAAGTCAATCTTGATGTGATGAGTCTGGAGTTGTGTCAACCATTACAGAAAAAATACCAACTTTATTGATTTCATTTACAATGGTTTTTCGAGTTCTAGTTCCCAAGAGATCAATGAATTCATTTTGGGCATCCGAACTAAGGTACGTCCCATGACGTGGTCTTTTTGATGATTCATCCAACCATTTTTTCATTAACGGGCAATGTCGTGAAATCAAATGAACAATTTGTCAAAAATTGCCATCGCTGTGCTCTAGTGATTCGTCGTGACCACGAACCCATTCCGGATTAGCGAAATGTCAACATTATTGTATGACACATGTTTTTAAGGTAGTTTTAAATGCTGAATCCAATGACACCAAAAGCAAGTCGATACGGCCTCCCTGGAAAAAGTTATTGTCATTTTTATGTAAGGATGACTATATTTTCAGTATAAAAGTAAAATATTACCGGAAACCAGTTGAAAATAATGGTCCGTCGATGAAACTTGGCAACAATGGTTCATTTATCATGAAAAGCAATAATAAGAAGAGTCTATAAAAATATCTGTGGTTAAAGGGTGTTTTTTTGAGGGTTGGGGTGAGCTTTGGGGTTATGGTGGGATTATTACCATAGAACCTGTTACAAAAATGGTACCCTCATAAAACTTTATTAAAATGTGGTATGAACTACCAGAATGAAGAATCAAAAGAGTCTATAAAAATATCTATATAGCAGAAGGATGTTTTCTATGGGTGAAGCAATGTATACAACTTTTTCGAAAAACTTAAAATGTTTCCAAAAACAAATAACACCCTTTACCCAAGCTCACAAAAACACCCTTTTTTCCTTGATATTTTTGTAAACTCCATAAATTCTTCATTCTCGTAGTAAATGAAACACTTTTACCAAGTTTCTTGAGGGTTACCATCCTTTTCCATTTTTTTGAAAAATAACCGCACACTTCCCCTATCTTCAAAAAACACACCCTTCCATGCAAAATATTTCTATAGACTCTTTTGATTCTTCATTCTGTACGTTAATAGCACATTTTTCCAAAATCTCATGGGGGTACCATTTTTGTCACAGGTCTTATGGTATTACTCCCACCACTACCCCAACTCACCAAAAAAACACCCTTTAACCACAAATATTTTTATAGACTCTTCTTATTATTGATTTTCATGACAAATGAACCACTGATGCCAAGTTTCATCGATGGACCATTATTTCCAACCAGTTTTCGGTAATATTTTACTTTTATACTGAGCATATGGTCATCTTACCATAAAAATGACAATAACTTTTTTCGCAGAGGTCATATCGACTTGGTTTTGGTGTCATTTGATTCAGCATTAAAAATTACTTTGAAATCATGTGTCATATGCTTATGCTGTACCAAGGTAATTTTTTCCGTTTGATACACCACAATTTCCCCCCCTCTCCCTCTCAAAAAAACACCCTTCCATATGAAATATTTTTATAGACTCTCTTGATTCTTCATTCTCATGGCACATGAAATGTTTTCACCAAGTTTCATGGTGGTACCAATTTTTTTTTATTCGAAAGACTTTTCGCACTATTTTACCTGTACTACTGTGAGACATATTTGATTTGGCACTTAAATTTTGGACAAAGCCCTCTTTTTCTTGTGTTCAATGTTTTATTGTCGAGCAAGCAGAAGGGAGTTTAAGTTTTGTTCTAGGTTATTTGTTTGTGTGTTAATTTGTTTTGATATCCTTATGTGAATAATACATGTAAGACTTTAATTGTATGTAGTTTGTTGTTACTAATTAAACAATTAAAGTTAATTTTATTTGTAATTTGTTTATATCGTCAATCTGTCTGCCCTACACTGTCTCACTGTTCGCGTCATGGGCGAACAGTGAGGCAGTTTGACTCTGCTCACAATTATGTTTATTACAGTATCACAATTATATTTTTCAATAAAGTTTCTCCCTCCATATGAAGGTTAAGTATGCCTCAAAATACTTTCAAGATTGCATTAAAGAATGTAAAGCTATACCAATTTGAAAAAAAAGTGTGTCACTGTTCGTAGTCTTCCTCTACACATACACAAAATTTATTATGAATAACAAAATGGTCTTAGAGTATTACCCTGATTTTTGCAGATGGTTTGAGTGCTATATTTTGGACAGTCACTTGTGCCATACAAATTATTCTATTTTAAAAATGTAATGACTAGGTATTTATTTGTCATGAAAAAATCTCGATATGACCTTTTTTATTTTTTCATCATAAATTTTCTATTACGGTAGGTACCTAAATAAAAAAGTTAAATTGACAGATCCAGATTTTGTCATGGCAAAACGATTGCTGAGTAGGTACATTTCATAAAATACCATCATTTTTACGGTGCTGGTGACAGTCCAAAAAATTGCAAGGTTGTTTTGTTAGGCAAATTTCACTTTTTTCAATGCAACTTTTCTACTACGGTAAAAAATAAAAATAAATGTAGTATTGAGATTTTGTCATGACAAACCGATCGCCAGTACTTTTTTATAGATCAAATCATTATTACGGGACTGGCAATTCCAGCTTTTTCATCATAAATTTTCTATTTCGGTAAATAAAAAATGATATATCGAGATTTTGTCATGACAAATTGATTGCTGTTACGTTGTTTAAAATCCAATAATTTTTACGGTGTAAAAATTTTCAAGGTTTTTTTATTCGGTACTTTTTACTTTAATCATCATAACTTTCCTATTACGGCTAGAAAATAAAAAATGAAGTATCTAGATTTTATCAAGATGAACCGATTGCTGTTTAATTTTTTAAAATCAAATCCTTTTTAACGGCGCTGGTGATAGTAACTTTTTTATTACGGTAAAAAAGCAAATAAAAAATGATGTATCGATATTTTGTCATGACAAATCGATTGCCATTTAATTATTTTAAATAAAATTATTTTTACGGCGCTGGTAATTGTCCAAAATATGATACTCAAATTGTATGCAAAGTTCAGGGTCATCTTTTCAAAAGTAGGTTTAGGTTGGAGCTCGATTTATTTTGCAAAAGTAATGAAATTTCGCAAAATTTAATTGAATTGCAACAATTTAATTTTTAAATAAAAATCTCGCAATGCAATAAAATTTTGCGAGATTTTAATTAGCATATTTTGAATTTGCGATATTTTGTAATTGCGATATTCTTAAAAGCAGGATTTTGTAATTGCGAGATAACGAAAAGCTAAATTTTGTAATTGTGAGATTTCGTAACGCAAGTTTTCGAATGCGAGATTTTAATTTGCCAGACTTCGTACTCAAATCGAATTTTTCGGCAGCATTGGTGAAAATCCGAAATTTGTGTACCTACCTAAAAAATTCGATTTCAGGGACAACGGGGTTCATATCAAAAATATTGCATTTTTGGTAGTTCAACATTCACTAAGAGTGAGAGAGTTTAAGAGCTAAAAGTCCATCAGAGCAGGGATTTCATTTATATTATCTATGTGTACTGTTGTTGGTTCCTTAACTATCTCTGTTTGTATAACTTGCTGTTATTTATGAGGCGTACATTCGTCCAAAGCTGGAGTATAACTCGCATATCTGGGCAGGTGCTCCTTCAACCTACTTGAGTCTTGTAGATATTTTACGAAAAAAAAGCTTTGGAAATGATAGGTGATAGAAACATAATGGAAGCATTCGATTCTCTCGAGCACCGTCGTAATGTTTCATGTCTTTCCCTCTTTTATCCTCCCTTCAAACAATTTAATCGTAATACTCACGCTTCCACGAATGTCCATCAGTTTATCCTTGAGTCCAATTTCGGGTGTACCGTCAAGTACAGAGATTCTTTCTTTAGCCGCACAACAGGAATGTGGAATGCTTTACCCTACTCTATTTTTCCTTCCCATTGCAATATTCATTCAAATTCAAAACCAATGTGTATCGGTATCTCCTTTTAAACCCTATATCCTACTTTCCTAACACTCGCACTGTGCTTAACATATTAAGGGTAGTCATAACCCCTTGAGTGCGCGTTAATTATAAAAAAAATGTATTGTGGTACCTCGAAAGCCCTGTCAGAGTTTTTGTTTAAGCTATCTAAATGTCCTTAAAATTACTGTAGGTGTCCCAATAACTCTACAAAGATACCTTTGATTCTTCAAAAGCCCTTATTTTCCCCCCCTCTGTAGTCCAATTTTATGATATAGGTAATTTGCTTTAAGCAATCTTTTAAAATACCTACATAATTTTAAAATACGGCACTTCTCTTATCCAATTATATTGTAGAGTTGTTTCTTAAGTATGAAAAGTAAATGTCAAAAACAAAAGAGTAGATAACACAGAAGACATTGATGGTTTACAAACTTTAAGAGCTGTTTGTAAATGTTCCAGAAAAAAAAATTACCTACCAAAGTTTTTGAGGGAATAACACGTACATTCAACAAATAATGGCGAAACTCAAGCATTTTCAAGGATGTTTCATCTTTTCACCACGTTAGAAAATTACTGACAAAAAACACAAAACAATTAAGAAAAATAAATAAAAACAATTTCCAAGAAAAACGTTCATTCAACTTAAGCCCTGACCGGGGTTGCTTTTAAAAAATTCATGCCTCTCAATTAAAGTGAGTGTCTCCGGAGAACAAAAGTCACATTTTTGAATATTTTTCTTTTTATTTTGATTTCTTTATTTATGAGCATTGAGTTTACTGCCACCACGTGACCCACAATACTTTAACCCCCAAAGCATTTACGACACAAAGTGCCCAATAAATAAGTACAAAAAATATAAATCCTTAAAAAAAACACACGCACACTCTTTAAATATTTCACCTTTTGGTGCTATGTTGCAGAGATGGATATGGCGAATTCATTTAAAATTCATGTATATTTTCAACCACACCACATATAACGTAACCCAAATAATAATAAACACAAAAACAAAATATACAAAAATAAACACATTCCAACCGTATTTGCACAACACACAACTTACCCCAAGTTTTATGACACTCGTTACAATTGCCGCATTCCAACTGTTCTCAATTCGCAACAACTCCTGTCGTGTTTCCACACTCAAATATCGTGGTTCGTGTCCTGAGCTTTGAAGCAGGAAACAATGCTGACGGCTGTCCACAGTTTCTGATTCTTTAACTACACGAAACATCGTTTGATAAACTTTATAGATAACCAGGGCCTTAGATAATCCTGCGACATTTAGCTGCAATAACAAAAGAAAACATAAAATGAACGACAGCAACAAAAAAAAAAAAAAAACAAGAATTCGAAAATTGAATTAAAATAAAGGACACTTAATGTTCATTTAAATTAAGTAGAAGAATAAGAAAACAAAAGTTTTCATTATAGTTTTGTATATTATTGTGTCGTATTTTGGTTTAACACAAGGAAAGGCATTATCCTTGCAAAGGTTGTGTCCTTTGTTTGTTTTTTTTTTTGAAGAAGAAAAAACTTTATCCGTAAGAACCATAAAGTGGTGCTCTTTGTGCAAGTTTCACGAAGAACTCTTCTACCCCCTCCCCCCACCATAAACTACAAAAATACCGCCACCCTGTCAAGAAAAAAAAACTTCAAAGCAAGTATGGCGCAGGCAGAGCAGGTGTACCCTGACTTCCTTAAAGAAAATAGGCCTTTCTCAACTTTTTTCTAAAAAAAAGCAAAAAGCCACAAATTGTCATGTAAAGTTACATAAGTTTCCTTTTTGTTTGTATTTTTTGTATCTGCTAAGGTTCAATGTATTCTTGTGGGAGGAGAATCAAGGATCATACCTATAATGAATTTTTGGTTAAATGTCGTTTAAAGGGAAAATGGAGAAGAAAGTTAAAATATAACACGTGCTACTTACCTTATACTCATATTCAACTCCCCTAACATTCCTCGTATTGTGAAAATAAGACTAAATTAAGACAAATTGTAAATGAGAGGGAAGGTTATAATAAGGATATGCTTTTGAGTTTCCTTCTTGGTGATGAAATTAATTGAGCATGAATATTATGGATAACAAGAGGCGGCAGCAAACGGGGGGGTGTCGTGTGTTTTTTGATGATGACATATGATAATAAGGGTCGGATAGCTATCAATCAAACATCGACACGTTCAAAATGTCAAACGAAATTGATGATATGGAAATAATCTTATCTATATACGATAATAATGATAGATAATGATGTCGAGAACAATACTTTTTTTTAAATCAATAAATTGTAGAGATAGCTGTTCTTTTGGTTTTGTCCTTTTGTCTTTGATACATATATGTATATAAAAACAATTTTATTGCTAAGCAAAAAATATAGGTTTTTAATTTCAAGGGTTTTACTTGCATTATTGCATAAGTGCTCAACTGCATTGGAACATGGTCAAGAACTTGACTCCATCTATACAGATTATTCTAAGGCTTAAGGCTTTCGATCAACTTTCTCATGGCATCATCACGTTTAAGTTAAAGGTGTTTGGGTTTCCTCCTAAAATCATCACTTGGGTTACTTCTTATCTCCATAATAGATCCAAGCAGGATAGATTTAGGAGCTCTGTCTCCAACCCTTTCTTTGCCAAATCTGGAGTTCCTCAGGGTAGTCATTTAGGCCCACTTCTTTTTATCTGATATGATCTAATATGAACATTTTCAAAAGCGTCAAATCTGTGAGTGATCGTTTTCTTTTGCAAGAAGATATATTGGTGTAATAAAAACGGCTTGAACCTCAACCCTATTAAATGACAGGCGATGATTTTTTCTAAACGATGGTCTAAGGAATTTCAGGATCCCTATGTTACTCTCGCTCTCTACAACAGCCTTGTTCGCCCTCATCTTGAATACGCATCACAAGTTTGGACTCGTTTTTACGATTTCCATAAAAATAGACTAGAGTTAGTGCAGGGTAATTTTATACGTTTCGCCTTGAAAGGACTACCGTGCTCCGATCCTTATAATCTTCCTCCTTACGATACGAACACCGGATTAAGCTTCTTCAGATTCAAACTTTGGCACAAACGAGAATCAATATTAATGTTCAAAGGGTAGACACGGTGCATTCAAGAGGACACAAGCGTCCACAAGCTTTTTTTTTTCAAAGCGAACCTCTGTCTATCAACTCCTACTCTCACCTCCAAGTGGAGAACATCGGGTGCCTAGTACCTTTAACTGAAGATGGGGTTCCAATCCCTGTGGACGGTTTTAGGGGGCAGCAATCGAGAGAGGGGGGGAGGAGTGTTACCACTAAGGCACTTCTCCTTCATCCAGGCGGCAGCGGAAGAATTCTCAAGATGGAATCAACGGTGGCGTCTACAGTTCCAGTTAGGCTGAACTACTTAGTGAACACCTTAAACGGGCTACTACGACATATTCGGAGCTCAGGCCTATAAAGAGCGGTAAATCCGGCTCCCACCCTTGGAGTTATATATATAGGGTCTGGTCCTCCATGTTGGGGGTCGTGCCGTGCGTCGGGGTGACTTCCCGGCCACTTAAAGCTATCTTAGTTGCGAAGCAACAACAAGCCTCGGATACGGACGGTATCGATATCTATTACGGTGACTGTTACCGACCACAAGGGCAGCTTCTCTTTGGATATGGATTCGTCGTTAGAGGCAGACTTAGGCAAGAAGACTTGAGTTTCAACTATGTGAACGAGTGCCTCACGACAATTCGCATCAAGGCTAAATTCGCCAACATCAGCCTCATATGCGTGCATGCCCCCACAGAGGAGAAAGATGACGACACCAAGGACGAGTTCTATGAGCTCCTGAACAAGACATATGTATGAGCAATGCCCTAGCTATGACATTAAAATTGTCTTGGGTGATTTTAATGCCAAACTAGGAAAAGAACACGTCTTTGGTGACACAATCGGAAGGTACAACCTGCACGACACCACCTCTGATAGCGGACTCAGGCTAATCGACTTTGCTGCGGGGCGAAAAGTTGTGGTAGCTAGTACGCAGTTCCCGCATCTCGATATACATAAGGGGACATGGCGAATTCCTGGTCAATCAACCGCCAACCAAATTGACCACATTGCGATCGACGCAAGGCACTCCTCCAGTATCAAGGATGTCCGAACGTTCCGAGGAGCCAACGTTGACTCGGACCACAACCTCGTTGTAGCAAAGGTAATGCTACGGATATCCAGACCAAAGCCAAAACAGGGAAATACTGTGAGGAAGTTCGACGTCGGACGGCTGCAGTCGCAAGAAATCGCCAGGTCCTTCTCCGATCGAGTCTCTCGCGCCCTCTTAACTAGTCCTTTGCCGCCAACTGCAAACATCGAGAACCAGTGGAAAAACTGCCAGGAAGCCATCAGAGATGCCGCCTCTGACGTGCTGGGCTTTGAACGACCACCACAGCGAAACCCCAGGTTCGACGAAGAATGTCGGCAAGTACATGCAGCCAAGCAGCAGGCATACTAAGCGGCGTTGCATAGAAGGACCAGAGCTGCTCGCGAGCTCTACGAGCAGAAGAGGAGAGAGGAACACAAGCTTCTTAGAAGGAAAAAGAAAGAGCATGAGAAGCACGAGATCGAGGAACTAGAGGGATGCCACTGCAGGAATGAAGTTAGGAAGTTCTACCAAAAAGTAAAAAGAACCTCCCAAGGTTACAAGGCCCGAACCGAAGCCCGCAAGGACGATGAGGGGAACATCGTGGTGGAATCGTAGTCGGTGCTGAGGATATGGAAAAATCATTTCTGCAAATTGTATAACGGCGATGACGAACCGAATTCCGCTAACATGCAAATTGCACCATTCAACTTGGACGACGTATGCCAACAATTCCGTCCACCCGATCTTGACAAAGTGAGGATAGCCATATTTAATAATCAATCTAATCAATAAAGCTGCTGGAGCTGATGGCCTTGCAGCTGAGCTATTCAAAGCGGCTGGCAATGAATTGGTTAGGAGTATGCACCAGCTAATCTGTAAAATATGGTCGGAGGAAAGCATATGTCCGATGAATGGAACCTCAGCATTGTTTGCCCGATCCCCAAGAAAGGCGATCCTCTGGACTGCACCAACTACAGAGGCATCAGTCTTCTTAATATCGCCTACAAAATCTTCTCTGCCGTACTTTGTGAACGCCTGAAGCCATTCGTCAACAACCTGATAGGTCCATATCAGTGTGGCTTTAGGCCAGGGAAGTCCACCATCGACCAAATATTCGCACTACGGCAGATCTTGGAGAAAACCCAGGAGTTTCAAATCGATACCCACCACCTTTTTATCGATTTCAAGGCCACGTATGACAGCATCTATAGAGACGAGCTATATAGAGCAATGTCTAGTTTTGGCATCCCTGCCAAACTCGTCCGTTTGTGCAGGATGACGATGGAGAATGCACGCTGCTCCATCAAGGTCAGCAAAGACCTCACCGAAACCTTTGATGTCAAAGAAGGTTCTAGGCAAGGCGACGCGCTGTCATGCGACTTCTTCAACATCGTTCTTGAAAGAATAGTGCAAAACTCTCACGTCAACACTAGAGGCACAATCTTTCAAAAGCCCATCCAATTACTCGCTTACGCTGACGACATTGACATAATCGGATGAACAAAGCGTGTTGTCAGTGGTGCTTTTGTGAGTATGGAGAAGGAAGCCAAGAAGATGGGTTTAACGGTGAATGAAAGCAAAACGAAATATATGCTGTCAACAAGAAAGGACACCCAACACCGAAGTCTAGGACAGAACGTCACTATATAGACAGCTATATTTTGACGTGGCCAGAGACTTTGTCTATCTAAAATCTGCTATTAAGAGTGTTCCGGACTGAAATGGTGATTTCATGAAAAAGATTGTGAAGCGTGTACTTGTCCGATCAAAACGATTAAGGTGTCTATGGACAGATAAACTTATTCTCTATGCCATCATTGGAAAAAAAATTTAATTTTGTGCTCCAGATTTTGGTAAAAGCCTCTAAGAAATCGAGAAAATGGCTAAAATGGCCGTTTTTCAAAGAAAATGTAGCCTACACTATGACATTTTTTGCAAAAAAAAGTTTAATAACATAAAATTCCATATTTTTAAAATGCCACTATTGGAGAAAATTTTTAATTTTGTACCTAATAAAAATTTTAGTAGTGCAAAATAAAAATGCTTGTGAATTTTGAAAAAACGCCTTTTTGACAGTCAATTTTTTATACCTAACGGTATTTTTTTCATATTTTTTTTTGCAGTGAATATAAATTCAATATATTTTTCACGATTTTCATTAATTATATGATCATAACTGTATCATTTGATATTGAAATTTTTAATTCTTAAAAGGCAGTTTTTCACAGAAAATTTATGTAAATTTGGAACTTAAAATCAGTTACTTTTAGAAAAATTTTTTTTTAGTACCATAATACGCCTACTAGTGACCAATTAGTAAAAATGCAAAGTTTTATAAAACAAAGTATCTGATGAAAGTGAAAAAAACCGGTCTTATATATGCAAAAAAAAAAGTTAGCAAATGACTGGTTTTGTTCAGTTCGGAACACTCTTAACTCAGCGAACGATACCAGTGCTGAGATCAAACGAAGGATTACTCTTACCAATCGCTGTTTCTTTGGGCTAAGAAGGCTATTGAGAAGCAAAGCCCTGACTCGAGCAACTTAACTGTCCCTGTATAAGACGCTTATCATCTCGGTCCTGATGTATGGTGCAGAGGCGTGGACACTGCTTACGGTGGATGAGAACGCGTTATGGTGTTTTGAGAGGAAAATTTTCCGGCAGATTTTTGGTCCCGTCTGCATAGATGGGGAATGGAGAAGAAGGTAAAACAACGAACTGTACGGGCTTTAAATTACACCGACCTTGCCACACACAAAAGTGACAAGCTAACGACTGAGATGGCTGGGTCACCTAGAGCGAATGGACACCAATGCTCAGGCCCGGAAAGTCTTTGAATCTAACCCCGTGGGACAGCGCAGTATAGGTGGACAGCGTAAAAGTAATGCACACAAGTGGAAGAAAACCTCAACCAGCTTGGCGTGCAAAACTGGGAGACAGCTTGTTAATAACCGAGTTGGCTGGAAGAAGCTTGTTGGTTAAGGCCCTGGTCCACCCGGACTGTAGCGCCACCTTAAGTAAGTAAGTAAGTAACGTTTACATGTGACGCCACAAGTAGGTTGTTGAAATTTCCCATACATAATACACATAGTTCTGCCAGTCTCTTACTTAATTTAATTAGAATATCAGTATAATTAAAACATTTTATTCTTATTCTAACCTTATGGTTAACCTTTCAAAGATTATTATATGTCTCCTTCTATTTAATGGCATTATTCTATTAGAATTATTATTTTTTTTTTATAGCGCAATTCTGAGTATTCGTTTAGTTACATTATAGCTACCATTTATATGGCTCTCTGTTATTAAAATCTAACGATTGCGTTTGCGGATTTTCGAGGATCATAACTTTTTTATACTCAAATCAAGTTTGAATTGCTAAATTATTATAACGAAAAACCTCCTTTGAATAATTATGGTTTCAGCTTTGTTTATTATCTATTATCATACAAGTAGAGCCTTAAATTATTATTATTCCAAATATGCTTGAATAAACACATACATATATAACACATTCTTGATGAATATATTAAGCTAGTCAGGAGGCCAGCCCCAAGGATATTAAAGGTTAAATTATGATACTCCCTGCAAGCAATAGACGGCCTTGTTACGAAACTTAACTGTCATAATATAGTAGTATCCTAATCCTCTATTAAATTAAGGATAAACGATACATCTATATGATAAACACTACTTATACAAATTATACAGTGGATTAAGTTAAAGAGTATTTTTGTTCAATATAAGAAAAATTAATAAATGACTGTTGGAAGGAGGTAAGTAGGTCAAATGTTATAAGACCAAGACAATGTGACGGCAAAGAAATCACTCTATATGTCCTTTATAATTTATTTGAGATTAGTAGAAAGACAATGTGAAGATAAGAAAATGGAATGACATAATGTTTACAGACAATTAATGACGTAGCCATATTTGGACTTCTCCATACCGATAGCTTGCCGTCATATTGTCTTGGTACGAGACGTAATATAGAAATAGCTTGGTCATAGCACTGATTATTTTTGGTCATAGGGTATATGATGAAATCCGACGCGACGCTTATAGGTGATAGAGAAGTTGAAATAAGTGATATTCGTCATACCATTTGTCGGCTCGTCCGTGCGTCTGTGTATTCAGTTGTAACATATCAAGCTAGAGCATAAACGGATGGATAGATTTTCTTCAAGTTTGGCACATGAACATCATTTTTCCCTTAGTACTTTTACTTAGTACTCAGTTCCTCAACGAAAATAAAAAGCTACTTAGATGTGGGTGTTTCCATCGGTACGGGTGTGACAGTGAGACCAGTGGCGGATCCAGAGGGGGGGCTATAGGGGCTGAAGCCCACCCCCCACAGTCAAATACTACAATTAGTTTAACAGCAAAACAATTCATTACGATGTTTCAATGTTGTGTTCGTTTTCAAACCTACAAATTTTAAAAACACTTGATGAGACAAAGAATTATCCCTTAAATCATAGATATAATATTTGTGTTCTTTTGTAGTATTTTTTAAAACAAGGTTGGGGCTGAAAAATTAGCATGAAAGTATGTTTTTCTAAGCCCCCACAGAATTGGATGAAAAAACGAAGATGAGACTAAGCAATTTGAATATAAAAACAAAGGCTTTATTTATTCCAAGCCCTACAAGAAACAAGAGGGATGGAAATTCAGAGTTGGGGCTAGCCAATTTACGCCTTAAATATATTTTACCAAGATTTTAGGGAATTGCAAAAAATTGGGGATGGGGCTAGCAATTTTTTTCCTAAGCCTTAAGGAAATTCGACGAGGTTGGGGCTTTACAATTTTACATGTAAGCTGTTGTTTTCCCAAGCTTAAAAGAAACGGAACGAAAATGTGCTTTTTTAAGCCCCTAAGGAATTGGCCAAAAAACAAGGTAGACAAGAAAATGCTGCATTATTGTTCAAACCCGTAGAACATTGGGTGAAACAATCGGGGTTAGTTCAGCAAATTCACGCATGTTAAATGCAATTGAGGAGCTTAAGGACAACACTGATATTTACATTTTATAATTTTTTTTAGAAATTGAAAGCCGAAATTCAGATATGGAGGATTATTATAGGTGTCTGTATCGAGTGAAAAATTTTACCTTTTGCCTTGAAAATTCCTTTTCAGGTAAAATTTTGAGTAAAGCATGCTATTTCTTAAAGCTGAATGAACAAAAGCTAAGCCCAAAGATGTGGTCCGTCGTTGATAATTCGGGCCTAAAACCAGCCTGGAATTTTTTTTTTTTTAAGTTTTGGCTGATCCAGGTCGCGTTAAATTAAATTTTCGTTTCTTACTGTACATCACCAAGATGCCGTCAAAATATAGTGCATGAAATTGTTCGCCACATTATTCTCGAGCTTAATTTGTACAGCTTATTTTATTCATGAGATTAAGGTGGATTTACTTTGTTAAAATGAAAATCGAAAACGAGAATAAAAGACCAGGAAAAATAGCACAAATCGTATGGGGAACCTTGAAAAAATTAATTCATGAAATATTAAAATTGGAATCGACGCAGAATTGTAACCTCTATAACATATCCAAAGTCCCCCAAAATCTCCGCATTGGCTTTTTGTGTAGATGCATTTGAAGAGGTGCAGACGGGGAGAATTTGGAGGTCTATCAAACTAGAATATTTGTTTGGGTAAAACCTGATCATATGATACATGTTTTAAGGGTAGTTTTTAACGCTGAATCTAATGAAACCAAACTCAAAATGATACAACCACCCAAAAAGAAGTTATAGTCCTTTTTATGTAATGATGACTTTTTTTCAGGTACAACAGGTAAAATATTACCGAAAACCCTTTGAAAATAACGGAATGTTAATGAAACTTGGAATGAATGTTTCATTTGTCATAGGAACTAAGAATCAAGAGAGTCCCTAAAAATATCCATGGTGAAAGGGTGTTTTTTTTAAGGGGGAGGGGCAACAAAGAATGTTAACCATAACACCCACGTAAAAACTCCTACACTCATGAAACTCGCCAAAAATATTAAACTTTTCATGGCAACCAAGAATCAAAATAGTCCATACAAATATCTTTGTTCTAATAGTGTTTTTGGTGACTGTTAACTTTTGACTTGTTCTACGGAAAATACGATTTAAAAAATTAATTTTTGCTTGAAAAGGCCCATAACTTTGTTAAGGGTGCTTGTATCATTTTAGTTTTGCTTTTATTAGATTCAACGTTAAAAAATACCCTTAAATCATATACCATGCTTTGTGTATATACCTCAATTACACCAAATCGGAATTTTGGCTCAAATCTTCCAACTTCTTCCCAGATTTTCCCTCTCTTTAATAAAAAAACCCCAGAACAAATATATTTATGAGGACTATTTTGATTCTTGGTTGCCATGACAAATTATATATTTTTGGCGAATTTCATGAGTGTAAGAGTTTTTTCGTGGGTGCTATGGTTAACATTCTACACTTGCCCCTCCCCGTTAAAAAAACACCCTTTCACCATGGATATTTTTAGGGACTCTTTTGATTCTAAGTTCCTATGACAAATGAAACATTCATTCCAAGTTTCATTAACATTCCGTTATTTTCAAAGGGTTTTCGGTAATATTTTACCTGTTGTACCTGAAAAAAAGTCATCATTACATAAAAAGGACTATAACTTCTTTTTGGGTGGTTGCATCATTTTGAATTTGGTTTCATTAGATTCAGCGTTAAAAACTACCCTTAAAACATGTATCATATGATCAGGTTTTACCCAAACAAATATTCTAGTTTGATAGACCTCCAAATTCTCCCCGTCTGCACCTCTTCAAATGCATCTACACAAAAAGCCAATGCGGAGATTTTGGGGGACTTTGGATATGTTATAGAGGTTACAATTCTGCGTCGATTCCAATTTTAATATTTCATGAATTAATTTTTTCAACCTCGGAACCCATTTTTCCTGGCCTATAATTCGAGTTTTCTCGAATTTTATTTTATCAGATTTACTTGAAATATTAAAAAAAATTCTTTGAAATGGTCGAGTATAATTTTTGTTCCACAAAAATGTTATGTCAAAATAGAGCTAGAAGTTTAGCTTATTTTTGGAGAGAAATGTGGGAGCAAAAATTCAGCACGGTCTGTTTACTGCCTAAATGTATTAATTCTACAAGAAACATTCAGTATAAAAGAAAGATATTTGAACCATCCTTACAGCTTCTTGTACAGTGTATGTATTAATCTTGTAATTATCTACAACTGCTCTTTTCCAATGATAAAATTTTTCATTATATATATTTTTGGAAAATGAACAATTGTTTAATTGGCTGATTGAGAGATGTCTAAAATAGAAGTCCTGAGCCCCCCCCACAGCCAAATCCTGGATCCGCTACTGAGTGAGACTCCATATTTTATTATTTATTCACATACTATTCCCAATCTATACATCTATACATCTATTTCTATACATCTATACATCTATACATCTATACATCTATACATCTTCTATACACATAAATAAAATTGGAGTGTCTGTCGTTAATATTGAAATTAATTTCAAGTTTTTTATATAAGGTGGTTATTTACTTGCTAAGAAACATAACTGCATCATTTAAAAATTTTTTGTCTGCCTGTCTGTTTGTCCGCGGTAACCTTCAAAACAGCAGAACAGGTTATAATGACACTTTACATACATATAGTGGAAAACTCTGGGAGTAATCTAAGCTACTTTTAATTGTAAAAATGTTAACGGTATCTTTAAAATATTAGAAAAAGAATGAAATTAAGGGAAAATTATGTCGAAACAAAAATTGATATGTATGTAGGAAATAATTACAATCAAGTAGAAATAATCAATTTTAAAAGTGTCAGACAATTAAATTAGAACAATAAATTATATAGGTAGTCTTAGAAGTGGTGAAAGCCTTGCTCAAAATTTTGTCGACGTACTGTTTGGATCTGTGCAAACTACATGCCACCAACAAGTCAGCGATGCCACGGCCCTTTGACCAACACAATGTATTTTCAAGATGCCAAAAAAAAGTGTTTTATACCTTACAATTTTTATTCGTTCAAACTACATGCCATCGACCTTGCAAGTTTCAACCTTGGGACGGCCCTTAAGCCGCAATAATGCATTTTTAAAATGCAATAATGCGATTGAAAAGTTGCCAGGTTTTATTTACGTAATAATTAAATTGGAGTGTTTGTCTTTAATATGGAAATAATTGATAGTTGCTCAGGTGGTTCTTTATTTACAAAGAAACTTAAGTGCATTATTTCTAAAAAAAAATTGTATGTTTGAACACAATAGTCTTCAAAACGATTCCATAGAGTAACATAGAGTAACATAGAGTACTTTTAATGGTAAAAATGGTAAGGGTATCTTTGAAATATTAGAAAAACAGTGAAATTCCAGAAAAATTGTGTCGAAAAATTAAACTAATTTTTTTTTATTGAAAATTATCCGTCGTCAGAAATCAATTATGAAATTTGATTTCAATAAAATAAAAAAAATACATTCGAATCTGGATTATCTGGAATTCGATTTTTGTCTACCCGGGCGGAGCCGGGGCGGGTCAGCTAGTTTATAAATAAAAAGTTTAAGAATAAAAACGTAAATAATTTAAAATTAATTATTTTTGTTTTTGTTTTTGTGGACTCTTGAATTGAAATTCAAATTTAAACCTGGGCGAAACGCATTTGGACTAAAGGTCGCCAAAACTTTAAATTTGAATTTCAATTCAAGAGTCCACAAAAACAAAAACAAAAATAATTAATTTTAAATTATTTACGTTTTTATTCTTAGGCCCTTATTGCGAGTGTCGTTTGTTTTCGATAACCGACTTTTGTCGAAAGGAAAAAATTAATGTTCTTGTTGAAAATCTTACTTATTATTGTGAAATTTGTTGTTTTGACTAGTTTACGAAAAATTTGGTTCAAAAGATTAGAATTTTCGACATCAAAATTAATTTTTTCGATAACCGACTTTCGACAAAAGTCGTTTATCGAAAGCAAACGACACTCGCAATAAGGGCCTTAATCTTATACCAGCCAGACCACGGGCTTTACCATCATATCTTTCTAGGCGTCTGAATTTAACCAAATTCCGATAGAACATTATATAATTTAAAGTGCTTTTGTGCTGTTTATTTTATACGTGTCGGTAACCATCGACTAAAAATTATGCGTCTTAGAAGGGTACAACAACATCTAACTGATGAGCCCAATTGTTGTACCTGGGCGAAACGCATTTGGACAAAAGGTCGCAAAAACTTTAAATTTGAATAAAAACTTTACTATTCTAAAGGACACCTGAAGCCCTTTTTAAAAACAAGTGGTTCAGTTGTAGAATGCAATTAAGTTGCGTTACCTTAGAAAACTGGTGATTTGCGATTAAGATATTTAATTTTCATGTGGTGTGAAATATTGCATGAAAAGTATGTATCATTTTCTTGCAAATATTTACCCAGATAGTTGATCTTCAGTTTCAGTTAAGAAATGAGAACCAAAACTACGAAAAACTATACAAAATTTTTATTTGAAAACGTTACGGGTGTGACAGGTCATCGTTACGGGTGTGACCGAGTGTGATTTTTATGCATGAAAACAATATAATGTACTATATTTTATCGGGAAATTGTTGTCATCGATGTATAATCATTTCTCACATGATGTCAGAAACACTTTCTCTAGAAAAATGAAGTTTTCCTCACTGAAAAGTGAATAGATTTCTCACTTCAATGAGATTTTTTCCATTTTCTTTTAAAATAGGGAAAACTTTCACTTAAAGCCGATTAAATTTATATTTAAAGTACATTGGCCTAGAATTATATCCCTACGTCATGAATTTCATATCTAAAAGCAACAAAACTAAAATTGAGATGAAAATCAGAAAGAATATGATTTGAAATGCCAACCTGTTACCAGTGTGACACAGACTTAAAATTTTAAATACGGGTTCAGTATTAATTTCAAATTCTTGAAATTTTGTCTGACAGTAGATCATAGTATTTCCCCAAATTATCACATTGGTACAATTTTTTTTCTTCTAGTAATGAAACATATATTTTTTTTTGTTACGGGCCTGACACTAACCACTTTATGGATCAATTGCCTAAAAACTAAAATTGTATTTACTATTGGACAGTAAAATGACACCAAAACGTGCTTAGAGTTCTGATAAGAGAAAGTAAACACCGGTTCTCAAATTCAGATTATTGAAAATATGGTTTTGAGCATCTGATAACAAAAAATGACTTTTGGAGCCGTATTCATCTAAATGGCTCGAATTGCGAAATAAGCGACGTTAAAAAAAATTATTGATAGTTTCACTTTTAAAATGAATCATACCATCTTTTAAAATCGTCTAACGGTACTTTTCTCAATTGCAAGTCATATTTTGTAATTTGTTGTAAATGGTCGTTTTTTATAGACTCCTTATGGGAATGATTTTTGCGAACACAAAATTGCCCCTAGGACCAAATTGGGATTTTGTTTGGCAACAAACTAATGTTTTATTTTTGACCCACAACAATTTTGATGCTGATTCAAAAAGAAGATATTTTTGAATGCAACACGGTAAGTTCCTGGCTTCCTAAATTCAGTAGATAATAATGTGAATATATTAAAAGTTAGTCTGACTTCCACTGTCAAATTCAATATACGGACACGGAGTGCTATTCTTCTTTCGCTAATTCACCACCTTTATTTATCTACTATGGAAGGTTTTGTTCACTATCGCAACCACCCTTTGATGGGTTGGGTACGAAATCTCGCTTTACGATATCCCGCAATTCTAAATCTCGAATAACATAATCTCGCATTTTTGTTTTAAATCTCGAATAACGAAATCGCGCAAGTTATAAATTTCGCTTTTAGGCTAATCCACTATTTACATCTCGAACCCAAAAATCTCACAAATTTAAACCAAAATCTCGCAATTTAAAATCTCGCAAATCAAAATCTCGCAGCAACAAATTTAACACGGCTTTCAAAACAATTTTTTTTTTTAGAACACACCCGAGAGTACTTTTTACAATTTTTTCTTTCCCGTTACTAAAATTTTTTTTAGTTAAAGGCCAAATTTCTTTTAACGCAATTTGCATATGACACTTACAACTGGATGTAAAATCTCTGTGTTCTTGCTCTCTTTTTCTCTTGACAACAATAATATTAAAAAATCAATAGTAACAATACTTTTTTTAATTAAAATCTCGCAAATAAAAATTTCGCGCGAGATTTTAATTTGCGAGATTTTGATACAAAAAATGTATTTATGGCAGTGCAATTGAATTTTGTGTGATTATTTTGATTTGCGAGATTTCAATTTGCGAGATTATGAAAAGTAGAATTTTGTACTTGCGTGATTATGAAAGGAGGGATTTTGTAATTGCGAGACTTCATTATGCGAGATTTCAAATGCGAGACTTTGATTTGCGAGATTTCGTATCCAACTCAAGATTTTGATGTACGCGATTTTGATTAGCGAGATTTCGGTTAATATTTGCGAGATTAATGCGAGATTCTTAAAAGTAAGATTTTATAATTGTGAAATTATTATAAAAAGGAAGATTTTTTGTTTTTCGAGATTTCTTATAGTGTGAGATTTATTTGTTCTTTTAATTTTTATTTTAAAGTGCGAGATTTGGTTATTCGAGATTTTGGTTTGCGGGATTTCGTACCACTCCCCCTTTGATTAACGGCCTTATATTGCCAAAAATCTCGCAAATCTTTGGTAATAAACTAGAAGTTGAAGGTAAACTAGAGCATAAGACAATAATACCAGAACCAGAGAAATATTATCTCGGTTAGCCCAAACAAATTAGACAAACAAATTCAAAATTAGGAAAAAATTCCGACAAAATTGAATTTTGGTGGTGAGATTCCTTCTGACGTCTTTAAAATTTCCTTATAAGTACCCTAAATATGGGCTGGTGTTAAAAGAATAGGATATGGGGGGAGGATTAGAGGAGGTAAAATTTAGTTTTTGCTGCTTCCTCAAAAACTAACTTTTTTTTCTTGAACAAATGTGGAGCTAAAAATGTGCAAGACTAAAATGGTTTAGGAAGTTTAGTCAACAAAATTTATTAATCGATGGGCAAAATTTCATTCGAGTTCCTTGAATGTTTTTCCCCTGCCCAAATTTAGAATACTTTTTAGGAAATGCTAAAAACATTAAAAAAAGTTCTCCACCAAAATTCAGTTTTGTTGGAACTTCCGTAGTCTTAACATGTTTTCACCTGTTATTTTTCGGGCTAAGCGAGAATATTTCTCTGGTTCTGATTTTTTGGTCTTGTGCTCTATAATAGGGCAGCAACCTAAAGTCAAACTCATGTAGAAATTTTTAAAGGGTACACGGTTATCATAATCGCTCAGACTCTTTTAATCTTTTTAGTGGATTATCTTTGTTTAAGGTGTCCTACAAAATGAAACAAACATCAAGGCTAGTAGACTTAGCCGAAAAGAGAGACACAATCAAGGCACGATTTCATTAATCATCGATGGACTTTGATAAAGCACGTGGTAAAGCTACTTGAGAATAAAGCTTCGGTTACAGTGAATGTGTATACTGATGAACGAATTTTTCTGACGTTTTGTTCAGAATTGTTTGGCAGAAGTCGGTGGTTACGTTGGAATTCATATAAAACACATTTTTCCTAAGACCACGATTACATTTTTCACTACCCGCCATTAGTTCTGACGAAAGCTTGAACAAAATCAAATCAATTAGAAATATGAATCTGAGCTTAGGGTTTCTGATGAACAAAACCTCATGCACTGGTAATCACTTTGATAAAAACCTATCGTTTTGCTAGTTCTAAGGTGTATGTCTATGTCAGAACAGAATACACATACACTCTAACTATATAGCCTAATTAAGGGAAACTTGCGTTGGTAATAACATAAAGGAGATGTCACATGTGTCAAACTCATATCTTGGTAGGGTCAGAGATCGTGCAATAGAGTCAAAAGCAGAAGTCGAAAATAAAACTCAACATTTTGAAAAGTCCTTAAAAGTTCGCTTGCCTGCCGAGATTTTTAAAAATGGTCGCACTTAATAATCATTTTACTTAAAAAGAACTTTTTTCGGTTTCTCTCAGTGAGAAACTTTTATTTTGATAATTTTAGGTTTCGGTTAACCACTGACCATTTATCGCTGAGAGAAAAAGATAAATCTCATTTGGAGACATTTTTTTTTTGATTAAAAAGTTCTGCTTTTGGATCTTCAAGGAATTGTTGGTCATTCATTGCTTAATACTCTTCAATAAAAGGTTAGCGAAAGTGCTGGTCTTTGAGCTGACACGTGTCTATGAGGGTTGTGATCAAAATCTCGCACCTTAAAATCGCGCAAGTCAAAATAAAACGTCACCGACGATGACGGACACAATAACGACTGCACGATGGTGATAGTGACGATTTCTTGGCGTCATCTTACCGATTGCGCTTACACCTATTGAATAATTTTTAATGAAGAACGTTTACGCGTGGCTTTGTGTATTGTTGTACCATGGGATACGCCTCGCCATGGCTGTTTACAAGTTGTTATTTCATTTGTACACGTACACGAGGTTTTCTCGCTTATGGTTATAATTTCGTCATGGTTATGGTCCTATTTGAAGAATTAGCTTAAAAAGATCTTTTAAGGTTAGTCAACAGTTTTCTGGGACGATTGTGCGTTGGCTGTCCAACAGGTTCTCATCTGGATTTTTACTCCTTCTTTGGAACCTCTGTGCCACTCACGCAACTCCCTTGACCCACTAAGGGTATGTATGTTCAGTCGGCATCAAGGTGTCAATTGCCATTGTTAACAGTTTTCTTTTGCCAGTCGGGTACCGTTGTCAGCACCTTGAAAAATTTAGCTCACATGAAACTCTCACTCCTATACAGTCGGACTTTAGTAACAAAAAGGAGAGACCACATCGAGACGATACACAATGACAAAAACCACGTTTAATTGTCACGGCGTGACTATAGCGAGGCTATTGCGAGAAATCCACGATACAGGTAGCCGTGTAAATGAAACATAAAACCACGTTTGGAATTTTTAATCATGGTTTTAGCTTATTTAAACCCATTTGAATAGTAATTTTGAAAAAAAACAGTTTTGGCGAGACTGCAGCGAGACCAAAGCGAGATGATGGAAAAATATTCTAAGTCACAAAAACCACGTGTAAATATCACCTCGAAACCATAGCGAGAAAACCACGACACAGATAGCCATGTAAACGGGCACGGCGAAACATAATTAAGATCAACATAATGACCATGAAACATAAGACCATGGGTTGGAGTTTTTAACTACGTTTTTAGCATTTTGTAACCCCTTTGGAAAAAAAAAATAATTCTGAAAAAAAAAGTTTTGACGAGACTATAGCGAGACCAAAGCGAGATGATGGAAAAACATTCTTAATGCCAAAAACCACGAGCATATATCACGGCCAGACCAAGACCGAGACCATAGCGAGAAAACCACGACACAGAGAGCCGTATAAACGGGCACGACAAAAGTGAGATTAGCACAATGATCGAAATGGCACTAAAAGCCACGCTTAGACGGTGTCTGTGGCGTCGTTATCGTAATACCTCTTCTCTTATTAATTTTCATGACGATTTGAGTCTACTGAGTTCTGAATTATCTGAAATATTTCAAACAACACAGATTTTATATCTATTTTTTATAAAAAAAAGTCAACAGATAAGAGTTATTCTGGAAGTTAAATGATAAATCTCACCAAACGACCTAAAAAATTAATTTTTAAAAATAAACCTCAGACCGAGACCAAAATGAAATTTGACGAATAAAATATCTCTCAGTGAGAAACAATTTGAAATTAAAGGCCAACTGTTATTTTTGATCTCTGGTCAAAAGTATGGTTTCTAAATTTATTGTAACCCATTTCATTGGATCAGAGATATGTCTCGTTCCTAACATACCACTTTTTTCCTTCCCTGTTCTCACTAGGCAATTCTTTTTGAAACTTCTTAGGCATCTCATTCCAATTTTTGAGTGCCAGACAAAGTTCATAAGAGATGAAACACTCCATTTCGTTTTTATATTTTCATCTCAAGGGATTTTTGAAAAAAGAGCTACATGTATAACTGTCTGTCTGATGGATACCATATTGCTCCAAGAAAACATAAGCTTCCAACACCACTATACAAGAATAGGCATATATTAACTTTGAGGTATTAAATTTCCCTAAGGTTCTCCTTCAAAGAAGCAAAAATAAATTCAATTTATGTATAAGTTCTGAAACAAAAAAATATCTTTTGAATACACTTTGCCTAAATTGCTTTCGAAATTAGGTTTCCCTTAGATTCTCACACAAAAATGAAAACCTTTATGTATTTATCAGTGTAGCATAAGCCTTTCAATATTCATTCACATATTGAGAAGAAACAATATATCCTTACAGCTAGATTAGGTACAAATAACTTAATTCTCAAAGGATTTTTAGACATCTCAATTGGTTTTCTTGACTTGAAGAGACATCTTTGCCCGACAATGATGGCACTCCAGGCATCGAATTAGATTAATGTGAGTATATAACAGCAAAGAGCAATTGAATTTACTAGGAATCCCATCGATTTATCTATGTGTGCAGACACTTCAATTCAGACATTTATCTTTGTTCTCTTCGTTGGTCGTTGTCCTTAACACACAAAACATAGAGATATAAAAGAAAGGACCAAATCACTTCGGTTGGTGGAAGACAATGCTGCGTGAAATGTGTCTCCCTCAAAGTCAAGGTTTCCACCACCATTAGTGGCTAAACTGATACCAAAGTGAAAGTGAAATAATAAAAAAAGGACATTTCCGGAAGGACAACAAAGGAGAATCAACAGATTGTTAGGGCCATTATGCGGGCTCATAACACTTCATCAGCAACACAATCGAAAAACTCTGTGTGCAATTGGCACAAATTGGGGTTATAACCATTATACAATGCCTTGACACTCTTAATGATTACAAGCGATAGCTTTTTCAAGGTCATAGTGGTCTCTGTGTTCGTTTTTCTTTCAATCTTAAGTAGCACCCAACATAAGGTGAACTAAAGTTTATCAATTTCAATTAAGTTCTTAATGATTGAGAAGAGCAAAGAAAGGAAAGCAGAAGCAAAACAAGAAAAAAATTAAACATGAAATTATATATCCTTTCATGAAAAATGGCTTCTTTAGATCAAAACAAGCTGCGACACAACGGATGTGATAAAGCCTCGTGCAAATGGCCGCCAGGGTAATTATTTCAAACGATTATTTGTTGCCATAAATTCCGACAATTGGTTTATTACTTTTCGGTTTGACAACTTTTGGTGGGTGTGACAACTGATTGTGTTGTATTTGTGTGTGTGTGGGTGTCTTGTCCTGTCCTGTCCTTTCAATTATATTTATTATTATTTCGTTTGTCGTTAGGTGCGAATGTAGTTGTTATGTAAAGCATAAAAATCAACCAACGTGTAATAATATAAATTCATGTTTCTGACAGGTTGTTTATTGGCAAATATAACTGGAAGTACATATACATTTTACCTACATATACATAGTTTGATAATGTCACAGAGGAAGTCAGCACCATTTCTGAAAGGAAGTTCATTATTATTTGTGATCAAAAAGGCAATTTTTTTTTTTCCCAGAAAAAATTAGAAAAAGAGAAAATAATTTTACGGAATGTACAAGGTAAAGGTTCAACCTAAAAGTTATTAGATTTGGATACAAAGATTCAACGAGAGATGTATACATATGTAGGTGCATATGTATAATTAGGTATATATTGCCAATTATTTTGGAAGTCTTTCCTGAGATTGTGTGGAAAACGCAAGCAGCTCTCTATCACAGACAGTGGCGTTCAAATGAGATAATCGATGAGTTCTAACGAAAGCTGGACCTAAAAGAATTTATAAGGGCATTTATAACAGCACTGAAGGTGCTGTAGATTTTAACGCCAGAGTCCAAGAATGGGGAATGGCCTTAATGACATAGGAAACGAACCCAGTTTTATAAGACCTGGCTGTGTTGGAACACTCCCGGACGTAACCTTTGCGACGAAATGCAATTAGATAAAAAATGGAGAGTAATCGAGGACCTTACTGGAACATAGTCCAAGCTCCTGTGTGGAACGTGCATCAAACTCAACGAAGAGATCTTTAAGTCCTTGATAGAAGAACGAAGCTGCCCTGGAAGTGAGGGGATTTGCGAAAACAAAAGTGGAAGCCACGATGTAACTAATACTGGTTGCATGTGATACCTCGATGCACAGAAAAAGTGACGCGCGCCGCCCTAACAGGAATATGGTTCCTGTATACTGGTATACAAAGGAGATAGGCGACCATTGAAGAAGATGCCTGCAACTCAGGCGCAAGGTCACCAGGGGAAGGAGAAAACACGCTAAGCCTATTGAGGATGATTCAGAATCGAGAGATCCAAGCTCAAGAGGGCCATCAATTCGAGCAAAAGACGAAAGTGGGAGGATTTCCACCGAGATGTCAACAGCGACCTCTGGAAACTAGCCCACAAGATTGTCATATAGATCCTAGGCACTCAGCTTGCCAGCTGAACTACAAACGAAGAAAAGATGACGCACATGGTGGATGCGCTCTGCCTTTGTCATTCATTCAGGCCACCTGATACCATATAGGCCCAATGACAGGATATACTGTCATGCACCGAAGAAGAGTTGAGATAAGATGTGGAAATCTTGCATACAAAAAGAGCCCCAGGACCAGACGGAAGTACTGACAGTGACCACGCAAGTAAACCCTCAAATTTTGCTCAACAGCTGCTAAGAGGAAGGGGTAATTTTCAAGAAAATTTAGCGTTTGGTTCTCATCAGCAAGGGAAAAGGAGACCCAGACTCTCCATCCGCATAAAGACCTTTATGTATGTTACAGCAGGGAAGCTCTAGGAAAAGATGCTGAAACTGTGACTCAACGTTGCATCAGTCAGACAACAGGAGACTTGTCCGACAGGCGGAACGGCATAAGAAAAGTCCACTCTACGATCGAAGCAAAAACAGAAGTATTTAAGGTTACCAAAATCACTCAACGGGGAAACCACTACTGGGGGCGCATCGTATTATTGGAAACTCTGAATGTTAAAAAACGCCTTCAACTCAGCCATTTGGAATGACGTGTTGTTCGTACTTGAGGCTACTATCATCAGCCTATCTTTGATGGATAGTTAAGGACTATCTCAGAGACTGGGATCTGTTCTATGAGACCACGCGGATGGCACACGAAGACAGCAGATCACGTCCGGAGAAGCAAAGGGATCAATCTTAGGGCCTGATCTATGGGTCATCTCTTATGATGGCTACTCCGCAGGGATATGCCGGAAGATACCTTTCTGGTATAGGGTATGCTGACAACATTGTCCAAAATCAAAAGTGCGCAGTGTAAACTGAACCAAGTCATACGACACGTGTGCAATCCTGGATGGGTGAACACGTTCTAAGCTAGGCAACAGAAAAAACTCAGAAAGTCACTCTGACGAAGAAGAGGTATCCCACACTGATTTACTTTCAAATTGGCTCTGAAATCATGAAAAGAAAAGATACGGTGAAGAACTCGGGACATAGACTGGCCATACACGATCGAACCATCCGATCTATTTGGCTCAGATAAATTTCAGATTAGCTGAAAATCCAAATGAATCGGTAGCCGATACACTCCGCACACGCACGATTTATGATTGGCACGAAGCCATTTGGCTCGTTGGAACTGTCGTGTGTGCCCAGCTTTAAGCTTGACACAAAACTATCTTTCTAGCAACAGATAAAACCACCGCGGAACGAATGTAGAAAGTCATGTTTGCCATCAGCAGGCCTAGTGACTTACAAGTCTCAACCATTCCTTTCTGCGTGTTGTTGGCAGGAATGGACGGGACCAACAATATTTTGCCGAGTCCCAACGGCTAGATGAGAAACACTTATCATGGCAAAGATACTCTTGGAGGATAAGTCAGTTCCTCGTAAGAGGCAGTATCTTGGAAAAAAATGTTTGTTTTTAGATGGTAACGGCAACAACGCATGCCATTCTCCTTTATGGTAGGGAAAATCTGGTTGGATGCGTTACGACAAGAAAGATACTGAAAGCAGATGGTGGCAGTGCAAGTACGTAGAGCTTTACGTGTGACTACCTCGTAATGAATGGTATCGGAACCCAATCGCCCTTGTAGTCACAGGAGTGACTCCCATTGATCTTCTAGCGGCACATAGGAAGTACATTTAGGAAAAAAGCAGAAATTGGAATAGAAGCGGCAACCAATGACGCAAAACAACTTACGAAACAGAAGTGACAAGATCGCTGAAGCTCGGAAAGTAGAAGACGATGCAGGTTAATCGGGAATTAGGCTGACTGGAATGATCGGAAACACGGTGAAGTAAATTACTACGCCACTTAATTTCTCACCGGATATAGGTATTTCAATGGCTTCCTTATTAAGACTGGAAATACGAACAGCCCAGCCTGCCAGTACGGAGACTTTGTAATTGACGATACCCAACACACGTTCTTTGCCGGTAGAAGATGGAACGTTAAACGTCGAGATCAAGCATTGGTGACATCACACCAGAAATTATAGTGCGGATGATGTTAAACAGCGCCCAAAACTGGAACAAAACCTGTATGTTTGTAGAAGGTATTCTCAGAAGGAAAAAAAAAGAGAAGAAGTCGAACCCAGAAGTTGATCCTACAAGGGAAACATGTCAACCCCCTAAAGTGGAGAAAGTAATAGTCCTGGGCGGGTGGATAATACAACAAGAAGGGATATGGAGGAGTTTTTGGCGTTATATTGGTACGCATATTAAACGAGTCTGACACACAGGGATTGTCAATAGGCCAACGCCAAAAAAGCCTCCTTATCGTGCATAAAGGATTTCCATTTCCTCGTAAGAGAGAGTAGCAACCCCTGAAACAAGAACATTTTAGAAGCTGCAAATTGATGAGCAGACCTTCGCTCGTGCAGAACCAGGCCTAGTGACTTACAACTCCCAACCATTCCTGTGTGCGTGTTGTTGGCAGAAGGGAGAGGACTTACAGTTTTTTGCCGAGTCCGAAGGGCTAAATGAGAAGCACTTTTTCATGTCAAGTATACTCTTGGAGGATTTGTCAGTATCTTGCAAGAGGCACTAACTCGGATAAAACATTTCCGTTTTTAGGTGGCATGGCTGGGAATCGAACCCACCCCTTCGGTATGACAGTCCTACGCACTAAACATCATACCACGAGGTACTACTTGAGAACGAGACAGAAACGCAAACACATATACAAAAACGAATTATGGAAAAGACTTCACCTATAGCAAATAATTTTCAACATTCTTGCACTTTTCTTGTTAGTCCAATTTTCTTTAAGACAACAAAGACATAGCTGACATGATGAGGATATTTAAGATCTTGAATAAATAATATCCTTAAAGAAGCTCTATTTTGTTACAAAATTCAAATAACCTTATTTATAAAAACATCGAAGTTCTTTTGCAAAAGACTCACCCAATTTAAGTCACTTAATAAAATTAAATTTATTCTGGAATTTTTGTCCCATCAAAATAAAAGAAAAAAACCTCCCACCTACCTACCCAACCAACCCAATTTGTTGAGGCCTTCACAGTATAAGCTAAACACAAACATAGCATAAGAAGAAGAGAATATGATATCAATTTCATCAAAATTTCATCACGTATACTTGTATTTATATGCAAAACAACCATAGAGACCATGAAGGAGATACATATATCCCCAAAACAACCCAATAAACACAATACATATATACATAGCTATACAAAAATCTCCTGACGCCTTACCTCACCCCCTCATAATATAGCACACACAAATGTAAAACAACCTCCACTTTGCTGTTATTCCTCCTAACAGTGTCGGATGCTTTTATGAGCACTCAATTTTATCGGCCATTCTCTACGATGCTGATGTTTCGTTGAATGCAGAACAACGCGTGTTCGTTTGATTAATTGGACTTCTGTCCACACCCTCCAAACTGCCCCACCACCATCTGCCTCACATAGAACATAATTTCAAGAACAAACTGTCGATGTCTCTTCAAAATAACCGGCCATGGCAGGAGAGAGAACAGAACGGAACAACGGTTTTTATTTTCTCAAAATAAAAAAAAGTCCTTGTTCCCATTTACAAATCCTTCGTTTTGGTTTGATGCCTAGCCAGAACAACACGAACAACATTCATATAGCAACCCCCAGCAGCTGCATGCCTCATGACCTACATTTTCATCATCACCATCATCATCATTATCATCAACGTGCCTCAAGTCATGCCGCGCCCGACCTCCTTCTTTGCCACAGGACTCTCCATCGACCACTTTTCAAATTCATTGCAAACATTCAAATCCTGGGAAACGGAAAACTCCGCCAACAATCACAACAAGACTATATATCAGCCAACGCAATGGTATGTCTATATGTATACACCGCCCGCCATCGCATCGTCCTTTAGGCAGAGGATGAAAATTTAAATTTTTTCACCAGTGCGGGGTTCTAGCTGTTCGATGGAAAATTGAGCTCTTTATAGAAAAAAACCAACCAACATCTCTCACCTCTCCTACTACTGATTCAGTCACCCAATCAATATTAATAAAAATCAAAGCTATGTACATACCGGCGGGGTTTCGAAAAGCATAACCTCGGTTCCTTTGAGAACTAGGAATCTGGGCTTGTAGCTCTGCCACGAGATGTTATTGTTGATGACTCCTTCATTCACCCAACCCATGTATTCGATTCGTTCGCCAACAGCAAAGTTCCGATTATACAGCTTCATCTGCAAAAAAGAAAACAACAACAAATAATAAGAAATATTTATGGATTAAAATATAAAAAGTAAAAAAAAAAGATTTTTTAAGGGTCGTTTTTACTACTTCACGCAGGGAATTTTATATTTCATTCTATAATATAGGGTACATGGACACATACTGGAGTATAATTTTTGGTACTCAACCAGATTCGATTTAAAATGAAAGAAAGAATATGCAAATGAGTCAGGACCATAATAAGCTTTGTAGACGCCCTTGGGAAGTACCTATGGCTCTATAATTCCTATATACCTTCTTTAACATTTTTAAAGGCATTTTTTTCTAAAATTATTTATAAAAGTGAAAGCCATTTTGTATTCAAAACCAGATTCCGAGATTCCTATGTACCGACTTTGAAATCTTGATTAAATAATTTTTAAAAAGCCTTAAGCGAATCTCCTAGATTTTCCCAGAATCATTTAACTGTCCATAAATTCCTTACTAATGGACTGGTGGTAAGAAGAGGATGTAACAGCTTCATTATGAACTTAGGTACCTTAGGGCGTACAAGAAACAAACACAAACAAAAAAAATCAGCAGAGAACATTCAAAAATATAGATCCTTTCTAAAGCTTAAGCTCTTTATATCAACATTTAGAGGTTGAGCATCGCAAATTTTTGTAACCAAATGATTTCTAAGACCATTCAGTCTTAATTATACCAATCATAAAGTAATTTTACTACTATATACTGATCATCTCTCATGAGCACTGGATTAATATAACAAGCAGTCAAGTAAACTATACAGATAAGGATTGTAAAAATTACAATTTACAACTTTTCTTGAAAACTGGTTTTATTTAACATTGAGTCATGGAAATTACATACACAAGAGCTGTCAGATTAACAATAGACCAAGTTAATTTAACTTGATTTTCAGGTTAATTTAACAGGATTGTTTGTATATTTTAGGCCGTGAAATATTTTTACAAGATTAGTAGATAACTATATTCTTTAAGAAGATTTTGGAAGAAACTCGTGTTTTTGGATATCTACTCCACGTGTGGTTAAAAATTGTAGGTTTTCGGGATTTTGATAAAAACTTGACGATATTATGAATTGATGATATAATAATTGATTCTTAGGTGTCAGTTATAGCTATCATTGAAACTCATCATTGAAAATGTTGTTTTTCCATTTTGAGGTGTTTAGAAAATGAAGTCATTTATTTCTAGCCAAAAAAAAAATCAAACAGGCCCAACCTTCCACACAAAAAGATTTTGAGTATTTCGATGATCATTGGTAAGGTAGGTCGTTCAATCCTTTAAATAATAATACATACTCATTTTATGTGAAAGGCTGGGCCAAAATTTCATCTGTTTTTTACTAGAAATACTTACTAAGACAGGAGTTTTATTTTGGAATCAAAATAATCCCTGATTTTGCTTTCTAAACGTCTCAAAATCAATATATCACTGGGATCTAAAGACCTAACATTTTTCAAAATAAGAGGTAATGTACATCGCGCAATCGTTATGAATATAGTGACAAAAAATATCAAATTTTGTATGGTTCTTGGAAAAATGAATCTGATATGGACCGGATAACTTGTTCATTCAGCCTCAAATCCCATTTTAAGCTTAGAAACTTAGACTTTGGATGTAAAAACGTTTTTTTGTCTTTGATCATCAATATCTCAGCAACCAAAGATTGCATAGAAAATAGAAGGTGGGTTTGAAAGCATCAATAAATTTTCTACAGGGATTTGCCTTTTTATTTTCGAAAAAAAAAATAAAATATTTCCATTCCTTACATGAGTTTAAAAAAGCAAGAAAAAAGGGCGTTTGTTGTTTTTTTTTAAAAATCAAGCACTGTGCCTTCTAAAGTTCTATATACCCACAAGAACCCTACAGAGTTTCAATTTAATCCAGCCAATCGTTATTTTGTATTATTCGATTGATTTTTTGAAAAATTAAAGAACTACATATAAGTATTCCTTTATTTGCTCCCAAAAACTCAGAATCTTTAACCAAATGGAAAAAACAATTCTCAACTTTCTTACATTTTTTATGACTAAAAGAGTTTAAATCTGTGAAAAATTTGGTCAAATTCAGGGTATTTAGTAATGTGCACACACAAATAATATTTCAAAAAAAAAAATTGTCAATCCGTTTTTGAGATAACGAGTTAAAAAAATGTTTTTTTAAAAATTCATTTTTGTTTTAGTTTCTGATACAATACTGTTTTAACTAATTTAAAATTAATTTATAAAACTAATTTTATTCAATTCAGCCGATAATGGGAATATAGAAATAAAAAACCCGTTCTATGGGAGGTTCTATTAATATAAGCTAAGTAAAAAATTTAATAATATTTTACATGACACTAATTTGAGTATACCAACAAAATTTTATCAAAATCGTATGAGCTATTTTTGAGAAATATAAGATTTTCCTTTAATTTTTTAACGTGTGAATTGAAAGTACAGTTATTTATTCCAAAAGTAAAATATTTTCTTAAAATATTCTTGAAAGTTCTAAAAAATCGACCATTTCGTTTTCCAAATACGAGTATGTAAGGTTTTAAAAATAAGTTTTGGATTTATTTTTAAATCTAAGTAGTAAAAATTTTTTGGAAAATGTTGGTACACAATACTATGCATGTATTTAAATTTCTTAGAAGTTTCAGTTATACTGTCTTCACGAAAATTGAAAATAAAAAATTATTCTTTGGTAGTCACCTAACATAACATAACATATTTTACCATACGTTTCGCCTGGTTATTTTCCAGCTTTCTCAGGGGTTTAATTTATTAAGCTTTAAAAACAATTATACAATATGTAACTGGTATTAGAACCCATTTTTTTTATAATTGGACATGTATATATGTATATTAAAAATTAGTAAAGAAGTTTTATTAATTTTATTTGGTCTATTGCACTTACTTGCGTTTGAAAAAATAATTTTTAATTTTACATTTTAGGTCCATTTTTTTGGTGATTTTACATTATAAATAAAATAAATTAATGTTTAAATTAACAACACAATTTGAAAAATAAATTAAATAAATTAAAACACTTATTGGACAACAAAGATTAAACCTAGTATCACTTTCTATCACAGATCAATTGTTAATGGTAACACTGTACGCAGAGCTTATGTTGTCAATGTCTTCCTTGTGATTCATTGATATTGTCATTTTTTGTTGGATGCGAAGACTTTCCAAGGTATAGCGGGTGGTGGTGTGGTGCGGTTCTCTCTATCCAGTATTGCTACATTGTCAAAGTCTGCCATGTGATCGTTTTCTACCATATGCTGTGAGAATGCTGTAGCTGTTTAATTGTGTAGGAAACATTTATGTTTTTTTGTGATCTAATAATCAAATAAAGACCCTTTAAAGGTCAATAAAGTAGCGGTCTAGGGAGAAATTCGAGCAACCGAATATCGAATTTTAAAAATAATAAAAAAGGAAAAAATGTCTCGACATCGAAAACCATGTAGTGGATGCTATGAGAGAGTTCCAGATCATCATCCCTTCAATAAACGCAACCCCATAATCAGATAGGAATGTATGCGGTAATGGAAGATTTCCCATATCTCCAAGAATATTGACTACAAAATTATAAAATGGCTCCGGAAGTTCTTCCGCTATTTAAGATTATGGAACGCATCATGGTAGGAGCAAAGCTCCAAATATGCAGATAAAAGTTCTGATGTTGGATCTCGATCTCTTTTAATTGTTTGACTCTTGACCGCCTCGGAATAAAAAAAAGTGTCAAAACCGCTGTCCGCTACTGCGGAAAATAATCCATAAGAATTAAACTATACAAATTATTGTCCGAGTCGCAAATTGTTCAATAAAAACATAAAAAGGGTTTCAATAAATTCACAAATAAGGCAATAAATTTCTTTCTCCACCCCTCTGTGGAATTTTCAAAGGGAAACAAAATAATAATTATAATGGAGATTACCAGTTATTGTTTCGTTCTCATTTAGTAGTTTTTATATAACGTATGCAGTTAGCGAGCGAAGAGTAAAATCCCGCTAGATGTCAAATTTATATTCCGTACTTTTTGTTTTGATTACATTTTCTTTTCAATTTATTTTCGTTTGAAGAATTCATTTAATTTTTTTTTTCTTTTTATTTACTTTTTATAATTTTTTACATTTTTTAATTCAACATTATTAAAATGATTTTAATTTTCACTATAACTAAGTATATTCTTTTTCTTTTATTTAAATTATAATACTTATTTTTATTATTTAATAAAATTTATATATTTTGTGGTATGAAACCTGGCACATGAAGCATTCGTCTTATCATTTCACACTGGCTTATAATGGTTAAGGTTTTTGCGTCCACTCTTTTTTTTTGGGTGGTTCGTTTAATTTTTTTTGGTAGAATGAATTTCTGCGTCTAAGATATTTGACGGTGGATGTGGTGATTTTGTACAAAGAGATAACAGCGATGGTAAACGAGCATCTATTTTCGTTTCGGAAAATTAATGATTTTTTTTTTCTACCATTATAATAATTGTATCTGTATTGTTATACAGAGACCTTGTTGTTTTCATATATTACATAAGTTGGTTATTTTATTGGAAGCATCATAAAAGTAATCAATGTAGGTATTGGGAAGTAGATATTTGGTGAGAATATAGATAGGGGTTATCACAGATACACGAGGAAGTGGCAACCATGGATGTACCTCATCATTATGATCCATAGGGCATTAGATGGTGGTATGTGGGTGGGGACTCCTCTGAGAGCAGTTACCACCCACCATAGCTCTCCCCACTTAAAATCAGGGCTCAGTACAAACCACCTAAGCTATAGGAACAAAATAGGCTTTGCTTCCGAATAATGCCTTACTCCTTGCTGCCAGGACTGGCGTAGTGTGCCTGTAAGCACTACGTCATAATGGTGGGTAAACAAGGAGGGAGGATATTAGGAGATTTACATTTTTGAGGGAAACATTTATTTTTCTTGAATTTCAATTTAGGTTCAGTCTCGTGGTGTAAGCCCGTGTCTAACTCGGATGAAAATCTCTTGAATCTAAAAACACCTTTTAAATCCATTACAATTGTTTAGAAAATTGAGTAACAGGTACTGATAATTTTAGTTCTAAGAATAAAATGCATGACTGAATCACACGTACTTGCTCTTATGTTCAAGTTGTTTGTGATTTAAGAACTTTAAAAACTATTCAAATAATTATAGAAAAAGTTTAAAAAGCATTTAAATCGTTCTTTTAATTGTATAAACAGCTTGATAAATAACTAAGAGCTCAAAAAAAGGTGTGCCATTTGATTTACTTAAAAAAAATATGCAAAAAAAAAATTTTAATCGTTGGAGCCGTTTTCTTAAAAATTAATTTTTTTTATATAAAATTTTTGTAACATTTTTTAAAAAAATGTTTGTTATGCCAATTTAAAGCATATATTAATATACATCTAAAACTGAAATTTCAAAATAATTCATTAACCCGTTTCCGAAATATTGAATTTTCAACAAAAAAATTTTGAATCTTTTTTTAAAAATCCAAAATTAATTTTTTCCAAAACGTTGATATGCAGTATTATAAATAAGGCTGTAGATCCAGATACAAATAGAGATAGACAGACAGAATTGTGCCCCACTTTCTTGCGTGTTCTCTATCACCATAATGTTATGTTTGATTGTTATCTCAAACAGCTTTTTTGCACGAATCCAAAAATTGCCCGCAGGTAAAAATACCGCGATAACAATGAAACATTACATTACAATGATAGAGAACACGAAAAAAGTAGGTGGCAATAGTCTGTCTGTCTGTACCTGAAGTTACAACCTAAACCACTGAAGCGATTTTCTTTAAATTTTGAACTTAAGACTTTTTTGTAACTCTCCAGATTTTAAGCTTAAAAGTAACGGTAGTTCCCATACAACCGTTAAAAAAAAGCTTATTTAGCTCAAAAACAGCTCCAACGATTTTCATTAAAAAAAATAATTTTATTATTGTAGCTATTATGTACATTTTGGTTAAAAAAAGATTAACTAAAACTGTTACTAACGGTATACATGACATATAAGAGTTTTTTTAATTTCAAGTTTCTCATTAACGGCTAAACCAATTTCAATCAAAATTTTTATGAAAAAGCTCCTTTAAAATGTCAATAATATTGCATAGCAAAATTTTGAAAAAGTTAATTTTGAATTTTTTTTTTAAATAACATTTTTTTTTTGAAAATGTAATATTTTGAAAATGGGTTGATGAATTTTTTTGAAACTAGATTTATGTTAATGTTGATGTTAATAAATACTCAAAACTGGCATACCAATTTTTGTTTACATTTAAATATTACTAAAATATTTTATATAGGTGTGTATAAAAAATTAGTTTTTATAAAAACCGCTCTAACGATATCAAGGCTTTTTTTAATTTATTCGTAATTTTTTAAGTAATGAAATGGGATACTTGGTTTTGAGCTCTAAGCTATTTATGTGTTTTTTGTGCAATCAAGAGAACGATTAAAATGCTTTTCTTAATTTTATATATCAAAAGTTCTTAGGTTCCAAGCAATTTGAAGATAAGAGCAAGTACGTGCGGTGCGAGCCAGTCGTGCATATTATTTATTTTGAATTTTCTTTGGCTGAAAGGATTTAGATAAATATTTTTATAAATACAAATCTCAAATAATATTTAAAAATACATCAAAATTTTCAACAAAAAAATTTAGAAATTTTAAAAAAGGTAATTTTTTTTAAGTTAATTTTTTGTAAAGTATTTTTTTTTTTTGAAAATTTGATATTTCAAAGACGGGTTGACATGTTTTTTGAAATTTTATATTCATACATATATAAATACATAAAATAATACTTAAAATTTGCGTACCAAAATTTTTCCTTTAAAATATTTTTTTTCTGTTTGTATGGGTTTTCTATTCACATACAAAATCTCATTTACTCGCAAATAACAAAATAATCCTTTTCTGGAAAATATTCATGTAAAATGAACTGAACATAACAAATAAAGTTATGTACAAAAACCCTCACTAGTCACTGATGATAAGTCCAAGTATTAGATTGCCATGACGAGACGCCAATTTTTATGGACAAGAGGTCACAAAGCTATTTGATTCAAAAACAAAAATGTTAAATATTCAATCAAATTTTGAATTTTTATAACCTTATTAACAAATTTATAGAAAATTCAAATTTTGGTTACAAGGTTTTTCCTAACTCATACGAGTAGACATACGGAAAATTCTTCTTTGGGTTTTAAATAGTGAAAATATTCAGTGTCGATTTTTATGAGTTTTGTACCGAATATTATGTGTGCCTGTGCCTAGTCATAAAAGACTACATTGTGAAGAGTGAAGAGTTCAATGAATTTATAAGTGATGTATATTATTGCATAATTCCAATAATAGTGAAATAAATGCACTTTCATGCTTCACTTTATATGCGTAGTTATTTCAAACTGTTTCAATTAATTGCAATCGAAGAGCCTTTAAAATAAATACAATATAATATTATGATAGGTACTCAAATCCTTCAACTACGATTTTTATTATCATAATGTGTATGTATTAATTATTCTCTTCATAACTACGTGTAAATAGATACCTACTCGTATATACGATAAATATATATATTATATACCTTCTTCACAAACATGTACAAGTTTAACTCTAGGGTTTGATTACTTTAATACATAATTTCTTTATCCTATATAGAGTACATACGCCCGGGAAATATTTGCGGATAAAATTCTGAATAATTATTTCAGAAATTTAACCATATAAAATTTTAAATGCATAGTCTGCATCACTGTGCATTATATTTACTTTCCTCTCCATGCCGGAAGCATAAAGAATTTATTATTATTTTATTCACAAATAATTTCTGATGTTAAAATTAATGAGGAGAGCGGATATAGCTTAAGTTTACTCAAAATTTTTGATGGTTTAATGTTGCACAGTGGTTTTTTAATGTTTATGATATTTTTGAGTTTCTTTTTGATATTTAGTAACAAATATTATTATTTATTTTATGATTATTTATTCTTCATAATCACGATGGTGGACTTATTTAACAAAAAAATTAATCACTTCAAACTATTCCCTAGGCAAATTCTAAAAGTTAAGAAGAAATCGAAAATCTCAAAAATAACATTTCACTCTCACGCCTCATCACAAAGAGGAATTATATGAACTTTAACCCTCCAAAACTTAAAGATTAATCAACTTTCACAGCCTATTATTAAATTGTTTGTATAATTTTTGCCCTTCAAGTAATTCTTTGGCCATTTTTTGTTTAAAAAAAAAATATTTTTCAAAAAATTTGCCCTCCAGATGCTTTAGAAATCAAAACAAAGCTTTCCCTCAAAGTTTAGCTGTGTCTGAATTATTTCGGAGTGTGAGATCTAATTTTCCTGCCCAGCGGGAAATATCGTCCTCAATGAAATTTATTGCTGAAATAATCAATGAATTCACTTGCCAAATCATAAGAGAAATGACATGCAAGATTTAGTAGGTGAAGAGTAATGCAAAGTTTCCTCAGTTCGTAGCTTTGATTCCACTCTCTGCTTTGTGTTTATGAAACGACCCCTTATTTCGGTGAATTTAAAAGGGAAAAGTATGCGATAAAAAATTTGTGGAAAAGTAATGTACAAGATCTTCAGTTCATTGTTTGAATCCACTCATCTGCTTAGTAAAGTGTTCAAGGCGAGAACAAAAAAAAAAAAAAAACAGATGTAAGTGAAACTCATGGGGAATTGTAATCGATGATTCCAACGATGAATAGTAATGTACAAAGTTGTTTACATTTTTTTTGGCAACTATAAATTCTCATTTTGTTGGATACAGTTCACAGTGACTTTCTGTAGAAAAGTCCATGTAAGACGAACTGAAGTCAATAGAAATTGCGTTTGCCTTTGCCGAAACGCCAAACATTTTTGATTTGAGATGGAAACAGCTTTTTGGTTTGTTTTCATTTTAAAATAAAGGATGCATTACCGATGGGATTTAGTAAGCAATGCAAATGGGAGGATTTTATTGATGAAAAAGAAACAACCACTAACCTGGTGATTTCATAACTGAATTTTCATTAGATTTTTCATAGAAATTATTGAACTGATGAATAAGCTAAATACCCGTATGTAGTGAATTCACAGATTAAGCAATCACCATGTTTTTCATCACCTGGGTCGGTGAATAAACAACTTCCATTGAAGTAGTGAATCCGTTAGTGAATTTTCATCGAAAAAGTGGCATGTGCTTCCCGCCAATGACACGCCCATGTTAAATTCATCAAAGGAATAAGCTGAAAAGTGGCAGGTACAGCTTCCATTCCTCAAGGAAAAAGCAGGTTTTTCCTCAATGAATTTTTTAATTTTTCCCGCTGCGTGGGCGGTGTCAGAATCAACGCAAAATGTCGGGATTGTTCGTTTTCGACAGCATGAAGTGTTTTGTAGCGAAGTCACATATTTTATACCCTCAATCACCCATACCAAACAATTAAAGAGCATTGCATACCACGGAGGTCCCCATATGAAGTACAGAAGAGGATACACATTTGCCGCCTGCTACGGCCTCAGCAACAAGAGGAAACCTACTGGCAGTTGGTTACGCAAATGAAGTTCATTCACCAGTTTACTATCCACAGTTGGTTACGCCAGCAAAGTTGACTAGTAAGGGTGGTTAATCCACCAGAAATCAATTTCTTCTTGCATTAGAAAAGTCTCGCTTTTATTAGTCAAACTAATAAAGAAGGACGCTGCTGGCTACTCTTGTGTACCAGTTAGAAGCTTCAACACTTTTTAGCTTACACCGTTAAATACCCCCCCGTCCACCTCCTTATAAACTTCGTTCTGCCGCCGCTTTAAGACTAGTGAGTACGTTCCAACCTACGTTTTTTTGAGATCCGGTCAGACTAGGGAACCCGTCCCACCGCTTCTCCGCCGAAAATCAATTTCGTTCTGCTTTTAAGACTAGGGAGCACGTCCCAACCAACATTCTCTTGAGCTCCGGTCAGACTAGCGGACCCGTCTCACCGCTTCTCCGCCAAAAATTAATTTCGTTCTGCCACCACCTTAAGACTAGGGAGTACGTCCCAACCTACGTTGTCTTTAGCTGCGGTCAGACTAGGGAACCCGTCCCACCGCTTCTCCGCCGAAAATCAATTTCGTTCTGCTTTTAAGACTAGGGAGCACGTCCCAACCTATATTGTCTTGTGCTCCGGTCAGACTACCGGACCCGTCTCACCGCTTCTCCGCCAAAAATAAATTTCGTTCTGCCACCACTTTAAGACTAGGGAGTACGTCCCAACCTACGTTGTCCTGCGATCCGCTTCTCCGCCGAAAATTAATTTCATTCTGCCGCCGCTTTAAGACTAGGGAGTACCTCCCAACCTACGTTGTCTTAAGCAACCACCCGAATTGGCGAGCCCAGTTTATCAGTGTTTTATGAAATAAAGTGCTATTTATTTTAAGTCAAGATTATATTTGTAAAGTATATGAAATACCATGTTAGCATATAGTTAAGCATTACGATTAGTGTAAATATATGAAATACGCTGTTATTAAGTAACATTAACATTATAGTAAAAATTAATCTGGAGTTTCGAACTTTTTACACACCGAGTTTTACTGCTTTCTACGGTTACACCCTGGACCCCGCTGACCTTCCTCAGCTGGAAACAAAAAAGCATCACATTTTCTGACCCTTTTTTAAATTGGAAGATCACAAGCTACTTGCACTAAGGAAGCCGCTGCAATCCTTGTTAATACAAAACTAAAATTATAACTTTCATATATTTTAAAGTGCACTGAATCAAGCTTACTATCTATGTCTATTGAAAACATTAAAAAAAACTTTAACTCCCCAGGGCTCAAATAGAAAAATCAAGACCCTTTTCTATCTCACAAAAACATCCACAAAACCTCAAAATGTTAAGTTTGTTCACTCGATGACTTTGGCTTTGAATGCTTGAAAATATTGTCGAACATTTATTTAAACTAAGAAATTCACACAAGAACCACAAAAAATATCCCTACAAAAACTATTTAAAAACTTAAGAAAAAAGAAAAAAGACAAGAAAACTTCTTTTCACAGGCAAAATCGCTTTTGGCTGTTACTTTTGCATAAGCATATTTAAAAAGTTAAATTTCTTTGCATATAAATCTTCTCTTGAACAGCTGTACCATCAGAGATATAATTCTAAAAGTCCTCTGATTGATGGTCTTCTGTGAATGCTTACATGAAAATTTACGTGCCATAGCCACAAAAACATTATTTTCTCTTGCTTTCTCTCTCTTTCCCTTAGTTATAATCCAAGTTGTATGTATATACAACCCGTTCACATTTCTGTTAAGTATATGTATGTATGTATCTCCCGGAAGCATTTGTCCCCACAAAACAACCGGAAGGACTTGAATCCTCCCTTCCGTTTATGCATCACAAAACCAATGACAATTCTTCGGGATGGAAAGAGACTCTCCCAATTCAATGCATGCGTCCAGGATTAACATCCCTTCTGCAAAATTTTCCACAAAAACCAACTTCCTTCTAACATCAGACGATGGAATTTGTTAGCTTTCGAATTTTTGACCAAAAGCTATAATCCTTTTTTCGGGAACTGGGATTACTTCCCTTATAACAATGAAACTGATTTTTCAAACTTTTTTCTCACCAACCACTTTTTGGAGTTTTAGAGGTTTCAGAAGGACCTCCTCCATAAATTGAGGTAGAATTTTAGTTTTCTTTTTTGTCGAAATACCTACCCGAAATAGCCAGAGGCCAGACATTTTTACATCAATCAATTTAGTTCTCTTACCTGTAAATGTGTTAATCCAACTACGTTGTCTGTTATTAGTTTGAGCCATTGACTGAGAATTGCCAGATCATCACAGTGAATGATTCCCGTTGAAACACCATTGAGGCCACGTACTTCAAAGGCATTAGGTCGCAGCTTGTCTGTGCCATAGATGTATCGAGTCACGTAGGCCATCATCAGGGGAACTGCAGTTGTTTTTGTTGTTGTTCCAGGAGTTTATATTGATATCCAGGGAAAGTAGCATCACACAACCAAAAAGTAGAGAATGAAACGTAAATTGAAAATTAGTTCTTCATTGCAGCTGTTTTTAGCTGGAAGGATATAATTTTTTACTAATTGGAGGCTTTTGGCTTTTGTTTAGCAGTCCCACAAGAGTTGCCATATATATCCCACATTCACTCCCTCACCATCATAATCCACTTATCTCGGATGTGCAGTTTGCCAAAAATATTTTGGTTGGAATGCGAAATTCAAGAGAGAAACATGTACACAAAATTTAATTGAAGTCCTGGAAAAGTCAGAGCGTGTGAGGGCTGAGGGTCTAGCTATTCATATCTATATTGAAAAGTTGGTCGAAATGCAGTGAAACGTTCAAATTTAATTAGGACAGGTGCAAAAGGCTTGAGTTTATTAGGAAGAACTACAGCAGATGTGTGTACGTGTGTTTCTGGAGTGTGTTTATTGGTTTGCATTTGTCTGTGTCTCTATAGAAGTCTATTTATATTTAAGTCTGTTTGTTAAGTGCAAACATTGAGACAAGGACCTGACAATTAAAAGGCAAGTAAAGAACCTTCTTGAGACATCATGACTGGTCTGGCTTCCAAGTTGTATATAAATAGTTAAGAGGCTTAATTTACATAGAAATCACAAATAAATATAAACCACTTAATTGAAGTTGATGATCTTGAACCAAAGTTTATTCTGAGAATTTCAAAAATAGGCAATAAACATTTATAAAGAAAGATATGGGTTTTCCTATGACGATTCTATTTTAGTTTATTTAGTTTTTTCCAAGAGGCAATTTGTAAAGCCATCTTTTTTTTAATATTTTATGAGGAATAGGAGCTTAGAAATTAGTTGAATTCAATGAAAAGAAGAAATCAAGATCCAAAACGGTACAATGTCAATTGGCTTTGAATACTTAGAAACATCAAATAAAAATTAAAAAATGCTAAATTAATTGAATGAATGAGGTTTTTGTTAGAGTTCAAGAGGAAAATAAGTTAAGGTCGATGTTTTGATGGAGTTGTTTATATTCGGAGTAAAAAGTGTCAATTAATTTTGTATGTCGAAAGACCATAAGAATAAAGAATCAAAAGATTCTGTAAAAATATCTTTGATGAAAGGATGATTTTAAATAGGTGAAGGAAAGAATGACATTTTTTCCGAAAATTAACCCCACCATTTATCAAAGCTGCCAAAAACTCCTTTTCATGCTTGATATTTTTGTGGACTCTTTTTATTTTTCATTCTCATTGTTAGTGGCACAATTTTTTGCAAATTTTAATGAGGGTAGGTACTATTATTTTCCACAGGTCTTATGGTAGGTATAACCTCACCTTTGCTTAACACAAATGTATTGGTTTTGGATATATTGCTAAACATTTTCATGAAAAACTGAACTATAGATGCCATGTTTCATCAACGAAACAATATTTTTAATTGGTTTTCTGAAAATATTTTCCTTTTAAGCCTAAAGATGAAACAAAGACATGACAAACCCAAGAGTACAAAGGACTTCAGTTTTAGAAAATTCACTAGTTTCAAATAAAAGTGGTCAAAATGCGCAACCTCTAAATATTGTCCAATTTTCTTGAAATTTGCCTAAACATTTATATTATTTACATCATTGAAACTAGAGGCATGAGCAAAGCCAGACGAAAATCACATCTAGGGAAAAATGAAACTTATTATATTGCACTTTTAAAATGCCATTGATTTATATTTATTTCAAAATTATTTTATTCTTTTTTGTCGCCAAAATAATTGCAATTAATTTCATTCGATATTTTGTTATATGAAAATTTCACTTACGCTTTTGATGTAAAACCAGGGCTCAACATTGAAAATACGGTCATCTTTAAATAATCTTAGTCTCATTTATTCAGAATTAAAAACTATTCGAAACAAATTAGTCAGATTCTAAGTTCGTACCAACGTAGATTTTTCCGTTTGAAACTCGCTATAATTTCCCCTTTCTTCTCCTCTAAAAAAACCTACCCTTATGACTTGCATGAGCAAACATTTTTCCCTTGATGTAAAGAAAATAATACAATATTTTTAAAACCATTCTTTAAATACATATTGTAAAAAGAATTGTATTGGACACTTGGGCGTATACGTACTATTTTTATTTAATTGAAATGAGAACTTTTTATCTTCAATTTTTGTTATACACAAATGTACATATGTATTATCTGCTTTGAAATTAAACAACCGAAGTTTTTCCAAGCCTCAAAGTTAACTGTGTTTGCCATATAACCGCTAAGGAAAAGCTTATCTGTCTCAAAAACAGCTTTAACAATTTTGATAAAAAAAAAAAAAAAAATAGGTGAATCACTATACTGTTTGTTGGTTTAAAAAAATTACAGGGAACTGTTGTTAAAGGTAGGTACCTTTCATAAAACATTTTTTTAATTTTCAACTTTCTCATAAACAGGTGAATCGATTACACAATCAAAATTTGTATGCGGAAACTCCTTTAAAATATTAATAGTAAAAAGTGAACACGGTTGCATCATTTTTGAACTAATGGATGAGTTTGCATGACTTTTTCAACATTTTGTCTGTTCAATGTTTAAGTTATATTATAAAAACAATTGAATAAAAAATGAGTGGTCTTTTTGAAAATTACTTTTTTATATTAAAAAATTTTTTGTAATTAAAAACAAAAAATTGGTATGCCTAGTTGATTTTAAAACCAAGTATTGAATTCTCAAAAAAAAAACCGTTAATATGGTTTTTTAAGTAAAATTCCTGGCAAAACTTTGCAAACTAATTGACATATATCAGTGTGGCAGATCGACCATATACTAAATATTCACTCTCAGACAAGTCCTGAAAAATTCGAGGCAAATTATCTATACATAAACTTCAAAGCCGCATATGATAGAAATCATATTCAGGAGCTCTATATGGCGATGGCTGAACTTGGGATCCCGGCAAAACTGATCCAGTTGTGTTGCGTGACATCGCAAAATACGGGATTGTACAAAGGGAAAAGCTCATACGAACTATTCCAATATGCCCAGGGTATCGGGAACGACATGCGCTTTCATGTCATTTCTTCAATCTCGTTTTGGAGCAAAAAGTGTGCAGAGCAGGCATTAACACTGAAGGCACTATTTTCAATAGATCTGTCCAACTTCTAGGGTATTCCAATGATATCGACATCATCAGCTGCTCCCAACAGGCCGTTATAAAGGCTTACATGGCAATTGAAGAACCTGTGAAGCTTTTAGGTTGTCAAGCAAACGATAATGAACCAAATACATGCTATCTAAAAATAATTAAAAATCTGTTAACCAGCCAGGAAAAAACGTCACTATTGATAGCACCAACTTCGAAGTAGTTAAGGAGTTAATCTACCTTGGAGTTAACATTAATAGTAAACATTAATCCCAAGACGAAGAATTATCCTTGCAAACCGGTGCTACTTTGGTTTTTAGTCCCAGCTCCCATTTAAAAAAACGATGAAGAAAAAAGTTGGTTTCACAATTCTGTCTATCTTTCTGTCTGTCTGTCTATCTGTTGATTGACTTACAGCCTAAACAGCTAAATCAATTTTTTTTAACTTGGTTCATAGCGTTTTTGGCCCCCACACATTTTTTTAAATTTTTTTTAACAAAAAATAACGTTAACTGGCCATATATTTGCTTAAAATTTTACATAATCGTATTTTTCTCAAAAACGGCTCCGTAACTTTTCTTTAAAAATTAAAAAAATTATTTTTACTAAAGGCCAGCTAAAGGTTATCAATTGTACTTCCCAAGGCACCATTTCAAAAAAGCTCAAATAATTTCGCATATCAAAATTTTCAAAAAAGAATTTTTTGGAATTTCTAAATAAAGTTTCAAGTTATTTTTTTGAAAATTCGATATCTCAAAAACAGGTTGACAATTTTCATTTATCATTTGCACATAAATGAACCTAACAAATACCTAGACTTGTACTAAAATTTTGTTTAAGAACTTAATATAAAAATTAATTTTTAAAAAACCGCTTCAACGAAAGAATTACTTTTCCTTTCAAATAGTCAAACATTTCACCTCAAACTTTCAAAGGAGTTGTCTTAGCTTATTTAAATATAGTATTTCATGAGTTTAAACATTTTTCTCTCATAATTCCAATGTCTTTGTATACAATTTTGTTTAACTTTGAGCTTCCTGAACATAAGACCAAGTACGTGCGACCCAGTTGAGGATTATATTTACTAATATGGTTATAAGCCCATAAATAATAAAATGCACGACTAGATCGCACGTACTTGCTCTTATGTTCAATTTGTAAGGGACTTAAGAACTTTAAAAAATATTCAAGTATTTATAGAAAAAGTATAAAAAGTATTTAAATCGTTCTTTTAATTATTGTATAAACAGTCTGATAGGTAACTTACAGCTCAAAAAAAAAAATGCCATTTGATTACTTGAAAAAATATGAATATGTATATTAGGGTGTCCGTTATTTCCCAAAATCGTTTTTAAATAGCAGACACCCCCCAAATCAAAATTTTATGCCCAAAGAAAAAATATTTGGCCAAAAAAAATTTTGTCGGATATCATTTACACGTGGCTCTAAGCCTATACTTTTCCCATACAAATTTGTATGGGATTTTCGCTCTTTTCACGTTTTATTTTTTTCTCTCGAATTACTGCAGCTATCTTGATTTTTTTTGTTGATTATTTTTTTTAATCATCCCTTTAAATGTTCTCATTCAAAAAATTTATTAACAAAAATTTAAAATTAAATATTAAAACGTTCACTTTTATGATGTTTTTATATGAGAATTCCCATGGTAATAATCGAGCCAAAAAATTATTTTTTTTTTTTTATTAAGTTTTGAATGAGGTCATTTAAAGGGATGACTAAAGAAGAAAAATCAACAAAAAAATTAAGAATAGCTGCAGTAATTCATGAGA